>OY365807.1:11599330-12009623 GCA_959347315.1 Bimastos eiseni
CCTTTAGCCATTTGTATAGTGTCCCTTACCATTTCTTGTATTTACAAAGTGCTGCTGAAATAATGCTAAAAATGATAACCAAGTCAATTACAAACCATCATACATTACATCATTTGAATTCAATTGAGATTTGGGCTACATAAATCTGTATTACATTATAATTTACAGAGTATTTGATACTGAATATAAATAACAACAGAAACCTACCATGCAGGATTTACTCTACAACAGTAAAAATTCATTTCACATTAGTCACAAATAAATCAATGTACCGAGGAGTCATTTGCATTTTAATCAATTTAAATAATACAATTATAAAGTTAAAGTTGGAATATGTCTCAGTTAAAAAACAACAATGTCAAAATTGAGAATTATGCCGAATTCATAAATTTTTATTCTGTCAGAATCTGTAACTGTCTGACTGGCAAAGAATTATTCAGGTGACATTAAATGCAAGAGTTTCATTTGGATTGGCCATGCCACCTGGGGTATTTACACCACAGGCCATTCACATTACACTTTGGGCAATTTACCCCGAGCAATGCTGCCATATATCAGGATGGGCTTTGTGGTGGCCATTGCTAGGGGTGAATTAGTTGTTTCCGTTGCATGTGTTGAGAGCAATGCTTTGCTTATTCAGAGGCCTAGCCATCCATCTGGAATGGCCCTGTGAACCTCACCATCCTCCTGGATAGGCCTCCCTTTGAGCCTAATCTTAGCCAGGGCTGCTGCATAAACAATTGAAAACTGCTCTCTTCCAATGGGAATATGCTACGAGTGTCTCTGAGTAGTTATCCTGCAGAGGCGCTACATAAATGCCTAGAATGAATGAATGAATGACTGAAGAAATCTAAATTTATCAACCTATATTATACAACTGTTAGTTAATAAGAAACAGTCCTAAAGAGACCTTATCTGATTAAGATATAAACTTACGCTCCCAAACTGGTCGCCTTGAAAATCAACGGTTCTTTTTCTATGAAACAAAACAATAATAAATTAAATTAGACCAACAGATGTTTATTCATTTGTTGCATACAGGGGTAATTGCTTATATTATTATCACCGCTAAATAACAATAATCATCATCATCATCATCATCGTCATCACCACAACTACAAACACCATCACTGCCGCTTACCGCCACCACCACGAACACCACAACCACCAGCCCCACCAATTCTGTGCTTACCTCTTTGCTGCCGACAAAGGGCAAGACTGTAAACAAAAGAAGCTTATATTAAGGTATGTGTCATATTATACGGTATAGGAAAGTGGTTTAAGGTGAGGTTTTAATTAAATAGTAGGGTAATGCAAAATAAAGTCATGTACAGCAAATCCATATACAGTAAAGTAATTTAAATAAATGTAGTATCATAACATGACCTCCTTTGTCTTCCTCTGGCTACATTCTGTACTCTGATGAGTCTCACTTGAAGTGGTGATATATAAATTTATTATTACCATTACCATTACTAAGTGCTGCTCAAAACCATTTTGTCTGATCGTACACTTTCATCGTCCGGTTAAAGTAGTGCTATAAGACTGTTGATAACAACAAAGATTACAGTGTAAGGTAAAGTGATAACACATAAGGCAATGATGGTCCTCTCCACTCAGTTGCTGTGGTAGCCAAAAAATTACAACATTCATCATGTTCGAAAATCTACAATATCTCTTTAACAGGTCTTATACAAATGTGCAATCATAAAGTTCCGCAATTAAGTTAAAACAATCATAACAAGAAAAGAAATAGAATTGGAAAGTGTCAGGCAAAGCTTACAAGCATCAGTCAGTGACTTACATATCTGTCCAGATGAAAATAGATAACTTACATTCAGGGCCATACCGAGGGAGAGGCCAGCGGGCCCGTGACCCAGGGCGCAAGTGTTGGAAGGGCGCATATTTCAGGACAGAATAACTTACTATTCCATAAAATGCCCTATTTTCAAAATGTAGGGGTGCCAGATTGATGCTAGGCACAGGGCGCAATTATAGCTCAGTACGACCCTGCTTACATCTTTGTCCAGATGAAAAGAGATGACTTACATCTTTGTCCAGATGAAAAGAGATGACTTATATCTTTGTCCAGATGAAAAGAGATGACTTACACCATTGTCCACATGAAAATAGATGCCTTACATCTTTCACCAGATGAAAATAGATGACTTACATCTTTCACCAGATGAAAATAGATGACTTACATCTTTGTCCAGATGATGCAACAGCAGCAGAAGAGCAGCAGCGCAATGACCAGCAGCCCAATGATGATTCCAATCGCTATGGCAACCGGATGATAGATGAATCCAGCCCAGTAAGAGTACGCCTCCTAAAATACAATTAAGAAGCTGTGTAACTCCCAAAATCATCCATCCAGACCAATATTTAACCTAATTATATCAATGCCAAAATTTCTCAGAGCGACACATGGTAATTAGAATTGTTTGAGGGAAAATAGAATTTAGCCCAAAACAACTCAGTTGATAGATAATTTTCAATCACTGGCTGGAATTCACAAATTCATACATGGAAAACACAGAAGTTACAGACATAGTATGGCTGGCTTGAGACAAAGCAAGTAAAATCAAGGAATCAAATAATTAACTAATGATTCACTAATTAAAGGATAAAAGAACAAACCAATCAATACACCAACAAATACCAAAGAATCCACACTGGATAGATCAACCAATTAACAAAGCGATCAAAGTGTCATCAATCATTTATTCGTGACATCATGCATTTGCTGGCTCATTCTTAGATTCAGTCAATCAGCTAGTCACCCAGCGAGCAAGCACTCACCGTAATTCCGACGATGTAAGTTAATTTGCGAGCGTTGAGCATGAACACTCTGTCGAGAGTCAGAGGAGGAACGACCTCATTCGATCTTCCATCGATCACATACATCAACACGTCCGTACTACCAACAAAATAGGCAAAATGCGCTCAAGAGGAAATTCAAGTAAGTCCGATTATTACCTAGATAATAATTTCTTTCTCATTTTCGCTTGACATATTTAAATATCCATATGGATCATTTCAATCTTTCTCAGAAGTCAAATAATGAATCAATTATAATGATAATAATAATATTTGTTTAATTTCAAACTGACAAGCTGCAGTATGATTACAAATACAGTATGAACGAATGATGACAAGGCATTACAGGGGTAAAAATTAACTGTTGGCAGCCATGCAGGGCGCCCAATACATTATACATCTCATTTCAACAAATGCCACCCACTAGCAAAAGAAGGAATAATAGTCAACCTTACGGGGATATGGGTATCGAACTCATTTCCTCGGTGTCCAGTGTGCTCTCCATTACTCTACGGCCCCTCTCTCAATGTTAATTAGTTATTCTAAATTAATGACTTTTTCATCAAAGCAAGGAAATGTCTTTTAAAAATAATGAATATATAAAGCGAGCAAAGTACCTCGATGGATCAACGACGCCCTCATCCGTCACGTGGTACTTGTAATCAACAACACAGACTTTTCCTCCATTAGTGACGTTCGATATGTTTCTAAAAGAGAACACAGACAATCATTACAATGCAAATGTAATTGTAATAATGAGAAATTTATGCAAAGCAATAAGCGTAATTGTAAATGCAATGTAATTCTAAAATAAATGTAAACAGGGTTAATGAAACCCAATTAATGGATTGTAATTATAATCTAATGCTTTCTGCTGTAAGCCCTCTTTGAAAATGATATTTTTTTGAATTACACTTCTGCAGTAAGGTTTCAACTGGGTGACTACACCACTAAAATTAAATGCCTTTCAATAAATAGAATTTTTTACTTGATATTTACCAGGATTTAAAATTGTACTAATGATTTCATCCATTTTAATTTAGACTCTCTGTCAATGCATTGAATTAAGTGATTAATAATTAACAATAAATTATTAAGAAGCAAGTAAAGCCAAAGTTCAGAAACCAGTTAAACTCAAATCAGTACAGATCAGTTCAATCTTACCTTTATTTATTTAGCAGCAGAATGTGTGATGCGTTTCCTACCTGATGATGTTATTTATGTCGGCCTTCACGAGATCCGGAGATCGTTTGAATGTGACCAAGATTTCACGAGTATACGGAACCACATACATCTGAAAGAACACAAAGAAGAAAAAGAATCAATTAACATCATTATTCCACTACTTTGTTCCCCTGTGCTGTCAGCTCGTTGAACTCTAGCGACCGTCATGATTAACCTCCTCCATTTCTTTCTTTCCGAAGTCGCATCATTTAGTTCCTCAAGGCTCATTCCAGTTTTTTTGTGTATCTCGTCCATCCATTTTTTCCTTGGGCACCCTCTTTTCTTTCTTCCTTCTCCACATGCCAGCATAATTTCCTTCTTCATGATCGCATAACATGTCCAAAGAACCCCAGCTTCCTTCTCAACGCTGTTTGTTGTAACGGCTCATCATTCTCAACTCGAATCTTCTTGCGCACCGCTTCATTTGTATTTTTCTCCGTCCATGATATTCCATTAACCATGCCCACATCCACGTCCATGATTATTCTGCTAACGACGCAAAATAACGACACAGCGCGAATTCGATCAAAAGCAAAGAAAACAGCGCACGCCCCTATTTACTTACTAGAAATTGAGCTCATTATATTCAGGTAACATTTACAGACTGGAGGAGATACTTTTTAACAGATTGGAAGGGGTAGTTCAAAATCCTTTTCCTTTCCTTTCCCCAACTGACTAGTTGGGGTGACATCATGACCTGGAATTACTGAGACTTCTCTGCCCTCTGGTGTCCTCTTTACCTGCAAGGCCTCACTGCGATCTTGCACTTGCGGCCTTCTGGCTGTTTCGGTGAATGCGCTCTACTTCGGCCCAATCCAGGAACTTTGCATATGCTGGCCCCTCAGCTTGGAATTGTCTTCCACAGTCTGGAATTACTAGACCTCCAACTTAACCAATTCTGGAGACGATTAAAGACTTTCCTGTTCTCTGATTTTGAGTGGCACTACACTTATGTTCGATCACATTACATTACAGAGCATTGAGTCTCTTTAGTAGCTTTTTTATAATATCTGTCTACAGATTTCTATTAATTTGTTTCAGCATTGAACCTGATTTGCATTATGAGCGATGATCAGAAATTCAAAAAGATTTACATTAGAGTGCGGCTAGCACTACAGAAGTTGTGAGATAATTAATTTCAGTTGAACTGACCGTAACAACCGGTTCAGCAAAGGCAATGTAATCGTATGTAGATCTGGCTTTGAGGGTGAAATAGGTCTCCTTGTAGTCGTCCATTTTCACCACAGTATCCACCTCGCCCTCGCCTGTCACGTTGAAGACATTCGAGTTTAAGGCCTTGTTTGTACCCGATTTAGAGAAGCACTGGACCGAAGCAAAATCAAAGTGAATGGTCTGGCTGTTGTCATCGTTGTTGATACTCTTAAACTGATAGACGTTTGATCCAATCTCTTGGTCGTCCTTGATGCCTACAGAACAAGAAGAAGATTGATCAACAATCAGTGAGCAATCAGTGAGCAAGTCACACACATCCAGAACCCAAAGAAAATTGACAAGATTGCTTCAATCACATTTATCCGATCCCTGACATGTAGTTATGTCGTAACAAGTCACCAGACAGATAGGTTTTTGGGTGAATTGATGGATAAATATAGAGATGAATGAATAAATTAACTGAAAAGGTTCAATGAATGGGCAGATGAATGGACGAATGGATAAAAGGTCATCCGAATCATCTGATACAATACAATACAACTGAAATTTGATATTTCCCGTCTTATAATCAGTTCAGAAGTGCACACACGCCTCGACAACGCAACTCCAGTTGTAATGCAGAGCAATTGTGCACGAAGGACTTGCTCAAGGTCCCTGCTCAGTGACTCCTCGGACGAGGGTCGAACCCGCTCACTCAGCGCACCGTGAGCGTTACAGGCCGACCGCTCTAACCAATCGGCCACCGTGCTACACAAATACAATAGATAGATTGATAAAATGGTTGAACAGATAAGTGAACGAATGAGTGAACGAATGAGTGAACGAATGAGTGAATGGATGAATTAATGAACTCCTATATTAAAATGGATAATCTATGTTTTAGAATCAAAAACGATTCCACCAGACCATATCGTTTCCACCCTGCAAATTGACTTCACTGTTAACCAGCAAAAATTTATTATGCCAGAATATAATAGTGTGCAAAAGGAGCATAAAACAACTGGAAAGAAGTGGAATTTGGAAGAAAAAGAAATAAATGAACGCGTACTCATTTCACAACCAATCATTTTATGAATACCAGAAGCTACAGCTGGTCGTTTCTTGCCATAAACTCCTGGCACACTAATTGCATAAAGAACGTCTGCATTTTTCGTCTAGGATGCGGAAAAGGCAAGCCATACTGGGGAATAAGTTTGGATTACCTTACAATTAATTAAAATTAGATGGATAGACGCTGAATCGGTGCTATAAAATATTTCTCATAATACCTTACATTACAAATACGAAGCCTGAAACTTACACGTGTGGAGGTCATCTTCAAAGATAGGCCTCGTTTCGACAAAACGCACATGTACGTTGACGTCCGTCTGGTTGGCCTCTCCCCCACAAAGGCGCTTTGGAGGGATTTCCGATCGGCTGAACGTCTTATCGTTAGCCCTCACGGTGAAGTTGAACAGTCTCTTGTCTTTGACAATTCCGGCGCCATTGAAGACAACCTTTGCACTGCGAAGGTTTGGAGTCGGTTGCAGAGTGAATAGATTGCTAGGCGCTACAATGAACAATTAACAGTTAAGTGTTAACAGCTACTCAGTTAACATTATATTCCATTACGAATATGGAAATGTGTCAGCCAGCTTCAAGTGGTCGGATATTTCTCAACATGTTGTTTCCTGTACATCAAGGTGTCTGAATAATAATAGTAATAGTAATAATACTAATAATAATAGTGAGAAACAAATAATAATAGATTAACAGTAGTCATAGATAAACAGCAATTCAAAGTTTTGAAAGCCAGCACAGCGAATTATATCGTCAGAGAAATAACTCTGTATCCTTATTTTATTATTATTATTATTATTATTATCTTTATTAGAATCCAGTTGTCATCTTCTTCAACATTAAGTTTCAGCCAATACTTGACACTGTTCAGCCAATCTAGACACATTCTTCAAAACGTTTTTTAAGTCCAATAATAAGTGATCTTATAATCATGGACCTCAGAAGAAAAAACTAATAATAATAATAATAAAAATACTAATCATCCTAATTATGAAAACAACAATAAAACATTATAATAGTGATTTTGCAAACAGTATCATTTTAGTGTACTGGCTTTTGAAAACCTGGATCGTATTAACAGAGCTCTTACCAGTACCTAGTTAGCATTTACTGCTTACCAGACATTGACAATCAGTCACTATGGAGGCATCAATCTAATCCAATCCACTGAACTCAGCTTAAAATTATAACACCATACTTTTGGCACACAGTTGGATCAGTTATATTTAGGACCAAAACTTCACAAGTTTTTAATGTTTTGGACCATTTTGTGTAACTTAAAAACATGAAAGAGAAAAACCGAAAACACTTACGGTCTGACTTGATGATGAAGTAATTGATGTCATCGTATGGGTCCTGCAGCTGGGCTGAGAGAGTGTTGACAACCGACCCATTAGGAGCATTTATGCTTATGGTCCAATAGATGTCCTCAGTGCAGTTGCCCTATGAAAAATGCAACATGGACAACAGACAATAAAAAAACACAAGCAATAATAAAATCCCTACATCCTTGTACATGGAAAAATCAAATATTACCATACAACCATTTTGATCTGCTATTAAAAATCAAGTTCTATCCAAAGTGACAAACATATTTACTGTAATCCTTCCTACTAAAAAAGATGTCATCCATCATAAATGACTTTATCTTATTGATTCTCATGAAGTGACACATCCAACCCAATTAAATTTAAAAGACTTAATGCACTATAAGTGAGACTTTTGAAAACTGGACAGTGACTACTAAGACTTCTAAACCAATGTTGAAATCTAGAGACAACCAATACCGTTGCATCCAGCTTGAACGATGGATTTTCCTTATGAACATCACGAACCACAACAACAACCGTTCTTTTTGCAACTGTGTTGAAATCGTCAACAGCGGCAACATTCAGCTACAAAAATCAACACTAAAATCTGCACAATTTCATTCACAGTTACCCATAAATTCATTTCAAGTAATAATAGTAATAATATTAATAATAATAATAGTTGAAGTAGCAGCAGCAGTGATAGTAATAGTAGCAGTAGCCATTCCAGAGCAGTTTCCCATGCACAGAATAGAATTTCCACTCCCTCTGAATTTTATACTTTTAATAATAATAATAATACTTATAATGCTAGTAAGTAAGATAAATAGACAAAAGGGAAACTCCATTCTTGTTTCAAAGCCATTTCAGAACATCAAACCAACTGCTTCACGCACACACAATAACACACACACACACCCACACCCACCCACACACCCACACACCCACACACCCACACACACACACCCACACCCACACACACACACACACACACACACACACACACACACACACACACACACACACACACACACACACACACACACACACACACACACACACACACACACACACACACACACACACACACACACACACACACACACACACACACACACACACACACACACACACAAACACACACACTTAGTGCTGGTGGTAGCGAATTTCATATCAATAGAGAGGATTAGCAGTTTACAGGCACAAAAATCATGCTTCTTGTCTATGGTAAGAAGTGAAAAAGCAGTTGACCAGAGGAAGTTGAACTTAAATGATCTGTTTGTTCTCGTTGGATTAAGTGTGAGTTGAAATGCACAGGTCAGACAGGTAGCTTCTTTGTGCTACGTTGTGCAGCACTTCGTCTACAAAGACAACTTTACACTGGACTCCATCTGGGAAAGATAACCAGTGTAATATTTTTATAATATTAGAACTATAGAAGAAAACCTTGAAGAAAGCCAAAAACAAAAGAGGAACAGCTCTTCAAAGTTACCTTTATTACTTAAGAATCGTTAAATACTTACTACAAACGTTTTGCCTCCTTCATAACCAATATTTCGTGCAGTTGTGATGACACCAGACGTGGTGTTAATCTGAAAGTCGGGTGTTACAGCCAATCCAAAGCCATTGTTGTAGGACAAATAGTATGTCATGGGACCATTCTGTGAGTTTGGGTTTGATGCGCTCAAGCGTGCCACGAACGTTCCAAGTGGGTCCAACTGTGTTGCCATGGAAAAACAACAACATGTACATAAGACTTAACTTTCTATCCCAATATTCATTATTTCAGTTTTCTATTCCTTACTTACTTACTTAATACCAAGGGCCCCTAAATAACAGGGTTTCATCCATATATTTTTGTTTTACTTTATATATAATACATTTTTACCTCATTGATATAAACAGTCTGCCCGTCGCTCTCGGGAAAATTCCAGCTGGGAATCTTGTAGCTCGAGGGAAGAACTGTGATGGTGACAAGCGAAGTGCCATTCAATTGAGGGTTACCATAGTCCATGGCCATCACGCTCAGATCGTACACACCCGACTGATCGGTCAACGGCTGCACAGCACGAATGGCTCCCGTCGATTGATTGATGGCAAACAGACCTAAATGATCATTTCGAGATAAGTAAAGTTAGTCACGGCATGGCAAGGGAAAGCAATAATATGGTAGAGTAAGATTTACAATTTCCATGTTTAACAGCTCTTCATCTTGTACCTGACCAATAGTTTCTCTCATTCACATTTGTGTGACCTTGTACGTGTTTAAAATGCCTTTAATAACGATAATGATAATAATGATAATAAAAGCAGAAAATTTATGTTAAGTTATAGTAAGAATAGCTTAGATAAGCTAAAGGTAAGTGAATGTAAGTTGAAGTAAGGCATGGCAATGATAGGTACTTCAGCTAAATTAAGCTAACATAATGCAAGTAAAGGATTAGTGCAGTGTATAAGCTGGTCTCCCATACGTGGCTTGTGTAGGGACCAAGAAATTTTCAAACATTTACGTTACATTTTACATTACATAAGCGAAGTTCAGGTAAGATAAGTTTATGTAAGGTGAGGTGAGGTGAGCTCTGTTTGTGATTCTGTAATGACTGAGCCAATCAACGATAGTGAGCCACAAAATTAAAGTTCACAAGTGAGAATAAGGGAAGCTTTCGTTACATACTCTGTCGAGTCAGCCGTGACTGAATTCCACAGTCCAATACACAGTCAGTGCATCACAGGGCTTGCATTTACTTTCATTCTTATGCTGATACCAAATTACACTCGGCTTGGAGCAACAGCATTTGTATGCACAAACAATGTGCTATAGACAATACCAAGAAGCTGCTAATCAGTCTTGAACTTGTAAATTTTGGACTGCACCCAACCAAGCATACTGTTTTTCGATTGCACTTTGGTCAGCAGGCTACTCTTTAACTACACCACAACCAGCAGGCTCTGTAATGGACCATCGTTTAACAATCAACAATCCACTCCATGGCCATACACATTGGGGGCATAGAATAATCTATAACACATCATTAAGAGCAGTAAGAAGCAAGATAAAACTCCACAGCCCCATGATAAGGTTGACTAATCCTTCTTTCTCTAGGAGGTGGTATTGGTCAAAATAAGATGAATAACATGATAGAGCCTTGCATGGCTGCAGACAGTTAAACTCGACTTCTGTAATAACCTGTCCATACTATATCATACTGCGGTTCGTAAGATTGAAATAAAATTAATATATAATTATAATACAAATCAAGCATTCGATTCGTTTGTATTTTGAGATGACATTGACCTTTATCATTTCCGGATGTAATGGTGTAGTCGATTTTCGTTGGGAGTCCATTCCGCAGAGCCAGCACCTGGATGATCGTGTTGTTTGGAGCGCTGCTCTCTGGAATGCTGATCGCATAGTTCTGCTGTGTGAATATCGGAGCAGCTCTGTTTACGTTTAACACGGTGATCTGGACCTAAAGCAAGACAGGCAACCAGTTCTTTTCAAGACCAGACGTGAACAATGATGTTTAGAGAACAGAAGACGTGCTGCGGCATATGAGCAACTCGAAAAAGATTATAATTATGTTCCTTTGCAGGATGAACAGAAATAATATGCCAATTCTAGAGCCCTGAACCAGAAGCTGAAAAAACTAGGGCACCCAGTAATGTTGTAATTGTAATTGTAACGAAACACTTATATAGCACCAATCAATTTCAGAGGCTCGAGTGTTCGGACGGACTCCGAACAAATTACGACAAAACATATTTATTAAATCCCCAGGGTATATATGATCCCTTGGGATTTAAAGTCAGTTATTATTAATTTATATTCAAGTCAAACTATGCTCCAGGAAAAAAAAACAGGAAAGCAGTGGTCTGAAATGGCTCTTCCTCTTTAGCACTACTTCCGTTACAGTAATTATTTCAAAATCTACTTAAATGATTCGTGGAGTTATAGCAATATAAGAGATGAAACGAACTGTGGCATCTGCGTATTTTCTGTTGATCGGATCATTTGGACTGTCGTAAGCACGGACGTGCAGAATGATCAGATTCTCCTTCGCTCCATCAAATGACGCACCTGGTGCGACCGTTATAACGCCCTGTCATCATCGCAAAACTAACCAATATAAGCCTTGGCAGGAATAGAAACGGTGGAAAGACGTGAACCTGTTTACACGCTCCCGTTTATGCAGCATTCTGCTCAACACAAAGTGTTGTTACATTCCCAAAAGTATTAACCGAAGATTGGATCACTCAATCAAAATCAATAAATCAAAAATACTTGATATAGCGCCCTTCAAGATATCTACTCAGAGGTGCTCGATCACATGCCCACTGTACCAGGACAGGATTGAAATGTTAAGTAATGACTAGTTAACATTGTCCCTGTGAGGCCTGGCTTACACGTTGTACCATAAGACACTTGTCTCTCTGATCCAGGTGTTGCAGACTCCAGTGGAATTTATTTCTGGCATAAGCAGTGATGGGGCCACGGCAGGCTAGGGATGAAGTGGCTTAGCCCCAAAGTGTTATTCAAAGTGTGGCCCAGCCCTTCCACTGCTTACTGCATAATAAGCAAACTAGACAAAGACCAATGACAACAAGATCATCAACTATCTCAGGAAGTGAGGTGAATATATTAATTGATTATAATGGACAGAGCAAATTTTTATTCTAACTATTGAGTTTGGTACTCATCAACATAGTGCAAACGTATGTTATTGACCGAAATAACAGAGGCGTCCACTACATATGTTATCGAAAAGATCAAAAGAATAACATATGCTTACTGTATACGTAGATTAAAAAACGACCAGTGAGGAAAACGAGTGAATAAATTCATCATTGGTTGACTATGGGACTGGCTGACAATGACAGAATGGCAACAATAGGTAGAGCCCAGAACTATAGAGCTATGTACTATTAGGCTAGTTTTGCCTGATTTTGTTGACTTAAGTTGTGCACGATCTTATGTACTTTATTTTTGTCATGTACTGAGGGCAACGTACGCCAACGTACGGCAAAATAATATCGTCCTTGATGACATATGCATAGTACGTTACAGACACCTATCAAGGGAAATTAACAAGACAACCAATTAATAATTAATAATGCACAAACCGTTTGACTGTTGATGATGAACCTGTTGTCAGGTGGAATGTCTGAGAATTCGTAACGAACTTGTCCGTAGTCATCATAATCCAAGTCAGTCGCAGCGACGACCACGACCACTGTTCCGTTCTGAACGTTATCCGATATGGTGCTATTGTAGTCACTCTGTGAAATGCAAACACTGCAATGTAATTCAATATAATCGAACATTTATATAGCGCCACTCCGATATCAACTCAGAGGCACCGCTCTCTGTCATATGTCATTATGAACAAGCGAACAATCGAAAACAAAGGAACTGTTCAATATTGCAAACATTCGATAGTCAAAGAAACGTATGTATGTATGTACGTATACATGTATGTATGTATGTATGTATGTACGTACGTACGTACGTACGTACGTACGTACGTATGTATGTATGTGGCTTTTTATATAGCGCTTTTAGATCCTCTCGAAGGCACTAATGACGTAGCGTCATCCCTTCATATTACAAGACACATCGTAATACAATACAATACATATCATATAATCTAAAAAATATTCATTGATCACATTGTGTCAAATCCATTTACAATGCCATAAAAAATATACATTTTATTTGGTTGCATAATGGTGATCGTGCCCACAATGTTTATTACCTCGCTTTATTCATTATAATTATTATTTTGCAGTTAAAATATTTTACAGATCTATATAGCCCATGTGCAATTGAAATTCATTTGGCAACTCCAATTTACAATGCAAAGCAAAAAATGGTTTCAAGAATTTACAGAATAAAAGCAAAAAAAGACCTTTTGAGCAAATACCATACCTTGCTATGGAACAGGACTTTTAGGTCCCGCCCATTAGGTCCTGGACTATTAGGTACCACCGATTAGGTCCTGAGACAGTTACGTCCCGGGTCAATAAGGTACTGGACGGTTAGGTACAGCAACAAAACAATTAAACTTATTGTTAATAATCTTAGTACTAGCTAATTAAGTAAACAAAACTAATATCAAAATTGAAAGTTTATTAATAGAGAGAGCAAGAAAAAGAAATACTAAACATTAATAAAAAGTGAATTAAAAGCTTATTGTCATTCCATAAGGAAGTTGTGAGAAAGCCCACGAAGATAATCAATGATTTCACGATCTGTATAAGATTGTACAATGTTCAAAATTCGATCATCTGCCAGTTGATATTTCCAGTGTTTATCAGGAGCCCGTGCTCCAGCAACGTAATTTTCGTATTGTAAGTCTCTGCTTTTCTGAAATGTTCGCAACACATCGACGAAACGCCAAATCGATGGGTGTGTCACGTCGAATTCCGTTTGGGGACGTCGATGAGCAGCTTCAGCATTTCGATCCTGATAGGCGAGAACCCTGTCGTAAACATTCCAAAGTTGTGGCGGAAATACTGCTGGTCGACGACGTCGATTTCTTCCGTAAGGTCTACCGATATAATTATCCTCTAGCCATGTGAGCATCGGTTGCAGTTCATCTGGAAGTGTTTTGTTGCTGTACCTAACCGTCCAGTACCTTATTGACCCGGGACCTAACTGTCTCGGGACCTAATCGGTGGTACCTAATAGTCCAGGACCTAATGGGCGGGACCTAAAAGTCACATACCGACCTTGCTATACGTTTTCAAGGTACCTTACCTTTACTTACTTCCCGATACTGACCTCATCTTACATATCTCATTACCTTATCTAACGTTACATGACACCTACTAGTAACCTCATCTAACCTCAACATACTATATTCTACTCACTTACTACATTTTATCTTGCCTCATTTTACCACATTTCAATTACCCTACCTTACCTTACATGGAAACATGTTAAGTACTACTATACCGTATTGAAAACTGGTGGATGCTCGTTAATGTTCGTTAGCTGCACATAGACAGTGGCAGTAGATGTCAGAGGAGGAAACCCATTGTCGGTAGCAGTAATGACGAATCTGACATTCTTATCTGTCGCATAATCCAACGGCCTCGTCAGCCCAACCTGACCTATAAAAGGCAGTTAATAGAAGTCCAAGTAAAGTAACAATAATTTAGTAGCTCAAAAAACACCAAATGATAGAATGATTTAATTAATCATTTATTCCATTTTAGGAAGATATAATAATTTTTTACATTACCTGTTAGATTGGAAATGTTGAAAGCACCATTGTAGTCATCGATCAGGTTGTAGGTGATGATGAGGGAGTTATTTGGGGATGTGGCCGGCACACTGAATAAGTAGTTGGTCGAATTCTTGTAGTTCAAAATCGTTGTGTTGATGGTAGGAGCTTGAGGAGTCCATGGCAAATTGAACAATGGAGGTTTATCATTCACTGGCAGAACTGTTATGATGATTGTCGCTGAAAGATTAAAACATAACATTAGTAATATTTAATGAATTCCCAGAATGTCTAAATGCACATTTGAACAGAACAAAAGGTATATATATATCTTACTAGGCCTTAGTAGGAGGTGAAGAAGACAAATTAAGGGGTGTGAAGGAAGATTGCAGTTGTGAATGATGAGATGTTACAACAAACAGTGTTGAGAATGAAGCTGGTGTTTTGGACATATTATGCGATCAAATGGAATGGAAAAGGAAATGATGTTGGCACGTGAAGAAGAAAAGAGGGCACCCAAGGAAAAAATGGATGGACGCGATACATGAAAGAACTGGAATGAATCTGGAGGAATTAAGGGATGCGACCTCGGCAATGGAGAAGGTTTATCATGATGGCCACTAGACTTGAACAAACCGAAAGCACAAGGTGACAAGGTGAGGTCTTAATGCAAATCCCAAAATTACCCCATCAGTAGGCTTAACAATTAACCATGCAGAACTCAGCAGGTCTAAGTGAAAATCCCAGTAGGAAGCTATTTATAGCTAAATCATACCACTACATGCTTGTCACTCCTTCTCCCCTTCCCTCCCTTCCTGACATTTTGTACAAACTTGATGTGATACTGTCAACTACAGAAAAATGGATGATGTCACCAATTTATTGTAACATAGAACAACAAGTAAGTTAGCCAATTTGAAGACATCTATCAACGTTTGCAAAAGCTAAGCATGCAAGAAGGATAGATGCACTTCTGATAATTGTCCTCGATTACTAAAGTAACCTGCGTTGTGTCACAAAACAATATTTCAACACAGCGTCAAAAAGCGGTGGCCATTATCAGCACCACTTTTAAAAGCGGTGCTAATGGGACACCAGAGTCATGTCTATGCAAAACGAATGATGTCACCAATTTATATAACACAAAACAATAAGTAAGTAAGCAAAGTGTCTGCATCTATCAGCATTGCGATAGTTAAGTCTACAAGAACACACTGTCTGTGTATGCTAAAAACAGCATGCATCCAACCTGTCCCCGTGTTCCTGCTAGGAAGATTTGTGTCGATGGCCAGCACAGTGGCCTGCCAGGTGGCCACACGGTCATAGTTGAGAGGTTGATTAACAGTCACCAGACCAGTTTTTGGATCAACGGTAAACATATTCTACAGAGCAAAAATTACAGAATCAATGCCACATGAACTGTAACAAATGCCTATATTAGTGAATCTAAATATTTCTTTAATTCAACTGCAATCTAATCTGGAAACTTCTATATGTGTATACTGACTCACCATAGCAGCATAAAATATCAATATAACAGCAATCATACTATTGGATGCAATAGTGAACAAAAGTAAAAATTAAAAAATTTCAAGTATTAAATGTGAATAAAACTAAATATTATGCAAAATGTCACTAAAATACAAATGTGAAATACCCGTTCTGTGTCATTTAAGGTGACTGGTTGATTTCTTGGGTCCAAACCGGTTACCGAATTCAAAACAAAGTTATAGACAATCGAACGGTTTGGGTTTGTGTTGGTAGCAACCAAAACTGTTACGTTCGTTCCAACTGGATCGGCTGAAAGTATAAAAAAGATCATCATAAAAATTCAATTGAAGAAGAACAGTCTTAGTTACTTAGTCCTTCCCATGCACAGGGGCGGCGATCTCGGGCCAGTCGAGGCGGACAAGTCCTCCCCCTCGCCTTTTACAAAAAGGAGACACGTTATATGTTTGACCCCCCACGTTTCTTACCCCTCTCATTGGGTGGCCCCTCCACCTTTCAAACAAAATCGCCACCTCTGCCCATGCAGGTAAGCACATCAGGTATTTGTGCAATGTCTCAATGCACCTGTGTCCACAGCCCACAACATCCCCAAGTACCTCAGATCATTACTAATGGTCATCAATAAATCCTTCCTTGGGCTTCCCCTTTGTCTTTCCCCTCCGGAATCCATTGAGCAGGTGTAACATATAAATGTAAGTCTCATCTTATACATGACAGAGCCAACAAGCGGCTCACAAAAGTGCCGCTTAACTAACATTCTGCAATGAACCACAATACAAAGCACAACTAACTAACCGATAATAATCAATTAAAATCATAATTAAATGATTATCCACATAGGTATGGATGAATGAAGATAAGTGTCTATTTATGTATTCAGGTGAATAATTGAGCAGAGCGTCCTTTGTCTGGTGAATGCGTTTGTGCAACGAACAGATAATAGATAGCGGTTGCAAGACATACGAATCACGGGCGAATCACAAATATTGGATGTCTACTCTCCGGAGCCTCATCTCCTTCCCAGGACCTTCTCTCCAACATTCTATTCTCACCTCAAGAACGTTCTTTTAACTGCGCTGGAGTCGGGAGCATGTTTGAATAGTTCTTTAAAAGGCGCTAACTGCTCAATATGAATGAATGAATAAAATTAAACAAATTTATTGATAATTTGTGAAATTGTAATGAATTCTGATAATCTTAGTTTTAATGATTGTTCGAATATATTAGACCGGTTAGTCTTAATCGCAACCGTAAGTTCTACATTGCTAATCCACAACTATATAATTGTATATATATATAAATGCTAGACTTTCTTAGAATTTAACATAATATTTTTCTACTGGCATGGTCCTATATTGTCACATCTGTATGGATTGTTATCATGAGTGAAGTGCATTAGTGTCTGTTTGATTAGTGCTAACACAGGTAACTAACTCGCTTACTAATTTACATTACCATAGAGAACAATTGAAATTTAAGAGCAACTGAGATGCTCACATTTTTTGACGGGAGGAGGTCGTATGGTTGATGGAGTGAACTTTGGCTCCGGTCGATTCGGAAGGACAGTGATGACCAAATTGGAGGTGGCAACTAGAGGGGGATTTCCCTTATCTGATGCTACCACCTGTTTAACATACCAATGGGCTCTTATACAGTGGTATTGCCATATAAGTAATCGTAGACTAATTTCTGAAGCACTACTCCAAAGCTAAGTACAGGGCACCAGCTCGTTCATGAGTCTTGCGTCATATAAGAATTCAGAGATCGATGTAAGTAAGTAAGTAAGCAAGTAAGTAAGTAAATCTGAGTTATGTTGCCAGGGAGACCAGAAAGAGGAGGAAAAGTAACTGCAACAGTAGTTTTTGCTTAGGACAGCTTGGCAGCTAGAGAATCAGAGAAGTCTTAAGGAGGTGGGACTTCGATTTGGAGTGGAATAGCCACTGCAGTGATTTAGAAGAGCCTGAGGCAGAGGACGGTGGGCGATTGGATGTGTTGATGGAGTAACTGAGAACATGCAGGACTCACAAGGAAGCTTGTTACAGAGTTGAGGTGCATCGTGGGATATGGATCAGACGGAGGATTTGCAATGAATAGTGACTGGGGAACGGTAATGAGTCAGATAAGAGGTGAACTAAATAGAGTAACTGGACAGCAAAGATGAAGGAAACAGATCATTATGAGATAGACCTAAAGGTAACTAACTAGACAACAGATAAACCATATACAAAGTCAGACGGGAATTGGAGACAGTATTATAGGGTGTTAGGACCAAGTTACTTCCATCGTTTATTCCGTCTTTGCAACGCATTCTACAGAATTTAAAATTAACACAAATCAACTCTATCCAACGCTGCTCATTTTCGTATGATCGGTTATAGCAATAAATGTCTTACGAAAATAGAAATTTTACAAGGTTAGCATCAACATTTAAATCTCTCCGATCATCTATGTAACCATAGCTTGCAACTAGTTTTACAAGTCAATAGAAAAACTGGGAAACTAAATAAATCACCAAAAGATTATATTTTTATATCCTAAATCCTCAGCATGGTAAATTCGGCAAAGAAACATGGACTTACAAGTAACAACTCACTACTCGCCCATTGCCTTCTAACCATCTGGACTACCATTGAGAAGGAACAACAGACTTACTTGCATCGTGTAAACACTCTGCACAGTTGCATCAAACGTTGCACCGGAAGCGACAGTCACTTGGCCAGTTGAAGAGTTGATGTTGAACTTGTCTTGACCGCCTGCATCCAGACGGTATTGAACCATGCCATTGGGAGTGGCAGCGGAGTCGCCATCTGTGGCTGTGATCAACTCCACCGAAGTACCTAAAACCACCAGATAAACTCAGCTTATAGGTATTCAAAGGTAGAACATTTGTTGACACTTATCTATAGAAAAGGCCTTCCATATCGGTTGATGCCTTGAAGTGAAGGAGCATGAATTGAAATGGTTAAGTGTATAATTGATGGACAACAATGCTGCTGATGATGATGATGACATAAAGAATAGATAACAGCCAGATGGTCCAACTATGAAAATGTGTGATCAACCCCGACCGACAGTAAGTCCACAGATTTAAGGAAATTAAGGAATGATGAAAGTCCAAAAAAAGCATAGATAAGACTAATGCAAATTTTGCCTTCAGCAATATACCTTAGGATGGAAATCATATAGAAATCTTGACCATAAGACTGAATTCAATATCATAGAGAAGAGGAAGAAGAGCCACCTCTCAATCAAACCCTCAGAGGTACCAGTCAGAACTGTCAATAATAAAATAATCTTCATTTATAAAATTCATAGTATCCTCACAAGTATAGTATGATCAGAGGACCACAAGTTATTGCATAAGTCGAATTCAACTGTACATCAGCCATGCAAGGCGCTCATACATCTGATTTCACCAATGCCGACGCCCAACAAATGGAAGAACTAATCAACTTTATGTAAGGGGAATCAATCTTACTGCTCCTCATACCACTTATGCCCCAAACCAGTGGCATCATTTCCTCAGTCTCAGCATAATTGCGATGACAAGAACTCAGTCCAAATTGCCACTCCAGTGTTTAACGATATCTTATGGCTACTAGAGCTGCTGAGGATGCCATCCTCATTTTCCTAGATAAGGACTAGCACTACCATGCCCTCTTATATGCTCACTGAAAAATTCACTGCAAACACCCAATTTACAGCTGAGTTTGCAAGAGGTTCCTTGTGGAACAGAGGTCTCATAAGACCTTTCTGAGTCCAAACCGCTGGGTTGACAGAGGTCAAATGTCCAGTATTCTGATCGCTAGCCAGACTATGACAAAGGAAAGCTCACCTGGAGGGTCAGTTTCTGTGATGCTGGCAGAGTAGTTTTGCTGAGTGAAAGTTGGAGTGTAGCGATTGACCGGCTGCAAAAGTCATAACAAAACATTTAATATTCTCGGAATGATGCATCCAAATTCCTAAAAGTAATTTGCTTACTCATTTTCACGTCTGTTATTAATGATCGGACATTAATTCCGTGCTAAACCTCCGATCGCTACTATAGTATCGCTATCATAATGTACAAGACATCAATCAATTTTTGCTTGTGTCAGGTGGCTTATGATATCTGATAAGCTAGAGAAACTAGAAGGCAACCTATGGAATGTAAGAACGCTGAAACAGGCGAGTTTTAAGTATAATTCCGAATGACATCAGAGAACAGAATGCATAAAACCGAGCAGTGAATTCCAAAAATAGGGATCAGCCACAGCAAATGCATGAAAGTCCAACAAACTTTTTCAGCAAGACACAGTAGAAGTCAGACTAGAACTAACCGTTGATTGAGCGCAACGTTCACTGGTGTCGCAGAGATAGGGTGGCTGATTTGAGTGCAATCTCTTGTGAACAGTACGAAACTGAATTTTATGCATAATGGGTGGTATAATGAGTGCAAAAATTGTCTAATGTGTTCATTCTTCATGTATTTTATTATGGCTATTGCCCGGAGCACTGACGCTTTTGCAGATCTATTAACAACACAAAAGACACGAAGAGTTAGCTGGATGAGTTGAGATGGCAAGAAATCAGGGAAGTTGCAAGTGAGACCATGGGAATATTATTAAAGAGGAACAATACAAGTTTCGGATCACAATATACATAAGAATTTTTTGATTATGATGATGACGAATATGTCAAATGAATTCACTGACTATAACAGTAATGTTGACATTAGTCACAGCCGTATGAGTTGGATCCGGATCTCTTGCTTCAACAACCATCAGGAAACTGGAAAATACAACCAATAGCATAAAAACACTAGAAATGAAAACTTACCCCCTCCAAACAATAATATTAAAACAATACAAATTATGATATAAATCTCTACAAAAGGACAACAATATTATTAATATTAATCAGCAACATAAAAACACCAGAATTTCCAGAAACAAAAACTCGTAGTCGTAATCTTCAAGCGCAATTAAAAAGCAAAGTGTAGGGCACCATGAACATTGAACAGAATAATAATTGTAACAAAATATACCATATCTGAAATAATAATACTAAAATAATAATGATGAAAATGATAATAATGTTTGTAATAATAAACCTCTACGAAGAATAATATTACTAGTATTAATAAAAAAATAGTTTGATACTGGCAAATACTGACTGCTCTGCAAAAAGGCATGAAAGACATTTTTTAACTTCAAGAAAAGGCATAACTATGGTAGTAACTATTATTAGAGCAATTAAACTATTAATATTACTGAAATTATTATATTGATACCAATAACAGTGATAACTGTAACGGTAACTATAATTCATTTGTTGCCTAAGCTTTCTCTGCGTCAGAGCCGATCCAGATGCTATGGATAGTCCGTGGACAATTCTCACTTCAAGGTCAACAATTATCTTAGGCATTTTAATTACACAGAGAGCGAGATATCAATCATGACTCCACACGTTTTAATTTAATCTGATAACACCATTTCTGTTTTTGCAAAGTGAGCTGATAAAAAAGATGTGAAAAACTGCATATGCTGGCAGGTCATAAAAGGATTGACTCCGACTGTTCTGTGTTGACTGGAAAAATCTCTGAAAATAATATCAGTTACGGAAATAGCCATAAATTGAAGACTGACTATCCAAGGTTCCTTGTGTCTGAGTAAAGGACGTTATTGGTGGCTGTGATGTTGCCAGATGATTGGTCGATACGCCACAGGCCGTTGACATCTCCACTGACGATTCGGTACGTCACTTTGTTGTTGTCGTTGAAGGAACTGTCAATGTCAGTCGCCTAACATAAGATAGAGAAAACAGAAGTCAAGGTAACATCAGGGAGAAGGTAAAACGAAGAAGGTAAGTCAATGTAATAATGAGAAACTTGACCTACAGGATTTGTCCTTATTACAGTGACTTACCTTAAAGTAAGATAGGTCAATGTAGTAAGGACAAACTGTAGGTCAAGTTAGGATAGGTATTTTGTAACATTTATCCAGTTTCTCAAAGACCATTGTCCTTAGGGACATTTTCTAGTAGTGTCGATGTAAGTCAATGCACTCAACGATAAGATAATGTGAAATGTGGCAGTGGAAGTGCGGTAATATAAAATATAGTAATTCAATATAATCTCAGTAATGTATGATAAAATAAATTTTAAAGTGTGAAAATGTTTTGTATTTTTCTTAAGTTAATGTAAGACAAGCCAGTAAAAGCAGGCACTCACAGTGACTTGCAAAGGTGGCGAAGGATTTGACGTTCCCTCCACAATGCTTCCGTAATACGTGTACGGGCTGCTTGGAAAAGTAGGAGCGTTGTCGTTATCATCGATTATGGTGATGTTGATGGTTGTCGTGTTTGAGAATCCTTCACCATTGTCATCCACAGCGACAACGGTCAACTGGTAAGACTTGACACGTTCATAGTCGATGCAACTGCCTCTGCCCGGAGTATCGCATGAAGCGACAGTTATCAGCCCATTGTACTTGTCGCATTTGAACCTTTGGAATAGGAAAAGAAACATGTGTTATGAAATGCTACCTGATCCTCAAGCTTGGAGATGAGAGAAGGAGGTGGTGAAGCAGGAGGTCGAGAGGAGGTAGATGAGGAGTGGAGGAAGAGAAGGAGTGGATATGCAGGTGGAGGAATAGGAGGAAATGGTGAAGGAGTGTAGGTGAAGGAGGTGGTGGAAGTGGATGAAGAGTAGGTGTAGAAGGCAGAGGCAGAGAAAGAGGAGGCGGAGGACAGTTAAATATTGCTTTTAACAGTCGTAGGACAAGCAATCATCTAGTAGTAATTACATATGTCTGCTTGTATTCGTAGACACATCGTAGGAATAAGAGGAGGTGGATGCATACAAATGCACAACTGCATATTCTCTGAATGAATAGTCAATGAATTAATTAATAATAATTAATTAACTTATTAAATGCCCATTCAAGTCCTAATTTACTCTACAGCACTGTTATTGCAATACACAAAGCATGAATAGGTGGTTGCCTCTAAGTCAATCTGCAATTAATGAACATCACTGGCAAAGTCCAAGAATTTTAGGTTGACCAAAGATCGATATTAAAGCTCACAGCGCTCCAGATCCAGAAAGGATTTTGTAGCGGATGCTCGCATTTCCATATTCACCAACATCCATGTCAGTTGCCTGTAAAAAAGGTATTAGGAACTTAAAATTAGGCATAGTTAATAAGTAAACATATTCATTATTTAACCAATTGCATATCCGCACTTTGGTGTACAACAATTTTAAAGGTACAGCACTCTAATTAAAAGGATATTTGTCTGCCAGTGGAATAACACGATCGCGCGGTCGTGCACATGCGGAGTAGGACGTCGCCTTTATTGGAGGATGGAACCAGTTAAGCATGTGGCCAGGGTTCTACAGTATCGCTTTAAACAGGCCCACATCTGCCAAACAACTCAAGTGTTCATCCTTTGGCAGACATCTTAGACAAATCAATCAAATCATCGCTGACTGCGCGTTCGTCTTGCCCCATGTACCCCCCCCACCAGGCCAGTGCTGCATAGAGCATGTGGGCAACTGTTGTTGAATGTACCACATCACAAAGCAATAGTCCTGAAAGACTATGTGCCACCCTTACATGTAAGGCATAATACATTGACTGTCTTGCCTGATAGCATATTCTATTATGTGGGGTACGAAACTGAGGTTTCAGTCATGGCGGCCCCAAGATGACAATACTTGTGACCATTGGCAGTCCTGACATTGCCCCAAGGATGCCGGATAATCATATCCTGTGTCTTCTCTATATTTAATCAAAAGTTGCATTTGGCAGCCCACTCAGACACATGATTTAGTTCAATCTCAATCGTGTCTCTGTTAGAACCAGGAATCAACAAATATGTGTAGTCAGCAAAAATGACCAATCTATTTGCAGATGCACAGATACCAATGGATAAATGCAAGGCAGTACAAAGAAGTCAGATTATTATAGTTGTGGTCCTGAGTAAGATGACCAATTACATTAAGTTCACGAGTTGGTATCAGAGGAGAGGATTAGCGGAAAACATACGAGAAGGAAAGTTATGTTAAGGGAAAGTATGGCATAGAGGAGAGGAGAGGAGAGGAGTAGGGAGGTGACAAGACAGAAGATGAGAGAAGACAAGCAAAGACAAGATGAGAAGAGACAAAACGAGTTGAGAAAGAGGAGAGGGCTCCATGGAGAAGAAAGGAGAGGGCAGAATAAAAGGACAGAGAACGAGATGATGTCGTGGATACAGCAACTACTCTGAATTGGTCGTACGTGAGAAGATTCTCAAGAGAAGAAACGCATTCTCACCAGGACTTGGATGACAGAACTTGTTGGAGCGATTGTTTCATGAATTGCAATAGAATAGACTTGTTGCGTGAAAACGGGAGGAAAGTTATTCATTGGAATCAGATTCACCGTTACGCTCGCTGAACTGCTCAGACGAGTAGAACTGAGAGTCTCACGAGCAATTACCTACATCAAACACAACAACAAAGTGATAATGAAAACCACACAAAGTCATAAGCATCAATAAATTTACATGTAAAAAATGAAATTTTTTGGCACAATCACACAAACAGACAAAATCAGCGAGTTTCAGCCAAACTGAAAACCTATGGCTCAATAAAAAGTAACCAATATGAGTTTTAACAGTAGCAAAGGGTAGTATAAGAAAACCAACAGCAGTAGTTGTTGTAGTAGTAGCAGTAGCAGCAGTAGTAGTAATGAAATAATATAATGATATAATTGAATGAATGTGAAAATGATGATGATGACGATGACGACGATGATGAAAACCGTTTGACTGACATTGAACTGGAAGCTTTGAATGCCAGTGTCGTAATTGATTGCACTGGGGTTGATGACCAATATGTTCGCCTGAGCATAGCGAGTGGCATTGTTTGGTTCCACTCTAAAGACGTTCACAAAGTTGTCGAGGACCAACTCAAACGTTGAATTCTCCGGACTCTACAGAAGGACAATAATTAATTATTAATCTCTAGAAACATTGACTATGAGAACACAACAAAGCACATCAGCGCAGAAACCACAATTGATTGGAAAAGTCTTAACCCTTTAACGACCATCGTGTACTAAAGCGTAAGGCATAATCAATAACGCCGGTCGTTAAAAGGTTAAAGGTCGAGCTCCATCCCTGAAAGCTTCACAACAGACGAGGGCAACTGGCATAGAAGTGTCATATGGGGATTGTGCTCTGATTTCTTCTCTGTTGGGATACGTCTATTCAGAATGATCAACCTGATTGGTTTTGGCCATTTCAACTGGCCACAGCAGACCTGCTGATATTAACCTTTACCACCCGAAATTTTATATTGAAATCATTAAAATTGGCAGCTCACAGCGACCACAGGAGCGTTAAGGGTTAATTTACATGCGAATGTTTTAGGCCTAGGAAGGTTCGACTGACAGCAATGGTATAGCTATTTGTAAGACAGGCATATTTTGAGGGTAGGTAATGTGGGGGGGGGGACACGTGTAATGTGTCCCCACTCTGTCGTTTGTCATGAAACTTTTAAGAGTTGAAGTTCGGCTTTCAAAGCATTACCAGAAAAAGAACAATAAGAGGCTGAGGAAATCACGTCTCAGATCACTGGGCAATTTATTCCAGGAAGAATATTCCAGGTCATCTGAGGCATTTTATTGTGGCAGATGGATCAGAACATTGGGGCGAATGATTCTGTTCTGACATTGGGTTCTCTTAACCCTGGCTAAGCCACAGTGAAGAGCGATGTGTCCTTGCCTTATTGACATCCGTGACAATGAGGTTGATTCCCTGGATAACAGTTCCGGCTTGGCTTCGCTCAGGAACGGTACCAGTGTAGACCATCTGCCCAAACGCTGGGGGAGTGTCGGACGCCTCAGAAAGAGTGATTGTTGACGAGTTGGTTGTCGTTGATACGGGATCGTTGAAATTAGGAGACCCACTTGATAATATTTCACTCGCCTTCAACAGAACAATATACAATCATTTGTTCAATCGTTCACTCACAGCATTTATATAGCACATTTCAGCTGTATTGTACGTCGTATGTATTGTATAGCTGTAGTGTGCATCCGGTTGTGGTCCGTCATTCGGTTAATCGAATAAACGAAAATGATAATAGACAGAAAAAGACATAGCTTTCTAGTACTGTTGAAGAGCTCATCCGACCTATATCACCTCAACGCAGTCTGTGGACTGGACTGACCTGACCTCAATCCCCGACCACTTCAGCGCAATGGCTTCCAAGAATTTCATATTAGTAGATAATTTCCTTGAAGGCAGTTGACTGACTGACCTGCACTTGAATCGTGATGTATCCCAAACTCCACGCCGGATCGCTGAACTGAAGTGGACGCAAGTTGAAAAGACGTCCTGTCACATCCTCGATCTGAAAGTAGTTGCCTGGATCTGAAACAGATCGAGCATCATTGATCAGTGCAACATCGAAGCACCAATAGTTATTGCCTCTAGAATTACATCAGTTATAGCATTCTTAAGGTCATTAATTTATTTTTTTATTTATTCCTGAAGTTTGATACCGCCCTTCTTCCAACAATGTTTGCTCAGAAGTGCACACACACGCCTCGACGGCGCAATTGCAGTTGTACTGCGGAGCAATTGTGCACGAAGGACTTGCTCAAGGTCTCTACACAGTGACTCTCCGGATGAGGGTCAACCCGCTCGCTCAGCGCACACTGAACGTTACGGACTACTAACACCAGACTTATTTGTACTTAAACTATAATAGATTATTTGATTGCCTTCACAGCAATTTCACAACAAAATCATGAAACTCACATGAATGGAGCCAGCAATAATAACGCATTTACTTGCGAATTTACTAAATAAAAAGACACTAAGTTATTTAATGTTATAAGCATGTTCAATTGTTTAAACAAGAGTATTAGTTCCTTGCTCACTTATTTATTAACTGACTCAATTACTAACTTACTTACTCACTTAAGTACTTACTCACTCAGTCACTCGTTTACTTGTCTTGAATTCACAGAAACTTACTCTGGCTCAGACGATAGCGTATGGCTCGTTGAGGTCTATCAGGATCCACAGCGCTGTACTGTAGAATTGGATTTGTTGACTAGAAACATAAGATGCAAAATGCAATTAACATATGAAATGTTTTGTCACATTTTGATGTTATATATAGCTGAACGTTCAACAAAAAGCATTTCAATGACTGCCCTTCATTAAAATTCAAAAAATATATTTGGGGGGGGGGGCACTGACCTATATTTTCCCCAGGTGCAAAAATACCTAGCAATGTCACTGCCACATAGACAAATCTGAATATGTCATTTTGATCTATTTTCATCGCTCGGTTTAGGGCTCATATGCCATTGATTTATAAAACTCATAAGAGTTGTAAAATTTTGAACTTATATGTAGACAGTAAACAATAAGAACAGTTGAAATTTAGATAACTTGGAACAATTTTCTAATGAAGATTGTTACTATCTCATAAGAGACAAAAACACCCAGAACATTTCATCTCACATCACTTTACACCATTTTAAATCTCTTACATAACCAATGCTTTTTTGAATAAGTGAAAAGCTTCAGAGGATCCCTATAAACAGCCATGTATCGTATCATATCAGTAGATTTAAATAGCGCCTCTCACAAAATAACTATCCAGAGGCGCTCTCAGCATTGAAAGCCAGGAAAAAAAGAAACACCTACAAAGAGCAAGAAGTCTATGGAAAGAAGCCAGTCATTAGTGTAGTCTTTAATGATGGAGGAAGGTCATTTCAGGTAGATAAGCCCACAACAGCAAATACCCATTGCTGGGCCGAGGCAGTCTAACAGAACAATAAATCCTCGCATGTGTGATGTTCGACTGAAATACTTACGACAGCGGTCAACTCCGGTGTATTGACATTGATGGCACCCACAAAGATCGGGGGTCTCGTCTGGGCATTTAGAACATTGATGGTGACGTTCTGGTAGGTTTTGTTGACACCATCCTAAAAAAAGAAAAAAGCCACAATACTCGAAACATGCCCAGGTAACTCATGGATGATATAAGCCAGGAAAAACCTAGATTGCCACACGCAAATCACCCACTGCATACAAATGTATCTAATCAGATACATTAGAATTGTAGTAGCGCCATTAAGACAATGTAGTAGAACCAACCGACAGCGCTGGAAAAAAAATAAGAATCATGTCAATTCAAACAGTCACTAGAACAAAACAGAAAAAGCACGCTGAAAGTATTATATAGGTACATGCGTGCATAGTATATGTTTGCTTGCATGTAAAGTATGTGCCAACATGTAACATATGCATCCGTGATTTCAAAATCTATGTGGTTCTGGCTTACCACTAAGCTGAAGAACAGAAATTAATTAAGAAACAAAATCAAAGCACCTTGTATTCAGCCTTGTAACACTTACCGTAATATGAAGCAAATTGTCAATACAAGAGAAGCCAAAACAGATTATCAGACTGAGGCATAAATTAATAACTCAGCAATCATGAGTTAGCAACCAAGTAAGTTGATGAGTCAGCACTTGTGAGGAGTAGGTGAGTCAGTTAGTGAGCGAAAAGATAGTCTGTGAATAGATAAGGCAATAAGTGACAATTGTGAGTGAATAAGCAAGAGTCCATGTGAGCAAACGACCATGAGCAGGCAGTTGAGTAATTGAGCAAGTGCAAGTGGGGAATCATGCCAATAAGTAAGTAAAACTCATCATCAGTTCTTAGATGATGTTTAAAGAAGACTGACCGAGGCTTCCAAGGTCAGATAATAGATGGGTTTCTGGCTCCAGTCAAGAGCCTTTGCCAACTGAATCGATCCGTTCCATCTCTCTGGAGTGTTAATTCTGCTCACAAGTTGAAAGAAACTGCAGGCACTCTGTCAACCAACAGACAACAACAGTATAACATAAAACAAATGATTGACACATTAAAATCAACACCAACCAACAATTAAACAAAACACCATCTTAACTCAACATAATGTGATAATATGTTAAGAAATTCTCGAAGACATAAAATTGGCATTTCAACAAAGGCAACTTGTTAACTAAACCAGACATAAAATCCAACATGTTACAAAAAGAGCAACAAGTAAACCCATATATAAACCCATATTGGACTGGCAATAGCCAAATGGTAACTGGAGGCGACAAGGTCAAACAACAAACAGCTAAATCACAAGACAATACATTCGTACGCAAGAGATTAGTATGTAGTAACACCTGTTGGACACAAAACCCGATTGGTTGGAGGACCCGGGTGCCTTGAAGTACGGAAAGTCTGAATTCAAGACTCATCTGCCACTAGTAATATACCGATAATGCATTCATGTAGGGCCGAAAGTTAAGGGCCAACAAAATTCTATTGAACTGTATACGAATAGAACACATTGTTGTTAATTAGGCATTAGAAATAATCAACAATACTTTGTCAATAAATAACTTTGCTACAGCAGACTGCTTTTATGTGGAAAACATATTTAAAAAATTGGTTTGAACAGTTTTAGGATGGACAAACATCTAGTGCATAATAATACTAGACATCTTGACATAATAATTCACGCACCCTACTGGAGTCATACTGTGAGGTACAAGCCACAGTAATGATAGACTGAGTCGGATTTGCATTTGTCACCACCAGGTTATCAAGGACGATTCCATTCGTTCGTAGATCCTGTCAAGGAAAGCAGACTTGTAAGATAGAAGTAGAAGAAGAGTAGTGCCTTAAGCTAATCCCAAGAGTACCTTAAGCTAATCACAAGAGTACCTTAAGCTAATCCCAAGAGTACCTTAAGCTAATCACAAGAGTACCTTAAGCTAATCCCAAGAGTACCTTAAGCTAATCCCAAGAGGAAGCCATGCATATGATGTGTTAGCATCATCACTTTCTTAGCCTCGGCACATGAGGGCGGATGTGGCCAGTCCTCTCCCTCGCCACCTGAGTTGGGACCCACGTACAGTTGGAACAAATTTCAAAGCACAACTTCGTTAGATCAAATATGCTGTCAAAGAATGCAAACTGGTAAGGCAAGGCAAATAAGTTCACATAAGGTGTCATATGCTTAGTTTAAGATAAACTGGCAAAGTAGTTGAAGGTAAGGAAAGATAAAGAGGCATTGCTAAGATAAGGTAAGGTAAGGAAAGTAAGTTGAGGTAAGATAGGTCGAGGTGTGTTAAGGTGATAAAGATACTTATGGGAAAATTACGGTATGACCGGAAAAGATAAAGTGACTTAAGGAAAATGACTAGGTAGGTTAAGGTCAACTGATGGAAGATAAGACACAATAAGGTAAAAGAAATATGGCAACCTCCTCAAAGAAGGCTAAAACAGGATAGGTAGAAAAAGGCAGTTGGGATCTGTTCAGAGAGTTTAATATTAGGAAAAGCCATTAAGGGAACAATTACAAACTCAAGTTAAGACAAGGTATGATCAAGACAGATGTTGTGAGGTAGGTTGTATCTGAGGTATGGTAATGTATAGAAAAACAAAAAACAAGTTACCTGCTAGGATCATGTAAATCTAATATACTAGAAACAGAAAGGCAGGTGCAAAGTTCCTAGGTACCTGTTACTCGTTTTCAAGAGTGCCAACACTGTTGCTAACAATAAAACTTCCTACAAATCATTAACTGCTGTTTATTTTAAGATTTAATAGCCCACAGATGTTCACTGCTACTTAGTAAATGTTTCAGTCTGTAAACACTAAACACAAACTGCTACTATTTCAAAGTCTATTAGCTACTTAACTGGTGTTTTCCATTATATTCCTTTAGCATGAACTGCCAGTCAATTTCTAACAGCATTCAGTTGCTAATTAACTGCTACTAACCTCTGGTACAGATACAATGTAGGTGTTGGGCTGAAACACTGGTCCTCCTGAAAGAATGGACAGAATAATGTTAACAAGTACCATAACCCAAATTTTCACTCCTTAACAACTTGAAGGAGATGCCAATACAAACATAATTTCTCCATAAAACTGAACTTTGTCTGAACTGGAGCTCTGCCATCTGAATGCTAATATAGGTGCTAAATATACATGAATTACAGATCACATGGTAGTTTATGTTACATTAACCAATAAATTCTGAAAGCAAAGCCAGCAAACAGTCTTATCCCGGGGTCTTGCGCACAGAATGGTTCACCCTACTAGAAGTGCTTTACAAATGCTCAAATACAATATGCCAAGGTGAACTGTTCAGATAAAAATTAAAAAATTGAATTAAATAAAGACGCTTTTAAAAAACAGTCAACATTGCACTTTCAAGGCAATGCCGATCATTAGATTTTTGTTTTCTGCTTTTTGTTTACATTTGGGCTGACAGTGAACTGTTATGTAAAGCACCCTAGAAGCAACTTGCTACTGATGGTACTTTAGAAATTGTCGTTTTTGCAATTACAAAAGAAGGTTACCTTGAGTAGAGATAACTTGGGCCTGTGAAATGCTTGCTGAAGAAAATTGAGAAAAATAGATTCATTAAATTGCATCATTTAAACATTTAATTAACGGTTTAATTAAATTAATTGGTTATATGAGAGAGAATACAAGAAACGAGTTCAACGGCACAGAGACACACTTCTTTACACAGCTCTACAGAAACTCCTTTGATGTCAAAGGTCAATGTACAAGCATGACTACAGCAACTCAACAATAGGAAATCATTTATAACCTAATAACTTACATTGATAATCAGTAACAGATTCTCAAAGACCTGAATTTACACTTGATGACCTGGTGTTTCATATATTGCCGGCAAATTTTTTTATTTTATGGATTGTCAGCACATTTCAGCATTTCATGGATCATTGGCACATTTTGACATTTCATGGATTATCCTCATACTTGGTCACACTCATCTGTCTAGGCTGGTGCTGTTAAACTTCACTGCACCTGACAGCACTGTATTTAAGTAAAATATCTGTGCTTACATAGATCTAAGCTATCGTAAATACGTAACTGAGCCGTTGAGTAAATATAGAGGAATGCCCTGTCAATAGCATATGCAACCTAAAATACATTTGGGGAGTCTGTGCCAAGGGAAGGCATGGGGTTGCTCATTTCTAGTGGAATAATTGTGCAACCTCATGAAATGCCCAATTCAAATTCTTTTCTTCATTTATTTATGCAGCTTATTTAAAGCATTTCTTATGCATACAAAGAAATATAATTATATAATTAAATCTGAAATGTCTTACATCCTACTCCGATACACTCATTTATATCAGCAATTCATTAAAATCCAGTAAACAGATTTACTAAAAAATTATAACTTCTAAATAAAACTTCATGTTTTACTCTATATACATAAATTATTATTGTAGTCAATTATTCATCGAAAGATGTCGCAAAAGATTTGAATTTGATAATTGTGTTCACCAACCTAAGAATGTGAGCACGATAAGCCTGAACATTCTGTTGCAGTTCTAGGTTATCTAAAATTAAAATTAAAAAGATTACAACATAACAATGAATTAGATATCAAATATACTCGTTACAGGTAACTGCTGCAATGCTGCTTGCAGAGTTTAAATGCTGCTTTATCTGAAATTGTTGTGAAGCGACTTTATCTGTAAAGATTATAACATTAACAATATAATCTAATTTTTATGGTCATCAACATGGAGACCGTTCATTAGTCCGAAGGTTCGATAGTCCGAAGGTTCAATAGTCCGAAGGTTCAATAGTCCAAAGATTATTGTGAGCTTGAGAGTGCCTAGGATTCGATAGTCCGAAGGTTCGGACTATGTTCGATAGTCTGAAGGTCTGACAGTCCGAAGGTTCGATTAACCGAAAATCTTCAGACTTTAAAATTTTCTTCGGATTATCAAACCTTTGGACTATCGAACCTTTGGACTATCGAACCTTTGGACTATCGATACAGAACCCATCAACACAATGCTCAATGCATATGGAAGGCTGTTATAAACTGTTCTAACAAAATAATCTGATATTATAATAGAATCTAGATCATAACCATGGATGTTACAAAGAAGGACCGGTGTGCTTGCAACTTGCACTCCTTGGGGCTAGACAGATAAGCACAGCACACACACACCTACACAGACACATACACAGAGACACCTGTAGACATGACACACACCTAGACAGACACAGAGACACAGACACACACAAAGACAGACACACATCTGTACAAGTGTGCATAAAAATCTACCCTTGGGCAAAATGTTTTACGGAATAAATTACCGAGTATGGAGAATTCATCTTAATTTGCATAAGGTCCACACAGCACCTCCAGCATTTGTGACAGCTTGACAGTGTGGATAGAACACTGGCAAACAATGCTGAAGTAAAGCAGCACTGAGGTCTGAGGGTGGATGCCCTGGATTTGCTACATGATTAACTAATCTACTGACTTTTATAGCGTTTTAATCACAATACACAGCATCACTCAGTGGTCATTTCAAGTGTAACCATTTAACCAGGTTATAAAATAGCAATCCTCTGGAGCAGTGTGGCTGAAATCAGTTATGTCAGAGAAGCCAGAAGTCAGACTTAGGAGTTCAAAAGCATGCTGGAGTAAGCAAAAATGTCCTCTCATCAAATTGCTCGTCAAATATTTGCACTGCGGATGTTGCTCGTATTGAGATCAGTTGCTCGGCTGCATATAAACGCAATAATTAGCTGTGTTCGTTGAAATTTTCAGCACTTTTCTGTTTGTTGAAAAGAACTTTTGTAAACATTTCTGTACTTCTTCTGTTCGTTGGCAAAACTAGTGCAGAAAAGTTTAACTCATTTTGCACTGACTTTCGAGAACTTCTCCATTCTGCAGATGTGTCTGAAGAGGTCCAGTTTACCCTCACAATTACCAGATAATCCGCAAATTCCATGAGAAAGGGCAACAAGACAGAATAACAGTTGTGTAATTGTATCTTTTCTGTTACTTTTTCATGAGGCACTGAGAATGGATCACTGAGAATGGACCACTGAGAATGGACCATTCTCAGTGGGAGTGTGTTTGAGCAAAGTTCGCTCCAGGGCGCCACAGAGGCAGCTACACCATTGTACATAGCCTTGACAAGTTACTCAGAACGTTCTCAACTGAGTTCAAAAGTGGAACATCATGACATCCAGCGTAAAGATTATGTCACATACACTTCATTTCTTTTCAGTGTTTGAGAGACTCTTCCAAGCACTATATAAAAACTCCAAAACAACCTTGACAACAAACTGCAGGCACTAAAATGCACCAAGATTTTAACTCTGGCTGAGAGAAACATAGTCAACACAAAGTAAGCAATTCAAATCTTCACAACTACAAATTGCAGAAGAAGAGCAGTCTTTTAAGCTATCCCTGAAGCCGGCATAGGCATGACGTGCTAGAGACTTCGTTTTCTTAGCCTCGGCATGAGGGTGAGCGGCCAAGCCTCTCCCTGACTGCCTCATCTTCCAAACTACAGAGTATGGTCAGTGTACTAATTATACCTGAGTTACTGAGTATACCAGCTGGAGCAGACATCTTGAACCATATTTCTACCATGGTGGGGTTTCTAACCTCCAACTCCCGCTTCACAGTCCAGCACACATGCCATTAGGCTACACCATCAAGCACCACTTCAACAAATTATAAGTTTCCCTAAACGTCCGCTTCAGCCACATACATTCGGCGGCAATCAATGAATATCAGGAAAACAAATTACTGAGACAACGTGATGATGTTTGAGAGATAAACATACGAGTTTATCGTAGTAAATCTGACTAAACTATGGTAATGATAAATATTAAATATGAAACACTACAACATCGTAATCCCTGGTAGTCTAGTGGTTAGGATTCGGCGCTCTCACCGCCGCGGCCGGGGTTCGATTCCCCGCCAGGGAGAAGTTTTTAGCAAATTGTTGTTCAGAATCTGAATAACCGTTGAAGATGATAACATTGTTGTTGCTTATGACAACATAATAATATCGACAATGAAGTTGACATTCCCTACCCACGAGATATTTTCGCCCTCCATTATTATAAAAGATAACGATGATAATGACGACAAATCGTCGTCTGTGTTCATGATTATGACAGCAACACAATAATAATAATATCAACAATAAGCCTAATAACAATAAGCAGCAACAACGGCAAAAACAGCAATAATGAAAGTCGAACAGTCCCTACAAACAGTGCAAGATAAAATCTATGTAAACAGCACGATATATTCTTGGACAGATTATGGAATATTTTCAAAAGATTTACAATTTTCACGACCCATGTAACGTTACCTGAAAGACCGCAGCAAATTAAAATCCAAAATCGCAGAAATATTCAGTAAATATTATCCCAATTGATAATCATTTCGTCCGATAAAACTGTGCGTATGTCCACACCTGAGATGACTAACGCGCGATCCACCTCCAGCGTGTATATATTGTTAGAATCCATTAGCTCGTAAAATATTATCACGCCTCAACGAATCGCGCTGCGCTTCGTCGAGCAGAGGCCTGCGTTTCGCTAAGGCAGGCCAGGGATCGTTCATATTTCAATGGCTTAAGGCTATGTTAATATTGACTGGCAATAGACCTTATAACATTTCTTATGGTTAAAAATCATCGGTCGCAAAACTTACGCTTCATATTATAATTAATAAATGCTGATGATGTAGACAGTGTAACATATCATCACTCATCACGTCGTCGTAATTGGTTGTGTCATCATCACCACCACCTCTGCCATGACTCTATCATCATCGTCGTTGTTGCTGTCATCGCTATTTTTACCACAACCACCGTTGCTCTGTATTCCACTATCGAGTACGCTGTATCGATAATCGAATAGCCTACGCTCCGCAGCCAGTGGAGATATGCAAGTGTCGCGCTTCCGCACTTAATCAAAGCCCATTATACTCTCACTGTATGGTAGGCCTACAGTCTGCCACTACAATTTTACGTACTGTTGCTTTGACTACATTCATCAAATTTTGCCAAAGTACCTTAAAGAGCATAATGTTGCTCTTAGATTGTTCTATTTGCAATGATGTGTGAGGTACTTCAATGTGCTATGTTAAAAGAAAGTATGTTCTTTATTGAACCGCTTGCAAACGTACTGTGGGCACATCATTACGAACAATCAAAGAATGTACAATCACAAAATAATCATAACAAGCACTTAATTACACAGCAGACATCCTCAGAGTAGTTAGGCTAAACATGTATACTCGCAAAATATATTAAGTAGCCTAGCATCATCCGTATATATCGTATATATATATGCATATATATATATATATATATATATATATATATATATATATATATATATATATATATATATATATATGCATACCTACACACATATGTACATGCCATGCATAATAATTAATGCACAGTCATACACACAGCGGTGGTTTGGAGCCGGTTCGGTCAGGTTCGTGCGAACCGTTAGTTCAAAATAATAAATATGCCTAAAATCAACTACTAATTTTAAAAAAATCAAAATTTTTTTAATTGAAATTTTTTTAATTGCTTTATTTGACGTCAAACACTTAAAAATGCTTGGCGGATGGACCCGAAACTCCGCTGAAGGAGCTTCGTGGGCCCAGACGCCAGACCCCCTAATCGTAATTTGACTGACTGTGGCGGTGACCGATATGGCATAAGGGGACATACTAAATGCGAACCCTTTGTTACAAATTTGGCAATACACCGCTGCATACACACGTACATATTTCTATATATATATATATATATATATATATGTACACATTAAAAATACTACCATCACCACTTTATCGTCATCACCATAGCCTATATAGATTAGATAGACATAGGCAGAATGTTTCTAATTGGAATGCCAATTGTGAGGGTATGCATTTTAGCATACAGTTTAGTTCAGGGAGCTCATAGCGATTGTTATTCACGTCCCCCAGATTTTCCCATATTAGTGTTTTCTTTGTCTGGTCATCGTTAAGAAATACTATTATGATGTGTTATCCTTATCATCATCATCGTCGTTATCGTCTTCATCATCATTACAGCCACAAAGACTACTTCATCATCAGCAGCAGCAGCAGCAGCAGAAGAAGAATCACTCATTACAATGGCACCAGCTGGCCATCCTTACACTCTCGTTTGTTGAGCTTGGGAACACGAAGATGCCTGTCAGCTGATGAACAGACAAATATCTCATTATTAAGTGGTATCTATACCACAGATACCACTTAATAGACTGTCCTATTATTAGCCCAGCATTTCATCAGTGTGTTTGATATGATGACAATTTCTTAATAACGGTATAGAACAATAGATAAACCAGTATATAAAAATCCATATGCACACAAATATATATGTTTTCAGAAATACATATGCCTACATAAATGAATGGAAACATTTATAATTATATACATATAATGCATATAAGTTGCATAGCTATGTGACACACACTGTGACACACACTGTGACACACACTGTGACACACACTGTGACACACACTGTGACACACACTGTGACACACACTGTGACACACACTGTGACACACACTGTGACACACACTGTGACACACACACATATATATATATATTATATATATATATATATATATATATATATATATATATATATATATATATATAATAGAGTAATACGATACAACAGGAACACAGAAATTAAGGTCGCCCATGTATGATGATACCATGAATGTTGAAAGACAAATTATTGTCCTATTATTAGTCCAACTGGACAATGAAGCACAAACAGAACAGAATCGAACAATAATGTAAATAATAAATATCGTATAGTAATTATATATTTTGATCAATTAAGTATGCATACATTGTTTTTTAAATGATGACAGATTGGGATATCATGGGATAAAGTATTGCAAACAGTGGGTCCAGCACATTTAATTGAAGAGTGGAGATTATATATAGTGTATGCAAAATTTCCTTAGTAATCACCCCATTACCTAGTATAGTTGTTGGCACACGCACGCACGCACACACGTACTCCATATTTTGCAAGGTAGTTATGAAGATAGGTAAAATAACTGAAATTATGAACGTTAAATTATAAGCTACAGGCCAACCAAACTAAGTTGTGGTAAACGGTCTGGAGTCTATCTACAGACCCCCTTGTGCATATCGAGTTAGCAAATCTGATACAATACCACTATGTTATCTCGGCTTAACAAAATCCGTTTGCACAAGGCCTATAATTTTAAGGCCTAGATCACCCTACACGAGGCACAGTAGGGTGGCTTTTATGAGGAGGTCATTCATGGGGCTATTTGTGACATAGTAGTCATTGTGATGACAGCCCACATATCATACAAACGAAGCATTCTCTTGGGCAAGCTACAAACCCACTCATGCCAGCATACCCCACGAAGACACGACGACGACATACTTGGCATGCTCTTGAATGCAACACCCCCGCCAACAACAGTTAGTCAGCAGCATGTAACGGTTCCGAGTATGGACATCTATGTAAGTGCTTTTGATCAATTCACAAAAGGCACTACAACCATTATATAGATACATATCCATAATTCATACACCCACACGTATAAATACACACATAAAATAAAGGCACCTTCCAAAAACTGGATGGAAAATATTCAACAGTAGTAATTCGATGTTAAGTTGACAATAGTGGTAAGTGTCAACAGTAAGCTGATGGGAAATTTTTAGTAGGAGTACCCCAAACATTGTCTGGGAGATTTAGACTTGGAGTCAGAAATGACTTGCATTGAGAAACTGAACTAAGAAAACACAGATTCAGACGTGTTTCTCAACAGCATTACACAGACGGTCACGTGAGTAAGGACAAGGGAATGACTGACTAAAGCAAGTAACAATCAACCTGCTTGTTGGGCAGATTTGTATGCCGACCAAGATGTGCAAAGTTACGCTTGAGTGCACGTGGCAGCCACTAACGAAACACAGAACTAGAACATTCCGTGGGTTTCAATATATAGAGTCCCACACAAAACACAAGACTCAGTTCATACGGTTGTTCCTACCATTGTTGTATAACGCAGCACAGGAACTATTCTTATTCAGACAGATGGGGGTGGAGTTCAACTGATTCTCAAGTCCTGTAATGTTTTTTGATGCAGGTCGCTTTGAAATATATATATATATATATATATATATATATATATATATATATTGGAATGATCTACGTATGTTCCCTAAATCGTGTAGTGGCACAATTTACCTTTTAGCTGGAGTTGGGAACGCTTTCGAGTAGCTAACTTTAAAGAGCCTTATTTAAATTTTGAATGAATGAATTTATAAAAAATTATGTAGGTGACCTGCAGCATCTAAAAATATGGCAAATACATCGACTGAGCTACCTACCCAAGTTCGAATCAAAGCCAGTCTTAACAAAGATTGCTATGTGCAACACCCTGAAATTTACAATTTACAATTGCGTCTATAGATTTATATAGCCTCTAACAGAACAACAATTCAGAGGCAGCACACTATATCCTGATCCATTAGATATCTACTGAGCCTCCTATAGATCACAATTTAACACTACATGTATATATACTATGGGGCCGTCCACAAATTACGTACGCAGCGAGGGGAAGGGGTTTAGAATTTCGGCCATTTTGCGTACGGGAGCGTATGGTGGGGGTAGGGGAGTCCAGAAAATCTGTGCGTACGCAAATATAATTGTCTAATTGTGACGTCCACAATACAGAATATGAAAATCAGAACTGTAAGCCTAATCACAGGCCATATTCCTGCATTATGTAGCATTAAAACGGGTTCAAATGCGAGTATTGTTAGTGTTTTATTTCTTCATAACAGTTAACAAATTTAAGCTGTTAAATATGATGCTTAACGAAACTAAATAGCCTGTGGTAAAATCTATGTCTTGCAGATGTTTTTCGCTACTTAACCTTTGCAATGGGGGTGGGGAGAGCTCAAATGTACGTACGCATGGGGAGGGGTCCACGATTTGTAGGCGGTGCGACAGAGGGAGAGGGGTCCGAAAATCAGACTTTTTGCATACGTAATATGTGGATGGGCCCTAACCGGAAGCGACCGTAAATGGATGTCTCATGCATTTCAACGACGCTCAACCACCTGTTCCAAACCGCTCCACCTCTGCCAATGACTCTGTAACCTGGCTGCATGGCTTGACAACGAATTATCACTCGTACAATGCAGCAGGAACTGAACCGTGGACCAACAGTCAACCACTTAGAGTCAATAAGAAAATACATTTCTCTGTTTATTCATCAGCAACAAACAAAGACTCACTGTATGCAAAATAGTAAACGGTTGTAAAGGTCCTATTCAAAGGACATAAAAAATGCTTGAACAGAATGGCATTACTAAATTCAAAAGACTAACTAAATAAGTTTCACCATGTAACAAAATATTTGCATCGTTTGTACTTTTCTAAGAATTATCTGTGCATCATTCTCATTTAAAACAATGACGATCTTCCACAAAGGACAAATAAGCCTGAAAGAGACATTTTCAACAAGATGAACCAATCATGACATCACTGAAGCACTGACAAGAGCAAGGTCATCCGAAATTAAGGGAAGGGCGTTACTTTTCATTTTCAACTCCTGCATGATATATGACCTAGTATCCAAGCAAGATCTAAAACTTTTCTAGGCTGCTTTACACCTTTAAGTACTGTTCTGGATTTGCAATCTCAATTCCTTAGTCGGGGCTTTGAGGCAAACTAGTCAAGGAATCAGTATAAACATCATGAGAGATCATGAATCATGATCTCTCTGTAGATCAGTCGTTGCATTTAAATAAGATCAAATAGGGCAAAGATAGATAATCCAATATTACATTGCACATCTCTTTTAACAATAGCAGAAGCATCAAGAGAAAATGCAACTGGGTCAAAAAGCCGTTATGACTAACATACCCACACACATCACAACAGCAACACAACAACTGGAAAGATTTTTTCCTATGGCTTATATGACTCAATAAAAAACTCTCAGTTTCCCAGACATGCTAGGATTCAAACCCCAGCCATGCAGGCGAAAGACTAGTCTGCTAACACATTTCTAGTGTGGTATCTAACAAGCCCAACAGCACATCACGAATGGGTTATCTAAAACCGTGCCAGTTGATGCAAATTTAATGGAGTTGATGCAAATCTACTGGAATGTAAAAATTTCGGAATTGTTTGGCACAAAAAGACAGCAACGATATTTACTTACTGAAACCAGATCTGGACAGCAAGCACCAGACATTGTAATCAGTCATGTATCTATATAAAAAAATAGGCTAAAAATGCAAATGAATATTTATAGAAAAATAGTCCAAATATCTTTACAGACCAGAGAAACTAATTTCCTTACAAGTTTAAGCAGTGACTATTTTGGACAAGGCAAACAATTTGAACAATCATCAGGAAACACAACACGCATGGAATGCTCAACTGTCCATTTAAAAGACTACAATCACACCTACACTGTATTGAAAAAATAACTAATCATATCTTTGACACAAATAAAGCTCTCGGTTTACGTCAGTGACAGAGTCTCGAGCACTGAGCATCCATCATCCACTCCAATCCCAGTATTAAGGCAAAATAAGACAAGGTATAGTGAGGCAAGTAAAGGTGAGGTGAACGCAAAGTAGGGTGACAGTCGTTCAAATAAAGTAAAACAAGGTCAAGCAAGTAAGGTAAATCAAAATACACTAATTATTCATTCATTTTTTTCATAAAAAACTAAAAATAACACCATCTGTGGAATCCACATCATGAACCACCTTATACTGAGGTTATAATTAGGTCAACAACTATAACCATACAAGTTTATTATTAATATGTGAATTCGTTTTGGGATCCATGTCCCTGACTCTGTTATATCAGAATAATTGGTTACCTATCATGAAACTTTTATTCAGGTAGAATAATAATAATTATATTTAAAATATTAGCTCTATGACATACCTAAGCTTATTATAAAGAATTTCTAGCGTATTATCCATTAAATGCTTCTACTAGTTGCAATCTTCTGAGGCAGAGTCCATAGCACAAAGGATTTTCAGATGAAGCACAGACAAAACTGAGGCAATTAAACCAACAGACAGCACTCGAAAAGGACACAAAGCAACACCATGCCGTCGAGTATATATACACGATGCATTGGAAAGACGCATTGCATAAATGCACATTTTTCAGTCTAAATGGGCACAAGTGCACTTCAGGCAAACACAGAAGCAGTATAATAAACACAAATGAAATAGAGCCTGATATCACTTCTCGTTGATTATGCCAACACTTAGAACAGCCGATTATATAGAAATTTGATACTTTTGCTCTTTTTCTGTTTGGATAGATTATTTGTGCAAAAAAAAACAAATAAATATTGGTCTCCATTTTTGAAGGCCTCAGCGGGTGCTACTGGGTAGATGAGCCAGATAATTTTGTAACATCAGCACTAATTATTGTTGCACATACCAATTATGGTCGATTGTTCCAATAATCGACCTGACTACAAGTAGACGTATCAGTATAGCTCTAAATGAAGTATAAAAACTTCGTCATTTGAGACCTGAATGGCAAAATCCACCGCAAGATGTCAAAATGTTTTCATGTCATGCAAACCGGAACAGAAGACACATCCGTCTCCACCGGATTACGCACCATATCCGGACTTCTGGTCGTCCTTTGTGAAATAATTCTGTCAAGACTTCTTATAACCAATTTTAGCAATGGCTTCACTTAAGCTCAACACAACTTCTGCCAATCATGCAGCAGCAGTTAATTGTGGTGAGAAATAAAACTTTGGAAGCAACTTAGAAAGATACTAGATAAAAGTGGAAACTAAACAGACCACAGATAACAGGGTTTAAATACATATATAACTGGAGCCTGAGAATTCAGACGAAGGTGCCTAAGCCGGCATGGAGCCACCAATCACGTCGTTCAGGACCCGAATCCAGTGTTTTAGGTCCTCTTCCGAGTCAGCTGAGAACTGGAAACTTCGGTCAGGAGTTCTCAAAATGAAGCCGCAACCTGGATCCTTGTAACCGGGACCAAAGCCTTCTTGAACCTCAAAGCCTTTGTTTCCTATGTAGACTTCACCCTTTGGAAAAGCATCCTACAACACAGCCAGAACCAATTACTGTTTTATTTATTCTGAGAATTTATATAGCACCTATCAAGATATATACTCTGAGGTGCTCTTAGCGCTAGCCCATGTGATGCTAAGTGCAATTACAAACGAAAATATTAGGCACTTGCTGAAAAGAGGCAAAGACCAGAGGTCATGTCGTAAAGCGCTATTCAACCTATTCTGGAAGGCATTTTTGCTGTACTGTGGAAGTTCAGACAGATGGACTCAGTCGAGACACAGCTCGATAACATACGAAGGAGCACGGTTCGCAAGGTAATTACGCATAAGCATTAAGATCGGTGCATTTCTGCATCTGCAACAAATTGAACAAATAACATCATACATTAAACATACAAATATACATAAATAACAAATAGATGCTACATACACTGTACAATGTACATACATGGAAACAGCATGGGTAAATGTAATGTAATCAGATACAATACATGCAAAATCAGCCAACCATTGGGTCTTCATAATACATCAGTGTTCTCTTGTCAAGCGTGACCCATCGACGTCGAAATGCATCTCCTGGTCGTGGTCCCGTCTTCCCAAGCCAACCCTCCTTCTGAAAATCTCGAGTGATCATTTGGCAGAGCTACAACAATGAGAAGAAATACAGAGTCAATGAATACACTACGGAAATCACTATGTGTTGGTTGACGTTATTAAGGATGCCTGCCTCGTCCAATGCAGAGCCTGGGTACGTGGCAACACACAACAACTGGACAAGCTTCCCTTAATGATTAGATTATATAACAGACAGCAGATTATATAACAGATAGAGATAAACATGGGCTGTCAACCTTACCAATGTTGTTGTGCATGAAATTGACACTACAACAGCACAAAAACAGCAGAACCTTCCCTAACAACTTGCAGGTTAGATTTCATTACAGATAAATAGCTGTGCAGCAACTTTCCTAAAAGACCATAATAAATTAATTATCAATAGGTTATATGAGAGAGACAGATTTATAAGTAGGCAACCTCTTCCATCGTTGTGCCTGGATAAGCTATAGCCAGGCGGTTGAGCTTTGCAGAACGAATTGCTGTATACCACTCCACCATATCCTAAACAGTCATCAACAGTTGAATCATTAGCCCACTGAGATAAGGAAAGGTGAAACTGAGATAAGGAAAAGAGACACTGAGATAAAAAGAGGTGAGACTTAGATAAGGAAAGACGACACTTAGATAAAAAAGGTGACACTGACATGTAGAAACGTATTATGTACGATCATAAAGTTCGATAATGGTAAGGTAAAGTATGGTAGATTGGTAAGGTTAGACAAGAACAAGCAATATTAGAAAGGCAGTGTAAGGGAGCTAATGGTTAGGAATGATGACATGCTGCATACACAGAGGAAATAGTGATGTTATAACACATGTTAATAAATGTTAAGCATTCTGAAAATGAATCCCTTTCTAGTAAGGAGGTCGGAAAATATCAGATACAACTCACATCTCTCTGTAAAATAGAGGCATTGCAAAAGTTCTTTTAATTAAAGAATACAGACGTTTTCGCTCGCTAAAAATTAGCAAATCCTCACCCAACAGGAGAACCTAATGCAGTTAAGGCAAGGAAGATATGGTAATGTAAGATCATCTAAGGTAAATCTTGCTCAAATTAATTTCTTCTGAAATTTGATATCGCCCTTTTTTCAACATCTCTTGCTCAGAAGTGCACACGCCTCAACGGCGCACTTGCAATTGTACAGCAGAGCAATTGTGCATGAAGGACTTGCACAAGGTCCCTGCACAGTGAATGATGCTTCGGACAAGGGTCGAACCCGCTCACTCGGTGCACACTGATGTGTTACGGGCCGACCGCTCTAACCGATCAGCCACCGTGTCACGCAAGTGCTTCTAGTTCGAATGCTACAACATCACACACAATAATGAATGCACATAAACATGAAAATACACACGAGTCACAAATAATTTGGAAAAATTCAGTTCTTTCACAGACCTGGCCGCTGTCTGTGTAGACAAACAGATTTCTCGTCTGTCCATCTTGTTCGAATGTCAGCTGCATTGCATTTGGGTTGCCAACTTTTTCAGGTACAACTGTTATATTCAACCCATCCAGTCGTAAAGTTGCTTTAGGATCTCGAGCCTACAATCACACCAATGTCCAATAACCCAATAACAACTTTTGTAAAACAGAAGAAAATAAAAAACTTCATAAAAATTTTAATGTTTTTTGCCTTTATTACTATAGACTATCATCTGAAAATAAAAAAACTTCATAATTTAAGAGAGTATATATAGGAAAATCAGAAGTCAGGCAAAATAGGTAATCAAAATGACAAGACTCATGTGTATACCATAGAAATTCAGACCTTATAGCCCAAATAAAACAAATCATTAAAATTTAAATGCACAAGTTTATACCTTAATATGTGGCACTTCGTTGTATAGCACACCGGTTAGACTGGGCCGTTTTTGATATATTTTCAACAGTTTCTTTCCCTAAGAACCCTTCAAATGCATTTCACACTTCTCTGAATGCCGTTTTTAAGTCCGTAATAGGGCCAGAAGTGTTTCTGAGTAGATATCTTGAAAGGGTGCCATATAAAGTTTGTTAATGATTGATTGGATTGATCAATAAAAAAAACAAGAATTGATCATGCAAAACATGTTACAAGACGATTTCTGTATATAGTATATTATAAATTTAAGTTGTTCAGATGCTCAACACAAACCTCCTCTTTGTTGAAATACTTCAGCGTATTTTCTGCCGCATCTAGAATGAACCGGCGACGCTGGAAATGTTTGTCATCCTTTCCACGCTTCCAGAGATAACCTTCTTTCTGACCGTTAAGGTAGGATAACTGACCTGACCCTATAAATTCTTTCCTCTCATATTTTGCCCTTACCCACTGTTCACGAAGAACCCTATAAAATAATCAAACAAGGTCAAGCAAATATATCAAAATCCAAATTGAAACAAATTATTTGAGAAAAACAACATTAAAACAAAAAGTTTAATCGCAGCCATATAATAAATTCCTTTACTTGTCAACAACAAAATAAAAATTAATTAGGTTAAAGAATATTAGAATATTATGCAGGACTTCTGGCTTCTGGTTGAATAGCAGGAAAATTATCAAGACACCGATTGATTACCTCACATTTTTATTTACATTTACAGGCTTTAACCCTTTAATAACAAAACTGTAAATTACTGAGAAAGCAACAGTGTATGTACTCACATTGGATCGTTTGGAAAAGGTCGCCGGTAGCTTGGAGGAACATTTTGCTCATGCTTCGCATTTACCAACGTGTTGCCAAGCTTAGACATTGCCTGTACATTACACAAATTAAAATCGCCATAAAATTAATCATGAACTCTCATTTATTCAGTACCAACAAATTAAAGTAGCTCCATGTTGTCTCCTCGGGTTGACCTCCCCGGATTTTGACACGACACATAATGAAACAAGAAGCATAACAATTGCAAATCTTATTTTGGCATAGCACTGGTGAATAAGCTGGATTCACCACATCACAGCAGTGACAGCCTTTTTGAAAGGGTGCCATTCAGTTAAAATACTATGGGTGCAGTTTGGAAGTTTTAATTGTAAAACTCTACAGTAAGCAAACATACAAACTTTGTGACTGAGAACTGAGGCAAAACCGAAATTCAGCAAACAAATTTTTGGACTCACAGACTTATCGAGATCCAGAATGTCTATCAAACCTGCAGATTAATAACAGCTGCCATTTCAATGGTTTCACCCACAGATAAATAACTGGGTAGCTAAAGATCCATGCGGTTCTATGGGCTGTGCCTGCATTAGCGCCTGCACTAGCAGGATGGTAGGATTAATAACACCTGATTAACAATACCTCTGCTAGTTTTCAATAAACTTCATCAGACAGCTACATTCTTCAGCCAATCACATGGACGCCAGGCATGGCCTCTAAATTAGTGACTGGTCAGATTACAACCCACAAGTCACAGTACAATTAACCATCCACCCTTGGTACTGTCATAGAGTGAGATGGATGGATGGCCCATTGAACTGTGACTGAGGGCAGTTCAGTATTATTATCAGCCTTAGGCTCCTGCTCCTGCATGCATGGAAATGCTGTTGTTCACTAATTAATGGCCTACTTTAAAAACTCTTATAAAATGACATTGAAAACATGAAACCTGCAACTGGCATTCATCCCATTTGTCCATTTTGAGGGACTTGACACGATGCGACCCGAGTGTACGATGAATACCAGCGCATGATTCACAGATAAGAATCCCCAGATTGAATACTGCATACTGTGGACCTGCAAACACAGCAAATACCACCAAACATATAAATACTATATGTTGATACAGCCATCCACATGTTGCTAAGCAAGTAGGAATGTTCTTATTAGACTATCAGTAAGTGCACAATAGCTTACAAGAGGCATACATAATAGCATCAATTTTAAACAATAAAAGTTCTCCAGGCAAAGGCATCAACTCTATGCAGGGTGAGGTCATGTGGCCTGGACCACATGTTGTATGGGGTGACCTTACAAGGAGGGAGAAGATCATGACGGATGTGGCATGGGTTCAAAAGAACTGAGCGGTATAGAGCAAAGTTAGCCCTGGAGCAGTGTTCTTCAAAAGAAGGAAAGTGAACAGGAAAGAAGCCAGAATCACATAATAGATTTGCACTTAAACTGGAGTCCATCACAGTCTCTCTTGTGTTGGACCATACTCACTGAAAAAGTGTTTGTTTGCCTCAACACAACAAACATTATTTTAAAGTTTTCCATTTCAAATGCTACAGAAATGGGAAAAGATTTTCCTCGATGCAGTCATAAGCATATGTACTGAATGTATAAAGTAAACACCATGACTGACCCAGATAGTGATAAAATATAGTAGGTAACTAGAGTGCCCCAAATTCTCACAGCAAATGTTCTGCATTCAACTGCCAACATAGGTAAGCCAGTTCAATGTAAGAATGATGGATGCATATTTTGATAATTAATAACACCAATTTTTCACAACACAGCTACTACACTAATGTTTAGGCAACACTTGCTACAAATCTCTGAGTTAGATATCTTTGAGTGCAGCCATTTTGTGTCCTTCAAAGGTACTTTTTAGAGCCTTGCATGAAGAGACTAACCAAATTTGGGTTCAGCACACGTTACGTCAATTCGGTAACAGTTCTAGCTTCTGGCATAACCACAGAAAGGCATGACCTGGTACGATAATGATAAGTATGGGATCCAGGATTGATTTTAAGTACTATGATTGCCATAGTTTAAAGTATGATAAACTATAGGCATAAGTTGAAAACGGATCATTTGCTAAACAGGAAGCCAATGCAAAGATCGAAATATAGTGGTTATGCCAACATATGACATATCAGAAGAGGCTCAACACAATGAATGGCACTCTTAAAAGGCAATATCATTGGATAGGGATACCATTATGATACGGTAAGGTATGGAAGGTAAGGTCTGAAATGTTAAGTTAAGATAAGTGTTAAGGTAAGATAAGCAAAACAAGGTAAAGTAAAATATAGTAAGTCAAGCAAGGTAAAGTAAAATATCAATAAGCTGTGGTAAAGTAAGTGATGGCACAGCAAGAAAAGGTAAAAAGTTCCCTAAACAGATGGACTTCTCTTTTATACCCTGGAACATTCTTTTACCAATAAAACTCTGTGTGTCAATAGGTGCACAGGTGTGAGGTGAGGGGATGGTAGACCACTTCTAACAATTATTTAATTAGCAATCTCTGTAGAATTTATGAGTTGTTCTCAAAAGCTACTACACTGAACATCTTCATAAATACCTAGAAATGAGTAATAATTACTATTTGCAATAGGTGTATCCTGTACTGAAGAAAGCAAAACTCGAGATGACAAATTAACTGATGGCCCTAAACAGCTGCATAAATGACTTCCTAAAGGTCCTCTCACAGTAACCAATTCACATGAGATCTGACAACCATTGCGCCATATGGTGAACATTCAACCAATCGGCTAACAAGTCCCAATGGCCAGTCAGCTGCAGTGATACTAGCAAAAGCCATACAGATTAATCAAAAATAAGTATATAAATTCATAAGTGATTTTAACTTAATCTAGACACCTCTCTAGCACCAATGTAATGATGCATAGGACATCAATCGTAAAGTTGTGTAATGTAATGTAATCAAGCATTTATATAGCGCCGCTCATATCAGCAGCGCTCTTAACGGGCGTCTGTAAGTGGGAAAAGAGAGGACTTAAGGCGTCTCCGAAACTGACACTGTGAGAAGGCCAATGACTAAGCAAAATCCACTCTGAAAACGCTCATAACATAATCCAAGCAGACATATTGACAGTCTAAAGAGAAATTTTCATATATGATCCGGAATCATATACTTATTTCTTTAGGGTAAAAGGGAAGGGTAAGTGTGCACAGAGAACATTTGCCGAATGACTTCTTTACCACAGTGCATACAGCAGATTATGCTAAAGTAGGTTATGCTAAAGTAAACATAGAGAGTTAAGTGCAATTTGCTATATGCTCACTTCATGCCACGTGACATCATTTGTAACATCACTAAGTTAAAAAATTATAATCTAAAGCAACAATGGTGGCACTTGTGACCTAGTCGAACTTTTCTCTCTTATTCATGACAGAATATTGCAATCACTGATTCACTGGGTCAACTTTTTCTACACTAGGGATGAACCAAAACTTGGCTCGGAACTCGGCTCGTCCTGAGTTTCATAGTACTCAGCATAAACTCGGACAAACAATGGGCCCGAGTTTTAAGCTTTTCGATTTTCTGGTTTTGAAAACGAAAAATCGGATTTCTTTTATTTACAAAATGACAATCGACCTAACAAAAAACTCAAATACTGCTACTATTAGTACTCACTAGCAAATACTTATTAGTGCAAACTAAGCCAAAACTAAACAATTCATTAAAAACTGTTCAAACTGGCAAACTAAAAATCAAGAGAATGAGACATTTTTTTAAATATTCCATACTCGGACTCAGCAAAATACAAGTCGTAAAACTCGTTACTCGACAGAAGTCCAAACTCAGTTCATCCATACAGTACACAGAACTTACTACAGCTATGATGTAGGATGAATAACAGAAATGAATTGAGATAGACCCATTAGATAAGTACTATATGCAGTATACGAATATGATACACAAAATACGTTGAAAACAAAAGCTCCCGAGGTTGTCAGCTAATTGCTCGACTATTCAAACCAACAAAATCGATTTTCAAACCATCTATGACTTTCAAATGGGAAGCTCTGTGCTCTAAGGAAATGAAGAGTCATATGATAGAAGAATTTACTCATATATCAGCTTGGTTTTGGATAAATTGTCACCAAGGAAGATAGTTAAAGCATCAACTAATGTGAATGGTGAGGTTCATGGGTAGTGCAGATGGTTTCAACCTGACGTTGGATACATTTTTTCCTCACTGAGAAATTTCAGACATTTACATTTTGTGGTTCCTTGTGAATTGCAATCACTGATTCAGGGCCCTAAAAGGGGCCTCGAATAAGACGAGTTGTACAAGACGAGGTTTGTCAGGAATAAGGACTTGATCTTGGAAATTAGGTTACAAACAACTTCACACTGTTCATCAATGCGCACATGTATGCTAGATGCTGGGTACATTGTTTCTTCACTGAGAAATTTCGGACATTTACATTTCGTGGTTCCAGTGAATTAAAATAACTGATTCAGGACCCTCCAAAGGGACCTCGAATATGACGAGTTGTACAAGACGAGGTTTGTCAGGAATAAGGATTTGATCTTGGAAATTAGGTTACGAACAACTTCACACTGTTCATCGAAGCGCACATGTATGCTAAAAAAGAAGTCGTGCTGTGCCAAGCGTGTATACACAAATTCATACACCAAACATATAAAATAGTGAATATTCAAGCAAGTTTTCAAAGAAGCAAATAAATTACCAACAGCTCTAATGTGTTACAACCCAACAACAGGCATTCTGGAAGTGGATTGTTAACATTAGGCCCTACGCAGGCTCCACGTTGAGTATACCCAATCGTAGGCATTTTAGCATCAAGGGATACGTCCAAAGTTCACCAAAGATGAACGCGTCGAATAAAATATACAGCTCATATAAAGTTGGTTAACACACTTTTTGTTGACCACTTACCCTCTAGGCCACAGTCGGCACACTTGTCATTTCCATCTATTTGCGATAAATTCATCTTTATTTTTATTCCTACATCGAAAAAACCGCAAACACACTTCCTGAATCGAATCCACAGAGCCCGGCAATCTGTTTGCCGGCACACAACAGAATTAGTCTGCTTCACCACCGACCATCAAACTTTCCTACAGCGTCTAAATAAATGACGTCATGATGATTGTATAAATTATTTGTCTGTAAATAGAGCGAATAGGACTCACCTTAAGGCATTTTATTTACTTAAGGATGCTGCATGCCATCTCAAAAGTTGTTTTATATGTTTATATGCTGGTAAACATTTTATTTGTACTATGATAGTAGTAGCAAAGATTGTAGAGTCGTAGACTAAGATGGTTTACTATCAAAATGGCGAAAATTAAAAGGGCGCAATCAAAAGGGCGAAAATCGTAAGGGTGATCAAAAATGCACGTGATCGAAAGGGCGACAATCGAAAGGGCGCACGTTTAAAAGGCGACAGTCAAAGGGCGCAGGTTGAAACGGACAACCGACAAAAAGGAGTAGGCCTATGTTTAAGAGGGCGAATGTCAATAAATGAAACGAACAGATTTCTCCCTTTTGACAGTAGCTTATGGGCCGTTCACATATTGTATAACGCTCAAGGGGTAGGTGGGTGGGTTTCTATCTTGTTAGAGTTATATTGTGTAGGGTGGGGAGTAGGTTGAAGGTTTTGTTATATAACAAACTTTTTCAGCTTGTGCTATTTTGCCTGTTTGCCTGCCAATTGGAAATTCCATGTACCACTGACCTTATTTGTTTACTCGAAGTTCACAATACGTTGTGAACCAAAACTAACACCATCGGCTGTCACCTGGCGAAGTGATTTATTATTTATAAATCCACTTTTAATAATTTTCTGATTACAATTTAACAATTTCCTGTGCATAGCTTTAAACGCTCTTAAATTCAATTCTGTGTGATTTGTTATGATTGTGGTTTAAATTAAATTAATTCACTTGAAATAATTATTTTGGTTCGTATTATCAAGATGCTTGATTTCATTTTCTATAGTATGTGTAAATAGTCTATGTGTTTCCTTAAATACCCAATTGTAGTTGTAGTATAGGCCTACACTCTGTATCATTTGCTATTAAATAGGCAGAGTTGTACCGCGAACCTATCGATAAATAGCTGATAGAGCAATATTAAATCAATGGATTTTGTGTGATTCTGTAGTCCTCATTTCTAGTGCAAAACAGGAGGGAAACAAAAATGGTGTTTTTAGATAGGATGTTTGTCACTACCATGTATTATCATGCTGTAGGCTATTCGTAGGCCTTGTTGTAGTTTCTGGGGTGGGGTAGGGGGTAGGTAGCATATCTTTTATATAATATAGGGGTGGGTGGGTCACAGCTGCTGTAATATAACGTTATTAGGGATAGGGTTGGTGGGTCAAAAATTGAGATTTTATGCGTTATATAATATGTGAACGGCTCCTTAAATTGAGAGGGTTAAAAGCTTAAGTAAATGAATGGACTATTTACCGGGTATTGTTCATAACCTAGAATTGCAAGCTTAATAAAAAAAATTCTGTCATGTGCAAGTAGCCTATTAAACCATGACATTCTTTACAAGGTCGACATTGACACTAAATCGTACTTTTAATAATGTTATGTCATAAGCCGATTTTAACCTATATGCCACATATTAAGCTTCTGTATAACATGACACTGAATCGTGCTTTTTCATCATTGTTTGTAATGGATAATTTACAAGACGTTTACAGTTTCGCTGGCTGACTTTTTCGACGTGTTCGGTTAAGTTACATTCGCCCTTTTCAACGTGCGCCCTTTCGATTTAATTGTCGCCCTTTTGATCATGCGCTCTTTTGAACGTTCGCGCCCTTATGATTTTCGCCCTTTTGATAGGATACCGACTAAGATATGACACTTTATGTCTCTGCTGTGTATTTGGTCTGTGCGATGGTCAAAGCACACAAACTGTGGCGCCATGTGGGACGTAGCGACTGGATGAGCGGTAGCTTAGCAACGACAATCGCGGACAAACAAGTAGCAGGTAGGTGACGTGCATATTCAGATACATAGAGTGTCACATCTAGTCTACATGAAGTTAAGTCCCACACCATCAAGAATTCCTGCTCTGGCTCGTGATATTCGGACTTTGATCTCCATTTGATCTCTCTGGACAACCCCTCTGACTTGACCTAGCGCTTGTAAATACTCTGTAAATACGCGCTTAGTCCTCATTAAAACGACTCTATACAGATCTGGGGTTTACAATAATTACATTAGCCTACGTCTACGACGACTCGATGTGCTACCGTCCATCACTGTAATGTACCCTTTCGAAATGCGCTATATAATTGCCTAGTGGCGATTGACACGAACGCTCTTGTAGAAGCGGGAACAGAGAAAAAAAACAATGCGTGAATAGACAGCTGATCTGCTGGGGACTTGATGAACCTAACTATATTGTTTATTTAAAACACAGATAGCTAAAATCGTTAAATAATTTTCGAGTGCCGGCACTTAACCAAAAAAATCGGTGAGGATTTTAAACTTTACTGACTGGCTCCGTAGTCATATAGCCCTAGAATGCCTTCGTACATATTATTATTAATTTATTAGTCAGACGCTTGGAGAAGAAGCCAAAATATGATAATAAAATACTCAATTACTTCTTATGTTGCCTCGTCATTATGCCTCGTCATTAAAAGTTAATACGCCAGAGAACTCTTCTCGCCTTGCCTCATATACAGTCATACTGGCTGCGGGCCTGTGGGGAGCAGTAGGCTAACAGTAGGCCTAACTTGAAAAGGAAGCTTAAGCTGCTGATTGGACTTGAAAGAACTTGAAAGAGATTATTGTTGGGTCAAAAGCTCATATTTTTACAGATCACACAATCCTTTACCTTAGGCCTACATAGTGACTGAATCGATATCGAATTCTGCTGAACTTTAAGAACTACACGTTAGACTTTTACCTTACAAAGATTTGATGTATGGGTTAACTTGGCCTGCATGCAAGAGAGGAGAGCTATATAATTTATTGTTGCAGACTATTAATCTAGATTGTAATACTGAACCATAAGTTAGATAATCTATCCTGTTAAAAATGATCATTATGTTGATATTGTAATTTGATGTAGGCCTAGGCCTGTAATAGAGCTTCACGCCGGCCGCGCCGCCGACGTCGACATTTCGTTGGCGCCGCCGCCGCCGATTTCTCGGACAGGCGCGCCGCCGCCGATTTCTCGGACTCGGCGCGCCGCCGCCGTCGACAATTTGTCGGCGCCCCGCCGAACCCACGCTGACGTGTTCACACTCACAAACGTACATACTCACGCACGCACGCACACACACATTATATACTAAATGCACATCCACCTTGACGTACACACATATATGTACATAATTATATATACATATATATATATATATGTATATTGGTGTATTTATATATATACCGTCTGTCCGTGGCCTTCCTGAACTTGGCATATGTTCAATCAATCAACAACCATGGACTCATCGCCGTAGACCTGTGTCGGATACCTTTCTAGCCACTTCTCTCTACACCGTCATTAAACTTGTGGAGACTTGTTCCACCCCATTGTTCAAAGTCATCTGCCATTCCCTAAGTGGTCTTCCTCTTTCATATGTTCCATTGATTACTCCATTTTAGATATCAACTCACAGTTCCACTAGTAAAGTTCAGTCATGGACCCCAAGATATTTTATACCGTGGTCTGTGCACAGCCACAAAGCGTTTTCACACAAGTCGATGTTCCTGCTGTCCGGAAAGACTATGGTCACAGGTCACAGGTGACAGGTCACTTACGCCTAGGCCCACAAAAGTCTGGTTTTCCTCATACGCAGTTTAAGCAGATACATTTCATAGGATTCTGCAGAGGACTGACTGTTAGGTACTCAATTAGCGGCTGCTGCTGCACATGGACAAATGATCCACTCTGCCTTGGGTGGCAGTGGAAATTGCAATTGCACTGCTGCCCAACCATCGACATCGAATCCTCAATAGTCCTACATAGGAAATCTGTCATAGCCGCCAGTGTTAGGGCAATCACTAAATGTTTTACTGACTATCCTACGACAGCACTATTTTCGCTTGCGTGCTACTATAGCACCGTCTTCGCCGTGTAATTGACTGCCTGCTCATTGTGCATTCCTAAACTTAATGTAATATTAAGTCCAGATTCAAATGAAATTTAATATGCATCATGCGCTCGATAGTGTAGGCCTAATAACTATACTGTCAATCGAGTGTTTTGGGATTCAAATCAGCGGGGGCCATCCACCCTCGTACGATGAGGCTCAGATAATAAAGTCGGTAACACTTCCTACTTCAATCCCGTTTGAGGGACTGCTCCTTTTCTTCTCTTCTTTATTATGGCTTGCTAAGAGAAACAGACCTTGTGAGATATGCACTATAAAATGCGCTTCATTGAAACACAAGTTTACATACCACAATAGACTAAGGCAACATAATAAAAAAGACATTCCGTCTTCATCATCAGGATGAGACCCTGGGAGACCCAAGCCATTTGGTGGCGATGGATACGAACAAAATGCCATCCATTGTTCTGTTGTTGTTGCTGCTGCTCGTACTGTAAGTTGTTATAAGTTGATCCAACTGCTACTTCTGCTACTCCACCTACTGCTGCTATTGCTGCTACTACTTCCATTGCTACAACGACTGCTACTATTGTGAATGGGCTGCTTAGGTTGAACGACTAGTACATAATAATTAAGAATGTTGGAAAATGTTTCATGTGGAAGTCATTCGGGTTATTGACCAGTAAATCTGGAAAGGTGATGAATTCTGATCACGTTTTACTGCTCGGTGTGCTTTGATAAGGGAAAATAAAATTATTACTTCTTGTTATTTGTTTGTAAACGTCTGTTTTGAGTCTCCGAGAATAATTGTTTCTCTCGAATAAAAATTTTAGATCAGATAACAGCAAAAAATAATGTAGAATATGCGTATCATTATAATGCAAGTTACCTTGCCGAACAACTTCTGAAGCAGGTTTGCTGAAATTTATAAAACACTGCGCCGATCACGCCGTGCCGCCGCCGCCGAATTTTTTGGGCAGGCGGCGCGCCGGCCGCCTCCGGCCAAAAATGACCTACGCGCCGCCGCCGAAACTTATGGGTTGGCGCAAAGCTCTAGCCTGTAACGAATTTGCCGGTTTGCTCACTTCACGACGAATTAAACTAAGCAAATAAATCAACTCGCCTATAATAGCAGCGCCAATTAGTTCAGATTAGGCCTATATGCATTACAGTTCTCTTCAAATTCTTCATCGTAGTTAGGCCTATTATGTCCTCTGTGTAACCAATTTGATTTTATACTGAACGATGTTATTGTTAGGGATATCTTCTTGCTTACGAGTATAGTATCTGGGAACGGTTTGTTCCTCAATTGGTCCTCAAATCCTTTTGTAATGAATAATTAAGTTCAGCACCTTGTGAAACTACATGGATTCCATTCGTCCGTTTAGGGTTCCCATTGTTCCCATACCCTAGTTTGCACTGTGACTATATCAACATTATTTTATTCTAAATTCATGTTTGCAATGTACAAGTAGGCTTATTCGTCACGATGCTTGCTTCCAATATGCTCATTCGGAAGACGATTAATTGATTGATTGGTTTATTGATTGATTGCTTGGCTGGCTGTCTGATTGATTGATTGGCTGTCTGATTGATTGATAGTTCAGACAATGATAGATAGTTCAAAGCGGCCATTTTCCATTATTTCCAATCCGGGTAAATTCCAACTACTCTTGCCACCAGCTCATGCCCAGGTCCTCTACCCCACCGTACAGTACTCAACCACAAATCGCATCCTAGGTGGCTTAGACAAACTATTCGAGTTAAGTAGGGCTACACCAGGAAGAATATTAGCCAACCAAAGCAAACAGTGGCTTAGCAACATCCGCTTCAGCCGGAGTTATTTAAGCCTATAAGGACCAGTTGAGGAACAAACCATTCGCAGATACCATGCTCGCAGGCAAGAAACTGCGTAATTATTAATGGGTGGCGATTACACTGGGGAATGAGGATATCCAACTGAACAGCTGGAGATTCTACAAAGCAGGGGAAAACCTGTAGCAGAGTAATTTTACAGGCCTACAAGACATTAATTAGCTACGCTTCCTATAGCGGCTATTCACCTCCCTCTTCCGCCATCTTTCTCTTTCCATGCATCTCTTCCATTCTCTTCATGTGATGATGATGATGACGATGGTGATGACGATGGCGGTGATGGTGATGATGATGAGTTCTCTGCCTGATAGGAGGTCCGTTGGCTTTTTGTGCTACCTACACCCAGGATGAAATAAGTGATGTATAGTTTGAAATCATTGCCTTCCTATAGCAGCTTATCCAGGGTCGCAAATCATGATTCAGTGGCACGATGATAAGAAGCGGCAGCATAATATCCGGTTACAAAGCACAGAACAAACCGCTTCACCAGTCTCCCTCTCGATGTAATTATCTCATATCATTGTCAGTAGAGATTGCAATTCCGGAATTTCCGAATTCCGAAAATTTCGATCTTTTATAAATTCCGAAATTCCGGAATTTTTCAAAGACGAATTTCGTAATTTCGTAAGTGAAATTATGGGTTTGAATAGCAGTGTCAATATTATTATCATAATTCATGGAACAAAAGATGCAGAACTTTATTTACATAATTATTATATTATATGAATTTAATATAGTAAGGTCGGCCTACTATATTAAATTCACATAATATAATAGTTATGTATGCTAGGCCCTACGTACATTTTATGTGAGGTATGACTTTGAATAATTGCGCTAATAGATTTCGGGACTGCATTTGCGGAATAAGACTCTCGTCTTTTTCCTGTATTTCTGCCGTTATTCCAGGAACCCTGGATAAAGCCCTCAATATGACTACAAGCTCTTTACAAAGAAACAAAGGTCCACGACAGAAAGGCTAATGATGAGAAGTCTGTTGGCATTATTTTTTTATTGAACACCTATAGCAGGTAGACTGTGTTGAAGCTGAACGGGCGTCTGCTGCCGGCTATATCTGCTCCATGTTGCGAACCACGCAGTCTCGGTGATGAAACTTTGGACTCAGTGTGAGTGATATGTATACATATATATATATATATGTATATACATATGTATGTATATATACATGTAAAGGCCTATATATATATATATTAGTTATAAGAAGACATAAAATTAGTATTTGAATTTGTTGGAAATTGAGAGTAATGAACTCGATCGATCAAAACGTTCACAATGAGAATTCCGGAATGATTCTTGATTTTGACCGAAAAATCCCGAAATTCCAGAAAAATGATTATGGTCCGGAATTGCAATCTCTAATTGTCAGGCCTACATTTCAATGTTCCCATTTTTCGTCACAATACCAAGTTTATTTAAGCATTTATTCGGCCAAATCGCCAAATTGTCATCATGCTATTCGCGAGGCAGCGCCACCGCTAACCACATTTATTCATTTATTTTATCTAACCACAATCATCTAAGCGATAATTTTCACAAGCGTAAAAACTGCGTTGAAATATATAGAGCCCGAAAAGGACAACTGTAAGCGAAGCGTTTGGCGCACACGTCCTTAAAACGGACCTTATAGGTCTGGTTCTGGTTTTGTCCTGTTCTACTTCAGAGTTTCTTGGTCACAGCTCAGACTCTGACCCATCGTAGCTCAGCCTTAGAATGGCACGAGCGCCTCGACCTTGACCTGGCTTCTGCTGTTGTTGTGAGGAAACAGCGGGAACAGCAGACTTCTTTGTCGATGAAACTGGTTGGCGATTGACAGGAGGAAGAGCTGTGGGCGGTGGTGGAGGAGGAGGAGGAGGAGAAGGAGAAACAGGAGTGTACGATGGAGGCGGTTGGTAGGTCATCTGCTGAGATCGATTGTAGACTTCCAAAGGAGACTCCATTATGTCTTGGCTTAGACTGGTGGACTCCTGTCACAACATATTGCATAGACTATGTACGGACGGACGTATGTACATGCTTTTATATTAAAAATATAGATAATTGTGTGTTTCTACCTATATGTTTATATGTATGTATGTATGTATGTATGTATGTATGTATGTATGTATGTATGTATGTATGTATGTATGTATGTATGTATGTATGTATGTATGTATGTATGTATGTATGTATATTTTTATAATATATCTGTGTGAGTGTGTGTGGCGTGTGTTTGTGTGCGTACGCACGTATGTACGCATGTGTGTATATATGACGTCGTGTGTATTATTTTGTGCATCATTGATTATTTTATTAGACATTGGTCTGCATACATACCTGTTGGATGTCTCTTGTTGGTCGCTGTGAAGCCAATCCCTTCGGTGGCTGTGGCCAGATCTGAGTCTCCGGAGGGCCTGAGGGCTTCGAGGGCCACTGGATGGAGGACCTCATCGACTCATCTCCTCCTCTGTACTCTGCGCGATAGCTCATGTCTTGTTCGGCGTAGATGAGGGGGGTTCGCGGGGTGATTGCCCCGGACATATAGCCCCCTCTGGAAAAACCCCGATTTCGGCTCTTGTTCGGTCGGCCTCGCGTTAGTTCCTTGATGGCCATTGGTCCATAAGTACCCGTTGCTAGTTTGCTAGAAAGAAACAGGGTAAGGGTTATACTACAGGAAAATTCAATACTAATCAGCATGCAAGTGAAGCAGTTGTTTATCTTTTTAATCGCGCCACTTTCTTTCTCTCTCTATGTACAAAAATATATATATCTTTCTCTGTCTCTATTTGCGCAATTCTCTGTCTACAGGTCAGTCTGTCAGTTTCTGTCTCTCTTGTGTTTTTGTCAGTCAGTCTTGTAAACTTAGACATATATATATATATATATATAAAGAGAAAATTCTGTCTGTGTGTCTCTCTGTCCGGCGATGCATTTGCACAGTTTTAGAGCTATTGATGACTCAAAACCTTCACCGTTGGCTCGGAGAACACCTGGGACACGCAGTCGAGGGATTGATGAACGCGCGGCCGCCCTCTTCCTGGTCGCCAAGGGCAAAAACCTGTCTCAGGACGTCCCAAGGAAAGTTTCATCTTCAGTCGCAAGGAGCGTGTCGGTGAAACACCGCATCTGTCTGCCACATCTCTATTATCGTATAAGTAACTAGTGTACAGTTGTCCATCGTTTTCACAGTCGGTCAGGTAGGTATGTACTTTGTACGCATCAGTGTCTATACACAATTCCGTTTTATGCATTTCCAAACTTTATCAGCTATTCATTCGAAACCTTCGCCGTTCGCTCGGGGAACATCTGGCACACCCAGTAGAGGGCTGGTAAATCCCGCGGCTGCTGTCTTCTTGCTCTCCACAGCCAAAAACCTGTCTCCACCTATGCAACGCAGGGTTTTCCAGCTAGTATATATATATCATCGCATAATTCCTCTAATTAACCATGGTAATCATAGTTCCCTGCTGCAAGGTTGTCTGGCTTATTGAAAAAAACGTATGGAGCAAGTCCATGCAGTGTTATTCTCGCATCTTCTACTATAACATGTTTTACATACATAATAATGTATTAACAACCCGATAAAGTCACTGTTTGGTTACAGTTCAATATAAGTAGACCCACTAAGCCTATAATAATGATTATTTACTTCTAAAGTGTTTTCATTTCTTTGATTCCATTGAGCTGAACCCAAACAGTGACTTAGAATTCATGATTATTTTTTCTGATTGTTAATTTAATTGTAATGTGCCACTTCGTTGGTAGGCCTAATCCTATGTCATCCAATATGAAGCAAATCTTCCATTTCGGTCTTAGTAGCAACCCTTACAGTTGATCGGGATAGTTATTATCAGAATGATGGGACACTATTAAGGCCAATTTCTCAACTAGGCTTTTTTTCTTATGTGAGTAAGCTTTAAAGGCTTTGCGTAAATGCAGAAAACGAGACGAGACAGAAGACAGACGGCGGTCGTATACTAACTCTTCATCGGGTGTGTAGGCTTTGTTGTAGGCAGCCACAGAACACAAACCCTCTGCACGGAACTAAGGCACAAAAATCACAAGCACAAAGAGTCAATCGGTTACATTTTATTGCAGGCTATAGCCTATAGCCCCTGCCCTACCTCGTTCTACGCATACAGTCTGATGCAGAACACCCTCCAGTTCGGCAAAACGTCCCCTTTGGCAAAATATCTCATAAGGCCTATATTTCCCGTCAGCTACAGCCTGCAAGGCGTGAAATCAATTGAGAAAACCTGTCCCTATTTTGACTGCTTTTATTAAACCATTTCAACAGATATTATTCGCTAGATTTATAGATTCCACGCAATTATCGTAAAAAATGTGTAGACTGTTATTGATATCTTAACTTAAAGTGTGTGGCTTGGCTTGACTGCGATCTGTGTTGCATTGTTTCCAGTAACTTCAAAGTACTCATCACTGTGCCTTAGTGCATATCACGATAACAGCGCTTTAGAAGTTCATAGATTGGCTCAGATCTAAGATCAGATTATCTATATTTGACCAAAATAGAATACAATTATTGGACTCGGAGTATCTATTATCTATTATTTATAAGTGGCTATAATTATCGGATCTTAATGGATTGTATTATAGGTAAAAAGGGAATAAACATGACGAGGATGGTTTGGATTAAAACAAATCCAATAAGATTAGTTTAGATGAGAATAGAATACATCTCACTCTGATGTTTTGCCTCCAGCGATTGCTGGCCACATTCGCTTGGTACATGAAATGGAAGAAAGCGCCTGTGAACAGTATCCCTGCGGCGATCATCAGGGCCCCGAGCACCTCCGTGTTCAGAACGATCATCCGGGACACGTTCCTGTGCCCAAAATAGAGGGCGCCACCGACGAAAAACAATATGGCGGTGCACAAACAAATGACGGCATATATGACGTACTTCCGGCCAGATCCACGCCACATCCGGTTCATAACGTTGACGAAACTCGGCCCGTAAGGCTTCTCCGGACTGGTCTTCAGAGGTAGGTAAGCCCGCGAGTGAGGCATGTAACCAAGATTGGTAACAGAGCCCATGGAGGGGTGCTGGTTCAAATTGTACGTACTCATGTCGACAGAAAGTATCCGAAATTAACAGAAAAACAGTAAAACTATTATATCTTCGTTTAACTATCTCCACAGTTATGTCGGCGATTTCGAAATAATTAGGCCTAATTATTCATATCTAGCGGGATCGTTACAACCCGCGAGTCACTTTAAAACAGAAATCGATATTGGCCTATCTTACACGGCGTTTCAGAAACTAAGTCCATAATGTATACTCGACACTTGGAATAGGTCGTCGAAGTTTTTACTTGTTGCATAAATGTGTATTTATTTTATAACGTTGTCGTAATTCCACCTGTATTTCCAAAACGGTTGACCCATAATAGGAGTCACATCCGACGCTTCTCCGAGAGAGAATGCTTTAGAGACTCAATAACACACCTGTATTCGGATGAGAAAAGATAAGCAACGATAAGAACCGACGTATCGGTGAAGGCCTACTATGATCAAAGTACAGAAAGGCTTAAAGATTGTATTCCATATCTGTCTTTGCATGTCTGTATGTGTCTCTCTCTGTCCGTCTGTCTCTCATTCTGTCTTTCAGTCTTTCATTCTGTCTCTCTCTGTCTCTCTGTCTCTCTGTCTCTCTGTCTGTCTGTCACTCTGTCTCTCTGTCTGTCTGTCTGTCTCTGTCTGTCTGTCTGTCTGTCTGTCTGTCTGTCTGTCTGTCTGTCTGTCTCTCTCTCTCTCTCTCTCTCTCTCTCTCTCTCTCTCTCTCTCTCTCTCTCTGTTTCTTTCTCTCTTTCATTCTGTCTCTGTCTGTATACATGTATGTATGTCTGGAACTCTCAATGTGTGTGTGACTCAGCATGTGTCTGTCTGTGTAGGTGTGTGAGTTTATTAACTACTACTCACAACTACCTTCAAGGCTCAAACAAGTAACAAGTAGTGACAACTACTCAGTAATAATTATGTAGTTAGAAGTTCTACTAACTACCTACTAGTGCATACATGTGCGTGCAGTAGGCCTATTCTAAAGACTTATGTACTCCTTCTGTATATTTAGGCCTATATACGTATGTATAGACCTACTGATTCTTCTCATTAAATGGTGAACTGACTCTATAGTGGGACTTTTGCTCCTTCAGGGTTTTTCTTCTCCCTTGCTCCTCATGGTATTGCGAAATATATTGTTTTTTATATTGTGTTTAGGGGCCTATATATATATATATATATGTTTGGGATATGTAATGTATACATTCATACATACATTATACATACATGTATGTAGGTATGCATTTATGTATGCTGGTATTTTATACCTATAGGTATATTGTGCGTAGATCTAAGTATATAATAGGCCTATGTATTTCGTGTGTAGGCCTATAATTATTATGCATGTAGTACTTCGTTGTTATGGTTACGGATGTTGGCTCTTATATTTAGGCCTATATGACAGATTGCAGACTTGAGTAATGCGTAACGGACTGCAGCTCTTCTATAATTATTACGACATGTCTGGTATTACAACCTTTGCATATTTGCGTGTGTATGTATACATGCGCTCGTGAGGTCTGGCTGATGTCATCGCAGCGTCAGCAAACGCGCATGCGCCCTAACCTATTTCTGCTAGGCTACACTCACACTGGCCTATTCTCACCTACCTCTTCACTTAATTTAGGCATGTGATCGACTACAAGAACTGCTTGACAACAGCAAAGACACCGGAAAATTATGCTCTTTATACCAAGGGATGAAATTATGCTGCGCTATCATACAGCAAACTAATCAGTTCTTTGCGTTGACCTAGGCCCTATAATACATGGGGCGTGTTACATTTAACCCAAGCATGTAACCCTAAGAATGAGAGTATTAATATCAAGTATCACAGAGGTGTCCATCTTTTTTTAGTGGCAGGCCAGTAGCATATTTGACACAAGTGGCGGGCCAGGGTGTCGTAGCCGGATGAGTAACCTAACATTAAGGTAGGCCCTATATATAGGTTGCTGGGAGGAAACTCGGTCAGGTCGTCCTCATGACATTTTGGCAGAACTTAATCTTAAACGGTGCATTTAGCATACAAACAATCAAATCGGGCTAAACAATTCTTATTTTTTATCTTAATTATCAGTCACGAATATGATCATATAAAACCATTAAGCCTTTATATCAAAAGATTGAGCTCATTTTTATAAGCGGCCTATATAATCCCGGCTCTTTGACACCTCTGGCTAGCAAAACAATACGCAAAGACAAGGGGCGTCCAGCTAGGGAGGGGGCAGAGGCAAATGCCTCCGATTTGGGCTAGGGGGGATTTTTTGAGTCTTAGGGGGCGGGGAATCTTCAAGTCCTTAACAAACTAGGCTAGTTATTGTAACAAAGTAACTAATTATAAAGTAAGGCTATATTTGAATAAATAAATTTTAAAGTTATTTTATTCACAGTTTCACACTATGCAACAAGTCAGTAGTCTAGTACTACTACAAAAAACCGGAAACTCTATACATATTCTCTTTAAGTTTTGTGATTTCTTGGGTTGTCGATCTCTCTTGCCATCTGCTATTTTCGCATCTAAAAAATTCTTGCATTTTTCCAAACTGAATTTGCCTCCCCCTTCGGAAGTTCGGACAATTGCCTCCCCCCGGACTATCCCCCCGGACAATTTCCCCCTCCCCCCGAGGGCCCCGACAATTGCCCATGCAAAGGTTGAACGCAAAATTTATTAGTCTATTTATCATCAATTCAACACAAATAAATATTTTCAAAAATTCTGAAATTCACAATTATTCAATAAGATCGGCTGATAACTTCAGTTCTAGGCGCTATACATTTTCGCACGAACACCCGTGGTTTTGCTTTAAAAAGATGTTGGTTGGTTTTCTATATATAGTACGATAAAGAACCGGCAGCCGGTTATATATCCACTCTGAGTAACTTCCTTTCTTCTTTCTGGTTCTTATTGCCGTCTGCTGTTGCGAGATAATCTGTTAAGTTAGAATGTAAAGTTTTTAGATGTTTAAAAAACAATAAAAAATCTACTAAATAACGATGCCACGGCAGCAGAAAGCAATTTTGAAATATAAATGCATGGAAGGATACCGCGGCAAAATCATTCGACAAGACAAATGGAATGCGCATTGTAAGGCTGACCACGTTTTTAAATTTACAAGGTGAGTGGGTCGAGTGCAGGCGCCATATCGCGTAAAACAGTATTTGTTGAAACTTTTATGTTGGCGACGAACGTTGTTGTCACGTGTGCTATTGTGTTAAATGTTAATGATATTGTAGGCCTACAAGCTATTAGACAGGCACGCCGCACTCGCATGTGTTTCTATTAGGGATGGTGTAGGCCTATTTATGCCTATAGCCTTCCTACTGAATAAGTTTCTATTGCAAAACAATGTTTTCGACTTCTCGTTACGCAATTTGTACGATTCGTTCACTTCACGATGGTCTACACTGCAAAATTTAAGTTATTTAGAACTAGCCTGTATTTATAAACTCAATGGCCCATTAAACAAGTGTCATTAGCTCCAATAGCCTAGTTACGAAGTAACCACTAAGTCACTAACCAATGTAACCATCATAAGAAACGTCACCATAACGTCACCATAACGTCACACGAATATGGCTATATTATTAATTTTCTAGCAATATCATGTTGAATAAAAGATTCTTGTTGGATTTATATATTGGCTAACATGCTGCCATGTTTCGGACTTCTTATCAATTTTAGCATTTACATTAAACAATGACGCGATAAAGACCGTTATAAAAGTGATGCAGTGTTTAATCCACATTTGATCATTAATACAATTAGGAATGTTATAGCAAATCAATAATTTACTAGTACTACATTACAGATGGACTATATGATATAAGGAGTGAGGGAAAATGTAATGCTTGATTTCATGACTCTTGGGCAGGTTTATTGGCAACCGGGGAGGGGGAATTGCCTCCAGCACTCAGGGGGGATGGACGCCCCTGCGCAAAGAAGTACTGGAGGACATACGTGCTCCCGATCTGATAAAGGGACAGCGTTGGTCTTCAACCGCTCGCGATATGGATTAGATGCATAGAAAGTATTAGAAAGGGCAAGAAGCTCGACGTGTCGCAGGTAGCCTAGTAGTAGTGTAAGAACGCTGAAGGTTCTACTAAGAACGCTGAAGGTTCTACTTAGACTAGCTCTACTATTATATCAGATGCTGACGAGTAGATTATGCTAGGGGAAACTAGCTACACATGAAGAGTAGACACATGACAGTTCAGATACAAACTATCTTTATTAAATACAGAGAAGAAGAGGTAATAATAATTATATATATATATAATGATTGTGACTAATACATAACTGTTACATGTACTTACTAATGCGAGTATGGGTGAGATGATAATGTCCAAACCCTAAGATGATACGAGTTGACGAGCCTGACAAGATAGTTAGAGTTCTTCGGAAGTCAGACTGCCAAGTTCCTAACAGTGCTGTAGCTTATAAGTGAGTTTCCTCAGCCAAAGAGGAAACTGGCCTATCCTAGAACAGACTACTTTGATTGGCCAACTACTGACCACTCAAGGTATCCCTAGAATGTGGGTTGACTGTAACTGCTAGAGCCTACCCGAGTGACTGACAGAACCTATACTGTCTGAATTAGTGAATGTTCAGCTAAACCTAATGTATAATAATGACCTATATATATAAATTGTTCGAGGCTATCTATTGTAATGTAATGTTCCGAATAATCACGGTTACAGTAGCAGTTTCAGCGCAAAGGCATTGTGTGATAACAAGGGTCGCTATAGGATATAGCGTTGCTCCTTTACCACGGCAGATTATTTGACAGGCCCTGTATATCTCATATACGCATATACTCTATATCAGCGTTTCCCAATCTTTTTTAATCCTACTGTCTATTTGCTGGTTTTAAATAATAAACGGAAACCATTTTAACATATTTTACAAAATCAAATTCACTTTTATAGTTTTTGTTGACAGATAAACCATTGTAGGCAATACTAGGCATACGAAAGAAATGGAACTCAGCATTCGCACTATAAGCTGACGAAAACCGAATGCTATGTTCCGGGTTGTACAGTACGATTTTTAAAAGCCGGCGTTTTTTGTCTTTTTTATCTAAAAACCTCCACAGTCAAAATTGTAGGCTTTATAGGTTTTTGTTTCCAAAGTAAAAAGTTTCAAACAGATTGTATACATGCCTATTCATTTTTGTGACTTGTCACCTGTGTGCTTAGGCCTACGATAGTAATAATAATAATATATATATATATATATATATATGTTCTAAAATATGTATGAAAAACCTCAAGACCATGAAAGCCTACCAATTTTCTTGAAATAACCTAGGTACTTTCCAGGAATGCTCTGACAATGCTCTAAAAGTAGGCTAAGTATTTTCTTAGTTATATTAAAGGTCTTTAACGCAAACGAATTGCTAGCGTCGCTAGGATTAGAGGTCAGCGGAGGTAGATTGGATCTTGTAGGGTAGGATAAGGGCTTCGTACTGTATCTTCAGAGTCTCCGCCTGGTCCCAAGATTGTTTGCAAATAGCAACGTAACAACAACCATTTGTTTGTGACGATGCCGTCATAATCATGCAAAAGCATAGGCATAACTACTCAAAGCGGACACAGGGAAGTCACCAGCTAGATGCATGATTACGACGGCTTGCAACCATCCAGAACGTTCTTGCCCGCGCATTCACCAAAACACCCCAAACTCCCAGACACTGCCTTGTAACCTAGCAGCTCCTAGATATATGTTCTAAAATAACTTCAGTCTCTCAGCACATCCAGTAAACTATTGTAAATATTACGTATACCACGCTCTTCAAACGTCTCAACCCTCTTACATTCGTCAACGGTCAACTGCCCACCATCCAACCACCCAGGTCTACTCGCAAGCTATATTTTTTCTATATCGGCCTCCAGTCTCCCAAAATTCTACAACCGCGCCTTAGACTCCCTTAGTCTATACTGCTCTATCTAGATCTATAGAACTATTTTAACGGACTTCCAAAAGACATGCAATTGTAAGTTTGCTCATCCCCATAATTCGCCGCAAAATTGTGCCTCACCTCCGCTTTCATTCTACTCTGCTAATTTCCACTCACGACTGAAAACCGAACTTTTCAAGATTCTATTCGAGCGCCGCCATTATGGCCTCCCTCATCGCTGATTACCACTGTAGCACCATGTTATTTCCTCGGCTTGACCTCCCCAGATTTTGACATGGCACCGGAACGAAACGAGAGGTTAGGCAATTGCGGACTTAGTTTGTTATAGCGCCGGTGATTTTAGCTGGCCTCCCCGACGTGGCTTTTGTGGGCGCTGATAAATTTACAATTCATTACAATGCGTAGGCCTGTAGCCTACAGTAGGTTAATGCAAGGTTATGCAACGAATATCACGCGGGAAGCTCTAGCCACCGCGGTATGATTACAAAAAGCTGTTAGCAGTCTCTGCGGTACGGGCGACTCAGGTTATTTTTCTTTTAATTGGAAAAAATATTTCAGTAAAATAATATTTTAAAAACTCAAGAGGAGACACGCGCCTCTGCGCCTCAATAGTAGCGACGCCACTGTCAGCAGTGGTTATGCAACGAATTGGGCATTTCGTGTTTCTCGACCATTACTACTGCCAAGAAGTTCCAAGAGGCCTACATGACATTGTAGATGGCAGCAGCCAAGCGAAACGCGATTGGATTACACGAAAGACATCGGCTCTTGGTTTTAAATGAGTATAGCACATTGTTAAACAACTTCTTGTTTACTAGTGTTTCGTGTTTTCGGCTGTAACTATAATATGTTCATATAATCGGGTTCAAGCGGCGAATATTCTGAGGATAATAACGCAGAGAATCAGAACATAGGCATAGGCCTATTTGCTCAGGTTCTGTTCTTGTGTTTCGTGTTGGTAGGCCCTATATGACCCACTGAAGAAAAGAAAGTACCGAATCTAGGTTTTGACTGAATATGCCCTGAGGTTTGTTTATGTCATTGGTATAAATGTGTTAAGTTTACAACACCCGATCAAAAACGTTCAAAATAATATTATCATCGTAAACTTGCGTCTCAGAGTGTTTCGATTTCGAAAGTAACAGCACAGCCCAAAGTATGTGCAGCCTATAGGTTAGCTGTAGACCTACGTAAAGCCCCTATTGAAATAACTTCAAGTCGTTAAGGATTATAAAAGTTCTTTCATAGGAAGGTATACGGCATTTGATTTAGAGAGCTACCGAAACTTCACAATCAGCGTAACAGTAGGCCTAGGCCTACTAGATAACTAGAAAGTGCAAAGCCATTAAGATTAATAGGGCTACTAATTGTAATCTCCCAATCAAATAAACTTTTGCAATATATAGGCTACACACCACTGCTCTGTTCGAATAAGTCTTACGTTAATTAAATTTGCTGTATCCTGTTTTAGCTTTGGACAGTGACGCATACATTCATTGTCAGACTTTATAACAATTATAACGTCGTTGATGGTTTTATTCTTGATAATGGTATAGTCTTCACTTTGGGGTTGTTATGTGAAGCTTGTGGACGTGTGCAGACATGGCCTTGTTCTGACTGAGGAACGTGTGTTACAAGAACCTGAAGCATATTTCGAGTAGGTGAACTGTTTATGCTGGTAACAGACTAGTAACAAGATTCAGCAAACATTGGTAGACCTAAGTGAGGTGGTCGAGGCCGTCTATCTAGTAATAAAATTATCTGCAATTCGTTAGAACTGTCTAACATAGGCACCCACCACCCTCTGCTACTAAAGTTTTAAAAAATATGATTAAACTCAACAAAAATGTCTTCACTGTTATAATTGAAAAACTTCAAGAGAGGGAGTAGGTAAGATAAGAACATAGAGATTTAACTGGGCCACAGTTACAATGCATTTTTTGTGGCTCATATTTTTGCCAAATGAAATAAGCTTCACGTACGTAATTACTGTTAAAATTTGCTGATTCCCCAATTTATATAGACCCAGTAGCAACTCAAACCAGCAAAATGCCAATTTTTGAAACATGATCCCATACACATTAAAACTTGTTTTCTGGTAGCATACAGCTTCACCCCCATTTTAGTACCTTTCTCTGTATGGGTCATATAATTATGTTGACAGCTGTTTGTTTCCTTATAGGGTGACTGGGACGGGTTGCTGAAGAAATCTGAGGTATAGGTCCTCTGCATTTATAAGGTAAACAAATAACTGTGTAGCACATTTTTTGTAGGCGCCTATCAGATCAAAGAGATGTAATAGTCTTCTTTGGATGTTTCGAAAGTCAGCTAGAACTTGTTTTACTCAAATTCTCGTATTTTAAAGTCGTTTTTAGACTAAATATTAATTAGGAAATCAATTGTATCTCTATAAAAGCCTTTCTCAGTTTCTTGTTTAGATCTGAAGGTGATTCTCAAAGTTGTGTCAGAATCTGTCTTTCTCTGAGCATGTTCCAGTGCGTCTGTCTGTCTCTTTATCTGTCCTTTAGTCGGTGTTCATGCATGTGTGTGTGTCATTGCCATCTAATGAATGAACTCTTTCAGCATTTCTATTTGCCTCCTGTCTATCAATCTCTATCACTCTGTCTCTAGCTGTTGTATCTGTCTGTCTGTCTGTCTGTTTCTGTCTGCCTGTTTCTTTCTGTCTGATTCCGTCTGCATGTATGTCTCCCTGAAGTGGCCTAATTTTAAAAAATGGGTTGTTCTTTCAGGGCCCCAAAAATGAGCACCAGTCCTAGTGCCTACACAGGAGGTAATTCTCAAACTCATGTTACCTAATTGCCAAACAAGTGACATTTGTTCAAACAAATTATACAAAGACACTCCTTGAGAATAATAAAACGATCGATATAGCATGCTGGGTCATATAGTTTAATTGAATTTATATAGAGGTCACCTTTTCTTTGCAATGATATTCACTCTCGAACTCGCTCTTTGACTTTAACTGTTTCTGTTGTCTCTGTTTCTGCCCGTATTCTTAAGACTACTTTTCCCACTGGATTTTCGCACTGAGAGTACCATTGATTAGGTTGTACTTGGAGATGTGCTATAGAAATATGCAAATACAATACACTAATTATATATATAGATATGGCTGGTAAGCATTGAGCTATTCGTGGCACTCCATGCCATGGTGGTCATATCTTGACCCAGTCATAAAAATTGTCAAACTAAAACATTTCTTATGAACCATGTAAGAGCTAATTGATGGGCGCCAACGTATTCACGAGGATACATCCGCTCAGAGAGGTTGTCTATAGATACCAGATGAATAAAAAAATAGGCCTATAGTATCTTTTCTGCAATTTAAAGTACATGAAACTAAAAATGTTGTTAATTAACCTAATTCAAATAACTACAGTTCAATTCGTTTGCGAATCTAATATATCTAAATTAATACTTAACTTTATGCCAGAGGTCAGCAATGTGAAGTCAAATGACTCTGAACAAGGGATGATGCCCAAAGAGTCACCTGCGCAGGACAGAAGGTCACTACCGCCGCCGTCGTGCAATGGGGAAAGGGGTGCAACTTCCTCTGACCAGTCGCCATCTAATGCCACTGTTAACAGCCTACACTCAACGTCATCTGAGCCAATCATGGGTTCCCATGAATCGCCTCTTGTGAGAGCTCGACCGAGAGCTAAATCCGTTCCAACCATGGTCGAACAACAAGTGGCGCTGTTCCTCCGTACTATCAGTGACGATATCAACAATTCTTATGGCAGTAGATCACCGGTAAAAGCTGTTGATACAAACTCTTTCCGCTTTATTTTCGAGGTTGTTGTAACGTGATATGATCATTTTAAAATTGTGACTTTCAAGGGGTGATTTATGGTAAAGTTATGGATGGTGACCAGGAGACTAAACTGAACATTTGCAATTTTTCAAGATAGACGCCAAACCTTTTCTTTTGATTGAAAGAGAGGTTAAACATTACCAAGACAATCATGGCAAAACGATTTATGCTGTTAATTGTCGTCGGTAACCACATCTTCTTTGGATTCTCAAATCTTCTTGAATTTGCCTTTTGACTTTTGATCCAGGGGCACTGGCCATAAGTTGTATGTAATCACAATTGACTACTGCCTTTAGCGTAATTATATTGGTCCTATAAGAGTTAATTTCTACTCAAGTCAAAAAAATAAAAACCTATCTGTTTACATTTCATTAATACTAGAAATGTAGCGAAATATGCTCTCGTGCAAGACTTGTTTTCTTTAACACCAATTTTTTATTGTATTGAAATGGTGTATATATTAGATTGGACTTGGCAGATAAATGTTTGTAGATCTACTGGACAGTTTATTGAATGCAGTATCTCGTATAGTTCAAGATAATACTGAATCCATATGAACTTTTTCTTTCAGAATGCCGCAGACCGAATTCGCAGGGCTTCCTATCCAGGGAACATCCGTCTTCAACAAACCTTGAGTCCTCTGCTTCGTGCTTTGCCCTTTGGAATTCGATCTCCCACAAACGTCCAGCGGGAAGGTGCACCTGGTTTACAGGGAGGAACAGCCGTCACGAGTCGACGGAGTGAAGCTGGAGCTCATCATTCGAGTTCCAGTATGGATTCTGTGCCGGAAGAGGAGTCAGGTTCTGGAGATGAAGTCTGAGGCGTAGGACAGTTTAGGAAAGAGATGATCTTGCAAAAATTTATTTTGATAGAGAGCAATTGTTTCTGTTTCATGTGTAACAGGAATTGTATTATATTATATTTTTATCGTGTAATTTTGATGACATTGTGTTAGTTATTGTGGTTGTCATGATTATTGAATTGTATTTTAATAGATTTAAGTAGCATATGCATTTGTAAAGCGCCTCTGGTAGTTGGAACCATTCAGAAGCGTTGTCAGTGCGTAAGGCTCCACAAGAAGAAGCAGGTTTAGAGAAATTCGAAAGACGATGAGAGACTGCCAGATAGAATTTTAGAGCAAACAGAAGGAGAAAGCAGTCTAAGCACGTTCCAGAAAGAGGTACCAACTGAAGCTCCGGATCAAGACTGAGCCATAGCATTTCTAGTATGGAGGACCAAAAGGTCAAGTGTATTGAATGAACGAAGTGAACAGTGGGAGGAAGCTGAATCTGCCATGGACGAAATATTATGTCAACCAGATTTTTTCCAAGTTAATATTTCATTATCATGTTAAAGATTGATGAGGATAATGATGAGGAGGAGGAGGAAGACGAGAAATTCTCATCAATAATATGATGATAATGATTGATTTGGTGGTGAAGATGATGATGATGAGGAGGAGAAGGAGGATGGGGAGATGATGAGAAGGATATGGGAATGTGATAAGGAATGCAAGCATGGGCATAATGATGACAATGATGATGATCCTTGTGTTGATGATGATGATGGTGATATTGAGTTGGTAAAGACCATCGTGAATGGTGGTCATCATGATCATCAAGAATGTAAGTAAGTAAATAAAATAAGTAAATTCCTTAACGTTCTCGCAAACACACAGTACTGTATGTCGCAGGCTTTATGATATGAATAAACGATGTAATTAACCAAAAATTGTAAGAGAAGTCTAGGGATATCGAGGGAAACATAGGAGGCGGGTTAAAGAAAATCACAAAGGTAAAATTAGAGAGATTAATTAGCAAGATCTATTAGGAAACCTTGATTATTTGTATGACCTCCTGGGATGAGACAAACATGACAAATTAATTTGTGTGACGAACACATAAAGCCTACGGTAATGGGACCTGAGTTGCTTGGAATATCGAGTAGGCCTACTGCGGTAGAATCAGCGGTAGAAACTTATGCAATAGAATGGCCTATACATGAAAAGAATTGTACATAATATAGGCAAAGAAACTGGCATCAGCAGCATTGCAAAGAACCTCTAGGTTTTGTTCTTAGGTCTCTTTTATTCATTCTGTAGGTCTACGCCTCCCTATATTCAGCAAAATCGTATCCACGTCTTCTGTAGATCATCACCTCAACGTTGACGATACACAACTGTTCTTATATATCTTTCTCCCCTCACTCACTTACAGGTGCGATAAATCACATTCAAAACACCATCGCCCTCATCAACTTGGCTGACCACCAATTTATCTGCTCAGTCTAAACCCTTAGAAATCAAAATTTCTCATCATTGGCCTACGTGAGCAATTGAACAAACTTACCTACCCCTCCGATCTTCTTCAAACCTCACTTCTCCCGTGCCTTACTCGTTTTCTGTCCGCAATCTTGGAATCGTCTTCGATAAGAGCCTTATCTTTTCCTACCACATCACTCAAGTTACCCAACTATATCTTGCACCTGCTACTGTATGTGAACCTCTGAATTCTCTTCCTCTTCCTCCTTAGCGTCAATTATAGCTCTGCCCGCGTGACCGCTGACTGAGTAATCTTGAGTTACGCTACACTTTGATATTGTCCACGTCCCTAAGTTCAGACTTGAGTATTAGATGATAGGCCGCATAATAAAGCATCGATAGTGACCGAAACTGATATTCAACTTGCTCCTCAATAGTTATTATTGTTTGCATTATGGCCTATGCATTGAGTTATTTTTCAATAAGCCAGTCATCACGAACCTGGCCTTCAGGTCATTTATAAAATACAAATGTTTTGCTTATGCAATAAAGATTAGCTGCGTTTTTTATGAAATCGATCTAAAAACATTTCTGCACGTTTCGGATTTTTGCAATCTTCACTTTCATAATCACTCGTGTGAGCAACGCTTTGCGCATAGACATAGCCAATCCTATAGAAGTTAGTCTCAAGAGAGTAGCCAATCCTTAACGAGAGTAGCCTGGCGTTCAGAAACTGTGATTCTATATATAGTCATTCGTGTTGATTCCTTGCGTTGTAGCGAAGTTTATGTTGCCAAGCGTTGGGAGTTGAGCATCTCTGAAATGAATGAATAAATCAATTTTAGCCGTATAATACTTTTCTGCGGATTTACCTTTTTCGTCGGGAGAAATCGTTTATGTCTTGGATTGACGTGTTGTTGTACGTGTTAACTGAACGAAGCAGGATTCGGTTTGAGCCATCTGACCTTGCATAACGTGAATACTTGTGTTATGTCAGAGGTCTATGGGTTGTGAGAATATGACACCATGGTCCTATTCTAAGGTGTCTAGTCGATTTTAAAAATTGATGGTTTTATGAGTTTTGAGTGTAACGTGGCGATGGCTGACTTCAGGTTCGGCCTGCAGCGACAGGTCTCGCTGCGATATTCGGACATGGATGGCATTGGAGATGGCGATGGACTTGATTCCATTCTCGAAGGAAATTTCGACAATCTTCCTCCATTGGGTGCACGAATCGTTAGAGTTTTCATCAGCTCGACATTTTCAGGTAGATACTTTAAGTTTTCGGTGTGTATTCAATTGTGTTCCATTTGAGATTTAGGTTTCCGTGTATATGCTTTTGATGGATTCTGAGGGCGCTATATAAAGGTGCAGTCATATGCGCATCACAGAGAGGCTGTGTAATGCCATCCAAAAGTTGAGAACTGTTCAAAATGATTCAGGGAATTATATCTGTTGGATTGATACTAGCACATGCCTTTGCATGAAAGTTTTACGAGAGTTGCTTGTAGCGTCCGAAACCGTTATATCTGTGGAAGGCCATAAATGGAATGTCTGCTCAATTGCATTTCATTGTATTGTTTTTGTTATATTTTACATGTAACTAAGAGCTTGCCCTGAGCCCAGAGATTGAGTACTCAAATTTTACAAATGTGCACCTCTTTCCTAAGATTGTTGCTGTGTGGGGAGCTTAAGCAAGTACCTAGCACAGTTACTTAGCATCTTCTTTCGATGCCTAGTCCTTAGATAGTGATGCTATGCCAATCGGAAGGATATGCCCTATCATTATACATGGATCTGAGTGAAGTGCTGGTGAACTGGATAGTGCGATGACATGTGCGATCAGCCACAATTGAGCTGAAAATTGAACATAAAAGCTATACCTTAGTACTGATATGACACTGAAGACACAGTAAAGCTTTTGTAATCCAGCTTCTGTGCTCATGTAAATAGAAACAACTCTCGCAAGAGTTAGGATGTTTTTCACCTTGACAGTCCATCCCTTAGAACTGATTACTCAAGCCCCTCTCACTCTCATCAGCTGAATCTTCAGCCTTTTAGAGCCGAATATTTGGCCCTGCTAGAGGTGTATTGCCAGCTGCTGAATTTAAAGTACCATTTGGTATATTACACGTGGCAGAAGACCTTCCACCTGTTTTGTAAGCAGTGTGCAGAAATTTACCGACTTCAGTAAATGTTTGGTTATCTTTTGTCAACATAGAATGTGCTTTTAATTCTGTTTGTCCAATGAAGTGAACTAGTATTCCTTACTGATTGAAAGCTGTTGACATACTTAACCGCATGATCAAATCTTATGTTTGCTACATCCACTGATAAATTGATTTGTCAGAAACCGACATGTTTAGGGTTAAATAAAGTTCCTATTTGGCTTGTTTATCATACACAACTACTTACAGAACTCTACTCTGCCTCCTCAATACCTACTTTGCCTCCTCTGAGCCTCTGGAAATTGGACTTTGCCCTTCCTTGGACTGCCCTTTTTACAACCCATTTAATTTGATACAGAGCTCGTGAATATGTTGGTGCCCAGCACTGCCTTTCGAAGGGCGCTTTAGAAATTTGGAGATTACGATTATGCAGTTTGTCTATATTTTAGGTGCAGGGTAAACTGAAGTAAGGTAATGTAATGCCTCTTTACATACATCTTTGATAAGTCGCGGTATGTACAGGTGTTTATTCATCGAGATGCTTACCTAGCTACATTATAAGCTTTCAAAGGTATTGATAACGGACAGACAGTGCCAGACACCTGTTGGTTCTAAAAAGGTATTGCTGTTCGTTTGCACTTAGGTCTTACATTGAAATTGTGCGTGTTTTCTTAACCCCAGTATTGTTTGTTTAACTAAGATGCCCAGAGCGATCTCCGGTTTTGAGTGATTTCTACATGCTCTGATATTTCCGTACACAGCAGCCAATCAGTTCATGTTTGCAAAGTGACCTGATATTTTTAAACGGTTGTATTATGTTCATTATGCCTGGCATGGGGGAGGCATGGGGAGAGGGAGGGGAGAGCAAGGGAGAGCCAAGTGTGACCTGGCGCTACTGAACAGTAGGGTGGTTGATGGGAGGCCAAGTGTGACTTAACGCCACTGAAGTGTGAAGGAGGCGTAGGTGGTTTTAGGTAGTCTGTAAGATGATCTGTGCATAAACTGGTAGTTGTGTCCGGTTCACTTCTGACAGGTGTTACTCTTGGTTTATGACTGGCTCCCTTCTGAACGTCTCTCAATTATGGCGGTAAACAAGGAACATAATATCACGACTGGCCTGTCTCTGGCTTGGTTGGTTAGACCGTTAGAGGGGCGTAGACTGTGTCCTCCGCTGTAGTTGCCTATTTAAGAGATTTTTAAATCTCAAGAACTAGCACAATAGACGTATATCAATCAATGGAACTAGCACGAGGACGTATGTTCACCAGGACCTTAAATGGTTTGGCACCCAGTCCTACAGGGAGCTATTTACTTTAGATTTAGCTATAGGGTTCTAGGCTGGTTCAGGTGCAATAGGGGCGAGTTAAGGAGTAGATACTGGCTTGATGGCACATAAGGTTAATCCTAAGGAGGTCTTAGTATTGGTATTAAGAATTCCTTGGTGATACACGAGCCAGTCAGTTATGATATCTATTTAAAGTATATAAGTATGTTGAAAGTTTGAAAACTTTCACCTGTTTGTGCAAGTGTTTAAAGCCGCTTCACAGGACGTTCTGTTGAGTTTCAGTTCAATTGTCTATATTGCACCTGTTCAATCTTTTTGACTGCCTTACTGGGTGTCATACCATATATTACTAGACTGTTGTGGAACAGAGAGGCTAAAATGGTCTGTACAGGCTAGTACTTTATCCAGCAGTGTATGTAAATATGCACCAAAACCTGCTTATAATGCCATTAGAACATGAATTCTAATAAGGTAGTGGATAGCTCCTGAGTAGGTTTCTTTAAGGGACCTGTATATAAATGCTCAGAATGAATGAATGAATAAAGAGTTCAAGATATTGAGTAAGATTAGTATTTAGTTTAATTTATTTTTGTAGGATGGCAGTTATGAGCAACTAGTTAATTAGATACTAATTAATTAGTTTATTGGCTAATTAAAATCTAATTAATTAGCAAGGTCCCTGGTTTTACTCATACAGGTTTTAATTAAAACTTGCCTATTTCTAATTAAAGCTCCATAATTAGCTTCACAATTACCTTAGCTAATATTCCGTTACTAATATTTACAGGCATCTTTCATTGTAACCAATTAATAACAACCAATAACAAATCAACCCTCAGTTTTAGCATTAATTGTGACATACATAGAGACAATATCTGTGTTATCCTTATATTCTGACATCTTGTCTAGATTTGATCTTAACGCATTAACCTGATGTAGAGGTGCTATATAAAGTCCTGGAGAGCCCCTCATCGGCGAAAGCTAACGGGGTATTGCACATAATTCTCGTTAATGAAGTAAATCGTATTGATTAATACTGGGTTCGGGGAAAGTTTGAGATTTGTACTATCGATTCAGAGTTACAGGATGTGTGAGGATAATATAAAAATTAAAACGCCGCCGCTGTGACGGTTTGCTTATTGAATCTATCATGACAATGGAAATAAAAGCTGAACCAACGCCCAGAGGCATTCATACAGATATGAAGTGTCAGTGACTCCAATGTCTCTGGTTTTGTGACTCTGACAGTGTCTGATTTACCCACTGAATATATTTATATCACGGCTGAGTTTGTTAAGTGTGGACACGAAGCAGAAATTTCCAACTCGCATTCTATTATTTACGGGAGTTTGAGCCCTGACCTCCGTGATGACAATCCAGTGGAGCCTTCGCTGGACTGTCATGCATCACGTGATGCAGAGAGAGGATAGGATGTCAGTCCTAACTAGAGCACATTGACACAAAAAATCTCGATCCTTTGGACAGAAGACAGATGTAGAGGTGTATAAGGCACACGACTTAAGCGGATGATGCAGGTCAAACCATAAAATCCGTCTCGGAATGTAGGCCTACTCTGAGCGGTTGTGGAACAGATCCTACCCTAAGTCTACAAGTAAGATGGCAGCCCACACAACAAACAGATGAAACAACACGTTCTGCCACGAGATCGAGATCGGTGAGTCCTCAGCGGCGTTATGGCATGGCTATTCAATACTGGCGCTACATTTGAATGAAAGAGAGGACGCGGTGCGACTTATTAAGAGGACAGGGATTGAAAGAACTTCTGCTGTTGTGGCGGCAGATAGAGGGCAAATTGGGAGAATGAGCCCTGTGGAGGGCGGTTGGCTGCAGAACGTGTTGTTTCATCTGTTTGTAGTGTGGGCTGCCATCTTACTTGTAGACTTAGGGTAGGATCTGTTCCACAACCGCTCAGAGTAGGCCTACATCCCGAGACGGATTTATGGTTTGGCCTGCATCATCCACTTTAAGTTGTGTGCCTTATACACCGGCGCTATAGAAGTTACTAATTAATAAATAATTGTACTGAATTAAGCAGGCCGTAAATATCGTATCAGATACTATAGCCGATAACAATGACTAATGCTATGTAGGTGGGATGGTAACCTGTGAGAATAGGGTTTGAATCTCAGGCCCATCATGTAAAGCAACTCTGGCAATTTCTTCTTAATCTTAGAAAACATCATCTGAGTGCCTACGTAAGTAAAAAACGTTCACGTCTTTAGCAGAATAACTTGGCGTGTGCCTTTTGTATTCTCTGAGAGGGCATGGGCCGTATACCAGGACTACAGCAAAATGAAAGAAAAAAAATTAGGCATAGGTATACATTTCTAACAGAACCAATTCTAAGTTGATAGGCTGTCACTGGATGTAGTTGTCAGCTTAATGGTTTTGTGCTGCAGCATTAGATAGGCACCGAGGCACAATCTGTTATTGCCATCTGTTGATCCATTCCATCATATCCGCTTTTCAGACTTTCTTGTACTCAACGAAACCCGCCTTTGCTAATCTCTTTGGTTGCCTCTTTAAATGAACTGTACAGTATTCATAGCCGGTGGTTATTAAAAGCAATGTGTAAATGCTTGGCTGCACACGTGCTAACAGGAAGCACATACGACAGCCACATCCAACAGTGGAACGTTGATAAGCGTTAGCTGCTTTTAAATGCAAATTGAACAGATATAGCGAACTCATTTATGCTTTGGCGAGACGTGAATGGATAAACAGTCCAGCCCTCTATGCAAATATACAATAAGACAACATTATGTTCTTCTTACAATTAGTTCAGAAATGACTAATTCATCGATGGCACATATGCAATGGATGGATGGATGGTTCCAGAGTTTAACGACCGCTTTTGACAACAATGGCCGTCGCAGTCGACAGAAATTTGCTTGGCATATTACAGCACTTACAGCTATATGACTTGCTCAGGATCCATATATACACAGTGACCACCTCGGACGAGGATCGAACCCGTACTCTCCGCGTTAGAGGCTGACTGATCTAGCCAATCAGCCATCGTGCCATGATGCACTAGACGAGTGATTCTCAGTCTGTTTTGGAGCCAAGTACCCTGGCTAAAAATCACTCAGTTGACGCCATCTGGCCTTAACTTTTCATATATTTTTCTTATTTTTACGACGAGCAAGGTTCCTATAGTGTTCAACCGCAGTGTTGTGACTGTTCTGCACTATTTTAAGTTTACAGTAATAGTTATTTGACATATATCATTAGTGATGGAAAATGATTAGTCTTTCACATTCCTGAAAGTAAAAACCACAAATATCCTCTGTTCACGGCGTGCTTGGGTGTCGATGCTGCAGAGGATGTTCTGGTTTTGCTGTATAGTCCAATATCGAGAATGTACTCTGTAGGTCTACTCGATTGTCCCACACCTTGTGAAAGTGGTGATATGGCATAAGAATGAAACCGCATTTCTGATCCTTTACCAGGTCTGTCTGGAAGAAGAAATGCAGGACGAAGATATGCAGACGGCCTATTGAGACTGCTGTTACTGCTTGTTTAAGGTGCCTGTTGAGAGATAAGCCTTAAGTCAAGACTGCAATGACGTCAAAGACTTGGCTGTTCGCTGCTTCTGGATGCGCTGTTTGTATGTGCGAGCGTTTGTCCTGCACGAATAAAGATTACTAACTTACCAACGCGCACAACTGCTGATCATTTGTGCGTATTTAGATGTGTACATTTGTACATGTCTGTGTGTGATTTCGTGTGTTGACATATGTGTGTTTGTGCATGGGTGTGCTGGTGTGTATTTTTGTATCATTTGTGCATTTGCATGTGGGTGTGCTCGTGTGTATTTGTTGTGTGTTTTTGGGTGTGTTTGTTTTGTTTTGTGTTTCTTTGTGTGTATTTTAAAATGTGACATACGTGCACTTATTGTCAGTACTGAGTCTACTGACTGGCATTTCAAAGACTTAAATTCTGCCATCATGGAAAATCTTTGTAGCCATACTTCATTGTATCACGAGTTCTGATAAAAAAAGCACTTGAGTCTCAGACGGCCTTCTGCCTTTCAAGAAGTCTTAATTTTAATATGATAATATAATATGATTACGTTGGGCAAATGACACAACTCCCTTTAGTAACGTTACTTATATATCTGTATGTATGTGAGTGTGTTGAGCTTCTGTTTGGGGTAAACTTTGTCTCCTGATCACTGTTGACATATAGAGCTACTCTTGACCTGATTTCAGCTTCCGTCTGTGAGGTCATAGTGGCCTTTGCCAAGCACTCGTTCAATGGGCCAGCAGTGGTGACAGGCAGTGATGGCTGCTAATCTCAAGTGTAGACCTTCTGCTTTTGCTATATTTGGTCTTGATTTAGAAATCTTTTCAAGTGCATTACACCTATGTATCCATGTATGTATTTATGTTTGTATCTGTATATATGTTTCGCGGAAACTTGTATATGTGACTTGCTACTTAAATCCAATGTATACACACACACACACATGCTCACTTACATGCCAAAACACATGCGTACAACTAAACACATACAGAAATATTTGTATCATATTTTTCGGTGTTTGACTACATCTTATACCTCACCCTCCACCTTATACATACTTGGGACTGGCACTACCAGAGTGCAGGCAGTTGTTAAGCTTTTGCATGTTCATTCTTTTGTGTATATTTTTATGGGTGTGCGCGTGCGTGCATGTGTGTCTCGATTTAACGAGGCTCTTAGATGATAAATGATTGTCTATGGGGTTTTCACGTGTTGTTCCACATTGCAATTCCTGTGATGATGATGAACCCGGAATTCAAACCAAGGCTACACAACTGAAAACCCTGCACGATAGTTATTCGGCCATTTTGCCATTTTATATGTACGTGTAATGTTTCACATGATATATGAAATATATATACATGCCATGCACTCATGTGAAAATTAATATATGAATTGCAATATATATATATTTGCACATTAAAGAACCTATCAAAGGCACTGGAATATGGCTGGATATGGGCCTATGCAAAATCTATAACTTGGATCATTACATGAACATGCTCTTCGTCGTCTTCAGCATCATCATCATCGTCGTCGTCTTCATCATCATCATCATCATCTTCATATAAACATATATTCGTCTATGTACGATTAATCACACGTACATACCTACCGATGCATACGTGAGCACTCATACTCCTATGAATTCATATGCTCTATGGTGTAAGGATGAGGTCAATTGGAGGTCGATATTTGAATGGCAGATGCTGCTGATGTTGCCGTTGTAGCTCGCCACCGGAGTTGAACCTGACTTTTAAACGAGGCTCTCGTTCCCAATGTGGTATTGATCCACAAAAGGCCGATAGACAGCCAGTCCGCAGGCGGCGGGCGGTCGGACGACTGGGGCCTGGGCGGGGCAGTTGGCTTAAAGAGAGGAGGAGGCTCATCTTAAAGCAGCTGACCTCGATATTCGGAAACGCTTATGCACAATTTTCTCAGAAACTGTTTGTCTGGCCGTGCTCACTGGTCCGCATCTGGCTCACCTTTCTTCCTCTTCTTCGGCTTCTTCTTGTGCGTGTACTTGTTCCTCTTCTTCATTCTGGTTTTATGTGTTTTGTTGTTGTCGTAATTATCGTCATGATCTTCACCATTATCGTCATCGTCATCATCTATCTCCTTCCTTGTTCTTCTTTTTCATTTTTCTTCTCTTTCCACTAGGCTACTGCTCGCCTACGATTCTGCCTTTACCTTTGCCATCCATTTTTTCCTTGTACGCATTTAGAACTGTTTTCGGCCTCCTCCTCCTCCTCTTTTCCTTCTCCTCCTCTCCTCCTCCTCCTCTCCCGTTCCTCCTCCTGTTCTTGTTCGTGCATGCAGACATTGAGCGTTAACGAAGCATTCATCTTTTTATAAAGACGTGTCTTCTGCAGTTGCGATGGGCTCTACTAAAACGGTTTCCATAATATCATATCAGATTGATCGCTCTCTGAATCATAACAAACGCCGCATATGTTTGCCTCTATACATGTGTGTTTGTAGGTCTATGTTTGCCTCTATACATGTGTGTTTGTAGGTCTATGAGTGTCTGTTCTATATCTCAATACCTTGAAGCCTGTTATTGACGTCTAATGTTGCCTGACTGACTTGCCTGTAACGGTGACTGATTAACAGAATTTATTGGCTGACTGACTGAATTAACCGACTGAATACTGACTGACTTGGCTAGCTAGCTGACTGGCGGGTTGGTTGGGTGGGCAGCTGCTTTATTAACTAAATTGACTGTTTGACTGACTTGATTGCTGGCCAGCTGACTGCATATGTGATTAGCTGGTTATGAGAACTATCTTATTTTCTGACTGACCGACTTGACTGGCAGTGTGGCTGATTGTTCGTCGTTTATAGGCTTGTTTGGAGTTTTAAGAGTTTAGTTTCTTTTAGTCTTATAATTCCGAGATGTGTATCTTTGTAGACAAGGCCTGTCATATAATTCACACATTTGGCCATCCATATAATCTCCTGATCGTTGAAGTTTAAGGTCACTGTTTCATAGCATAGAGATTAGCCTCACCAACTTATTCAGGAGCGCTGCGTCGAATCAGAGGGGTTTTCCTAAGGGTAGTCCGAGGGAGGTGAGAGTCCCTCCTCCTTTATAAAGTCTTTGGACTTGTGCTGCCAGAGTACTGAGTACAGTGGTTGAGTTCTTCTGTCAATGTAATCTGATTGGACATTTTTGTGATGCCAAGGACTGTCTGTTATTATGGTTAGCAATTGTCGGAAATTGCTGTCTCTATTTGTTTGCAAGGACTTTGATTTGTAAAGGACAGGATTGCCAAAGGGTCAGCGAACCCTTTGGCACCCTCACCCCGCTGACCTCCGGCTTGACCGTCTCTTACCGAGCTGACCAGAGGGTTAGGACTGTCTGAGTCCCTGATAGGAGTAGCGTCCGGTCATAAACTTGGCTCCTGTGCACCCCAGCATGTTTCTCCAGGGGCAAATTGGATGACCTCCGCCTTGACCTTTAGCATTTAGATCTCCATGCCTATGGGGTGAAATTCCCCGGTGTGTTAACACCGCCCTTCTTTGCATTGGTTAGTTGATTGATTGATTTATTTCTTTGTCCTATTCATTGTCTGTGTGTGTGCCATGCTTGTCTGCTTGTTTGGACCTTCTGCTTTGTCTCAGTTACTACTGATAAGCCCATGTGCTTTATGTTAGGACTCACCCAGTGTATCCTTATTAACTATTGCTGGTATTTATTTTGATAATTATCTATTGTGAATAGTATTTATTATTATTTAAAATTATTGTTGCTGTTATTATTATTATTACTAAATTAATTGTGATTATTATTGCTATATATATAATTATTATTATTTTCGCTATTTTGAATTGCTGACAACACATTACTTTTTACTGTGGTATAAATAATCTATCAGATTCTTAGATACTATCAGAACAGTATGACCAGTTGTTATAATTATTTTAAAAAAATTGCTTTTATTATTAAATATTATTATTTTTAATATGCATGTGACATGGTGGCTGGCAGGTGATTGGTTTCAGTGCTGACCTAATTGGAAATCTAGGTGTACTGGTTTGATAGTTCTCCTAAATATATTTGTTGGGATGTTGAGCAAGTCTCCTACTCACAATTATTCAGCAATGTTGAAATACAGAACAGTGTTATCGAATCTTGGCTTTGATTTTGACCTCCTGCGTTGGGTTCTTCTTTGTGGATCATGCAGCGCAGAAACAAATTTCTAATTTCACTTGATCCGTCAGGAATCGAAACCGTAATAATACGGAGTTAGAAGGTGCTTATTGTAATTATCAGCCACAGTTAGGAGTCTTTTGTTTTTTTATGGCATTTAATAAGTAATGACTCAATTACTAATCAATGCAATTCAACCATTTCTACGACGTTTATTGTCCATAAATCTCATCCGTTTCATATTTTCGTGGGTGTTCGTTTTCTTCCAATTGGGCGCTGGTCTGGATTTATTGCGCCATCAACTGCTATGGAATAGTCTTTTATCTGGAGGGCATATATCTTGAACCGTCTGCAATGGAACTGCCATGTAATTATGGGCAGAAGAATGTTGTCTGCAAGAGGTGCCTGTTTGATAAAACCACTTGTTGAGGTTCTTGTCAGAAAAGAAAGAATGTCTGTCAAGATCAGACACTGTGGCCAGTTGGCTTTTGGATGAAGTGTGGCAACAGGAGAACATTGTTTATATTAGACAACATAGGACATCGATCATCATACAATATACCTTTTATTGAATATTGAGCAAGAGTGGAATTTACGGGACACTTTGTAGATGGCACAGGAAAGTACTGTTATTGGAACATAGACTAGTAATGTTATATGAACAATAATAGAATTTATGGAGCACATGTAGGGTGCTATTGTTATATGCTGCAATACATTTCTTCAGACTAACTGGATTTTTTTGGGTCAGAAAAACTGAGACAGCTGGTTTAATGAGCATGCATCTGTAATAAGTATGCACCTGTAATAAGTATGCATCTGTAATAAGTATTCATCTGTAATAAGTATGCTGCCTGAAATTTTGGTATGCAGGACAATTTGGAGCAGTCAATTCAGATATACCCGGTAGAGAATTTGGATCCGGCTATTATTAGGATTTTGAAAAATGTTTATTCAAAGTTAAATTGCAATGAAATGTAATTGTACTATAACAGATATAAGACCTCATTACTAAGAATGTAACTAGTGATAAGTTTAAAAAGTTATCCAACTGTTTTTTTGAGCATGTCATTCTATGTGAGTTATTCCATCAAATTAACTAATATTGTGGCTATTTCCACCCCGGTGAGCAATGCTTGCTTCCATGATCTAAGATAACACTCCACACTTGGATCCGATCCAGGTCCCTATATTTCTTAGCCCTGAGATGAGGATCTTTGCTTGCAATTAAACGCAGGGCATTCAGTCAATTGATATTTTGCCCAGGTTGCAGTTATAATACTGATCATGGCAGAGTTGAATTGGCGATTTAAACTGATCAAGAGCTAATGTGTCACCCCAAGATATATAAGAGACGATTGTTTGGTGAGACTTGAAAAAGCCTTTGATGTAATGAAACAGCAAATGTTAAATCATTGTAGGATCATTGAACGATTTCTTGGTGACACTTATAACTAAAGTATATTCACTCTTATTTGTCCGGCTCCGAAATCCCTGTCTAAGCCAACAATTCCCACATATAGCTGCATATAGATGGGTTTTATGCTAAATTAATTGCAAGTTTTCTTCTTCAACCTGAATGTCAAAGAGTAAAAATGTTTTTTTATCAATGTTCCCTCTGATGTTTTGGAGGCTGTGTGTGCAAGAAATTTTGTTTGTGCAACATTTTATAAATGGTTCACACTCTTGTGTGCAGGTCTGCGCTGAATGCAAACATAGCTAGATCAAATTCATATCTAAAAGTCCATGGTGTTAAGTTCTGATGACCTAAGAAATGTTCCTTGTCTAAAATGTGTCTTACAGCAGATGATGCATGCATTGTATGGTTCGCAACTGTAATTAACTTTCAATTCTTTGCAATTATTTGTTCTGCTTAGCTAAATATTGGTTTACATTTCATCTTAATATTTGTTTCTTTAGAGCAATTTTTTTCGTGCGCACTAAATTCTTGTGTGCAGGCGCGATGTACATGTGCACATCTAAAATGGAGCGCCGTTTGTTATCCCAATGGCCAGATAGACCAAGTTCTGATTCGGCTTTGTAATGAGACGGTGTTGTTGTGCGCATGCGTGACCTGTCTGTCTCTCTGTCTGTATCGTCATCGTCTTCTTGTTGTTTTCGTTTCGCCAGATATGATCCAGGAGCGCAATGCTCTGATGGAACATGCTTATCCACGTCTGAAGGACTTCTGCCGAGAAAAATATCGACTGGAGTTCCAGGTAAGACAGTCACGTGCGCTCTGCATGTATTCATTACGCATCTGTTGATATGTGGCGTTGTGTGGTATATAACTACGGTGTATATATATGTATATATATATATATATATATATAATTATATTGGCCTATATATAATCGTTTGTGTAATCTGTCTGTAGTCCAGGGATTGCATGGACTATGTTTATAATGACCGTGGACACTGTGGACAGGTTGTTTACTAGCAAGAACACATACACAAAGGTGACACAAACTACTCTTTTGAATGATAGATGCTAACTAACGTGGACCTAACTTTGACACATTGCAAGATGGCGTGTTTGGCAGACACTAATTTGTCCAGAAATTTAATGCTCTCGGAAGTAATATCTAGTGAGATCCAGTTACACAGTTGCAATGGTTAATAACGAATCAGACGCTGTCTCTGACTAGACAATAGTAGACATCAATGCTGTTGTGAAATTGTGAGACAGCATAAAAGGTTAAAAAAGCGGGGCCAAGCCATGTTCTGGGGCAGTGTCTAGTACCATCGCAGGTGTTGCTAACCGCGGCCGCCAGCGCCTTCTTCTTACTTCTTAGTTGCGTCAGCACAGTTCAGTTGCCGGCGTTAGAGACCCGAAAAGAGGGGCCTACCTTCAGATCATCCGATAGGAGCAGTCTGGCTGAGGCCGCCGTTATTCGCGGCCTTCGACATTCTTGTGTCTCTACCGCCGTCTACGAGTCTGTTTGTAGGACGTTCCTCTGTCTGTCCGTCAGTCGGTCTCAGACCGTTTGCATGTTTCTCTATCTACCTTGGTCAGAACAGTCTCAGTCTGTATGTCTGCCTGCCTGCCCACATGTTGTTGTGTATTAGGCTTCTGTCGCGATTTGGTGCACTAGAAATAGCATCGTGGACGTGAGCAGAATTCTTATGAGGAGGGTCCGAATGGACGTACGCCCCTCTGCTTGACGGAGGACTAACGTTTTTCCCAAGTGCTTCATTCCTTGATGCCCCTGTAGCCATAACCAATGTTGCTATGCTCTCTTTGAGTGTATGTGAGTCAAGAATGCCACGTGGGTCGAAACAGTTGAGGTTAAGGCTATTAAATGGAGAGTTTACAGACACAGGAGTCCAGGATTTGAGGTTGGAAAAGGTATTTTGTATATGTTTGGATGAATCCATGTTTGTCAAACAGAAATAGAGAACCAGAGAAACACATACCCAGACTGACAGGCGGACATAGAGAGTCAGACAGGGATAGGCCAATAAGACATGCAAAGACAGATAGGCATGCAAGCAGACGGACTGACAGAGTGGACAGGTAGGCAGACAAACAGACAGACATTGCAGGCAGTGTGCCTGCACTGTTTGTCTAAGGTGGTTCTTCTGTCTCCTACTGTCTTACATCCCATGTTATAATCCCTTTTTCTTCATCTTCATTTAGACGAGTTGCATGTGCAAAGGCCGAAACTTCTGTTAGATCTGCACGTGGCTCAAACTCCGAAGCATTCGTAACCCAAGCACCAACCAACCACCCACGCACCCACCCACCACTGTGCACGCTCAGCCATACACACTCATACGCGCGTACCCGTTTACGCGCAGTCCCACACGGTCGATTGAACAGCTGACGTAGGTTGTATGTTATACTACGGTAACGAACGCCGACTGACATATGCTGCATCCTGTTGTATACGCGTGTGCGACCATTGGCGGTTTGTCAGCGTGATGCTACTGCTGCTGCTGTGCGAATAGCTAATTGTTGTTGACTATTGTTTTTCCGCTGGCTGCACTGTCTAAACAGACGGGATAATTGGTCTATACACAATTCGCTCTTCGGCTCCTCAAGTTCAGTCTGTGCCAATCGGGATCAGCAGCATCAGCAGCGGCGGCGGCCAACGTCGGTTGTAGATATACTGAAAATGGTGCTCTGGCCTCTTCTCATCATATGCATGTTGCTGAAGCCTCTGCTGTTTTTGCCAACCATATGTGTCTGTGTGCTTGCTCCCACGTCTCAACGATGGATGGACGAACGAAGGACGTTAGGACAGACGGTTTATCCGATGGACGTGTGTTGTCAGATATATGAGTAGACTGTGTTGCAGATTAGGTGATATATATATATATATATATGTATATATACATATATATGCATGCCAATGTCTGTATGTTAGTAGTATGTATCTGTGTAGACTGTATGTATGTGTATAACCTTTTTGTGGATGTGAAGTGACAATGCCAAAACAAAAGATTAATTCAATTGCAATTATAGTCGTGTATGGGATATCGAGTGTACATTAATTGATGCAATTATAATTGCAGTAATAGTAATTAAAGATGTTTTTGTTGAGTAAGTGATTGAATTGATAGTCTGTTGTAAGGTATAAATTAAACTGCAGTAGTTAAACTGCAAAGGTTATACCACTACCACTAGTGTGAGTGAATTGTCAAAGCAATAGATGGAATGTGGTTCTGGAGATGGCATTTATGATATGAGGTGAAGCAGTTATGACGGATGAAAAGAGGAACTGGAAACAGTCGCTCTTCAATGACGCACTTGAGACTGGGGTTAGGAGAGAGACGGAGAGAGAGAGAAGGATAGAGGCAACTAAAAAGAGACAGGGAGAGAGAGAGAGAGGAATAGTTACAAAGAGAGAGGGAGCTAGGGAGAAAGATATATATAAACGCGTTATACATATATTCATATATATGTTGTCAGATAAAGAGAGAGGGAGATACAGACAGCGAGAGCGACATTCGAATTCCAAGTGGAAAAGGCATGAGTGGAATGAATAAATTGTATTTGAAAAGCAGCTGCTGCTCTCTTGGGATTGTCACTTGGCATCAGACACCACATTACTAATGTGGCTCTATAGGACATTTATTGTCTGTTTGCCAAGCTCGGCCGACTAGCCTACTCGTTGGAGACTTGTGTATAAGGATATAATATATATATATATTATATATATATAATATGTATAAGATAATGTGTATATATATAATATGTATATATATGTGATGTACATCTTCAAATTTTCTGTATACACCACACATACAGCATCATCAGGTAGAGACAAACAGACACGCACGCGCACAGAGAGCGAGGGAGAGAGAGAGAGAGAGAGAGAGACAGAGACAGAGAGAGAGACAGAGAGACAGAGACAGACAGAGACAGAGAGAGAGAGACAGAGAGAGAGACAGAGAGAGACAGAGAGAGAGAGAGACAGAGAGAGAGACAGAGACAGAGAGACAGACAGAGAGACAGAGAGAGACAGAGAAAGAGAGAGAGAGAGAGAGAGAGAGAGAGAGGCTTGGTGTTTGGTCAGTCTCGGTGCAGGTCTGAATAGATGGGGAGAGAATGGAACCGGAAAGTCACATGTGGGGTAACAACAGCCCACACAGTCACTGTGTGTGTCAGCAATATCCAATGCATTCTGCTGATGCTGGACACTTTATTGCTCACTTGTGAGTAGATTGTCGATTCCTCTTGGGGCGCTATATAAATTGTATTTATATAAATTGACAAATGCAGCACAGTACAAATGTAGATGCAATAATTATTATACATGTATAGTGCCATTCCACTTAAGGAGATGCAGGACTGGGCTTATAAGGAAAACAGCTGGGCATATTCATTGCAGGGCCTGGGCATTTGGATCTTCTGGCAACAAAAGTAATTACTTATTAATTAGGTCTATTATAGTAACCACGCTGACAAATATTCAGAGGTTCCCAGAATTTCAACCTCCCTCTCTAATTGTCTTAATCATCGGTTTCAACAAGTTCCATAGCCTCTCTCTCTGACTGAGGTACGGTTTGCCTGACCTATACACTGGATGCGTGCCATAGATTATAGGATGTCTTAACTAGGACTTTACTTGAGGCTACTCCCATAGATTGATGTACAGTATTATAAGGCTGAGCTGTAGATTATCTTCATCTTATACTAGATTAGATTAATCATGCCTTGAGTCACTGTTGTATTTGTGAACTATACAGTAACTGAGCTCTCCTGTAACAGTAGTATCTGCTGGAGGCAGACAATCCTGTGGCGAGTGTGGCTGAGCGATGTTGTCTGTCACTCTGCCATCGTCGTCGTCGTCGTGACTAAGTTAGCACTTTGATGGCAAAGTGAAGTGAACGCCCCTGGTGAATTGACCCCATTGGGATGAGATAGCCGTCAACTGACCCCAGATCAATTTGTACTACTTGTCCCTTCCAGCAATCTACAGGCAGGTGACGAACCGTTAAAAGTCGTGTCTGGAAAGAATAGACACTGATGTGAGGTATATGTGGAAAGTTCATGCATCTTTTAGTATCATATGTTAGCTGTGGCCTCTGCTTATAGAAGTGATATATTATATGGAAACAGCAGACACTTTATTGTGACTTTTTTGCTCATTGTGGTCCAATCCTAGAAGCCATGTTCCACTGCTGTGATTGTCCACTAGACACCTGCAGCCAGTGACACTCCAGAACGGATTTTGTTTTCTGGTATAATCCAGTGATTAGTCATTTGATAATTTACAGAAAGTGGGACAGGTACTCTGACAACAAGAGGTTTGGAGTTTAACAGGGAAAACAGGGAAGGGCAGGCTCAATAGTGTAAACATAGTCTGAAGATGTGTTCCGTAGCCCGGGTCACAGTGGTCAGTTAGTTCATCAACAGACAGAGCCTAGTTTATTCTATAGTTTACACTCTATCAACAGAATCCTTCATATGTGTGGTCTGTCTGTGGGTCGCGGAAGCACAACAGCGTTACCCCTAGAATGGGACAACTTCCCTTATAAGCTTACACAAGAGGAAGAAGTAAAGAGGAGCATTGCTTTAAGCTAGGCATGGGGTAGCCTTGAGAATGAAATGTTAGCAGAAATCTCACTCTAATGCCTGCCCTCGTGGAGATCTGAACCAACCCCCCAACCTTTGATTTGTCATGATTCAATTCACAAACAAGTTGTCAATTTCGCTTGATGCTTTGGGTTCCAAACCCCAGTCATACAGGTTATAGACAAAAGTTCCAATAGTTCTGCATTTCACAATCAGCCACTGTATTAAATGAATGTATGTAATGCGCGTTCAGATCACTTTAGTACCTGCTATCGCCAGACACTAGGTATAAGAGTGGCCACATTTGTATCTCATGTATACAGCTAGACATTGCTTTGATGACTCTGGATCCCAGATGATGTGCCAATGCAAGGGAGTTGAGGGCAGTAGGAGGTTAAGGACTCCCAAGAGGGCTTATATGCCGTGATTCAGCGATGATTCACGGATGAATCGTGTTCCGCTGTTGACGCAGGTCAAGGTTTTATCTCCTGTCGCTAATTGTCTCTGATGGATGGAGCTGCAGCAACAGAGGTTTTAGCAACATAGCGTTGTGTTGTGTCGGTTGTCATTCATTGTGCAATGCAGGAGGAAGCAATTTGCTTCGGCTCGTGTTTGCAGGTCGTTGTTATCCCTGGAGGAAGGAAGGAAGGGAGTGAGTGGGGGACGGACAAAGTGATTCGATAAGTGATTGAATGGACTATCAAAGGAATGGTTGACGGAAACAATGGATGAGCAAAGGAATGATTGAATAAAAGAATGCATTTAGTGTATGTATGTATGTATGTATGTATAGTATGTATGTAGGTTTGTATTTGTATGGAACTCAATATTCTACTTGATTCTTTAATATAAAGATATTTTTATGTGTTTATATCGCATGAATCGTAATACATGCGTATGCGCTTCTATTCATGCATTTGTTTGAATAATGAATTAAATGTGTTTATTAATTTGTATCTGTACAGTAAGCACATAATTATACCTAAATATATACCAGAGCATTTATACCAGTTCATTTCTGTTAGAGAATAGAATGAACGATTAAAAGAATGGATCAGAAAGAAATTAAATCCTGTAAATAAGTGGGCTAAATATTTTCTTTAAATTTGTTATTTATTGGTCAAACAAATAAGTATAGTGTGGTGAATGTAGAGTTATGATTGATAACTTTAATGTGCTACTGGCATCAAAGTAGTTGGATGATGGTGCTACATCAATGTATGGGGAAATGCTTGTGTTCATTGACTAGATTTTGGGCAAATTGTAGCTGTTCAAAATGTCAGCATAGTACTTTACTTTAGTGTATTGCGCAAATTCTCCTTTCCTTCACCCACCCACCTGTTGTTCTTCCACTTAGGCTGTCCAGTTCTCAGGCTTTCCGAAGTTTCCATTCTTAATTAAAAACCAGGGTCCTATCTTTTCAAGGATTTAAGATTTCTTAAAAAGGTGTGACTTTGGTTTTGAACCCTTTTGGTTTTGGGTCTTTGATTTTGAGCCCTTTTATTTTGGACCATTGGTTTTGAACCCTTTGGTTTTGGGTCTTTGATTTTGAGCCCTTTTATTTTGGACCATTGGTTTTGAACCCTTTGGTTTTGGACCCTTTGGTTTTCTACCTTTTGGGTGTAAACAGTCATCCATCCAGGCCAACGTCTTTCCATTTCTCTCAACCTAAACTCAATCAACCGTGTCTGCTCCTCTGTCTCCTTGTGTCTCTCTAGTCTCCATGGCAGCTGTTGACACCTCTTCTCTACTACTCTAATGTTGCACTTGTGAATAAGCCAGTGCCCTGAAATTGGCTTCTGTAAGTATTAACTGAGTTTACGATTACGATTACGACTGTGGTTGTGTAAATGATGTAAGTAATGGGCACTCAGTTTATGTCCATATAAATCATAATGTGATGTAATACGTGTCACCTCACAGTAAATTATGTGGTGAATAAGGTGTGAGTTACATCATTGTGCTGTTATTACATTACTTGAGAGTAAGTTAGGAATTGTGTGATTGTAGCTGATCGATCTTCGGTGGGGCTTACGTGAAGAATCACAGGATGATCATACGATCGTCGAGTTCTGCCTGAGAGAGATCGAAAACTGCAAGAAAATGTCCATAGGTCCTTCGTTTGTGGTAAGCATTCATTGTGTGTGTATATATATATATTATAATTTCATATTCTCTGTATAATATATTCTTTTTGAAGGGATCATTAACAAACAAAACAGGAAGCACGTGACCTTTTGAGGAGTGCATCAGGAAGGTGATGGTTACTTACTTGTTTATTCACCTCTCTAAGGGTTTCTAATTAGCATGCAGATTACTTTAGGCAATAAATTTGTCTGCATAGATAAACCAAGTGTTGTCTGAAGATGCAAGAGGTCATTCGTCTGAGGCAGACACACTGGAGTGGGGGTGGAGAACTGAGAATTTCTACCTCCCCGGGAGAATGTCCTACACTCCACACACGACCACTGCAGGACACCCTTACATTCTCATTTAGTCCCTTCGTCAAACACAATGGTCGGCTTGCTGCATGCATGGATAGTCATGTATCTGTTGACTAACCTGGCTCGCTTGTCTTGAATTTAATTGCGCCGAATTCGTCTTATCAGCGAAATGAAGGAGCTAAATAAATGCGCAGTTAGCAACTTGACAGGTCGTCGGCTCTTTGATGTTTTTATTTGTCAGTGACCGCGACGCCGACAATCATGACCTCAGAAAACCATACACCCAATTAGTCTGCGTTGTATTAGGAGACGAGGGACGACGCCACTGCAACCGACGACCACCAAAGGGCGTGGTTTGCATATTGACCCTGACCTGACAGAGTTCAGAGGTCATGTGTTGTACTTGTTGACTGCCCTGGAAGGGGGTTGTATCGTTGCGTTGGTCGGCGTCGCCTCGCACCGATTGACCTCAAGTGGTGGGTTGAGAGGGGAGTGGGAAGGAGTGGAGACGGAAGATGGCTTTGTGATGATGATGACGATGAGTTTTTGCGCACCTGTTGACTTCTTGGTTATTGGCGATGAGGTAAACTAAATGTCTGTGGAGTTTTGTTCGAATTGACGCCCTACAGGCGGCTTCGATGATAATGATGATGGTGACGAACTGTGAGAGATGACTGAGAAGCATTGTCCGTGGCTGACCGACCCACAGACAAAAGATCTTTCTCTTCTGTAGCCAATGACATTTGATTGTGTCACAATACTATGCATGTATAAGGTTCTTCTACATAATGAAATTTATGCTTTTGTGTTGTGTCTTTCTTTGTTTGTCTGTGTTTATGAATTCATTCTAATTTGTCACCTAAATTCTGAAGTACAAAGAAATCAACTGTGACTAAGTTTACCAAATTTCAGGCAGATTAATTAATTCTCATTGTATTTGTATTAGCTTGAATATATACATTAGTATTTACACTGTGTATGTATTTGTTTGTATATGTTAGCATGTATGCAACATACATTAGTCAGAGATGTTAGTAAACAACAACATAATTATGCAATTTCTTTATTTCAAATATTATTCAATATAAATGATGTCATATATCCTGCCTATCAAAGTATTCATCAATTGAGTTTTATTTGCATTTTATTCAACACAGACCATAGCATGAGCAGGCATCTCTCCCATTATTTAATGTTCAGTTTATGGTTATGTACTGTTGTTGGTCCACACATGGTCTTCATGGTATTTAAGATGGAGTGGCTTTCAGCCTTAATATATGCATGTGTAATTGTGCATGTATGTATCAAGGAAGTTAGTTTAGCACGTTTAAAGTACCTCTGATAAAACACGATATTAAGAATAAATGTTTAGGTTTGTTGGGGTTTAGTTACATTATGAATGAATATTGAGTTGAGAATCTCAAGTATCAACATGAAAATCTGAACTCTATCAAGGTGTTATCTTGAATACAGGGTGAACAGTGCAAGGTATAAAACTCTCTGGGTGAGGTGGGTGGCCTTAACACTTCAACTTTCAATTATCAATTTTCGACTGTTGCCTTAACAACTCTAATTAATAATTAGATGTGTATGAAATTCGACTTATCATCTTTCTGGTTGAACCATTGAATTTCGAACCCTGCACATCAGCATTGCTTTTTTGAAGACGTGGGCTGAAAGGACAAGAAAAATGAGAAAACTAAGAAGAACGAGATTAATAAGAAAAAAGCGAAGCGACGCTGTTCATAATGGGCAAGAAATAGATGGAGGTTTGATGAAGTTATGCAGAGAATTTCCTGATCTATTGTCATATTGCTTGGCCAGCAACTGATATGATCGGGATCTCGTTACATGCTTTAGCGTCGAGTTACCCTCTTGGTAGACTCTGTTCGGTTTCGATGGCAGCAGGAGGGAGGGAGGAAGGGAGGGAGGAAGGGAGGGAGGAAGGGAGGGAGGAAGAGTTCTGTGCGGTGCACGCGCCTGTTTGGCGTGTGTGTTCAGGTTGACAGGTATTGCGCCGAGGTGGTCCTAGATCTCCAGGCAATAACAGTGGCTGCCTGGGAGTTATGGGCTTTTTTATTGTTGCTGTGGCACTCTCCTTGTCGTTCGTTCGTGCCTTGATGTGGTGTTACCATTGCTTGATGGTCACTCTGGGGTCATATCATATCCAAGTTTAGTGTCTATACGAGATATGATAGGCTATAGCGTGGTGGTCCTGCTGGACTGTCAACCCTGAGATGGGGTGGGGGTGGAGAAGAGCCCAATATCCCACAAGGACATAAATATATTGGGTAGTTGCTGTTTTAATTACAACCGCTTTTGTGAGGTATTTAGGGCGCTTGTTTGAGGTACTTTAAAATGTGCTTATTAAGTGATTAAACTCTTCGGCTGCAAGAACTCAGGCAAGCCTGGATAAAGGAGGAGGATGGCCATGCTAAAGATCTTTGTTGTCACACAATGTCGTTCAACTGCAGCTACATACATACATATTAAGGGATTAGATGGTGGATCCCAGATGAAATTAGGTTTCAGGTCCGCCGAGAGGGGGTAGGGGCAAATGCCGAGGGGCCCGAACCAGGCCAGCAATCAACTTACGAAAAATATGATTATTTTAAACTTCAAGCATCTGGATATTACCATACTTGTCATTTTTTGCTATATAGAACACGCCCACTTCCGTCTAAGAGGCTGCAGCGACTGCTCTGACTTCGGACCCGAAATTTCTCTGCGTAGGGGCCCGGAATTTCTGTAGGCATGCCTGGATGCACCGACCGTACATTGTCCGTATGCTAAATGCATGCAGCACGGGAGAAAAAAACTGACCACCCACGCTTATTAAGGGCTGGGGCCAAGAAAATAATTATGAAGTTACTGACAATTAATACCCATGGCTGGCTTGACTTACCGTGTGATACTGTTGGAGCTACTTTAATTGACCTCTTCTTTTCACCGTCAGTCATAGTATGCCTAGAGAGGTGGATCCTTTAATTGTTAGTAATGCAGACACGCTGTTGCATCCTTTTTACTCAGAGGTGATGGGCATATTAGACCCCTTGCTTATGAAGTGTACACAGTACCCTGGGACCTGAGTCCCTGACGTTTTATTCTGGAGGTCCTAGAAAATTCAGGGTATGAGGGACATTAATTGTTGCACGTGTAGGCACGCTTGATATAGGTAGGGATACAAGTCAACTGTTTGCAACCGATTGTTAATCTCTGTAACAGCAGGATGAGCGTATACTTACATATATGCTTGGATGGCTAGCAAGACAGCAGTGGAGTCCAATACGTTGGTGGTTTTTATGGCTTTGAAGCCCGGTGTTCCAGTGAAAATCCGGTTGCGTAGCAGGCTTGCAGAAGAGCTAAAACGATACCAATCTAGACTTAGGCGCGAACTGATCCTTGTTCTGGCGTTCGTATACATCCCAGGTGTCAAGAGGCAACGTTTAGACGATTATGTTTACATAATTTCTCTTGATACGATTTCTTGTGCAGATAGAGTTTTGATGGGCTGTGTGAAACAATCGGATGCAGGGATTGCAATATTTCACAGTTCTGGCTTTTGGTTTTGTATAGATAGTCCGAAGGTTCGATAGTCCGTAGGTTTGATAGTCCGAAGGTTCGATAGTCTGAAGGTTTGACAATCCGAAGAAAAATTTCTAGTCCGAAGATTTATCGAACCTTCGGACTATCGAACCTTCAGACTATCGAACCCTAGGCACTCTTGAGCTTACACTAATCTTCTTACTATCGAACCTTCGGATTATCGAACCCTCGGACTATCGAACCCTAGGCACTCTCGAACCCAAGGCACTCTTGAGCTTACACTAATCTTTGAACTATTGAACCTTCGGAGTATCGAACCTTCGGAGTATCGAACCATCGGACTATCGAATGGTCTCCCCCTAGCTTTCTGGGTCCTGATTGCCCAGGTATTGTAGTTGAGATGGTTCATTAATTTGAACTCAATTCTCAGGTCATATTTTGTTATTGCTAGGTCATAAATTCCAAGGCTCTTTTCCCCAAAGTCCTAGATTCCAAGGCACTCAATTTCAGTCATTTTCCTATTTTCTGCAATCGCAACTTTTCAGGTTTTATATAGTTTCTGAGGTCCTGTTAGCTTCTTTTAGCTCTTATTTTCAAGCATCCTATATTCTGGGGCCATGGATTCCCATGTTCGATTTTTGAGATCCTAGATTTTTATTTCCTAAATTTCCATGCCCTGTTTCCATGGTCTATGCATGGTTGCAAATTCCAGGTCCTATTTTTCGAGGTTCTGGATTTTCAGATCCGAAATATCTGGTTGTATGAAGTTGGGACCTAGATTTCAAGGTCCTATATTTCCAGTGTCTGATTTTGAGGGTTCTGGCTACTTTCGTGCACCTAATTTTCCCAGTTAGAGAACAATTTCCAAATCTGGTTATTCTAGGGTTTGATTTTATCTTATACAGATGAGTGGGGTATTCTGTGATGCTAGAATAATTAACAGACGTCAAAATCCTTGACGTTCCATCTCAGTCAACAGTATGTCTGTTTTTTAGTCCCTCGATTCAGAGGCTTGATGGGTGTTTTTCATTGGCTGGAAAGCTCAGTTGCATGCTGGGCAATTGGGAGTAGCTGGGCTGCACAGCCGCGGGCGTGCTGTGTAGACGCCTAATCCGTGAAACCGTGATTCATTTTTCCTAAGTACAAGTTGTTATATTGAAATAACTTCACTATTAAATGTAACCCATTGTTATGATAGCTGTCCCGAGGCGTGCTGTTTCAGTGTGTTAGGTGTTGAGGATGGATGATCTAGAGTCATATCAAGTGACTTATTGAATGAGAATGACTATTTGCATCAAGGGCTGGCTGATACTGCTCATGGCTATTTAGGGAGTCCCAGTATATCATCCCCTGCTTGATTGCGCAGGTGTGAAGCCTCGATGTCCTAGAGTTCCTAGAGTCCAGGGTAACAGTTAACTAACCAAGGTATGGTTATGCTGGTGGTGGAGTGGAGGAGGTGTGTTGATAATGATGTGTGCAGTAGCCATTCTGTTAGGTATTTTATCAAGATCTCTATGAGAAAGTATTTTTGTTGTCTGAAGTAAGATGTTACTCAGTATGAATTACGATGTTACTCAGTGTATTTATCAAATCAATGAAGAGGGACCATAGAGTAATGGTGAACACACTAGTGCACAGAGCTGAGGAATTCAGTTCGAGACCCTTATCCCCCATAAGGTTGACTAGTCCTTCTTTTGCTATAGGCGGCGGCGCTTGTTATAAAGAAGTGTTTTAAATTACAACTACGATTACACGCTGCTACCTTCAACAGCGGTCTCCAGGGGCATAATAGTACACACACAAACCAGTTACCAGAGATAAGGACGATTTGTCTATTTCCGGTCACAGTGTGGTTTTACCCAACTGGAATTTTATCCAATGCGGGAATTTTACAAGTGGTCGATCGACCTCATTACAGTCGATAATCGTGACTGGTCTGGTCATGAGGAGAGAAGATGAGTAATGAATGGCGAAGCATTGACAGCTTTTTCTCTGAACACCTGTTGCTTGATAATGAGTCAACAATAACCTATTTGTAGACCACCTCTGGTCAATTGTAACCTATTTATAGAGCTTTATACAACTCGAGACCTGTTCTAGTAGGAGGATCTGAATGTATTATTAGACATTTCGATGATTGCACATCGATAAGCAAGAAATTGCCAGTTGAAAAACTAGTAAGGTATGGTGAGTTAAGTTATAGTAAGTTTGAATAAGGCTATAGAGCCTAAGATGTGAGGTGATATATGGCAAGTTAGGCTAAGGTTTATTACATAAAAATATCATGGTTCAATGGGCCAACACTGAGCCCATAGCTGGGAAACAGTTGGTGCCACTGTTGCATAGAGTGGACCTGAAGCTTTAGGTTCAACGATTATGGCTTTCAGCGTTTTGGTAAAGAACAAAGAATCATAGTGGGGGGAATGATGTCAGCCAGTAAAGAAAAAGAAAAGTCGAGGTGTGCACGGGCGGATTCATGGGACCACTTGCGCCATACAATTCAGGTATTCTGATTTCTGCCGTGGTGTAGGAGTGACTCTCTGGGACCGCCCTGGAATGGTATGAATGCAGGCGTTTTGTTTTCTGCTGAATATGAGGAGAAATTGTGAATATGTAGGTGGGGCTGTTAGTAGTCGTCTGTCGGTCTGGCTTTGAACTGACGTCGTCGGTCTGTTTGCCTTTGAAGTGTCATTTCAACTTCCGTTGAACGATTCAGCAATTGTCGTTTGTGCTGATGATGATGAGGTTGTTTGTAAGGGTTCAGGCAGTGTACCGATGCAGACGATCCGTGGCTTGAATAATTGTGTTAGAATAGTCAATTTCGGATTTGGTGCCATTAACAGAAGCATCCTGAGTTCCTGACCATTGTACGTATCTATGTATACATGTAGATGTTTGCATATAGATGTATACATGTAGATGTATACATGTAGATGTTTGCATATAGATATACACATGTAGGTTAATGCATGTAGAGGCATGCATGTAAGATTGTAGGTGTTTGCATGTATGCATGTATGTATGTGTGTATGTATTCATGTAGATGTATGCAATACTATGCATGTAGTTATGCATTTTTGGATGTCTGCATGTGTGTATGTACAATGTTTGTGTGTAAGAAGCAAAACACCATGTCCCACAATGCAATATGAGATATTATATATATATATATATAAATGACGATATCTAGGGAAAAGATAATGAAGAAGATGAAGTCACTCTGAAAGGCAGCTCCTAATATGAAGCCCTGGCAATGTCATTTTTCTCTTTGCCATGGCAAATGAAACTGCATGGATGCCTGGTTCTCTTTCTCTCTCCCAGTTGTGGACTGGTTTCCCAGCCGACAATGTTCAGTAGGTGAACTCATTATATATCTGATATCGCTAAGAGGTGCCAGTGGATGAGAAATCTTGGAACCTCTCTCTGTTTTGGCAAGAGTTTGGACTCTTCTAGCTCCGAGAGTAAGTAAATATTGCACAGCCCTAAGACCATTGCCCATGCGAAAGTGCTTAAATAATTGAGTGGATCCAGGAACGTTTCAACCGCATCAATCGTACTGTGGCATTGACTTCTATGCCACCCCTAATCGCCGTCCTTCAATATTTAATGAGTTTCCTTCTTTCCAAGTGTGCAGCTTGTCCAGGACAGTCTCTGACTCTCCATGTCAGGAATTCAAATGAATCCAGCCAAATAAGTTTACACCCGCTCATTGGCACACTGTACTATAATATATGTGTATATATATATGCATATATATATATGTATATATATACTATATAGACTATATATACCTGTTTAGCATTTATTTTAAATGGGGTATAGGTGAATTGAACTATATGTTTTAGGAGTGGTCTACCATCTTTTCACCTCACAGGTGCATGTATTGAACTTATAGATAGGACTTTTAGATGTTGACAAGGGTAGTTCTCAGTGTATAAAGAGGGCCTTGCGTACAAACTTTAAATCTGATATTGTTTTATGACATATTTATGGTGTACCCTTATAGTCTCCCTCTTAGGTATGTTGGAAATATTCTAATTGTATATAATTATATAATAGTAAATTTGTTATATCAATTAGTTTGAAAGTATTCTTACTTCCTAGATGAACATGCTTCCAGTGTACATTCATTTATCAGGGCTATTGCTGGTTACGAGTTTTTATCGATTAATCTGAAAATTGGACATAATCGATTAAGTTCGATTAATTTGGTGTCTGTTACGTATACAGTGTGAAAAACTGTTTAAAATGTAGTCACGTAGTCAGTTACTTTATTTTACTACTTTATTTCTATAAAAACTCTCCAATCATTCCACATGTTGAAGGTGATATATGCCACATCATGTATTTGTAACAGGTTTTGAGTGTTTAATATTCCACACAAACATTTCACAATAGGCTAATATTGTACCCCGTAATTATTGTTTACTCAGAAAATTGACCACCTGATATCATGAAATAAGTAACAGAATTAATCGAATAAAGTGAGATTAATCGATTAAGATTAATTAATGAGTAAAATCCCCAGCCCTTTACAGTATATATGCATTCATGACATGGTTCATAAGCAGAGGCGCCTTGGGAATGGTATTTTCAAGTGTATACCTCTCGAATCTAGGCTGATCCTCGGACGGTTCATTACATAGTCCGTTAGTCAATCTTAATCCCAAGTTGAAACACTTGAGTACAAGTGTTTTCCTGACTGTACTTAACGGTAGACTGACTATAATATCAGTTCATCATTACAACAGACGATGTTTGATGATATGCAAGATTGTATAATTCTTGTTAGGCTGTGACAGACTGCAGTTCGCCCTTCACATGGCAACAGTTTGACTTGGTTGCCACTTCATACCCCAGGACAGACCGCCATTGAGGGGAGGAGATTCTCAAGAGGGCGGATGTGCTTCAAATGAAAAACACTCGATGCAGTAGAATATATTAAATTCTCATTTTGTGATAATCGTCACACGTTTATTGGGATCTCAAGTTGTGATTGATATAACACTGTGAGTGTTGCTATATATAAATTTACGGGTACAATACAAATTACAGATCTATCAATCTGACGTTTTAAGGGGTGGAAACAATAGCGTAGGATTTATTGCTAGGGGCAACAAATAAGACTAGGTAGGCCTCACCATTTTGCCTTACTGCCAAAAGGGGATTGGAATTTCAGGTCTTCTTTATATAAACTGAGTAAAGTTTTGGATATAGTGTTTATGGATTTGGTACATAATGACTACATGTAGGTGAATAAACTAGAACTACATACATTGATTCACATATAAATGTGAATTAAGTTTTATCATTTTGTTTATATTTTTATTAGGCGAATATTTGATTGATTCGATCAATTAATGGGCATCTAATTTTTAGTTTGAAGTGGGTCTGGATATATGCTATAATTAATTATATTGATGATGATAATGGTGATGATGATAATATTGATAGTAATGATGACGATGACTATAATAGTAATAATAATGGTTATAATGATAACCACAATTTATGTGGCGCCTCAACACTTTCCATGCTGTTACATGGGTATCTCATAATCAACCAGCAGTTAGTAGGATAGACACTTTCTCTGTTTCACATTGGATTGGCCATCTGGAAACGCCTTTGTACAGGAATTGTGCTTTGATAAATTTCTGTTGAACGCCCTCGCTCGTCATTACTCTCTAATCGACAATGATGGCCTGTCTAGCAGACTATACTGCAATCTGCAATACTGACTTGTAAAGCTGACTACTCTAATCTGTGATGATTTCATATAGCATAGGGTCTACTACCGTAATCACCAATATTGACTTATACTGCACAATGCATTTGTGCGTGCGATGGTCGTTTTAAGTGACGTCCGATAGAATTCCGCTGATGAAGTGGGAATTTTACTGGGTGTCCCCTCACAATAATGCACGACGTCTTGGAAAATTACAACGGTTGGTTCTGCGAAGTGGTGGTTATTCGGAACACCACAGCCGAGGAGGATTAGGAGGAGGAGGGAGAGGAGTAGGGAAGAAGAGCCAGACGCGGGGGTTCGTTGACAATGAAATGTGTATGTCGTATGCAAAGTGGTTTCCTGGTAATTGCGGCGTCGCTATATCTGCTGCAAGGGCGTGAATCACGATTACTCATGAAGCTTAGCTTCTCTGCGTGTGACGCGCCTTCATTATATTGCGCCACCGCCACGAATTCAGACAGCGCGTCTCTTGGGTGTCAGTAGCATAACCAGAAGTTTTCAGAGGTCGGTTGGGAGAGGCAGCTCACAAGTGCTGACAATACTTGACTTCTCCCCAAAAGGCTTTTGTGAACAAGTTAGGGTCTGCGATTGCTTTTGATGTTTTTGCTGTATCAGTTTTGATGACTTTTTGATTTATTTGCTTTTTGTATAACCTTCATTTTTGCCCTAGCGAGTTAGGAGGCCAATTTCATAACTTGCCCAATTACTCAGATGGGTATTGTGTGATCAGATTAGGACCTGGATTAAGCATTAGCGGGTAAAATGGAAAATAATTAAATTTTAATGCAATTGTTTTATGTAAAGGGTCAAAACTTGACAACTGCGATGTTTACAATCTCTTCCATCTTTTTGGTATGTTAACCCAAACAACGAGACCGGCTCTCAGTATCAGACGCAATAAGTTGTAATGCATGGAAAAGTTTCTACAGATATAATGCATACATTTGCCTAAGTATATACGGTACGTGTATATGTGGATGGTGGTATATACATGTATACATACACACATGTATTGTTAATGTACACAACCTATTATTGAACACTAAAAGTGTCAGTGTGATGTTCTTGATTGCAATATTGCTCTGACACTGACTCTCTATCTTACAAAGTCTATGAACTGTAAAAAATAATGGTATGGGTAGGCTTATTAATCGATGGTATGTTTGGTAGCCATTTAATGGTACTTTCTGGTCTTATGTCTTGGATGATTAATTATAGCAAGCACAAACTGCTTGTAAAATGATTTTTCTGTCCATTAAATGGTATAATCGTGTACCTTCTGCCTACCTTCTGTGTGTGTAGCTTATAGTGGATGCTGAATAGTATTGGCAAATTAAATTTTATGATCACCAAATGATGCAATTGCCCTATACTAAGGATAGTTTGGGAAGGAAGGGCTGCCTATCTGCGAGGAGGTGATTTGCGTGTAATTTTAGTAGTCAAGTGAGAGGGATAAACAGATGGAATAACCTCCTAAATCACTTTGAGGTTCCTGAGTGATCGCTCGATCCTTCTCAGCGAAGACCCATTGTTGTTTCTTCCCCACTGAGAGTTTTAATTATAAGGGGTCACAAGAGGTTTTAGGGCGGCTGCTTACTTAACTTACTTACTTTACTCACTTATATATATATATATATATATATATATATATATATATATTATCTTATATATATATCCTATAGATATATATATATAGGATGATGAAGATTTCATTTGCTCGATTTTTATGGTCGCCCTCTGGGCCTTCGTGAGTCATCGGTGAAGTAAAAGGGGCACCCACTTTTTATGAGGGGGGGAGGTTGGCATCTGGTCGGGAGAGGCTACGCCCCGTCCTGTATCCTAAACGATATGGGAGGGAAGGAAAAGCAATACAGAGAGAGGAGGAATGCTAGAATGGGTCAGAAGCGCGGGTAGACCGGAATAAATCTGGTTTTAAATCCGATCTAATCTGATGCGGTGGTGAGCAGCTGGTTTTGCTTTTCCAGTATGATGTAACGCTGTCTCATAATGTGCGGTGGCGGCGGCGTCTTATAAAGTCTTTTAAACAGAGTAATCATGTATGTAATCAAGCGTTCGTTTATGCAAAGCACCCCTCTGCGATTTCTGCTGGTGCACAAACGCCTGCGTGGTCTACTCTACGGTGGGCTCTGGAAATGTCACTGTTCAGTTTAGGTTCGTGATGGTCAAGTAAATGGTTAAGTCGAGATGGTAGGGTTGAAACTCCTGCCAGAGCAGAAAGGTACTTCACTTGCTCCCTCTCCTCCCTCTTTGAGTTTGTTACAGAGACTGATCTTCTTATCCGGCATTCATTATAGCATGTTATATCATAATGGTTATGATATGATCATCTACGGTTAGTTGCGTGTTGACTCTTATTGTATGGTTGATAATTAAAGGTATGCTTGAAGACTTAGTTTAAGGTATGGTAGTTGGCTATTTACATTAGACAGATATAATATGTGGCAAGTTTCGACAGGTAAATGCGTTTTTTACACGGCAGACAGCAATCGACCTTGAACTGACGCAAGGGCAAGGAAGGAACATCGTTTTTGAATATAAGATACAGGAGAGTGCGTGCAGCATATTGCACCTGTGTGTGCTGAGATATTGGATCTACGACTGAGATATTAGATATAATATGACTAAGATGAGTCGGATTGCGTGTTTATCCAGTGTTCTAAGTGATATTCTAGGAATGCGTCGGGGAATTTGCAGCGACGAATGGTACGTACATGTTTACTGTAGCCGAACGGTATGGTGCTAAATGTATTAAGGTGTAAATATGTTCCAGTTAAAAAGACGTTTCTTGACGCGGTGTGATTGGTAAACATGAATGACGTGGCATCATGTCTTAAGATATTCACATCTTTATCATGTTATAGCATTAGTAATGTTGTTAAATGTAACCTCTAATATTTCAAAAAATAGCTTTGGGAACCAAAATAGTTTAGTTGGGCTACATTTATTTTATTGTGAATGTTCATTGTTTTTATTTGCTTGCATATATTCCATTTTGCTGTACATAATTATTCTTAACCTCATAATGCACGTGTGCTTATCCGATGTATAATAAGTTAAGGCTGATTACTTAGTGGCTTCGAAATTAAGACTATGCTGTTTCCGTCACGAACGAATTTCTCTCCAGAGCAAAATTTGTGCTTGGGTAGTGAATTGAAAACTGTTCTGGCGACGCAATTGGTCATGGCCGGATATAAGTTTTACGGAAGGTATTTGGCACCAGTCCGGCAAATATTTTGCCGGATTGTGAAACACCTTTAAATAACTTTGAGGCAATTAACTTTTGTTGCTCTTGCCCCTTCGTTTAACGGCAAAAGCTATTTTCGGCTTACTTTGGTGCAGAAATATCTGAGAATGGATGATGGTCTTATCCTCCTACTGCCATTATTTGTATCCGGAACGGTTTAAGTATGCATACGGACGAAGGATCCAGAACATGAGAGAGAGAGACAGACAGACAGACAGACAGACAGACAGACAGACAGAAAGAGAGAGAGATGTACTGTGGTGTGGGTGTAGGCAGTAACTAGAAAACGTTTCAAGATCTTTTTATTCACTATTCAGTCACAACTTTTGCCAAATTTCTCTTCACCTTCTCTTCAGATTTATATTTACTGTAAATTTTTATTCCATTCTTTATCATATGTATTGAATTTATATGTTTCAACAGTATTTTGAAGTTTTTTTGTTAATTACACGGCTTATTAAGATGTGATTGTAATGTAAAAGGATATTTATATGGCACCATTGGCATTCAGAGAAAACTGCTAGGCCAAACGTTCTACCTTACTTTCTACAAGTCCATCATCAAACAAGTTCATTCTATTCATTCTCTCAGTGGTTATTTGCAATTTACCATATGTAGATCTATTTACCATATGTAGATCTATTTACCATATGTAGATCTATTTACCATATGTAGATCTATTTACCTTATGTAGATCTATTTACCATATGTAGATCTATTCTGGCCTTTTGAGGCACCTATTCAGACCGACTTTATGAGACATTCTGAGTTTGTTATGGCTCTTGAATTGCTCAGAATGTCATTTCTGTTTATCCAATCTCGAGGGAATTGCATGTCTATCAAGCATGCAACCCTAATTATTGTGTCCGTAGTAATTAAGTATTTTCATTACCCTTGTTAATTATTGTTTAAGGAACTGAAATATGTATTTATATTTATATATTCAGTAGCAATTTTAATTTGAATACTAATTTATTTTGCCTCAGTTTGACGTGTCATTATTTATAGGCTTATTATTTGTGTTTACAGTAATGGATGTTTATATGCTTGGTAGGTAGGTAGGAAACTGTTTGGTTGGGTCAAATATTTTATGCATTGCTATTTTGTCTCAATTGTTTCTTTGCCAAGTATACAAAATCAGTAGCAAGGAGGACAACTGAAGACTTATTACAAAGGAGGCTGGTCGCCAATGTGAGCTATTAAGGTTGGTTGCTAAGGAAGTCGGTTGCTAAGAAGGACGGTTGCTAAAGAGATGGTTACTTAATGGGTTGGTTGCTAAAGACGCCAAGTCTGACTTTGAAATTGGGTGCTAAAGAGGTTGGGGATGACGTCGAGGCTGCTTGCTACAGAGGTTGGCTATTAGAGGGTTAAATGCTAATGAGGTGGTTGGTTACTAAGTAGGCTGGTAGCTAAGGACGGATGCGACTGGTTGCTAAGTTACAGTAGCCTCTACTTGTTTACTGGTGCATTCGATAATTATCATAGATGTTGCAGAATATGGCAGTCTGAATTTGGGAAAAGACCATTTAAATAACATTAAGATGACCTTGAGAAAGTGCTGACTTGGGAGCTGGAATATGCAGTAATGTGATTGAGTTATTGAAATTACATAATTTCAATTGTAAAATTTTGTTAATTTGTAATTTGTTGCCCTAAGTCAATGTCATTTGTAATTCGTAATTCAATTACATTTTTGCCTGTAATTTGTAATTACATTATGAAAAACAAATTACTTCACGTTACTTGATATATATATATACTTGATATAAAAATCAATAATATAAAAATTCATTAGATAAAAAAATCATCTTACTTCGATATTTCTAGTACTGTTATCACTTATTTTTACAATTTTATGCTCCCCTGCTTTCTTCTGCATCGCTAGAGAGACTCTTCAGATTTGCAGGCATGATTGCAAGGCCTAACAGACTTGGATGCATGTAAATTGTTTGAACAGTTGCTCCTTCTGAATGAAGATTAAGTTAGCCGTTTCTGACAATGTTATGCAAAATAAAAGGAAACTAGAAAGCATAATTATGTTTTTTGCTGAATCGTGCCTGCATTTATTGTCCCTTAAAATTTTAGTGATTTGTAATTTGTTGTAATTGAAATTACATAATTTGTAATTAGTAATTTCCAGCATAACTCGAAAGTTATTTGTAATGTGTAATTTAATTACATTTCCACTAGTAATTGGTAAATTGTAATTCAATTACATCTCAGCCTGTAATTTGCTTATCCCTGCTTATTACCTCCTCAGCTGTCTAATGTTTATAAAAACTGGCCATGGGAACTTCTATCCAATTAATTTATCTTATTAACGATGCACTGATTATTACACGGATAGACCAATTACGTGTTGTATGCTTTCATGTCACAATTCTGCACCAATCGCACGAAACACAGTGTTTCAGTTGTCGCATTTCTGCGTCTCTGGCACGCAATGGGATAATACATGTGTTCAAAAAAATACCTGTGTCGCGCTAAAGCACACAGTCGTGTTACCGGAAGCAACGTATTGTTTTAGAGCTGATTGTGTTGCTGAATTAGTGGATGTTTCACTGCCACTATGTTTATTGATATCCCTGGCTAAGTGTGAAGTTTCGTTATCTTAGATGTGCCTTTGGCATCCTGTTTAACTGTACATATTTTATCATTCTAGCTAGGGATCAGTAATAAGAAAAAGAATAAGCGCAGTCCATTAACTTAGAGTCTGAGAGGCAGATGACCATTCCTCTCCCTTGTCATCTAATCTCAAATCAACATTCAACAGTGTGTACTCGTTATAGATAATGTGAGCTTGGAGATGCAGGTTAGCCGAATTATACTATGATGGGAATTTGAATGATTGACTTCTTAGTTGGCTATCCAGCTTGTTACCATCATATGACCACTGAAAGAGATGATTATAATTAATGCCATTTTTCATCTTTATGCAATACTGACTCCATATTGCTTTGTTGCTGAAATCTGCATGTTCAAGACAAATGCTATTTGCATTTTGCACTCACCATTTCTGACGTGGGCCTCGATATTGAAATTGTCTGCTAGATATGACCCAACTTGCTACAATTCAAAATCACTTGTCAAAACCCACTAATTTGAATTACTCTGTTTGACCCCTAGCAGACAACTTTCATTCATTCGGTCCTCAGAAATTGCTTAAAATTTTGCAAAGGAAATAACGAATGTCTGTTGCCTTTTTTACTTTAGGCCCTGCTTGGTCAGAAGTATGGCTACCGTCCTTTTCCGTCAACAATCGATGCTCAGATGTTTGAAATGATGCGAGAATCGCTGCTACGCAACGGGAAAGATGTCACGTTGCTTTTGACCTGGTTTAAAAAAGACACAAACGTCATACCAAGTGTCTACTCGCTCCAGCCAATCAGCTCGATTATTGAAAACTTCAACAGCAAGGTAGATATTCCATGTTCGATGAATTCTTGCTGACTAGCATAGCAAATTTTGCAATACCAGGCCTATTGATAGAAACTTGCGACACTGTAGAATTGGTCAGCTTCAACAAAGGATTTACAAGAATGGAGCAGAACATCCTCCTGAATTATTCACCGATGGCAGTTTTACCTGCCCCCCCAACACATATTTATGTATGCAGATTTCCATGAAAATCATTAATTATAAATTTTTACTTTTGGTTAAGCCATAAGCCCCTCTCTGATGATTGCGGTAAGGGAAATGTCCTTGGAAAGCACAGACATAATGACACTAGTCATACAACAACTATGTCTCATAAGCACCCATGTACCTTACAAAATATCATTATGAGCATTACTATATATCATTCCCGTCTGGACCTGAGCAAATATTGGCTTCTGTGAAATAATTACTGATTTATAGATTAAAAACCAAAATTAGCACCACCTTGATTCGTGCATATTTAGAAAGAGCATGACAAGCTGATTATTTGAAAAAATGTCAGCCCTCTTGCTCATTACAAGGATGCCATACAACTTAAACTACAAGGGCGTCGTATAACCTAGATCATGTCTTTTTTGTGCATCACGTTTTTACTTATTAAATTCAATAATTAATATCTTGGTAAAATTTTAAGATATTCTGCTAAAAGTTTTACAGTTATTCTCGATTTAACATGTACTGAATTTTAAAAAATTAATGAAAAATTAAAATGGGTGTGGTCACAAATTTTTATTTTACTGGTCAACTTGACGAATGACCCTGTAGTAGATCCTTGTGAATCTAAGCTAAGCGATAACTTAGTTCAATTTATATAAAAACTTCTGTGTTGCCATTTATTATTATGCATAAAGTGTTAATCGATGGTCCTTTCAAGTGAGATCAGAGTTGAGTAAGCTCCTTTCAAAATGCCAGGTCAATGTCTGATTTATAAGTGAGAGTACCTGTAGTCAAGGTATGAAGCTGTTGAGCTGAAACCGAAGAGTGTTAGGTTTAGTTGAAGAAGTGAGATACAAGGACAGCTGGTCAGGTTTTGTGGAGCAATGAATCTTACTCAGCTTGCTACTTTTCTTTCAGGACAATCCGGAGTTGCAGGAGATCGCACGGCGTGAGTGGGAGAAAGTCTTTCTGCAGCTGCTTCATATCCTTCGCCTGGGAGTCCTTCTTTGCCTCGAACAAGGACGACTGACCCAGAGAGACAAAGACCTCTTCTTTGCATCAGGTCTCATTTGCTTTCTATACATCTATTCTAATTGCTTCTCGTCACTTCTATTGCAATTGTGCTGCACTTCTGTTGCACCACTTGCTCCATTTAGTTATCTTGGTATGTGACATCATTGAATGATGTGAAAAGTGCCATTTTCTTTAGCCTCCACACCCTGTCTTGTTCTTGTCCAAAGAGCCTTTGTCCGCAATCGACTAACCCCCTTTGCGGACATGTGCATCACATATATATCAGCCTCCATTGCAACTGCTGATAATTATTTTACTGCATCACTTTTTGATAGACTTTTATTGACAAAGAATGACATTGAATAAAAGCTATGTAAAAAACTTAAATTTGATCAACCATACTTGCATGTAAGCTTCGTATATCATTCTCTCAACTGTGAAGTAAAACCGTAAGCTACTAATAAATAACTAAGATTATAATGTAATTATCCTTAGATGTCATTTTGGCGATAATTTAGCATGGTCATGGACGTTCGCATAGTCCATGACCCCCCTCATCCGTGTCCGCACTTGTCCGAATTTCCCCTACCCCTCCTCCTCGTCGCGGACGTCCTTTGTAGATGACCCCTTTCGTTTTCTCTTTTGTAAACATCAGTTACCGAGTACGAGATTGAGAAAGGAATGCTCCAGTCTCCGAATCCGGACAGCACGAGCTTCTGCATAACACGACGCATCCTGAACCTTGAGGACCACCTGCAGCTGAAGCGCGCACAGAAGTTCAGCGATCTTCTGCAGGGAACGACGAATGTCGACAAGGATGCCCAACAGATGTTGAACATTCTTCTCAAGGACAAGATCATGTCCGTGCTCAAGGACCGAAACAACATCCAACATTTCGAGGTCTAGTTATTTGAATTTTTTGGTGCCATCATCATAATACAAGTGATACCGTTGTTAATAACGTAGTCAGTTGGGAACCGGATCAAATCTTGATGGGTCTGGGAACCATGAGCCATTCTATGGTGACAAGAAAACCGACAGAGTTGAAGTCAAGTTAAAGGACTCATAGATGAATTTAAAATTTAAACTTGAGATACATTAAAAACATATTCGTGTTTATTAATTCAAACTGACACACCACATTTCAACTTGAGTGACATTAAATAACTCACAGAATGCAAGTAATTCAGCACTGAAATTTCAAAGTGCTGAAGTGGCTGCCAAGCATGTCCAAGAACCCGATGCTGTGCTGGTGAAATGTGTAGAGTCATTGGTCGAGTGTTGGTTCTCGTGATTTTGTGTCATTTGGGTCTGCTAGTATGAGGGATGAGCAAGCCAGCCGGTATAAATGTATACTGATTCTTGGATGGGGGCCTCGTGATTAGAAAGAACGCACTGTTGTAAGTAAGGTATCATTAGTGCGAGACAAATGCCCAAACAATATGACTTACTAAACCATACAAATGACATTGCCAGAAAAAATTATCTAGCATTATATATCAACATTGTAAAATAATATTTTGATGTTTAGGTGAACTGGACTGACCCGTTCAACAGTAATCCGACGGAGAATCCCGAATACCTCGCTCGATTCTGTTATGAGTTTGAACAGCGGATGCAGCGCCTCATCGTCAATGCCATGTCGAACGTTCGCAACATCTCGCGCAACACGCAGGCCGTCGAAATCCTACAGCACCTCACGATGTGCCGCACCCGAAGCATCGTCTTCAAGGGCCGCGAGGACATGCTGCAGAGGATCCGAATCTACCTTTCGGAACCGGCTGATCAGCCGCTCGTCCTTTTTGGGCTATCTGGGAGTGGCAAGACGTCGGTGATTGCCAAATCTGCGAGTCTCATGAAGCAGTGGCTCACGTACTGTTGCCCGGCTATTGTTGTTCGATTTCTCGGTAAAGCTTTCTATAAAACATCTTTTGTCATATCAATTCCATTGATTTCCACATGTCATGCTTCACTGGACTTCCTTTTTATCAAACTCCAGTCCAATGACTCCAGTGTCATAGTGACGTCAGTATGATGTAAGGTATATTAGGTATATATAAAATACATTGGAAAAATCCAGTTGAAACATCTTGTAGCTTAACTATTTACCGGTAGAAGTCATTTTTGTCAAATGTTCAAAAGAAAGTTTGTTGCATATAAGTATGTATATGTTTGGGGTGTTCGATTTCGATGTGTTAAGATAACGAGATCATTTAAAAAACTGAGTATGAATGGGAACTACTGAATATAACTGCAGGTGTGTGCAATTTGATATATGCATAGAATCTGTGTTGAGCTAACTTGCATGAAACAATATGTTTATTGATGGAACGTTTGTTCCAAGACAAGGGAACAAACATTCCCTGCTCAGCTAATCTGATCTGTTATTCTAACCTACATTCTAATTTTATTGCTTGGAATGTTTCCATAATTGTTAAATTTGTTCTGTTAGTTTTATTTAAAATTCCTGTTTACCTAATTGCTCATTTTATTGTTTAGTCTGATTTTTAATAATTATTTAGTTGATCTTAATTTGCAGGAACAACCTCCCACTCGTGTAGCATTCGTCTTGTTCTCGGCAACATCTGCTGGCACATTACTTCACTGATTGGTGGTGACACGTTTGCTATCCCTGGTGACTATCCTGGAATCGTTGCCTATTTTCAAAACATTCTCAAGGTGGGACATTGTCTGCAATTGTCTCTTTACTAAATTATATGCTATTACATTGTTTTGTATTGCTATGTTTTGTTTTTACTACCTTACACTGTACTTTATGATGTTTTATTTTACTGCATTTACTGTACAAGGACAACAGGAACTTTATACCTGTAGTTCTGTATAAGCACAAAAATCGTCCGAAAAGGACAAGCAAATAGACCATTAATCCAAATTTTGAAGAAATACCTCTATTTCTATCTAGTTAGTTCTAAATTTTCTATAAGCCACGATAAGGTCTGTCATCCGGCAGGTTTATTACAATAAACGAATATCATCATTATCATCATCATCAGAAGAAGAATTGAGCTATTCCGGCATTGTTTCTTTAATAGTTTAATTGACAATCTTGTGCTAAAAGTGACTGGGAAGCAGTACAGCTCGTCATCCAAGTGTCAATGTTTATTTATTAGTTTTTAAACATTGTTGAGTCAATTATCGTAACTTATAGTTCTAGAGATTACCGTAGGCATGCGAGGAACCATAACCGAAACATAATGTAGAAACATACATGGGTCAGAACATGCATGAATACCGTCGCATAATGCGTACCATTAACATGGCAGACTGTGTCTTGCTTGCAGACTGCAACTGAGGATCGGCCGTTGGTGATATTCCTCGATTCACTCGATCAATTAGCTGCTGCTCACAAGGCTCACAACCTGGCATGGCTTCCAAAGATCCTTCCTCCACACGTCCATCTCGTCCTCTCCACGCTTCCCTACGAACACGATATTCTCGAGACACTGAAAACGCTCTACCCTAACGAGGACAATTATGTCGAAGTCCTTCCTCTTGGCCAACAGCTGAGCTTCAACCTCGTCAGAGACTGGCTGACAGGTGCAAATCGTGACCTCACTCCGGCCCAGTTCGAGATTGTCAACAATAAGCTGCTCAAGTGCAGTCTTCCGTTTTACACGCGTCTTGTCTTCGAAGAGGTCTGCCACTGGAGTTCGTACACTCCGCTTAACTACTGTCAGTCAAGACTAGAGCACACGGTCAAAGGCATCATCAATAAGCTTTTTGAGAAGGTTGAGAAGTACCAGGGAAAGATCTTTGTAACACATGCACTGGCCTACCTGACCGCATCGAAGAACGGATTGAGCGATGTGGAACTAGAGGACGTGTTGTCCTTGGACGACACCGTTCTCAATGATGTCTTTCAGCACTGGTTACCTCCAATTCGCCGAATACCTCCGCTGCTGCTGCCCCGCTTGCATGATGAACTCTCGAGCTACATCATGCAACGCGAGGCCAACGGAACCATTGTCTTCTACTGGTACCATCGCCAGTTCATATTTGTCGCACGCGAGAGGTACCTGAGCAACACGGCGCACAAGTTTTACATTCACGGTCATCTCGCTCATTACTTCCTTGGGACATGGGGCGGTGGCCACTGCAAGCCATTCAATTACTCGTCGAAACAGCTGCAGCTGATGAGCACAAAACGCCGGCCGAACGACGAGGCCGACCGGAAGGTTCCGCTCCAGCCTCTCATCTTTGGACCGGACTCCGAAGACCCAGAGAAGATCAACTATAACCTGCGGAAGCTGAGCGAGATGCCCTACCACCTGGTGGAAAGCCACCAGTTCAATGATCTCAAGAAAGAGGTCCTGCTCAACTACAACTGGCTACATGCCAAACTGAGTGCCATGAGTCTTCACGACGTCCTCTCTGATTTCCGATTGGCCATTGACTCCGAGTCTGGTTTGACCGACAGCGAGGTCCTCATGGTCTTCAGCGCACTCCGGCTCGGTGGATCCTACGTAAACCAGAACCCGGCGACACTCGGTTTTGATTTGATCGGTCGGCTGCTCGTGTACTATGACACGATCGGAATGAAACCTCTGCTGCAACAGTGCGACAAGAAGTCCGTCCACCACTCGGCCCTTCTGCCGCTCTTTCAGTGTTTCGATTCTCCACGCGCAATGCTGCTGTTCGAGCTGGAGGACCATGCGCAGATCGTCCTCGACATCATCTTCACGCCACAGGAGCTCATCTCGATATCAAAGGACGGCATGATAGCGTTCTGGGATCTCATGTCCGGGGAATGCACCCGTAACATCACCGTGACCGAAGTTACGCTAGGGCCAAACACAAAGCTCCACATATCTGGCGACTCCAAGTATCTCGTTGTGGACAGTGATGCCATTCACAGCCCAGTCTTCATCTATGATCTCAAGACGACCCAACTCCTGTACACCATTGGACGGCGACTCCCAACGCAGCGTCGGGGATTCTTAGTTGGAAATCTCCTCTGTCGACAGAAGAACATCATCGATGTGCGAATCGGACGCCAGGTACGGTCGCTTGATGATTTTGTCTGTACAAGAAGGTACGTCGCCTGTGGCATCACGCCAGACCAAAAGTACATCCTTATCGGTGAGGAACTGGCAACAAAACTGTTTGAATTTGAGAGCGGGATCTTGCTCGCGACATTTCCCGCCGAAAACCTGCCGAGCATGTTCGTGCCGACAGAGGACAGCAAGCGGGTGTACGTCGGCTACTGCGATGACTGTTTGTTTAAGGTGTTTGACATTGATAGAAACAGTCGGACGTTTGGTGAAGTCAGTTATTTATTCAACTACAGGGTTGCTCTGCCTGGTGTTCGGTTCCTTGAAGGACCTAAACATGGCCAAGAGCTCTCAGAGATTGCAATTTACCCACGTGACAGAAACATTGTCTTGTTGAACATCAAACGCAGCAACTTGATCCTCCTGAACATGTCGAAAAATGAGCCGAAGGTTATCAACACGAAACCCATTGGTCCGACGAACAAAACGTACTTTTTCGGTGCAACGTTCACTTGGTGCGGCAAATACATAATTATTGGTGAGGATCGTTTTCTCCATATCTGGGAAACCGACTCACTGGCATTCCTCTCAACAATTAACCTGCACAGTGTTTCTGGATTTCCGTTTGCAGTCTCACCGGTGATGAATCATGTTGCAACAGCTTCGACTATTCACACAGCCATCAAAGTTTGGGACCTAAATAAAATCCGAGTGAAGGATGCAATTGACGTCAGGGTCTACGAGTGCCCGGTCGACACGGTCTGCTGTGCCCCCAATGTCCGGACTGCGTTCGTGAAAAGCGGTTATAGCTTGTCAAGCACGAAGGGCTACCAGTACTTAGACAGTTTTGGCATCGATATGTGGAATGTTGGAACGGGAAACTGTGAGCCGTTTCTCCCATTCAACCGCTACGGAAAGCTGGTGCAGATGGAGGTGTCGTCAGACGCCATGTATGTCGCCCTGCTGCTTCATACGCGCGAGACCTACGTGCTCGTCATTAATGTAAAGACAAGCAAGGTGGTGTGTGCCATCGACAAACCCAACTGCCAGTCTATTCTCGTCAGTATCTCCTGGGACTTCATCTGCACGTGTTGCGTCAGCATGCCCGTAAAAGAGGTGCAGATGTGGGGAATTCGTGACGGCAAGGAGATAGTGCGCTTTTACCAGGCCGAGTGTCCAGTGTTCAGCCTTGACGACAAGTACCTCCTCTATATCGACTCTGGTCAGACGCTGATCGTCTACTGCCTCAACAAGATGGCGCCTATCCGATATCTGTCGTGCATGGCAAACCAGCTGCAGGTTCTTCCCGTCAGGCATCGCCACGTCGTCACCACAAAATGGGCGAATACGACTGGAAGCGGTCGACTGCGATCGCCAGAGGTGAATGTTGTCGATTTTCACGAAAACAAGATGGTGTCGCGTCTGTACAATGTATCTCCTGGTGGCATCATGGATCTCTCAAAAGATGGACGCCTTGCGGTCGATGCAAAGTTGCAGGTCTATGACTTGGCGACGGGGAAGCTCCGAGCGGACCTCAGCGACGTGGAGGACAAGGAATATCACTTTGTCCGGTTCACGTATGACGGACTCTATGTCGTCTGGGTGGACGAGTTCTCCGTCAGAGTGAAGCGGGTCGAAGACGGGGCACTTGTTGCTCACACGAGCACTCACGAGCGACCGATGAGTCTGCAGACGATGGACTACGGGTACATCATGATACTCGGTCGCGAGGACGGACGGATGCTCTTCATGAAACTAATGCCTATCAAGAGTTCGGCCGGATACAAACCTGACACGACCCAGGAACGACTCCACTTTCTCCTTGACACCGAGGTCTGTTCAGACGATGTCGTCTCGACATTTGACATAACATACCAGCGAAGGGCAGTCAACATCAGAGACGGCGATTTGCCGAAGGCGAGCGATTCGATCCGAAACACGATGATCCAGCGAGCAAAGGCACCGCATGCAAAGATAAGCACCCAGTCAGCTCCGGAAAATGTGTCGCCAAAAACCAATGACGCAGTTCCATTTGACAAGGGCCGTCGTTCTTCGTCGCATGCACATGGCTCAGTCGACAGTCGCGAGCAGAGTCCGATCACGGGAAGTCCGATCACGCAGAGTCCGCTCACGGTGACAAACGCCGGATCATTCGATATGGAGCCGGATGGCGTGCTGCAGTCCCCGTTCTCTCCCGATCGACAGAACTCCTCCGAAGAGAGTCCCAACCCTGGAAATTCCATATCGGGCAGTCCGGCGATGTCGCCGTGTCCTCTGTATGGGCAGAAGCGCAGCAAGAGCGTACAGGACATGTTCAGCCTGTCTAAGCGCTCGAGCAAGAAGCTCGACAAGAGTGCCGAGAACCTGAGCGCCTGTTCGGCATCTCCAACGGCTTTTCGCCAGCGACATCGTATCCGCAATGGACACGGCGCTGCGCTGCACGGTTCGGGCAACATCTTCATGGCCCTGATGACGGACATCGGGGCCAACTTTCCAAAACTGAACCGCAAGAAGTCGAAACCGCCACGAGCGCCAATAAGCACAAAAGCTGTCACTGTCACAGACAACAATTTGCGGGATCGGACACCGAGTATTTGATGCGTTTTGTCTGGTATATCGATAATGTGGTCGTTCCTGCAAAAATTCATCAAAGTCCACCATTTATTTACCAGGGTGTAGGAAATTCTCACATGTGTGGTTATTTTGTGCATTTTTATGGTTTTTAAGTTTGCTATGGTCCCTTGTGTGTGTGTATATATATATGTATGGATATATATATATATATATATATGTATATATATATATATATATATAATGTTTGCTTATTAAATGGGACTGATAGTAGTATGCTGGCATTATAAGCATTAAGTCTGCAGCTTTTAAAACCCGGGCATTTACTTAAAATGGAAAATTCACTGCTGATCCGTGTTACCTGGGGCAAACAGTTGTCTGCTAGTTTTCGATTGCTGCGTTACCTTACTAAGCCGTACCTTACCATGTATTACAATACTGAGCTGTACCTTACCATGTATTACCTTACCTTGCTATTTGCTTACTCTACCAAGTATTACCTTTTCTATCATGCCTTATTTACGTATACTTTACCATACCATACCTTACTTTTCTTCGAGCCATTCAACGTGCTGTGTGAATCTATGATTTTTGGTGCAAATTACTTTGTGAACATGTGAAAGGCATTCAGCAGTTTAGATCACACGTACATATATACATGTGCTTTCATGCGCATACGCTCGTTGTATGTACCTAATTATGTGTATAGTGAGACATGTTTTAAATTGGGTTGGAAAAAAATTGTGAATCTGCTAACCTTTTTCAAACTGTTGTTGGTTGTGCATCAACTTGGTGACTTACTATTTAGGACCGTTTGAGTGTGAGTGTAATAAGTAGTGACTTTGAAAGGCCAAACACCTAGTGTCGGCTGTAGAGTTGTTTGACAATGCCTTCTTCATGACTCTGTTTAATGTGTATTCATAAAATTCTATAAGGCTCAGACCTGCGGCTCTAGTAAACAGCGGTTCTAGTAAGTTTGCCAGTATTCAACGGGCCACGCTTTGAGCTGCCACAATTTTTTCTTGCATTAAAGACCAGGGAATGTAAGGGATGGTGGAAAACAGAGACTGTGAAAGCATAGGACGAGAGGGTGTGGAGGGAGGGAAGGAAGTTAAGCTGAGTCTGAGAAGTTGATAACAGATAACACAAAAAGCAAGTGGGAAATGGTAAGAAATGCTGTGGAAGATGGAGAGAGCGAGTGTAGGTGTAATTGCTCCTGCACTTATTCGGAAGTGTCTGCCAATGAATTAGAAACTTGGCAATTAATAACAAGAACAATTGCAGAACCGGATTTTTGCAGATGTATTGTGCAAATGCTTTGTTTGTTCTGTAGGTGTTGGGTGTGGTGGTCTTCCGCTGTGGCAGAGGTTCGAATTAAGGCACCTGCAGTTGAGTTGAGTTGTACTAATCAATGATTACGGAGCAATTAAGATCGAGCACTCTGTGAATTTTTTCAGAAATTTTACCACCAAGTCGACGTTTATTATGATTGACTGACTTGATGTTGTTTACCAAGTTGAACAGCTTTAAATGTAGCAAGTGTTTGCTGTGCTTTCCAGTTCTTGGATGAGAAATGAGTCTGCTAGATAACGTTGAATGTTATTGGTTGGCTTACACAGGTACCACACCTTGATTGGTATGTTTAAATATGACAGTTTGCTGCTGTGATTTCCACGTAACTTGAGACGAGCATGCAATGGGCATCTCTCGAGCCAGTTTCCTGCTTTGATTGAGAAATCCATCTTTCCTTTTTCCTGTTTAATCTTTGGCTCAAACCAATGTGAAACTGTTGATTTAGACCATTATGTTAACGGCTTTGGGCAGCAGGTTTATCTGTTGTGAGAGTTGAAGATTAGCAATAACCATAAAGTCTCGGTACCTGCAGATACTGTGCTGCTGATGAAACCATCAAACCATGGAATATGGTGTGAATCCGACGTTAAAGCAAAACATGCTTAGAATGATCCTTTTTAACTATTGTGTGGCTTATTGTGTGTGGATATGATGGTACGGTAAAATCTGTACAATGCTGAACAGATAGAACTTCAAAACCTCTGCATAGTAGAGTGATGCCTCTATACTTAATACAGAGTTGAACTGATCGAAGAGTGAAATCTCGATGTGCTTGTAGCATGAGAGCACCACTACTGTAAAACCTGTACATAATGCTGAACATATCATAATATAGTAAAACAAGCAGGTAATGCTGAATTGTTTGTGTAACTTGTGACCTTCTCAGTTGACCTGCTACATTGTTACGCTCACAGAAGGCGTCATGTAAATGTTTGTACTTTCATGACACACATTACATTTAGACCACAATATAACAATTATAACTTCTGTGCCATTACATCAAGTTCATTGTTGAAAAAGGTCGAAGTTAAATGATGCAATTGAAAGTTTTATGTATGTGTGTATGTAGTGTGTCTGGAAAAAAGGAATCCCCTTGAATTGTAATGCGAAAGTAGCTAGTAAATATTCATCAATTCTTAAAACTAACTCCAAAGCTGTTTTAATCCTGAAATAATTAGTCAAAACTGGTTAAAATATAAAGGTCCTTGTCGTCCAATAACGACGTCATAATGACATCGTTACCATCAAAATTCAAGTGTTAAGGACGGCACCAAATATTATCTTTAATAATTCAATGTTATTTTTAACTTGCTATAATTAAATATAATATTTGAATAATATTTTATTACAAGGTGAGTTCAAAGAGTCCAGCTTCCCAAGTATTCAATTTCTTATTTCAAGACGCTACCATTAGGACGCTAATAGTTATTATGGCGTTCTTTTTTACGGGGCCATTCATAAATTAAATTTTTTTTTATAATAATGTCCGTATTAAAACGGCATTGGAATGAACTAGGAAATCGATGGATATATTTACGTGATATTTCTCGTAGGCTCCTATTTATCTAAGGGTCCCTGAAAGACAGAATGACCTGATTGTAGGCCAGTGGGTATACATTCTGATCGTCGACTTGTACAGGCAGCCTATAGTTGTGAAAATATTGTCAAGATATGGTTCTGCTGTGTAAATATTACGATAGACAGACGACGTTAGAGAGCTGGGCAGTTGAGTGTTTAATGAAACGTGGACTTTTTCGCCTAATGTCAGAAATAGAAGACAAGCACTTTAGACATCTTCGCAAATTTTGCCCGGATGTATCTGTTGTTACTATGCCATCTTTCGATCAAATAAACCGATGAAGTGAATGTATTCAGCACTTTTCTTTATTTAGTTTTCTTTGTTTAGTTTTCTTTGTTTAGTTTTCTTTGTAGGCCGTATACGGGCTCCGCCAGAACAGGTGTAGGCCTACGCACATAAGATGTAAATGCGCACTTCTGAGTTATTCTATAAATAGGCCCTACATGATTTAGTTACTAGTTTACAAATGCTTTCAACAGTGGCCACCAACTTCTGAATAGATTTCACTAGGTACAAATGTTTTCAACATTTAATTAGCGCTTTGCCGATGAGAGTGTACTAAGAACGACTCTAACTAGGAAGCCAATGCAGCTCTTCGTTTTAAGAGTGTCAAGCAGAAGCCCTGACGCAGGAGCAAGCACGCGTGAGTAGCGTGATTCCTTGCAAGAAGACTACTGACGTTGGGCTGTTCGTGAAGGTTGTCGTGCGGCTGAGTAGGACTAGCCTACAGACTGTCAGACACTGCTAACGCAGTGCACGCACTACCCCGCTCTTCCGTCCCCTCACCACTAATTCGCACTAAATTTTGCAACCCTTACTTGAACAGATTTGTCTAGACCATAAACTTCTAGCTAGGCCTACTAGCCTATCTAGAAGTTTATGTTTACTAGCCTATCTAGAAGTTTATGACTAGGCTTAAGGAGGGCGGTTTTAGAGCTGAAACGCCCTTTTGGAATATACCCCGCGAGTATAAAAACAATTTTCTGACCCATCCTATGACTCCTCCACTGTTTGAATTTTGACAGTGCCAGTCCCAAGCCTGGAGAAAGGAAGAGGGCAACACTCCATCCGAGCACCAGAACCTCACCTCGCGCTATGTATATAGGGCCTACGTCCCTACGCAAGTCTTTGACTGAAAAATTTAAAAAAAATCTGTCTGTCCTGATTTCTCCACTACTCGGTCCATACATCCCTCTCCAGTTCGACTCTAAACACCACTCACCTTAGCCGTTTGACCCTCTGCCTACCAATGAATCTTATAGGTCCTTAACCTGGCCCCTTGGATCATGCCTGCCAATTTTTTAAAGTTTTAAGCGACTGTGTTAAGCAACTTAAGTTAGGTCCCGCGACATCGATGTTCTAGGCTCTGAAGAAGCTTACAGGTAACGGTTGTAATTTTGGAGCCTTGTTTGGCGTAGATGGTGCAGGATGTCAAGCAATTAAAAGCCAACCGAAGTCCCACTGTACAGAAGGAAGACAAAGGCGTTTTGAGATGTCGAAGTAATTAGCCTAGTAGGCTATGGAACCTACATTGTGTTTACATATACTTGCAAGCGAGTGCCATATCGGCGGGGTGAGCAGCGGACATGCGTTATCCAGAAAATGTGAAGCAGGCCTGCAGTCTGTCAACGCATTTCAACACACCACGATCTGTAGCGGTGGCATTCGAGACCTTTGGTCTCATTAGCCCTAATGTCATGGTCTGGATTTCATTGTGGCCTTTGGACGCTGGATACCATAGCAACTCTTTTAAAGTCTTCCAATGACAGTGTCAGGTTAGCCTGTGCTTCAGTAGGCCTACCATTGACTACCGTTGCACATAATTAGGCCTATACATGTATGTGTTCTTTGCTACAACTGAACGAGATGTAGAATTGAGCAGATACGACTATTTTAGTCGTGGGCCTACCAGAATAATGCTCAATTGGCTCCGAACATGTTTTAATGAAGAGCTACTTTGAAAATGATAATCAAAACAGTAATTATACTCTGAACTTCTACAGCGCCACCGATGTTACGCAAGGCATATTGTTCGATAGTCAATTATCAATAGCCTACTTTGCATGATTGGTGTTGTGTAGGCCTAATCAAGGGATATTCTAAGTAATTACGCTCGATCATCGACTAGTCGCGATGGTCATTGGTCAGTAGGTTATGGTTAAGACCTGGGCAGTTATACAGTGAATACTTGGCGAAGTTGAGAGAACTAATTAAGACGCGTAAAAGGGATACAGAAGGTTAAATATATAGAGTTCTGCAGTGGCTTCAGTCTCAAGTGAGTTTTGTGAACTTGCTGGATTGTTTGCAGATTTTCAATACGAGCTGAGTAGCTGTTACATAAAACTTGATAAAAGGTGCTGCAGACGCTGAACTGCCTGCAGTAGTAAAGTTTAGACTTAGAGTGAACACCTTTGGCGTCAGATAGAACGGGGAAGCGAGCGACGAGGCGTTGACAGCCGGGAGTGGAGATCTGTGTCACTCCATGACCTCACAGGTCACCCCAAGAAGATAAAATCCTAACACAGTCAAAAGGCTCCAAGTGTCTGACATCAATTAAGAGTCACGTAGGTACTATACTTACATGTAATATCACCAATCCAGCTTCTATTTTAACGAACACAGTGGACCACAGTGCACCATTTGTCGTCGACTTAATATGTCGGTGCTCTGTCTTTGTAATCTTTAGTTCTTAAGTTTTTGACACTAGGGGCCGTCACAAATTTGTGGCGATGTGTGTCGCGGGTTCCACTCTCGCCACTCCTTCTTCTTGATGGCGAGAGAACTCGCTGGTTCTTTCCTTTATCCCCAAGCTCAGCAGCACGACATACTTGAGGGTTTTTAATATGTATATTTTAAAAATATACATACACACCATTCATCCTATCTACACTTATTGGAGTTATTAGTGTCCTTTTGAAATGTTTCCCTGGTTTACGTTGGAGACGGGGTTCCCAACTACGTTGATTACCCTCATCGTCAGAACGACCTAGCGTCTCCCTCAGTTCCGAAACAAGTCCCTGTTCCTTTGCTTGCTACGCTATATGAATCCTTCTAGAGGCGATTTCCTTCGCCATCCCAAACGCAAAACTCGTATCTCTATTGGATGACAGGTCACCTGCAGACACCATTACTAAACCCTGGTTGGACGGCTCTTGGCGTACCTAGCGTAACGTCAGATTCCTAGGGACGTCTAGTCATTGTTTGACTAGCGGCTGTTATGGCTGAGCCTTATTAGTGACAATGAATTGTTATGCCGCCTAACAGATTGTACCGTTCGTGTCGGAATTGTCCCCTATTCATGATTAGTGTCAACCAGCCGGTCCAGACCAAATCTCCAACTGATTCATGAATTTCTGGTCTGTGGGTCGTAGAGATGGAAGGGGTAGGCGTCCGCCTCGAGGTGTCGGGTTTCGCTGCTTGACACTCCATTGATATTTGCATATTCCTTGGTGTCTGTATTGAGGCCTTCTGCTTCAGGCGAAGCCCATTGATGTCTCCCATCTCATGTGTCAGGTAGACATTCTCATCCGTAGTCCTCCTACGCTTCTGCTGTCGATCGATGACTTTTATATAGCGCCATCGTCCAGAGTGACGCGCGTCACAATGTGTGACAAGGGGAAAGGGGTCGACGAAATGTGACGTCACATCATTACATCAAAATACGTAATTTTACTAAAAACTTACACTCATTTAAACTAGTTCCACTTAATTAGCAGTAGTTGTGATCACAATTAAACAACACTAGGCCTATTTATGATTGTGATAGTCTTCATCCTGAGGAATGCATATGATTGTAATCATTATAGGCTACTTAATTTCTCCATTTTTTTCGTTCCACTATTATAATTTGAAATATTTTATAGTTACAATTAGATTTGCTGATGATTATAAGAAAATTTGCGTTAAGTACATTTTGGACATCTGGTTTGATATTTGGGGGGGGGGGGTCAGGGCCTTGTGATGTTACGTAATATTTGAGGGGGTCGCGGCATTTGTGACGACGTGTAACGAAGGGGGAGGGGTCAAAAATCGTCCCAAATTGCGTGACGTCATTTATGGACGGCTTCCAAAGCGTCCAGGCACTTCTTTTTTGCACTTTAAGCACTGCCTAACATTAAGGCATCTACTGATCTACTCTGAAGATTTCGTAAAAACTGTTTTGAGCCACTCCCGCTTATTTGCTTTCTTGGTTTCTTGTGGTCGGATTATATTTTTTGCAAGCACGGATTTTCACTTTCCAAGTGCATTCGTGCCTCCAGGCCCGCTTTCAGACCCGTTGACCATAATTATATTTCCGGATTTCTGTGTCCTCCTTAGACTACCCTCGGAAATGGTAGCCCAATTGTGACATGGCCGTCACTGCAAGTACTTATGTACATGTTCTGCATGAAAAAGCCGCTTGATGTAAAGCTTGTTTGGGCAGAACTTCCGATCAAATGGTTTACGGATGTAGACGTAGGACTTTGGTCATCTGATGGTCGATGCTAATAGCTCTTCTGACAGTAGCCAGTCATCTGTCGTTCATTGCGTCTCCTCTTCTCTCGTTAATGTAAACGTTCATCGAGTCGTGGACTTCTGATGAGAGGCGAATCACGAATACCTGCAACAGGCTAAGTTAGGCCGACTCAAATGCCTCGTACGTTCATAAGTCGGATCCCCTATTTGTCTTTCTGTCTGTCTGTCTGTCTGTCTGTCTGTTTGCATGTCTGTCTGTATTTCTGTCTCATGCATAATTCACTTCTTCAAGCAGGTGTATAACAGAATGAGCGTTTAATGCTTCTCAGAAGTGCATTGCCCAGCTGCGTCAGTAACAGAGATTTATTTTCGTCAACCAGAAGACTTTTAGAGTAGTGGGGCCTATTGTTAATCGTAACCGCATTTAGGCCTACGCAGCATTTAAGACGCCCAAAGATCAACGTCTCTGACACAGACGCTTAGTCAAAACATGAGCCTAGGTAGTGCTGGTCAAAATTGGTTTCCGGTCAAAATCCAAAGGGGCAGACGGTGACGGCACCGTTGAAGGAGAGCAGAGGTCGATGAGGGACTACAGAAAGAGTGGAGCGAATGATTCCTGAGATATTTTGGAGCAATACCCAGCTTGGACTTAATTACCATGCAGGCCTGGACATGAACTTTGAACTGAATATACGACCTGATAGAGAAAGCCATTGCAAATGTGACCATGAACGAGGGGGTAACATATGATGAAGCAAGCATTCGATCTGGTAGCAGCAACGAAAACTTATTGGCTATAGGGAACAGGTGGACAATGGGGAAGCCTGTAAGGAGAGGATTGCAATAGTCGATTAGTCGATTCTAGAACAGAAGTGAACTATTGAAGGCAAGGTGAATGGCCCTGAGACGTCGGAGTTTAGAGTAGGATGAGTAGCGTGTATATGGTTAGATATAATTTTGTTAAGAAGCAGTTAGAGAGCTGTCCAGTGTGACACTTGGGTTAGGGGCCGTTCACATATTATATAACGCACAAAATCTCTATTTTTGACCCACCCCTACCCCTAATAATGTTATATAACAGCAGCTGTGACCCCCACCCCTATATTATATAACAAATTTGCTACCTACCCCCTACCCCACCCTAGTCTACAAGCACAACGTATTGTGAACTTCGATTAAACAATGAATTTCCGTGGTACATGGAATTCCCAATTGGCAGGCAAACAGGCAAAATAGCATAAGCTGAATTTTTTTTATATAGGGCCACAGCAAGAACATTTTTCTAGGGAGTGCTCATATTGCAAACGCCGACGGCATGAAGCAGTGCAAAGCAAGCACCCCTAACCCCTTCAAAACAGGAAACTCATCGGATGTGGATCAGTTTCAGTTTTGTTGGTCAACTTTTATATCCAGAGGTGCTCAAGATTTGTGACCCCTCCTTCCTCGTCACGCGTCGTCACAAGTCATAATCTCCCTCCAATATGACGTCACATTGCTCGGCATCCCAGAAGAAAAAACATGTCCAGAATTTTATGAGCAAATTTTCTTCTTATTGTCGAAAAAGGAAAATTATAACTATAAAGATACTTAAAACTATACATAAGAACGAAGGAAAGTATAATTTTTCACTCATTATGCATTCCACATTCAAGATGAAAAGCTCTGGTAGAATCATTATATTTATAAAAGAAATATGTTCAATAACATTAACTTGAAACGATCCAAAACTTTATGCTTCCTCATTCTCTCATTAAGAAGCAAACTGCTCCTTCGTGGAATAATAGGGAGCATAGCATGGATCTCGTCATCCTGTTCAATGGATATTCCATTAAGATCCAGCTCTTCTTCGTCTATCCACTCTACTCTCCATTTTCTTCGATTGCGATTGCAACCATTAGTTCACATTGACTACGTGCAACGACTCTTTGTGGCCTTGAAGCGCTTTGACGGAGTAATTGATTCCTGCCTGTGTGTTATAGAATGTCTGCCTCACGTACCACAACCCCAAAAATGACACAAAGCGTAAAAGTGAACAATCTAAAAAGTAAGAATGCAATGAACATAATTAATGTTAAATTGTGGCAACAATTAATGCTAATTATGTTTAACTTGTTTAATTGAGTGAAGGTTTTAAATAAAGTTATGCATTTTGATGTTTGTTTTGTATGTTGTCAATCTTTGCCATGCAATCAGCCAACTGGTTGATTGCACGCCCAGAAACCACCACGGGGAGGTGTTGACAAAGGTCTCCGCAGTCCATTCACTTCAGCTCCCATGCAGTAAGATTTCGTCGCCAGTTTGGTTTACCATTAGGACTTCCAATATTATAACATTTGAATCATTTGCTTTTACTTTTGGATGGAAACGCAAGACAAACATTCCCGTTGGTACGAAACGTAAAGAGTCGCAACTCAGGGACTTGAGAATATGTAAAAAGAGCAGAAATACACAGCTAGGACGCAGAGCCTATCGAGCAAAAATTGGGCGAATAAAAGAAGACTGGGTATAATACGTAAAATTGAATTGGAAAGTCAACAAAGCGAAGGAGAGGACAAGACATCAGCGACATAGAGTGAAAAAGTGATAGATTAATAACAAGCAAGAGATATATTATGTCAGAGACAGACGGAAAGAGAAAAGTGACATTAAAAAGAATGATACAGACAGAGAATATAAAGATCGATGATAGACAGGCACTTAGGCATGTATAGACAGACAGAGAGATAGACAGACAGACACATCGACACACAGGTAGATAGAGATGCAGGCATACATGCATACATACAGATAGTTAGATAGATATGCAGGCAGACAGATAGGCAGGTGAACAGACAGACATGCATATAATTAGGCAGACAGACAGATATGCATACATACGTACATACATACATATATACATGCATACATACATACATACATACATAGAGACCGATAGATATACATATAGGCCTATACATATATAGACAAAGTCAGATAAACAGGTAATTAGAAAGACAGACAAATAGAAGAAATACTAGTGTGACGACTAAAGTGGTTATATTGACAAAGATGCAACAAGCGTGAAACTGAAAGTAAAACTCTTAAAAAAACAATAATAAGGGAGACGCACAGAGAGTATTGAGAACGAGAGATGTAGTTAAAATAAGCCAGCGATTGGAATTTCTACGAAGCAGAGATTTATAATCACTTTTGTCATTAAAAAGCGCGAAAGGGCTTAATGATACGTGACGATTTGGTTACCTTCGAGTCATAAGGTGAAAATGGAAAGTAAAACTGCTTGAGAGACTTGCCGTGAATGGACTACCCAAATGCATTTATTTTGATTCTAAGGCCCTACAGAGATAATGTGATGCCTTTGGCTATCACATTTCTCAAGCATGGACTTAGAAGGCAGTTGTGTGTTGATCGCAGACCTCAGTCAACACCGAACTATCTTTGAACTCCATGATGATGATCTCTTCATTTCAGACTAAATAAACCGATTCGTTCGACAGAAGCAGCAGATCTTGCTGTTCGTAATGACATCGTGTGCTGCATGTAAGATGGGCAGGTGGCAGCAATTGCCCTTCAAGACTTGGCAGCAGATTTGCATACGGTTGGCCATTCTCTACCGATGTACCTAGGTATCTAAAATGGTAAGTTAATGAATTGTTGATGTGTGAAGACAATCAACAGAGACAATGAAAAAACCACGGATCTTAAACATACGTGTATTCACAGCAATCCCTAAAAAAGGCAGCAATAAAAGAGGACACTAAAAAGACGACAGAGTCGAATTAAGAAAGAAAAGAAAATTAGAAATTAAGAGATCTAAAGTAAAACTGGGAGTACGACATATTACACCGAAATCGGAGAAAGATAGTATTAAAATATTAAGTTGTTAACAGAATCTAACCCAATGGATTCGCCTTCGAGAGGTTCTTATAAGGCGCTATAAAAATAGCCTAATGCATACATACATACATACATTCTTTAACGTCGGTGTCACTCTTATTGTCCGAGACATCGATCAATGGTCACTTAATTCAAGTGAACTCGCCATCAAGATTCCAATGGACGATCCAGCATAACTCCAACAGACCGAAAACAGAAAGCCAGAATACAGTGGACATGCAAGTTGAAAGTGATAGTCTTACGCCACAACAGCGTATAGATAGAGCCTACAGAAGTAAATAGAGAGAAGAGCGGCATGCAGGTGGCGGCCCAGAAAGAGAAGGAGGGAAACACAATTAATGGCAGCGAGGCCTAACGCATGCCTAGATAATATGGATAATATTACATAGATAAATCTGGATAATATTATCTTGATCGATACCAGGTCATTAGCATTTTCTATGCAGCTTGAACTTGAAAAATTAATCAACAACCAATCTATCGGATTCGTCTTAAAGCTTCATAAAAACTCAAACTAACCTAGCTGCATCCACGAGAGTCGGTCAACTGGATCGTCTTCATCGCTCCTGTCCGGAATTGTGATCCATCGATTGGCGAGGGTCACTCTTTAGTGCTTTACTGCATCACAGGTCTCGAAGCAAGCAAACGAAAGATCCAAAGACAGATTAAAGTCCTGGCAGACAGCATTTGGAAAGTATACTGACGGTCAGAAGAAATGACCATGTCAGGGATTGACGGTGCCAGAGCTGACAGAGCTGGCTTGCTGTTGTCCTCGAATACAATTCGAGAGCAACAGCTAGAGCCACATATCAGATAACAGATTTTCGGTGTCAGTGGCGACGGTGCCATATCTTACGGAGCTTCCAGTCCTGGCAAACTCGCCAGAATTGAAGGATCCAAAAACAGATTAAAAGTCGGGACAGATATCTAGAGCACATATGGAAAGTATACTGACAGTCAGAAGAAATGACCTTGTCAGGGATTGACGGTGCCAGAGCTGACAGGCGGACGGACTTGCTGTTGTCCTCGATTACAATTCGTGAGCAACAGCTAGAGCCACATATCAGATAACAGATTTGCGGTGTCAGTGGCGACGGTGCTATGTCGTACGGAGCTTCCAGTCCTGGCAAACTCACCAGAATTGAAAGATCCAAAAACAGATTAAAAGTCGGGACAACTATCTAAAGTATATAGAAAATATACTGACGGTCAGAAGAAACGACCTGTCAGGGATTGACGGTACCAGAGCTGACAGGCGGCAAGGGCGGGAAGTACCAGAACTGCCGAAGTTCTATGACCTGTGTAATTTATCAAATCGCTGATGTTGTGTAAATTTACATAGCGCTTTAATTGAGTTGCTTAAAGTCGACAAAACATTCTAATGAAAATAATGTAAACGCCTACAGGTTAAAAACGTCTTTGGCCTACATGCATAGACTGTTTGCTAGCGTTGTCTAGGTTTATGAAATCCACAATTTTTAAAGTGTAAGGGAACCCGTTGCAGGGCTATGCCAATCGCCATTGGACACTAGACGTTATTAGGCCTCACCTACAGCAACCCATCCGAATACTATATAGGTACTGGACACCAACATCAGTAGGCCTATACATCGCATTCGGTGCACAGCAAGTCAGAGTGTTATAGCTTAACCTATCTATTCTGTACATTAGTTGGTACTAGAGGTGTAACAAGTCGGGGCAGAGGGCAGCGGCCCCATTTCTAAACCTGGAGGCAAAACCTATTTGGTGCTCATTGCCCACAAATCTGTCCTATTTTTATGTTTTTCCTATCGCTTTTTATATTTAATGATTAGGGTATTGTGGGTGAATAAATCTCCAACGGTTTAAAGTTTCATTTTAAAATCTGCATTTGCTTATAACGGGCATAAAAAACTGTCATTTGCTTAGCGGAAAAAACTGTCAACTGCATAACGGAAAAACTGTCATTTGCATAACGGAAGAAAGATCGAGCGTGCACGAGAAGAATTTCGATGAATATCTGCAGATTTTAGAAAATTTGCGACATTTTAAGAATTTAATGCCGCTGTCCAACGTTTCCATGGACGCCCATGCGGTACAACGCTATTATTTTGTAATGACGCCAATGGTCTGTCTTATTTCGCAAAGTTCAAGCGCTTCTCTGAGTATGTAAGTAAGTAAGTATACCTCTTATTTGACCAACTGTTTATTCGCACTTTAGTGCACGACAAATTTGAAAGGTTCAGCATACTAGTAATAGGATATTATCCTGTGGATAACACGATCAAGCGATCGCGGCCGTAGGTGTGTATATTGGCCGACGTCTAGAAATTATGTATGCGTGTTTGTTTCAAACGCACATTCATTCATTCACTCATTCATTCATTACAAAACTGTATATAGCGCCTTCAAGGTTAATACTCAGGAGCGCTCCCGACTCAACCCCGGCTGAAACACGTCGGAACATTTCAGCTATCGAATCTTCAGATTTATATAGCGCCTCTCGCAGAAGAACTCTTCAGAGGCGCTGTCAGCACAGAAACTGCGGGGGAACAGAAACGTCTTTTAAAGAGCGAGAAGCCGATTCTAGAGAATCCAGTTGTTAGTTTAGTCCTTAAAGATGGAGGAAGGTCATTCCAAGTATATGGACCCACAACTGGTGTTGGGCGAGGGCAGTCTTAGTCCTAAGCACGAAACAATCAAGACGATCAATAGAGCATGAAAGAACGAGATGAAGTTTCAGATAATGGATTTCGCAAATAGTTAGAGAGGTATCTCGGGGCGCAGCCTAGCTGGGTTCTGGAAACTATAGAAATTATCTTGCAGTGGATACGTGCTTTTACAGGAAACAATCCAGTGCAAGATTTCAAGCATACAGAGATGTGTACAAAGCGAGGGAGTCGGGCTATGAGCATACATGTAGCTGAAGCATTTAAGACCGATTGAAGGGGAGAAAGACGCTGTTTTGGTAGGCCCATTACCCATTAGAAGTGAGTTGCAGTAGTCTAGGCGGGAACAGCCAAACTGATGAATTATATATGGTGGTAACGACAGAGGAAGAGACCGATCTTCTGATGGCACAGAGTCGCGTCAGTTAAAAGTACATCAGGAGCGAACATATAAGATGCAGGCACGCAGACATACAACCAGACGTATATAGACCCTCACATCATGTTATATAACGAAGCCTTCAACCTACCCCCACCCTACACAATATAACGCTAACAAAACAGGAACCCACCCACCTACTCTTGAGCGTTATATAATATGTGAACGGCCCCTTATGTACACTAGTAGAGAAGGTAAACTGAGGGAAGTTTATTGCAAGAAACACAAGATCAAATTTCAGGAGTTGTTGGGAGTGCTAAACCAGACCAGAGGCGTCAATCCCGCTCTGAGTGAAGGAGGCAAGCCACCCGGTCCCAAGTGCCAGGAAGCAAAATATTCCTCCCTAAGACGCAAAGAATGTCCCCCTTCCTGAAATTGGAGGCGTTTGCCTCCATACCCCCTATCTGGACGCCCCTGAACCAAATGAGTTGAGAGATACGCGAATTGAAGACATTCATGCGAGACTGGGTTTAATAAGTGGTCACGGGAAAGAGCTCATGCACGTCCAGCACGTCATCAGCGAAGATGAGACCGTAGCGGACCGTAGACTAGGTTATATCAGCAACGATATCGAATAACCGACCAAAATGTTACAGATATTTAGACGAGTTGTAGGCAACTATTAGGTATTCTATGCTTTCAGATATTTTAAATAAGTTCAGTGAACATTTGATCTCCAGTGTTACCGCGTTCACCAACGCTCGATCGTGACCAAGCTGGTGACCTCTGAGCTTGGCTTTCGAATGAGCTTCCAAAGTTTGGAAATAACGTCTTTTGACTGCTAGGGCTGTTGATGTCAACGACTTGCTCTTACTTATTCAGACGATATTTACAGAGGCGGCGCTCTCGTTTAAGAGGTGGGGGACACCCGATGAAAGGGGTAAGAAATGTGGGGGACAAACGTATAACGTCTCCCATATATATCTGTAAACGGTGGGGGTTTGTTCCTCTGGACCCCCCCTCTCCGGCGATCGACTGAATTCCTCGTTGAGTTTGCGTCCACATATCCTTACGAAGGCATCCATGTGGTCTAGTATCGAGTGCTGATGTTTGTGGTTGTCGTCGTTCACTGGATGGCAGTAGTCATTCTCTGTGGTTCCTCCTCTGATTGTGTTTTCCCGCTGAACTTTGAACTGGTTTATACTTGCGTTGCGCGTCTTCGCCGACTGACAGGCGGCGTTATCCGACGCGTGTTTGGCTGTTTGGGTATCGTTAGGGGTGAACTTTGGTGATGTGGGTTAAAGGAATTAAGGGGCGTTTTGGGTTGTACTGGTATGAGAGTATCGCCCGAACCCCCGCACATGTTGTTGGGTGCTGCCTGGGTTTATCGGGTTGATCTTTATTTGTCATGGTTTGGTTTTAAAGTCTGTACATCGGGTTTTTTGGAATTTCTCAGAACTCGTCTGCGAAGCAGACTTCACTGCAGCTGTCCTCTGTGAAATTGTATTGACAGATATCGTCAGCTTGAAGCCTCGAAGGTCGACTGCGGACTGTAGCGGACAGGGTTCTATGATCTACGAAATAAACAATATATTTGGCCTATATACGATGTATCCGTTGAGTGGCGAAAATTTGTCATACAAGTTGTCATTTTAGATTTAAATCAGAAAAGGGGCGAAATTTTTCCCAAGAGAAAATAACGACACGCAATTATAGTGAGGGAGGGCATAGTGGATGTAGGTCTTTAGAGTATGGTAAACAGGCGGACCTCCCAAAGCGTTCGGAAAGAATAGAAACACAACAACCTGTGAGTGCTTGTGGTGGAGAAAGCAGAAGGTGTCAAAAACCTGAATCGTGATAATGATGATGATGATGATGATGATGATGATGATGATGATGATGATGATGATGATGATGATGATGATGATGATGATGATGATTGTTGATGGAGAGGAATTTTGGACTGGGAGCTTCTTTTGGTCTCCCTGGGTAACCACTCTGACACGACGCAGCGCTCGTGAAAACGCTGGTGCCATGCGCTTAGCTTTAACCACAGCCTGGAAGTAGCAGCAGCAGCAACAACAACAACAACAACAATGTTGTGAGCCTATACACGTAGAGGTCTATACTTATAACCGCTTGAAGATTAGGAAGATTGGAGGATATTACAATTTATGGACAACCTACCCATGCATTTGAAGTTATAATTAGGCATATATATATATATATATATATATATATGCAGCAGATGGATAGTTGCATATTTTACATTCGATGCAATATATTAGAGTTTACGTAACACCGCGCTATGGCACCAGATGGAAAAGCGATAGGAGAAGCCGCTCTATCTAAGGAGGAGGAGGAGAAGGACGAGGAGGACGAAGAGGAGGAGAAGGAGGAAGAGAAGGAAGAGGGTGAGAAGGAGGAGAGGGAGAGGAGGAGCTGATGAGGATGCAGATCGCAGGAGGAGCAAATAAATGAAATTCAGATTTGTCGTGCGGTCTGTCGTTGGTACTTTAGGCCTTTAACAAGTCCGTGCAGGTCGACATCGAAATGAATTTGTAGCCTATATGCAACTTCCCAGTGCGTGCACGGTGATATATTACACGTGTTGATATAGGCTTATACATATATATAGTATAAAATTAATGTTTATGCATTAATCCTTACAGATTGATTGCATCCACCCTCTCCGTATCTCTCTCTGTGTTCTATGTTTACGCCTGCTTTCTTCTAATACCAAAGCGATTAGCTTCGTGCCATTGCCGTCGAAGGCTTTCGAATCCTCGGCGCCAAAATGATTGAGCGGGATCTGTTAGAGCACTGCAGGCCTACGTTGTCTCATATCAAGCTCTCCGTTTAGGGTCAAACTTTAAGGTTCGCTTTATATTTTTGTGAAGAATCTGGTCAGCCCCTGCATGTTGCCTGTACAAGGAGCACTTGGCCTATTTAACCGTTCCAAGCCGCTTGCACTTTCTGGGCGCACAGTTTCTGATGGCACACTGTTTTGCGGAACAGTTCGTGAGATATTTTCCAGAACCTCGAGTACCAGAGATCGCGTTCGACGACGGTCTTGGTTAAATATCAGCGACGGGTGACAAATTCAGACTGGAATTTGGACCGAGCTTGCGAAATTAGCCAGGCCCAAACCATATACAACAGACCAGAACCCGCAGAAATTCTGCTCGAGGATGGCACACGTTCTCGCGGCGCCGTGGCATCTACACGAAGTGTTTCGTATGAAATAAGGCTACTTTATAGGCTGCACAGTGTAGCGCATTAAGAGCGCTCACTGCACGAAATCTTCCGCAACGGGCATGTATCAGTTTCACTAAATGCAATTGCAGAACTGCACTGAACCAACGTATTGCTAGATTCATCGTTGACTTACCAATAAAGTTATTTTTGCATGGGAATCGTTAATTTTGAAAATGAGCATCATGCAGCGCTCAGTTACGTTGGAACGTCGTCTGCAGTCGCTTCGATCGCTTTTCGTCGTTTGCGTACTTGCGACTTTTCTGTTTTCCAGCGTCACCGTTATAACTGGTAAGTAACGTTTTCGGGTTTGTTGCAAATGCGGTTATTTGTCTACAGTGTGCCAGTCCAACAAACCCACCCCGTATAAATTTAATGCGAGGAAAGTTTCACACATTTTAAATTGTCTTTTTGGGTAAGCGCTTTAATGAGGCATGGTGGATTGGGGCAATGGAGGATGCACGCCCTTCCCGAACAGAATTTTAAGACCAGGCCCATTCTTCCGATTCCAGCCGCTGACGAACTCTACACACACACATGCATATTTTGCGAACTAGAATGCGAACCATAGGTTAGGCGTCGTGAGGATCGGTTAGGGTTAGGTTAGGTGTCGTGAGGGTCGGTTAGGGGTCAGTTAGGCATCGTGAGGATTGGTTAACGTAAGTATTAGGGCTAGAGTCGTACATAGTTCGCAAACAGTTCGCGGATTACCCACACCCTTGTTGGCCTAAATCTTGTTCTTCTACGTACTTTTCTCATTGCAATTTTTTTGAATATTGGAGTCCCTTGATAGTTCACCTGCCTGACCTAGTTGTACGGGTGCCGACGAATCTCATGATTATGATCAAGATGTTAAGGACTTATTACAGGTTGAGTACCAGCGGTTATGGAACAGAACAAGAAAACAATTTGACTAAAATGATGAAATGTTACCATGAGTGTCAGACAGTGTATGATAAAGGTATACCTAGAATTAAACAACAAATTAGTTAATAGTTTTACATAATGATCTGGGGATTAATTGAAAATTATCTTTGCATGTGAGAATGTGGTTGTGTGCTCTAGGACTTAATTGGTGAACGGAGGGAGGCAGTGGAAGTATGAGTTAGTGAAGAATATGAAGGGGGTTGTGTAAAATGGAGAAGAGGAGTTCGGTATCTGCTATGTGAGCGAGTTCAGAGATTGTTGGGAAAGATTGTTCTGGGTAGCCTTTAGTTTTTCTCTTCTTATGAGTTTTTCCAGGTGTTCATTATCAGAGACTAAGTTTAGACCCCACCAGGATGTGGTGGTATATAACAGTTTAGCAATGGTAGACTTGATAGTGGCCTTGATTATGTTATGTATGGAAGAGGAGGAAAAACCATGGGTTTCGAGTTTCCTAATGGTATAAAAAGAGGAGGAGCAAGTTGCTATGAGGTGGTCTATGTGGGATGTGAGTTTGAGGTTATCTTCAGGGTAGACATCCAGTATTTTAAAATTATGTGCATGCAATCGAGCTATGGATCCCACCTCTTAGCTTTGTGGTGGGCAAGCCATAGAATGATAGGATAGGGTAATCTCAGGTTACCCTATCCTATAATTTTGCATCTGGCTGAGTTCTGGTGCATATTATTGAATTAGCTGTGTATAGTTGGACACTTTTACATGTAGTTGGACACAAACCTCTGCAGTTTGACGTGTGGAACACTAGCGATGACACTAAGTTTACGTTGTTGGTGTTCTCAGTTGGAACCAATGTGCGATGTAAACCACAGGAGTGGTTGTGTCCAGCAACGAACCAGTGCATTCCTCTGACGAAGGTCTGTGATGGATCCAACGATTGTCCAAATGGGACGGACGAAGGCTCTACATGTGGTATGTGGACTAACCCAGGCTCTTCTAGATTTGTATAAATTGTTGTGCTGGTCTTACTTTGCTTATAATGCTGGTCCTACTTTTAGCATACATACTGTTTGTTCTAAATTTTATTCTGTTTTTATGTTTAGGGCTCTTGTGTAGATCCTTTAGACTGCCATATTATTATTATTAATTATAATGAGACGATTTATATGGCACTGTGGCACAGCCAGGGCTGAAAAAGGGTGCCGTACATGAGTTAAAAATCAGTGATACTTGTGCATGCAATTCTCTACTTAGATAATAATAATAAAAATAATAAATAATGGATACATCCTGTCAATACATAAATACCTAGCTACACGTATACATGCAATTATACCTAAAAATATACTCATGTATGATTACACAATATTATCACACTGATGATTCAGCATGATACATTATTTTAAGCAGGGTCCGATTTGCCAAAAAGTAGCAGTGGGTAAAATGACTAGTCTGATTAACACAGAGAAAACAATAGTAATGGGCTAATGCCTGTGTGCTTAATGAAAGTTAGGGAGTCAGTCAGACGTAATTAACATAGGGATAAAGAATAGAAGCATGGGGTCCAATCCCCTCGACCCCCTCCCTCCCCCCCTACCCCCCCGGCAAATCGGACACTGATTTTAAGTTCTGTAGGAATTTTTCACAGTGTGAGGTCACAGGTTTAATGGGTTATAACTAAACTTGATTGTTGACTTGTTTTAAGGCATGTGTGTCATGTGGAAATTGTGGATGTGTTTGAGATAGAGGTTAATCGCATGCTACTGCTTGCTGGATATACTTAGCACCTACACTAGGAGTGTGGAAGGGGTTTGTGTGATGTCGGCTAAGTCTCGATATTTTGTAAAGGAGCTTGAGTGTGAATGATGTGCTTGCATTTCAACGAGTCTTGAACCGGTCCAGTATATAATTGTTCTGCTATCCTGGCAATATTAAACCTATATGATGCAGTCGAAGATGCATTGTAACAGAGGGCCCACTAATATTTTATTGCAGTAGTATATGTGGTGGCACTTTGTTGATGGCTTGAATGACAAAATGTCGTAAATAGATTTATGCACGTAAACATTTCATGTTGAAGACTAAGGTATGTTTTCATCTCTCTGTATGTTTTAATTATTTACAAAAAGCAAATTCAAAGACTTTTCTCGAGTTAACGCAAGGTTAGAGATCAGAAGATTCGAATGTTCAAAGCTGAATCAATGGGGGACTCTGTGGGCAGTTCCTCAAGTAGAAACAGGTGGCACCAGTATGCACATAGGTCTAAGAAATTTTTTCTTATACTGGCCATGCGTTGTTTACTTATGTTGTTCCGATCGATGGCTGGCATAAGAATTATAATTATGGATAAATACATAAATCTTATAATCTGGCTAACGTTTAGATTACTTTTGCGTGAAGAACATACAGCACAACGACCAATCAACAGCAAGCACACAATTTTACCTCGGGTAGCTTACCCACATTTGATACTGGCGCCATCTATTTCACAGAGTCCCCCACCATTGACCACTTCGAAAGGACTAACTGGTAGGTACGCTCATCACTCATACAAACAAGCAGGGTTTGAAGTGGGACAGTATGAAACTGTATGCCATACATACGCCTCTCCTGGCCGACTCCAATCATACCGGGAGGGGAAGGTAATGGCTCTTGTATCCTTCCTAGCTCCTCTTTTTTCCCCACATCAAGCCCTGCAAAGAAGTGCTATCATCTTCTGTTGAAAGTATTTCAAGAATGGAGTGCAAGGTGTTTTGTGTATAATTAATTTTCCAGGTAGTTCCATGTGTGGTGCCTTGTCCTGCAGTCACGGTTGCCACTCCGCACCCACCGGAGGAATATGCTTCTGTCAGGAGGGTTATGAGATTGACCCTGCCAATAATCAAACTTGCAAAGGTCAGACATTACATTTATATAATCAGTCTCAAACCAAGCTGGCCTAACTTAACCTAGATTATATGTAAGTTAATTCTCAACTTCTGTGTATGTTTCACAGTTATTTAATGGAAGGCATTAAAGGAATATGCTGAGCAATTGTGCTCCAATTGAGCCATCGGAGGACTTACTCAGGGTCCTTAGTCGGTAGCAATCTTAGTTAGGCTCAAACCTGGTTTCTTCATGTTAGAAGGCAAATGCTTCAACATGTTGGCAATCATGTGCACAGTTGGGGACCATCTCACAAATAAACCTAATCTAATAATTTCCATAGCACCTTTATTATAAAGAACATGATGCCGATCTGTAATTACTTCAAATGAATCTGTACAAACTGCAATTGGAAACGTCCTGTAAAATCCAGTAGGTCCGGAAAATTGGGATTCAGGCCATGGTGGTTATACCAATTAACCACAATTGTCTGGCAGTGATCGTGCTTTCACAGAAGACAGTTATATAGTCTGTGCACACTCTTGCCACACTATGGTATCTGCTTCCAGCAGACATTTGGTCAAGTGTGTAGCTTCATTTTGAACTGACCGCCAATTAATGCTTCAATTCTTTGCGTTATGATAATGATAGCAGCATTGCAGAATGTATCATATCTGATAAGCGTTAGAAACAAAACTGTTAATGTCTATGGACGCTCAAAAGCCAAAGCCATTGGCGGACAATTCTTGCAAGAGTGTAATTTCACTTTACTGCCAGCTGATGCTAGCATTCTATGTTATTAGAATGGTGCTTTAGAAGTTATTAGTCACTACATGTCTAGTTCATAATTAATTGGACTGCTGCAATCCTCTTTCCTGAACACAAATAATTTGCCTGAAAGCCACTCAGAAGGCTCTTGCTCTTGTTGAGCACCACCACATAATTATTACTCCTGTCCTCAAATCACTCCACTGGCTCAACATGCCTGAATGAATAGAATATTAAGTCATATGCAACTTATCTAGAACACACTCCAATCCTCCCTGCCCTCCTACCTCTATCTGTTGTTCACAAAAACAGAATTTACTAAATTTGTAGAATGCTTGCTGTAGTTAATGAACAATAAATATACAATTAAATTAACTTTTGCAACTTCGGTTTTAGCACTTTGACTGCATTGCTTACCCTGCATCTTAACACATGGTTGAAGGACATGTTAAAATATCATTACCTAGTGGTGAGCATGTCAAAAGTTTAACCAGTTGAAAGTTCATTAAATTTTTATCTATTGCTTAAATTACCGTCTGATTGCATTCTTCAATTTAATAAATTCTGTTTCTGTTCTGAGCCAGACATCGGTTTTGAATGACGGTTTTTAATTGCTGATGGGCCTCATTTTTATTTATTTATTTGTTTGTTTGTTGCACTTGCAATACATGCGAGGTCAGAAGATCAGTAGGTCTGAATCTGAGAAGACTTGCATGTGATGACAACTTGCACAGAGGCATCATGGGCATTAGGCAGAATTTGCTTAGCAAGCCGTCACATTTGTAATCATTGGATCACAAAGACCCTGGTCCATACACTACAGAATCGACCATCCTGATAGACAATAGGATGTGGAAGGCTATTAAGTTGAGTAGGTAATGGTAGCTGCTTGGAAAATGTGCGTGGCCTTTAATATGGAGTGTGCAGGGTTGAGCCTCCATGGAGGCGGTTAGTTGCTTTGTAAGGGCCTTGAGCAAGTCCTTCACACACAGTGGCTCGGCAACATTGACGTTATGTCAAGTATGTGTGTGTGTTTGTGTGTGTGTTTGTGTGTGTGTTTGTGTGTGTGTTTGTGTGTTTGTGTGTGTGTTTGTGTGTGTGTTTGTGTGTGTGTTTGTGTGTGTGTGTTTGTGTCTTTGTGTGTGTCTTTGTGTGTGTCTTTGTGTGTGTCTTTGTGTGTGTCTTTGTGTGTAGATGTAGGTGTGTGTGGTTGCACGTCTGAAGTTATGAAGGAGGACTATATCAAATAGTTATACTGTATTGTACTTTAATTATACCACTGCTACCTACATTGCTGTATATTATACCCTATATCATACTTAATAGGTATGAGGTATGTGGGTGATTTTACATTAGTGTCTGATGTTTATGGATATCAGGGTAAGAGTTGGGTTGGTTGGTTGTTTGTGGGTCTTGCAATGTAGTGGAAGCCTTATATTTATTTCAGAATCCCCAGCCTTGCTGTCCCCTGTGGCAAGTGTTGGTTGGCGGCCAGGGCGGCACGTTTGAAATTGGATCTCAGATGTGATAGAACCAGTTAGGGAGAAATCAAAGTGATAGTAGCAGACCAAGAAGGAGAAACTGAGACAGCGATGTTCATCGACAGGTGCAGAGGCAGATATCGAAACAGACAGATGGACATAGTGAGACAGGCACAGAGACACAGATTAACAGACTTTCAGAAACTGAGATAGAAGCAGTGAAACAAAATATTGAGAGAAACATAAATTGTGACAGATTTCTAGTGACAGAGACAGGAAGAGAAAGAGATAGAAAGAGAGGGACAAAGAGACAGTCAGGGAGTTAGGCAGAAGGAATAAAATCTTGGGAGTTGTTGTTATCCATTTGGGAGTGGGGCTACAGAAGTATTGTTTGTTGATTCTGTCAATCATTGGCTCTAAGACACTTTCTTCCAATCTCTGGGTGAGGATTGGCAATGGAGTGGCATCTCAGAGTGCCATCAAACTTCCTTCTGACACATGGGACCAATCTAAAAAAATGTTCAGAGTTTCTACAAATTTACAACTGATATACCATCAAAGTGTTGTATTCAGTTTTGTGGATTCTTATGTATCGTATTTGGTTTTCTGAGGGTGGCATCATCAAGTGACATGGGATAAGCAGATAAAAAATTAGAAATGATGAAATCTGACAATCTCTGAATATGCAGACAACTCTGCTGGATAATGTTGTTAAGCTCATACACCTAGGGTTTGGATCGTGCAGATAGAATGAATGTCAGCTGATCAAATTGCACAAAGATGCAAGGTAAAGGGATGCAGTGCAGCTGTGGCTAGATAGACAATTTACTATATAAAAGAAAACAAGACAAGACTTGAACCAAACCTGAGAACAGAACTGAATCTGACTAATGACAGAATAGAATTGAGATCATTTCTTTGCACCAATTGCTCTTACGTTTTAATGCATTAACTTTTACCTGATGTGCCTATGACTGGATCCGTTCGAGCAATTACTGTCGATGTGCCCATCTTTGCAGGTCCTCCTAGCTACTTGCCCTGTCGTCGGTCTTTGCACTGGGTGCTCTGTTGTAGGGTAGTCAGGACTTCAGCTTCAGAGGGCACTAGATGACTTGTCATGAAGTCATCAGGATGAGTGCTTGGAGTGCGGTGTAACTGAAGACATCCGTCCACTTTGGCGGATTAGGAAGATATGTTGTTCCGAGGAAGTGATTGGGTAGGAGTAGTGGAGAGGGAGAGAGAGGGAGAGCAGGAGTGGGATTGGGGGAGGAGCTTGCCTGTCAGGTTTTTATTAAGTCTGTGAGATGATCTTGAATGAAAGCATATTAGAGGGGATCTGTTTTTCGTCCCTTGCTTTTTCCACAGTCTCTAGGTGTCTCCATCTTTTGTCTGTGCAGCTGCGCATTTGTGTGTGTGTGTGTGTTTGTCTGTGTCTCTCTATGCAGTGTTCTTGTTCTTGTATCTCGTGATGGTTTTTCTTCTTGAAAAGTGCAACTCTGTCTCAAAAGGCAGTTGTGGTTGTGCCTCTTGTGTCACTCAAGATGAGACAACTTAAGATAAGAAAACAAGATGAGAGGTCAGAGATAAATGTAATTTAGATAAGATAGGAAATGGGTATATTATAGGATTGATTTTTGAGGACACGACATTACAGATAAGAAAACATGATGATTCAAAATGATAAATGTCATTTTGTTTTGTCTATCTTTGTGTCTGCCCTAAGACTGAGTAACCAATCAGATTTATTCTGATGGGTGAGTTAAGTAGTTTCACTGGATCTTCTTTGTCTTAATTTTAAACTGGGTCAGAGAGATTTCATATCAGGTCAAGCAAGGTCATGGTTCAGATAGCATACATGTACTAAAAGCTAGAGTAGAAACTGATATCCCAATGCAGCTACAGATTACTTCAGCTGACATCACTTGACCCAGAGCTGGAAAGGTCAAAGCTAAAGGCTAATAGATGGATGTTGTTTCAGTACTGAATGCAGTACTACTTGAAGCTGACCTGAAGTTGCACAATATTATAAAATGTAGTTGCAAAGTTCTGTAATAGGACGTCTTATATTGCCACTTTTAAGGTGTCTCAGTGGCTCGGATATATTAATTACTACCATATTATTAATTTATTAATGCATCACATACAGATGGAAATAAGGGCTACTGGCTTTTGTCAGAGCCTTTGAGGCTTTGGTATAAAGACACTAGTTACATAAATGTCAAGCCGATACATGTATATTTGGATGTATACATTAGATCAGAAAGCATTCATCGTGTATGTATTTGGATATTTATACTTTGTTTATTTTCTTTGAAGAACCTTTCATAGTAATTAAGTAATTAGTCACTGACACACTGTATTTGCAAAGTTGAAAGGCTAACTATTATTTGGTAAAAATTCCAAAGAAATTTTGTTTATTCTATGATATACGATGGTTAAATATAACTTAAGTTGGTCCATCCCAAACTTTTGTAAAGAGTGAATTGCCCTACGTGATTTCGCTGTTTGTTGAAGTCCGAGGCAGCCATGTTATTTACAGGGTTATGTCCCAAACCAAGTGATGTTGACAATTATTTAGAACAGTTTCTGTGTGGTAAATTATCGATTGATGCAATTTGGTTCTAAGCAATGCCATAAGTTGTACAAAATCAATTACCCCATTTACTGAGATAACGAAGGGATCAATCACATCATCACACATTATTAATTGATTAATCACTGGGATCAATAATATCTCTAAGATATGATTTCATTCCCTCCCATATGCAGCAGTGGTCACTAGCCAAGCCAGGTACTAGGTTATCCACCCTGGGCTCAACTGCTGTATGGGCAAAAGCAAGAACAGCAGTGTGCTGATATTCTGATCCGTGGTCTGCTGGTTCATCAGACAGTGTGGTAAAATAAAGTAATTTCCAGAAAGAGCCGGGTATCTGGGATTTGATTTATGGCTCAAGTGCCCGACTTTGGCTGGGTATGCGGGCCACTGCGTAATTAGGTTCTCGACGACTGTGACTGTCTCATGTTTTACAGCAGAAGTGGAAAGTGAGAGATGTCCACATTCACACCAGTGAATTAATGTTTGCCATTGTTTGTTGGCAATATAATCTGCTTCAGTTAGGGAAGTCATGATGTGTAATGATTAGACCTGCTTTGACCCATTAGTAGGATCATTACTGATCTGTACATCCAGATTTTATGTAGATCGGGACCATCGGTATTGGCAGTTCCTTCACTTTGGTTGCATTGTAGGAGTTTAAACTTAATATTTCGATTGGATACAGTGTATCAGCTGACACTCTGTATTAGATACTTATTTATGTTAGTCAAGTGGATTCAAGGTTGTGGCGGGTGTCAGATGGTAGAACTTTTGCATCACCAACGATGAAGGTCAAGTAGATGGAGATGCCAGAGAATGGTGCACCTTAAAAACTTATTCTGAATCCAGGGACTGTCATAATTGTTTGGAATCAAGGCACAGCTGGCTTGAATCCTGTACAAAATCAGTCATGATTCTCAGGTGTGTCAGGGTTAAGGTCCCTTAAGTGGAATATGCATAAAGGCTTTAACTATTGAAATTGCGTCTAGTTAAAAAAAAATTATGCCTTTTGTAATCATTATTTTAGTCTCAGAATTTTGGGAGTGCTACCTAAAAGTTAAGCACAGGCTACCAGCTTATTAACAGGTGCTGAATCATGCTAAGGGGATTATCCGCAGATACCAAGTGGAGGTCCAAGTTTCAAGATGCCATGAGACGAGGGAGAGAAGGTGACAGAAGAACTGATGGCGGGTTTCTCTGAGCATGGAGGTCCTAATTCCATCAGTTCACATACATGAGTGTCAGAAACCACTAGCTAAAACCTAGACCAGGCAGAGGCAGCAAAAGCAACTTTTAAATCAATTTTAGACCTGTTATTTATGAGCCCAGTTGTTTGTCTCTTTGCTTCACAGGTCAACACATTTGTAGCATAGGATCCTTTAGTGGATGGTGTATAGGTTTCCGGTTTCTTTTGGTGGTGGTTGTGGCCATCGTTGTTAATTTTATTTATGACCGTTACTTTCATTCAACTGACCCATTACCAAATCTCCTCAGAACATAGGTATATGGTTATCCAAAATCTTTTTGAACGATGGTTTCTTATAACACAAATTCTAATAATGAATACACTTTCAGAGGTTTTTGCAAGGTTATTTAGAATTATCTACATACATGCATACCCATGCATATGTGCACACGTACATAGAAGAGGGTGTACCTACAGGTGTACAAATACATATACACACCCTTACATACATGCAGGCAGACATATACACAGGTTCCGGTTGGCTTTGCTCTTATTCCCAGGGTCCACTCTGACTCTTTTTATACTCACCTTAAAACTATTTTAAACAGCTGTGCTTAGTCCGCAGCTTCTAAGTAGTAACCTTGAAGGGTCACAATATAAATCTTTGTAATGAATGAATGAATGAATGTGTGTTACCTAAAAGGCAATAAATCAAGTGTCTTCATAAATATCTAAGTATATACACATACACACATACATACATACATACATACATACATACATACATACATACATACATACATACATACATACATACATGCATACATGCATGCATGCATGCATGCATGCATGCATGCATGCATATGTGCGGGCGTGCTTTGTGTATTGGGGTCATACGGCTGCATAGGTAGGTCTACTCTCAGTGGAAATAGAATGCAGCTCCAGTGGGTGAGGGCTAAATAATCAGCCTATGGTAATGGTACCTACTGTGCCTCATAGGTACTGAAGTTGTGAGAAATTGTTCTTTCATCAGCCGAAAATAAGGATCAGGTGACCACAGATGCTGTCGTTGTTGACGTTCACTTTGACTACACTATAGGATATATCAATTTGATGTACGTTATTTCTGCTTCATTGAATAAATTATGTGTGCTAGTTGTCTTGACATCAATGTAGACCCTACACTGGTTGGCTCTTCCCTGCCATAATTGCCCTTCACTGCCTCTGTTCTGCTCACTCCCCTCTCTTCCCTCAGTTGCCCCTTCTAAATCCGATTTAGATTGAGCCTTGTCAGAGTATAACATGGGCTATGGCAGTTGGGTTGAGGGCAGTTAAGGGCTTGCCTGCTATTTATGGGCTGTTAATGGTTTTAGACCATCTAAGAAGATTGACATAACTAGTTTAAAGTTTAGGCTATTTCATATGCTAATGAGAAGTGTATGTACTTACACTTTTAAGATGTACTTTTAATATGTATTGCTATTTTAAAGACAACTCCCTACACCTATGACCCTGTTATTCCACAGGTAGACAATTCAAGTGTGATAATCCTTTTTTAATGAAAATGCTGTACTTTTAATATGTATTGTAATCTAGTGTAACATGTGTTATAGGCCTAATCGTTTTTAATTAGAATGTTGTACCTTTAAATGTTTTGTTCACCAGAGTGCAGATATGCAGTTGGTTAAATAAGGAATATACTTACTTACTTACTTACTGAACAATAATGCATTTAACAGCCCTTGCATTTACAATGCATTGCATTTCATCACACCACTCTTACATTCATATAATTTAGGTCATTACACTGACATTAGAGTTATTCTATTAAACTTCATTGTAGAACAATATTCACAACACATTACATTACATAGTATAAAAATTACAGTTTCAATTTGAGGATAACTGAGTAGGAATATTTCTGTCATTTGATATCTTTTGGCGGCAGATATGAGTTTCTGAAGTGTGTGGTTGCAATGTGTGCGGCATTATTTCTTCCACTCACTTTGTTTTGTCTGTGGGTGAACTACAGTTATGGGACACATGTTTCTCTCATTGCTAACATGTTTTGAATACAGCTCTTGCATTCACAAAAAGTTTGTTATTATAAGAATTTGTTGCTCTTATGTGTGGCATAGTTGTGGCATCTATCTTTCCTGTTTTAATGCATGTTGAGCACTATATGCCTGTTCAAGCAGCACTAGATCTTCAGATATGGTGGAGCATCAGAGGGCAAAAGGCTGGTGTGCTCAGGGATACTTGTGTGTGCTCAGTAGTCTTAAGTTCATGAGATATTCAGTTGGAAGATGATTATGAAGTTGCGTATACTTTATACGAAGGCATCTAGGGTTCAGGGATTCAGTTTGGGGATGAGAACTGGTATTTCAATGGAGTCATCATTGGTTGGGATAAAGGAGCATTCTTACTTATTTTGAATACATATCTTGTTGAGTTTACAATAGCCTAGTAGTGATTTTATCATGCTGAACTGTCAGAATCTTGGAATTCATGTCCTATGTCCAAATAACTGGTCCATAATCACCCTTAGCAAGCTTGACTATGGAGATAACTAATTGCTCCAAATGTTAATTTTAAATGAAGTAACTAACAATTCATAACACATATATGTTGGCTACCTCTTAGCTTAGCTTGAGAACCTGCACTTCTTCTTCTCCGTTTTGTCTTCTCCTTTCCTGTTGTTGAGAATCACTCGTAGACATTGGTGTAATGTATCATGTTTAATAGCACATTAATGAAAGTTGGCTTAAGGAGCTGCTGTTCCTCCTCCTTGGCAAACTCTGTTGGTGAGTTTTTGATGTTCATATTCTTGCTTGTTGCTTAACTCTTGTCATCGCTGTTGTTGTCTGTTCAGATTACAACGAATGCAACGACTGGGGCGTTTGTGATCAGTTATGTGAAAATGCAGTTGGTCATTTCAACTGTTCCTGCCACACAGGGTATCAACTACATTCCAATGGCCATACTTGTACTGCGGCCAGTGGTTAGTATGCAGATATATATATATATATATATAGTATGAACATATTTTTTACTTTGGATGTTGTTGGTATACTGTGTGAACTTATGGATATTGTGTATTCATTCATCTGGTTGTTATGTGGCTGTTTTGGTACACCTCAAAAGTACCATGTAGTGATAAAAGTTGATGTATCACCCATTTGTGGGAACTGCTACTTTATATGCATGCAGTTTTTATTCTTATCTAACTTTGGTGTTATTATAGGTGGCAAGTTATGCATTCATCCAGTTCTCACACGATCTTATATAACTATTCAGTACAAACTTACATACCTGTTACATCATTGCACTATATCAGCAGAAGTTTGCTGAACGGCTGTTTGCATTCGGGCATGCTGTAATTTAATGCCAGTTTGTGATGTTCTGTCAGTTACCATTAAATTCATCTGTTTCAATTAGGTAGACATCTTAGCCTGTTTCTTTGGATATCCTCACCCATTTGATTTGGATTGAGTTTCTCTGGGTGCTGTATAACTGTCCTGTTTGAATGAATGTTTGACTGGTTGGTGTGCCTTATGCCTCGTAAAAATGGTGCTATAGAAGTCATTAGATTGGATTGGATCTACAGTGATGCAATTGTATGTTGGATGTTTGTTGTCTGCAGCCAATCCTGTTGTTGTATACTATTCATATGACAACGGTATATGGAGCTTGACGCCCTCAGCTGCAACCCCTTCTCCCTATTCTGTGATTGCCACTCCAGGGATTATGGACTTCGACATACACCATGAGAAGCAGATGATCTACTGGATCAGCAGTGAAAACCGGGTAAACAACATGATGCTGAGTGTTCATTTGACTAAAATATTGCCCTGTAACACTAATGCAAAAAACTGTGGAAAAGATTTTCTCTTTTTACATGTGCGTCTATTAATTCAATCAGCAAATCAAAATGGCCTTGTTAGATTAAAATTGTTTTAAAAGTTTTGCTTTGGTGAAAACTTTGTGCATGGAATGTGACGATGTTCTGCGTGGATGGGAGAAAACATGCTGTGGATGTGTTTGGGATAGGGATGAAACATGTTGGGATAGGGATGAAACATGTTGGGATGGGGATGAAACATGTTGGGATGGGGATGAAACATGTTGGGATAGGGATGAAACATGTTGGGATAGGGATGAAACATGTTGGGATAGGGATGAAACATGTTGGGATAGGGATGAAACATGTTGGGATAGGGATGAAACATGTTGGGATGGGGATGAAACATGTTGGGATAGGGATGAAACATGTTGGGATGGGGATGAAACATGTTGGGATGGGGATGAAACATGTTGGGATAGGGATGAAACATGTTGGGATAGGGATGAAACATGTTGGGATGGGGATGAAACATGTTGGGATAGGGATGAAACATGTTGGGATGGGGATGAAACATGTTGGGATGGGGATGAAACATGTTGGGATAGGGATGAAACATGTTGGGATGGGGATGAAACATGTTGGGATGGGGATGAAACATGTTGGGATAGGGATGAAACATGTTGGGATGGGGATGAAACATGTTGGGATGGGGATGAAACATGTTGGGATAGGGATGAAACATGTTGGGATGGGGATGAAACATGTTGGGATGGGGATGAAACATGTTGGGATGGGGATGAAACATGTTGGGATAGGGATGAAACATGTTGGGATAGGGATGAAACATGTTGGGATAGGGATGAAACATGTTGGGATAGGGATGAAACATGTTGGGATAGGGATGAAACATGTTGGGATGGGGATGAAACATGTTGGGATGGGGATGAAACATGTTGGGATAGGGATGAAACATGTTGGGATGGGGATGAAACATGTTGGGATGGGGATGAAACATGTTGGGATGGGGATGAAACATGTTGGGATGGGGATGAAACATGTTGGGATGGGGATGAAACATGTTGGGATAGGGATGAAACATGTTGGGATGGGGATGAAACATGTTGGGATGGGGATGAAACATGTTGGGATGGGGATGAAACATGTTGGGATAGGGATGAAACATGTTGGGATAGGGATGAAACATGTTGGGATAGGGATGAAACATGTTGGGATAGGGATGAAACATGTTGGGATAGGGATGAAACATGTTGGGATGGGGATGAAACATGTTGGGATAGGGATGAAACATGTTGGGATGGGGATGAAACATGTTGGGATGGGGATGAAACATGTTGGGATAGGGATGAAACATGTTGGGATGGGGATGAAACATGTTGGGATGGGGATGAAACATGTTGGGATAGGGATGAAACATGTTGGGATGGGGATGAAACATGTTGGGATGGGGATGAAACATGTTGGGATAGGGATGAAACATGTTGGGATGGGGATGAAACATGTTGGGATGGGGATGAAACATGTTGGGATAGGGATGAAACATGTTGGGATGGGGATGAAACATGTTGGGATGGGGATGAAACATGTTGGGATAGGGATGAAACATGTTGGGATGGGGATGAAACATGTTGGGATGGGGATGAGGCATGTTGTGGGGCATGGATGGGGATGAGATTGTCAAACTGTGTGGCTCTCTACTATTGAAGTTCAGGTATTAATTAGTTAATTTGCATGGCTTTGTAATTTGTCATTTGAAATGCTATTTGAATGGATCAGTGATTGGTTTATTAATTGGTTAGTTGACTGTTTGACTGACTGGTTGCTTGACTGATTTTGAATAAGTAATTATGTAAGTATCGAGCCTTTATTTGCATCTGACAAGTGTAAATGCAGTACAATTACATTGTGTGTAATATATTTGTTATAGACCAACAAGAACAGACTTAAAAATGGATAAATATAAACTGGATCTAATCTAAATAAAGCTGAGGATCTATCAAGTAACAATTCTTTAAAAAAGCAGTTTATATTTAAGAATAGGTAGCCTAAAAAGAGTCTTTTCCTTGTGGGTGTGAGTCGACCTTATTATCCTCACGAAGAGTAGGGGCCGAGGAACTGCGATTTATGGAAGAGTTCCTGCCTGTTCAAGCAATCATCTCTTCTGCATTACACGTCTTCCCCCATATTTGTTATCTGTTGGCCATTTTCGCTCTGTATCTTCTTGTGAGGTAACATATCCAGCATTGACTAAATATCTGATTGACTGGTTGGTTGGCTGACTGTTTTTTGGCAGGTTTACTGACTGCTTGGGGTAAAGTAAGTGAGTTGGGTGGCTGATTGATTGAGCAACCAGATAGACTGATCACAGTAAAATTGTGCAATTCACAATTGATCATGTATGTGTGTGCTTGAGTGTGTGCTGGTGTGTAGGGTGTGTATGTGTGTGTGTGTAGGTGTGTGTGTGTATGTGTGTGTAGGTGTGTGTGTTTGTGTGTGTGTGTGTGGGTGGGTGTGTACAGAGCGGCACTTCAAAACATGGATCTTCCATGTCTGTCGAGGTGGTAGGTAATTAGAATTACTTGCTGTCAGAACTTAAGGGTAGGATATTTCCTGTTGCTTTTGGCCACCTATGTAACAGGAAGGGCAGGACCAAAGGCCTTGTTTGAAGTTAAAGAAGGGCCTTTGCCCGCCCATGCTTGTCCTGTTAGGGCAGCCAAACAGGTGGCTTTAATTTTGACCTCACCATTAACGCTGTGTTTAGGCGCCTGAGAAGGAGAAACATTCAAGGGACATGGAGAGGATAACGAGGTGGAAGAGGAGGACGAGGAGGAAGAGGAGGAGGAGGAGGAAGAAGGGAAAGTGGAATTAGAGGACAATAGGTCTGATGAGGAAAATATGGATGAAGAATAATAGGAAGAAGAGGATAAGGTGGAAGAGTGGAATAATGAGGGTGAATTGTAAGAGGGTGTTGAACGGGAAAAGTGGAAAGAATAGAGGAAGGACTAGTAAAATGAATGACGAGGAGAGGAGGAGGAGGAAGCAAACGAGGAAGAGGAGAAGGAAGAAGAGGTTCAAGGAAGATGAGGAGACCTGGAAGTGGAGATATGTAGGGTGAGAAAAAATAGAAAAGGAATAAGGAAGAGCTGAAAGATCAGTGGATGACCATTTTTATTGAGTTTCTTTTCATGTTGTAAGCCAGAAACATGGGTGGATTTTTAAGCAATTGTTGTGAAATGGAATAATTTTCTTTTTTTATGTTCTGTAAAAACATGTTTATCTCTCCCAAGCAATCTGAAGAGTTCATCTTTCATGGGGTGGATTGAAGATAAAACCGTTTACTGTTAACAGTTTGCTTTGATGAAGTTCAGAACTTCAGAGATGGTCCAAACGAACTGCTCGCTTTGTTTAGATTAAGGGATGCACTGGTAAGGAGGATTCAGTAAATGTTTGGCAGCATCAAAGTTCATTCTGTTCCATAAGAAAATTAATCAGAATTGTTTCTAAAGTGGAGCACTGGAACAGTGGAACTATTTGATTGTAGTGATATATATATATATATATATATATATATATTACGTGTGTATAATTTGTATATATATATGATATATGATGACTGTATATGTTACAAAGGAGATGTATACATAGTGTAATGGGCACCCTGTGTGGCTGCAGGCGGTTAAATTTGACTCCTGTAATAACTCGTCATCATTCGCTCATACTGTTCTTGTAATCATACTGCGATTTATCAGTTTGAAATTAAACTAAGATTATTATTATTATTCTTATTATTATTATTATTATTATTATTCTTATTATATACATTTTCATTCACTAATTATTCTGAGCATTTATATAGTGCCCCTTCAAGAACCTACTCAGGATCGAGTGTGTAGCTGGATAGATACATTCACCAGATAAAAACATGCATTCAATGTAATACATACATACATACAAACATGCATACCAAGATACGAATACCCAGACACATATGAATGGATGCTTTTGCATTTGCTTAGTTATCAAAGTACCACTTGCCTGCTAATGAATTTTGTGTGCTGAATGATCAAATTTATTTGATTAGTTCAGAAAGTGTCTGCGTTCAGTGCAGTTGAAGTTTTTACCTCCTAGCTTTGTTGATACTCTGCAGTTGTATGAAACATCGCTTGACCGTAGCAGACATCGACAGTTACCCTTGACCGGTTTCATGCAGGCATCAGCAGTTGCGGTCGACTGGGTTGCCAACAATCTATACGTAGCTGACATGATCGGTCAACGCATTGATGTCGTTTCTATTGTTTCTGGATTCCAGACAAATATTCTTAATTACCTCTTGAAACCTGTCGACGTTGACCTTGACCCAAGCTGTGGGTAAGTCAAAACCAGAAACCATCGATTGATTGATTATAATTAATTATTGATTATTAATATGATTTTTGTTATAAAGTGAGTAAATTACTTAGTGACATTGATTGTTTTGTAATCATATTTACTAACTGGTTACATGTTAGTCTTTAAAAAAAACTGATGAAATTACAAAATTGCAATTTTAATTGTAATTGAAATTATAAATGGAGGTGATATATCCTGCATTGCATTTGGCTTATTTTTTTAAATTGTGGAATTCTTTTATTATATAATATAGTAAAATTGATTAAAACTGAGTATGTTTTGCTGTTTCAGGTTGCTATTTTTCTTTCAGCTCGGCCACAACTTGATGCGTCGATCGGAAAACTACTTTGCTGGAATTGGAGTTGCTTCCATGGATGGATCGAGGAAGCGTTACATCTTCAAGATCTCCGAGTTTAACATGCAGACAAAGCTGACTCTTGATCGATTAAATAAACGTGTCTACTTTACTCAGCCAGTCAGGAACCAGATTTCTTCCATTGATTACAATGGCTCTGACTGGTCAGCTTTACATTACCTTACATTGCAATGCATTGCGCTCATGGCATATTGAATCACTGTTCACTGCTTTGTATCACATTAACTCGTTTTGCGATGCTTCACATTGCATTACCTTACAATTACATTACTTTGAGCTAAATACATTTCACTTTACACAAGATGACATTTGATTTAATTGAGCTGAATAAGGTTTTAGAGTTTATTCGCAGAATGTTGTCGCTGTAAGATTGCTATCTGTCCAGAGCAATTCTCTTTCATGTTTGACTTTATGACTAAGCTCAATTACATGGGCTCTAGTGTAGTGGAATTCTGGAAAAAACGTTTTGTACTTTTGTGAAAAAATTTGTTACAGGCATTATCTATCTATATAATTACCTAAATCATGTGACCTACGTGTGTCTGTCAGATTCGTCTGATTGGACAGCGCGTGATTGAACAGCGAGCAAGCGTTGCTGTTGACCTACATAGGCTATTGTTTACGAGTTAGTTAGTTAAACATCGTGTCTGAGTATGTCTGATTCGAGTTTCAAAAACGTTTTATTCACGTCTCTGTAACTATATTTGCAGTTATTAAAATTAAATACATCGTATAATGTAAGTATATTTTCAGTTATTAACATGAAATGCACACTTAGTGGATGAAACTCAATTTTGAATCGGTCGAAATGCCATTACTAATATACAGGTGATGTAAACAATGTTGCTCAAAGGGTGTTTCATGGGTAAACTGCTGAATTTCATTGCCTTTGGGGTGCAAGTTGTAGCAGCCTTTCTGTGCAATAGGAGGAAACGGGTCGATCATGAGCTATTATATTTTCTGACTCATGATTCTTCACGGGTTAACAGCTAGTTGCCTTATAATTTCTGTTGGAAACTTTTGCCAAAATCAGTTTATTTGGCCAACTTAGCATAGCTACCTAAATGAAGGCCACAGATGACATTGGCTATTAGCGCCCAAGATTAACATTTTGGTGTTACCATGCGGTCATTAGAAATTTAATTAATTAATAAATAATGATAATAATTAGAGCTGTACCGATTAATCGGTTTGCCGATTAATCAAGCCGATTATCAGACATATCGGCGGTATCGGATATCAGCAATGATAATAGGTGCCGATAATAAAAATTACATTTTTTAAATATTTTTTCCGTCTTTAAGCCCTTTAGTGTGTAGCTCGAGTTGCGTAATCTGTTCCCATAGCGTGTCACCTGCCTGAAGACAGTGATTGCATGGCTACTTCAGACCACCGAGTAGGCATTAGCTGGTATAAACCATGGGATAATGTTCGAAGGCTATGGCTGTTGTGCAGAGTGAGTCACAGTACTTGCTTAATTACTCTGGGCAGCTATTTTGTGCAGAGTTAGTCAAAGTATCTGCTTAATTACCCTGGGCAGCTGTTTCGTTCCTGCTGGCTGCCCACAGGCTTCCACCACTGATGCCCTATTTTGGGCCAAAGTGGCTCTTTGTACGAGCAGTTTGTCTTGGAGCGAATGGCATGTTTATTAGAAGAAAGTGATTGTATGTCTGAATTTGCTAGTAGAGACATTCACATCATAATAGTTTAAGGTTTGGGAAAAATAGTGATAATGATAGCTTACAAGGCTCATTCTACTTTTGCATGGTGCAGCAGAGATCCTTGTCTGCATTTACTCATACCATTATAGCTGCTTCACCTGGGCGTAAAGGTTTATCTGACTGATACAGGATGCTGTTATACCAACAGCTTCTGCTTATAGCTGCTGTGCAGAGTGAGTCACAGTACATTTTTAGAAAACACAGGGCAATAGTCGGTTATCGGTATTGGCTATTATAATTGGTATCGGCAATTGCAATAATCGGCAATACTCTGTATCGGCATATTCGGCAAAAAGTGATATCGGTACAGCTCTAATAATAATAGTAAAAATATGCATTCTGATCAAAAACATTTCTTACCTGATTTTCGAGTGTGTAAATTACTACCCTTGAGTACCCTGATCAAAAACACAAGTTTCTTTGCTGTTTTTCCAGTTGGATCATGGACTCTGGCTCCCCTAAGCCAATACCATAAAACCAAAATTAAATGTTTGCTGGTTTCTTTCAGGCGTGTCATTGTTCAGTCACGACTGTTTACTCCACTTCCTTTTGACCTGTCGCTGTTCGAGGATTCCATCTACTTCACCGATAGCACTCGCTTGGCTCTTATGAAAATTAACATTTATGAAGGCCAGACTACACTTCGGTATATCGTCAATGGTACCGGATTGTACCAGCAACCTAAGCATGTGGTTGTTAGTCAGCAGGTGGCTCAGCCAATGTGTGAGTTCCTGTTTTGAGCGGGAGCTGTTAGAATTTCGTTTTAAATGGAGACTTAGGGTTGCACTATAAATTTACATTGTTGGTCACCATGGGAACACTGTTGGGGTTATAGAATTCATGGACTGATGTATACACAATTACACATGTGATAAAATATGAAGATATTTAAACCAGCATTTTCCAAGAAAGCCAGACTTTCTTGCATTGCACTTGCAAAAGTTATAAGCTGTTTATTTAATTTATTGTTTATTGAATTGATGTTTCACACCAATGTCTATTAAACAGAATCTGACGTGCAAAACATGTGTAATTGTATATTAGCCACAACTACATGTATCAGGTCATAACAAGATGTACTTAACCCTACTGAAACAAAAACACTGTAGCACGCAATTGTTTTCCTTTGAAAGCCTTTGTCAGATTTTAACATGACATAACAGTCTCCACAGTACATCACATGTCTATGAACCACATTAGACGTCTTGTAAACATCTAGATTAATGATGTTATTTTTCTTATTTGTTCTTTTTTCTGACAACAGATCGCAACAGTTGCATCAACTCGTCCTGTGAGCAGACGTGTGTGATGACACACGCTGAAGACGGTCTTGAAATTGGTTTCCGATGCCTGTGCCATATTGGATTTGAAATCACAGATGACCAGAGAAGCTGCAGAGGTACAGTGCAGTTGTTTCTCTTTCTGATTTCTCTGTGGCACTTGCAGAATAGAATTCTTTGAAATCTTTCTTTTCTGTACATATTGTCAGCATCCAATCTTAGATGTTAGTTACATTGATGGTATCTGTTATATCTGTTTCCAGCAATCGATACGTTCCTGCTGTACAGCAGTCAACATGCAATTCGTGGAGTTTCACTGCAATCGAGTTCTGAGGCGATTGTGCCAATTGTTGGAAGTCAGTTCAACTTTGTCGCCGTTGACTTCGATGCTGCCGACAACTACATCTACTACTCAGATACTGCAAAAGACATCATCTTTCGAAGAGCGCTTAACTCAACAAGTAATCTCTCTTATTCGTGTTGTAACATAGCTAGTGATGTAACATACTACGTAGCCTTGTAAGCGGTAAGTTTTTTTCTATGGTGGTTTAACAATGTCAGTTGTCGGTGTGGGGCCAAAGATTTATGTATTTTTTAAAGACACTTGAGCTGAAATTTTTAGATGTGTTGTTGCTCTCATGCGCTTTGTGACTGTTGTTTCTCGTTCTTATTTGATTAGATTCAGCCTATGGCCGCTGTGTATGTTTACAAATTTTCTTGTTTTCGGGGGTGCTGGGTTACTGTAGTCTTATTTTTGTCTCAGATGAAAAATAATTCGACCTTGGGACTGCTGATAAGTTTCTAAGCACATGCACTGTATAAATTTTCATTTCTTTGGGTGACCTAACTTTGGAACAGATACATTCTTAATGCTTTTGTGCGTCTTTGGGGATTCTATAGTTGTTGAAACAGGTGTTCCACCTTTGTTTTTATACATCTGAGAACTTTCTCTAGGGACAAATATAAATAACTTTATATTGTATATATATATTATATATATATATACATATATATATATAATATATATATGCATATTTTTGCTTGTTGTCATATCAGCTGCTGAAGTGGTATTGTCACGAGGCATCCGCAATGTCGAGGGTATTTCCTTGGACTGGGCTTCGAAGAATCTCTACTTTACAGACAGCTCCGGATATGTTGGTTCGAACAACGGTTTCATTGGAGTCATTCGCCTCCAGAGTGCACAGTTTCAGGACGTCAGGCATGTTATTAGAAACCTGGGCAATCCACGAGCAATTGCCATGCATCCGTTAGCCGGGTAGGCAATTTCTGAGTACTTTTATATTATTGGACCTACATTAGCAAATAATTGTGAGATGGATTGTGATTTCACTTTTGAGGTAAATGTTTCACTCTGTTGGAAATTAGCCATCAAGTGCTGCTTGCTAAGGAATGTAGCTTATCATACGTTTACTGTCATGCCTGCTTATCGTTTTTCATTTGTATTGTGCTAGTTGAGAGTCTCAGAAAAGTTAGAAGACTGCAGTAGTTACTTTTATTGCAAGTATCTCACCAATGAGATTTATCATGAGTAATATTATGCAGCGTGTTCATACGGGTCTTGCTTGCTTTCTGATTAGAATGTACCATAAACGAATTTATTTATTATCTGTTAAGTTTCAATGAGAATTTAAGTTTTGATTAATTTTGTATAATTTGTGTGTCTTCTATTGACAGATTGCTATTTTGGACTGAGTGGCTGCGAAGAGATGGTCAAGGAGCCCGAATTGGCCGAGCTTTAAACGATGGAACAAATGTCACATACATTCGCACTCATGAACTAGGATCGCCAAATGGTTTGGCGATCGATATAGATCACAGGAGGATCTGGTGGTGTGATGCGTTTTTTGATAGGTCTGCATATTGTCTGCTGTTTGTTTTTTAACACTTTGAGCTACATTCTGCTCAATAGTTGCTATGTAATTGGTAGCATGTAAATTTGCACCTTTACTTACTAATCATTGTTTTATTATTTATTAAGATGGGCTTCCATCGAAGTTGCTTGTCTCCACTTAAATGACTTAATGCATAACATTTTTGGAACATACGAGGCACTTCTTATTTCCAACCGACTGATAGCCAATACAGAATGTCTATCAGAGGTTCTTAAGCGTTGCCATGCATTGTCCCCTTCCTACTGTAATAAACATTTCATTTATGTATTTATTGCACTTTTATGAGAGTAAGGTCAGGCAATCTAAGCATGAGGTGAGAGACAATTGTTCACAAACAACTTATTCGATATACAGGGTTGTTGCCAAGAGTCTACTGATCAGGATCAAACTGACAATCATTGGATTAGAGCGCCATTGTGTTATAGAATGGTCTTTTCTGAGCATTGCTTTACGACAACTCTAGCCCACACAATTGTTTCTTTTCTACAGAATTCAGAATACTCTGTGGGATGGATCTGATCTTCGAACGATCAGTCCAGTTGGAATGAGGATGTCGCAACCATTTGGATTGGCACTCCACAGAGGTAACATTTCTCCTGGTCATACATGACTCTTGACAACCTTAGACATTGCAGCCTCATTCCGCTTATTTTGAATGAGTTACAGTCACTGCCCTTTTGAGCGGCACCATTGAAGAAGGAGCCCATAACACCAGGTCCCTGATTACCAACCGTAGTAACCCAAGATACAATTTTATGAAAAGCTGCGATCAAAATCGTATTGTGCAAATTATGTTATTACAACATCAGGTGCAATAGAATTCAGTATTAATTATTTGTTATTGAAAAATGCATACACGTTATCAGGTGCTTTATAAGAATCTAATTACAATTACTTTACATATTGCATTACTGTGGCAATTTGTCTTTTTGCATTTAGGTTACATCTATTACTCAGACATGCGCTTGGAGGCAATCATGAAAAGCAATATCCAGAATCCACTGCAGCTGCAGGAAATTGTGCGTGACTCTGCTAGGCTGTATGGTTTGCGTGTCTTCGACAGGAGTGACCAACCACCCGGTAGTGACATCCATTTTTTTCAGTTGTTACAATTAAAATGTAATGTGATGCAACTGAAAATTTCTGTTGCTTTTTATCAAAGCAATACTTATTAGCTCAGGAAAGAATCGATTACATTATATTACATTACGACAGGTTTGTCTTAGGGTATACAGCATGGGCCCGTTAATGCGAATTCATCCTGCCTTGCGATGCAGTATGTTAACCAGGCCGTGCATAGAAAGGAATATTGCTGAAAACGTCAATATTTGGCAATATGCAATGCATATTGCACCAACCAATAAGGGATGTTGATGTAACAGCTTTGGGGAGATAACACCATTGTGCCATTACTTTGCTGTACATGGCATTGCACAGCACAATTGATAGTCCTTTATTGATTCAATGTACAGCGACACTTGCGAAGTTTTACGAGTTAAACATTTTCAGTGTTGGAATATCACATTACAGTACATTATCTTACATTGTATTTTAGGATACCTTGCATCGACGCCCTATACATTATGACCAAAGAATCACATAAATGTTTTTCTTATTGCAGTGAGTGTTGTTTGCAACGTACGTAATGGTGACTGCTCCAACTTCTGTTTTCCTGTCTACATTGATTCGCACAGATCTGTTGCTCGCCACTGTGGCTGTCCTCAAGGATATTCCATCAATGCCACTGATCAGCGCACTTGCATCCGAAACACCTCTGAGCCAACGGAGTGGTTTCAGTGCCCCTCAAGTAGGTTCCAGTGTGACAACGGACGTTGCATTTCAAGGCCATTCGTCTGCGATGGCGACGACGATTGCTTTGACATGAGCGATGAGGTCAATTGCACAGGCAAGAATTTTTGCTTACTTATTTGTGTAATACGTGAATTTATACTTTATACTTATTGTGAAGCACGTAAATTTATACTTATTGTGAAACACGTGAATCTATACTTATTGTGAAACACGTGAATCTATACTTATTGTGAAACACGTGAATTTATAATTTATACTTATTGTGTAACACATGAATTTATACTTTATACTTATTGTGAAGCACGTAAATTTATACTTATTGTGAAACACGTGAATCTATACTTATTGTGAAACACGTGAATTTATAATTTATACTTATTGTGAAGCACGTAAATTTATACTTATTGTGTAACACGTGAATATTTATGATTTATACTTATTGTGAAACACGTGAATTTATACTTATTGTGAAACACGTGAATTTATAATTTATACTTATTGTGAAACACGTGAATTTATAATTTATACTTATTGTGAAACACGTGAATTTATAATTTATACTTATTGTGTAACACGTGAAATTATAATGGTGCATTTCATACGTTCTTTAACGTTATGCTGTATTGGTGGCTATGATGAAGATCTAGATAGCTCATATGTTTCAACTTGCTTACTCGCTGTGTCCTGACGTCTCGTTTCTCTGACCAATTTGATTTCAATCAGAGTTTTTCAATTATTACTATGGTTTCACGTGTAGCAGCTGGAGATTGGTGCTTTGTGCTTGATGGTAACACTGTTGTATTCATCATTGGATTAAACTAGAGTAGTATGTAATGTATTATTATGGTATCAGGGGCGGCGATCCCGGGGAGGTTGAGGGGGACAAGCCCCACCTTTTACAAAGAGAGGACACGTTATACAATTGTCCCCCCACATTTTCTACCTCTCTCATTGGGCGTCCCCCACCTCCACACCTGTCAAACAAGATCGCCGCCTCTGTACGGTATGCATAAATTTATAATCACCAAGCAATAGAATTTGGTACAGGTGTAAGCAGACGGCAGGTACTGCAATGCGATGAGCGGGACATGTTAGCTATACTTTTCAGTGTGGTCATAGGTGAGGACGACATGAATATAACTGCAGTTATCAGATCACTGACTGGTATTTTTCTTGGTTTTCATCTTGTTAATGATCATGATTCTTGTGTGTTAATCTGATGGTGTCAAGAGACAGCGAGGTACCGCATTTAATACCGGATTCGCATGTTATTTTTGTGCACGTTAACGGTGGTTCACGGTATGTCTTGTGCATTGCAAAAGTTCACAGATTAAGCTATGACGAGCACTCATTTATTAAGTTTCTCTATCAACATTTGTTCCTCTTCAGGTGAAGCTCAATCAAGACAGTTTAGCAATTCAACAAAGTTAAATAAGAGTGGATGCTTTATATTCATTCTACCTAGAAGTAACAATTGATCAGAGATTGATGCATTTTCTTTGCAATACCATAAAGTCTTTCAAATTGGTATATTTTGATTATATAAATCTGTTGGACTGTTGCAGCAAGAAGTTGTTCTTCGAGTGAATTTAATTGCAATAATAATCGTTGCGTTCCATTGAGCTACGTCTGTGATGGGGATAATGACTGCAGGGATCGTTCAGACGAAGTGAACTGCCGTAAGTTTATTAAAGCCTCTTCTTCTCTAAAGGAGGCAACAGTCTATGACTATGACTAAAAAGACTTCTATAGTGCCACCATAATAAAGCACAGGGCATCAACCGATGGCGCACAAAAACAAATCCGAAATCAGGTCAAATTCAAGGTCAGTTCTAAGAGACAGAAAGACAGTCCAAGTAGGATAAGCTAGGGTAAATAGAAAAGTTTTAAGTCGAGATCGAGAAGAAACTAAAGACTCAGCGGCCCGAATGGCATTAGGTAATGAATTCCAGAACTTTGTACTGGTAACAGAGAAAGCCAGCATACCAAGACTTGTCCTAACAGGAGGTATAGCAAGGGACAAGAAGTCAGAAGTCAGTAATATAAATGACTTTGGCTCGGATTAACTAGCTAGCATGTTTGCTAGCAAAAATTTTCTTCTGTAAACATCCACTGTTGCTCCATATGCACTATAGATGCCATAAAAGCAACTGTAACAAATCATTGCACCACCTTTTGCAAATGTTTTTCTCATATTGTCTGATAGATGACGGAAGCATTCATCTTCACTACAGCCAGTGTGATGCAAGATCGTATACAGGGCAACATGTTCATGCCTACTCGCAATCTGATTTTGGTTTAAAATGAACATTGAACTGTTAATGGGCATATTGTATTGGTTAGCAAGAGTTGTGGTAATTCCATAAGTACAGGTAATTAGTGAAATTGTTTGTTCCAAATGTCCTTAGAAAGTGAGAATACTGACCTTATATTTTTCTTGAAAATGTCAAACAGCAAGAGAGTGAACTAGCCTCAAGCAATCATATGTCAAGGCGAATAAATGAAGTTTCTAGCATTTTGAACTCATGGTTGCTTCTTGAGGCTGGATGAAGGGAATGTCTTCTTCTATTGGAAGTAGGTTTTTAATTGTACTTTCTATATATTCCAGCTGAGCGAAACTGTACATATAATGAATTTCGATGTAAGAATGGGACTTGCATTTCAAGCTTCAGGGTCTGTGACTCCCTAGCAAACTGTATCGATGGCTCCGATGAAGATCCAGAAGTCTGTGGTATGTATGTATGTCAGTAATGTTTACATGTCAGTAACAAGAATCTTTTTGGCAATAGTTCAGGTCATTTGGTCCTGGGGTGGGGAGACGGCTAGCTCGAAGATCAAATGGACACGACATTGATGCCAGCATGCCCCATATGGTTGACTAATCCTTTTACTCGCTAGGTGGCTTCGGTAAAATGAGCATGAGTACAGATGAGCGCCTTGCAGGACGTCATGCAGTTGAATTTGACTTCTGTTAATCCTATAACGACCAATGTGTTGTAAAACGTAAGGCATAATCAATAACGCTGGTCATCAAAGGGTTAAACATGTCTTCATTTGTCATTTGTTGTTACTATATCATGTAATCATGTCAGTGGGAAGTGAATAAACTAATATATATATATATATATATATATATATATATCCTTGTTACTATAAATCACTTTGTTGCTCTTTCCTTACTTTTTATATCATATTTTATAATCACTCCCAAGTTCCTTTTTCCTCACTTTCATTACCTACCTCCCATTTCCTAGAAATTTGGAGTGTAATTTATATCATGATTATTGTGATTATTCATTTATTATTATTATTTTTACTTTTATTATTATGACTATTGTTATTAAGTTGCCTATTTTATGCTAACCTAACATTGATAATGTAGGTAACCACACATGTGAAAGTGGCCAATTCCAATGCCACAAGGGTCGTCGTTGTGTCCCGATAAATTGGGTCTGTGACGGAGACAATGATTGTTACGATAGCAGTGATGAAATCGGTTGTCCACCGAGAAACTGTTCCGAGAATGAGTTCCGATGTGGGAGCGGAACCTGCATTTCAACTCTATTCCGCTGCGATCTCCAGTTTGACTGTGCTGATGAAAGTGATGAAAACGAGTGTCGTGAGTCAGAAAAATTATGCTTTTATAATAATGGAAATCTCTTTTCTGCTTCAGTTGACCAGTGATCAGTTTTTTTGTGTGTGCACGCATTTATGTGTGCATGTAGGTGTGTGTGTATGTGTGAGAATTTTGTTCCTGTTTCACTTGTATAGTGTTTCTATTTCGAAGCATTTGCATAACAAAGTTTGAGAACCTCCAAAAAGCACAATCAATGCCCTCTGAGGGGTTTTGTTTGATTGTGCAATTATGAACAGCTGTTTGTTTAACAACTATACTTAATTATGATAATAATAATTATAATAGTAATAATAATAATGATTATTATGTGACGATGGTGGTGGTGGTGGTGCTGCTGCTGATGATGGTGATGACGATGACAACGACGATGATGATGATTATTACAATATCTGTATATTAGTGGGTAACATGTGGGACTTTCTTATACAACCTGTTATTTACAAAACCGATTTAAAACCGATTATCGGTTTTCATGGTGTTCTTAGAAAATATTGTAAATTGTAATATGTCACAGCCATGTAACTTGTCACATTGTGATGTAATCTGGAAGAACCAGTATTCTATAGCACTTGGCTCTCACACTCTCCCCATGTGCTTTGAAGCTTGCAGCTGTGGTTCTGCACTGACCAATAGTGGGTAACATGCTGAGTTCGTTGTCCATTTAATTTTGAAAAACCACACCGGCAGTTGCCTCGTTCACTCCCTCTCTGGCCTGTGAGGTCTCTTGCATGTGTGGTCTCCCTCTGTATGGATCACAATTTGGGTGCCTTGAAGTTAACTCTACTGTCTATCGTTGTGGACTTGGGTTACCCTACCTCTAGCTCTCCTTCCCGCTGGGCTTGTCTGGACAAGAGGACTGTTCATCAGCACGGCTGTTACCCTGAAGTTGATTAACTTGAGCCCATTCCTATGAGGACTAATCCAGGACAAGCGAGATAAATAATAAGGCAGGAAATAATTCGATAATCGATTTGCAAGTACATAAACCTATTATCGTTTTCAAAACCGATAACCAGAATTCCGGTTATCACTGAACATCTCTAGTCACCACCGACGAACAGTGATACTGACATGATTTTCATCCGATGTATATAGGTGATCGCATTTTTTTGGTGAGTAGAATAACTGACTTAAGATCAGTAATTTGCAATGCCAAGAGTTTTCTTGTATTTGCTGGCATTTTTAGCCGTACGTCCGGAGGGACAATGTCACGAGGATGAATTTAAGTGTACACTGGGTGGATGTATTCCAGCAAGTTGGAAGTGTGATGGTAGTCATGACTGCTTCAACGGAACCGATGAAAATGGATGTGGTTAGTCTCCTCCGATCATCTTTGATGTCTTTGGTAAATTAAAATTTCATGGGAGTTTTTGTATTGTTTTATTTAATGCACTTCTTATGTGCAGACCATCAGTATATGAAATCCAAGGTGGGAGACAAGAGTGTGCAAGCATCTCGTTGCAGGTTGTTACATAGAGTCTTAGCAGGTACAAACCCACAACTGTTCGATTACCCTGAAAAATTCACATTTAATATACACGTACAGTGTTTAAAATTCTGATCTTTTGGTTTCTGACTTTTTTTTCAAAAATAAGAAGATTTAAATGGTGTAATCTGCTTTGAAATATTTTAGTCATTAAGATGGTGTGACTTCCTTTAAAGCTAATATATGGATTGATTTGGTAAAGGTATCAGTGAAGTTTAATGGCCTCTATAAATCCATCTTATTTCTATGTTATAAGCTTATTCACGTGCTACTTAATTGCTTAATTTTCAATTTAATTGAAATTTACATACATGTTACCTTTACATTTACACTTTTATGTAGTTTCTATAGAGGCATGTAATTCTCGCTCCTATTGTTTTAATATCATAATGTGGTTTTAAAATGAGCAAGTATGGAGCACCATCTTAAGTGGGTTTGGGATGTGCAAGCTAGTAGTCAGTCTGATTTTATATTTATATAACGTAGGATGATTAGAGGAATTTTTAAATATGACATGTTCTAATATAATCAATGGATATGCACAAGCAAAGGTAAATATAGAAAAATTCATTAACTCGGTGAAGGATGATTATAGGATTTTTTAAAAACAAAATGTAGATATAATCATCAGATTTGGCGAACTGAGGGTAAAGAGATTGCTGCTTGGTGTCTTTCTCTATGATTTAGAAGCAACAACTTGTCACCCAATGCAGTTCCAGTGCCAGAACAAACGCTGCATTCCACAAAGCTGGATCTGTGATGGAGACAATGACTGTGGAGATGGTAGCGATGAAGACATTCGTCAAACCTGCCGTAGGTGTTTGAAATGATGTCTGTCTGGTTTGCCATGCATTAATACTTACTTATACAAGTGAATGCTGATCTTACTGAATTGTCCAATTCAAATAGTCCCAATGTAACAATGAACTAGTTAGTTCATGGCATTTGTGCACATTCGTGTTTCCAGTGCCAGACCAAAAATATGCTGCATGATTTGTATCTCGTAAATACAATGGACGAGTCTGATGAGATAGAAGGGCACATGGATGGACTGATTAAGGGTAGATGGACAGAATTAGATGCATACAGCATGCATACATGATTACATACATTTACATGTATACTGATGCAAGCTGTAGCGGAGGAGGAGGAGGAGGATGGAGTAATGCTGACACTCTGATGCGAAGAAGATCAGCAAGAACTCGTGATCAATTCCTGCTACCCCTCCTAAAGTCGACTCAGCTGTCACTCATGGGGTGGTGGTGGTGGTAACTTCTAATTATACTGTGGTGTGTTAGTTTAAGCATAACAAAGGAAAATTGTTATAATTATAGCTGAAGTTCCTTTTGGTGACCATGATATTATATATATTTACTGCTATTGAGTTACACACTTATATACCTACTCACACACTGATAAATAAGCATACATCCATAGATTAAAAGTAAGACCCATTTCCTGCTCTTTGGCCCTTGAGCTGGCAATGGATGAATCCCAAGGTCCTGTGTTCCACTGAAAATTGCCATTCACTTCCCAGCTTGTGCTGGTCCAAGTTCTGCATAGTGACGGGAACAGCTTGCCTCCAGGGTCGTTGCACTGAATGTGTTTATCAGACTCAAGTCTATTGATTGTTGACCAAGCATGCAGACAGATAGACTACTGTGTAACACATGTGCTCAAATAATCTATCAATCAGTCAATCGCAGTTTATTTGACAATCCAGTAAACAGAAAATAATGACAATTAATGCATATCTTGCAATTGCTATCGGATCACCCAGGAGACCCAATTAGGGATCAGAGGGTCTCGCTGGTTAGGGCCACCTGGAGATGTTCGAAGTTATAATAAACAATAGCACCAATCATAGTTTTAGAACTATTACAAATTTGTAAAAACAGCAATTCTTTTGCAAAATTTTAACATAAAAGCTTAGCTTACCTTGTGCTGTCCTGTCATTTCTCTGAAATCTAGCGACCGTCATGATCAGCCCTCCCCATGTCTTTCTTTCCGAAGTTGCGTCCCTTAATTTCTCCAGGCTCATTCCAGTTTTTTCGTGTATCTCATCCATTTTTTCTTGGACGCTCTCTTTTCTTCCTTCCTCCTTCACACAACAGCATCATTTCCTTTTCCATTCCATCTGATTGCATAACATGTCCGAAAACCCCAACTTCCTTCTCAACGCTGTTTGTCGTAACGTCTCATAATTCTCAACTCCAATCTTCCTTCGCTAAACTTAATTAATAACATAGCTTTGCTAGTCACAGTTGTTGATTCTAAGCATGATAGCTATCATACATATTTACTTGCAGAATAAGTAAAGTATGTACTTTATTGAACTGCTAGCAAACGCACTGCGGGCATATCATAATATAAGCATTCAAAGAATGTACACTCACAAAGTAACCATAACAAGCAATTACACAGCAGATAGCCTCAGAGTAGTTAGAGTAAAATAATGTACACTCATAACATAATCATAACTAGCAATTACTCCTATATCTCCAGGAGTCTGTAAACAATACATACATAGATGCGTAGTAGGTAATTGGTTAAACATTCATCTTATGGCTTAAAGTGTGTGTAGGTTTGAGCCTTTGCTGAGATATTACTGTGCTGGGTGCTTCAGAATGCCTTTCACAAAAGTTGCTCAGCACTATCAAATGATGCCTTTTCATTAGACAGTGGTATTTTATAAATGCGGAAGGATCAATAAAAGATATGCAATTTTATGCATGTATACAAATACACTGGATAATTATTGACAATGTGTTAGCCCGTGTGATCATTGTTTCAGCACCACCTCGATTCCGTTGTCCGGCGGGAATGTGGGAATGTCCAGGAAACTACAGATTCTGCATCAACCAGACTCAAGTGTGTGATGGAATACCCAACTGTCCAAATGGGAATGACGAAAGTCCCGTCTGCAGTTAGTGAATTTTTTATGACTTTAATTTTCAGATCCTATATTTGAGCATGAGCAACACATGGCACTATGTTAATATAACACAATTCCCAGACAACCATACATAATGGTGTCTATGGTAAACCCAAAATGAACTAATAATGGTAATGAACAAATAATGAACAAAATCTGTTGTTTATTGTGGGTGGCATTACACTGCTTATTCGATTAAAATAAAACATCCTATTGTGGTACAAAAATCTTTGAAATTCCCAGATTTGTTATTCTAAATATCTGCTGCTGCTGCTGCTGTTGGCTTCTTGACTGTCTGGTTGTGTTTCGCTGTATGTCTATTTGTCTGTAAATGAGTGTGTAACCATTTTTGTAAGGTTAAAAATTTTGCATGTGGTCGTGTTTGGAAATGATCCTTTGAGCTGAGGATAATATCTGCAGGAGTATGTAAACAAGTGCATCACGTTTACATTTACGCTTGTATGGAGTTTGTACAGAGGCACGCCGGGCGTGCCTCTGTAGTGCCTCTATCTTTGCATCATTACATTTTGAGCCATGAAATAATATGGAAGATTGCAGTGTTGTCTTGGTTTGTGTTTGTATCAACTTAGACGAAGATTACTGCCACAATAACAACTCTGGATGCAGCCATTACTGTCTCCAGTCACCATTTGGTGCCACTTGCTTCTGTCCTAGAGGAATGGAACTCAACGATACAAAGACATGCGTCGGTTCGTAAAACTTTCAGTTATCAGAATTATTATGAAACCAGCATCTCCTCTTGTTGTAATTGCTTATTTAGTTATTATTGTTATTCATAATTGATTTATGTATTAGATACTTATCTAATTTATTTAGGTGTTAATTGTTTGTACTGTATGTTCACATGATTCTTGAGCAACTATTCAGTAATCCAGATAAATATGAAAAAAAGCAATGCAGTTAATAAAGTAAGTTAAATAAATTATATAAAGTTAAATATGAAGTGAATCTAGCTAAATGAGTAGTTGATGAGATATTACATCTGGTTTTCATAGATTCTAATGAGTGTGAGCCACCTGGCGTCTGCAGCCAGATCTGTACGAATCTCAAGGACAGCTACAAGTGTTCCTGTGACGATGGCTATACGCTACTACCAAACCAACACAGCTGCGCTGTCAACTGTAAGTGATGCTTGGTTCTTGCTCGTTATCACCACCACAATACGGTATTTTTACGAATGTGAATTTGAAATTAAGAAAGCTTGTCATGTAAGGTATGTAAAGAAGTTCGATATTTAAAGTACACGGGTTAGCAGTGAAAAGTAAGTAGCTCAGTGTATACAGGTGAATAATAGGTAAGTAATTTTGTCAATGTTTATAGCACAACTTCAAGAGAAGTTATCGTAGAAGCTTCCAATTTGAAGCAGCCATCAATTTATGTCGTGGGCATTGTGATGATGGCGATATAGAAGTCATTTGATTAGATTTCTTAGCTTCTGCAAATGTTTACTAATTAATCGATTAATCGTTTATTATTTTTAGCGATTAAATTTATTTTTGTGGATTAATCGAAGATCGCTTGTTATGTTTGATACAAATACATAGTATTCTAGTGCATAGGTTATGGCATGGTTTAAGAATTCTTGTATGCTATCATTGGATCGAATCAAATATTTAAGAATTAAATATATACATATGTAGTTCAGTGTTTTATATGACATGTTATGTCATCATCGATTGCGTCGTATATATTTGGTGAAAAAGGATCATTCTGCAATGTTTTCCGAATATTGCATCAAATTCCATCAGCTGAGTTCAAAGTTATTCATATTAAAAGTGTAAAACATATGACTTCATTTTGACATTTCCATTTAAGCAGAAGATAATGATTTTCGTGGTTTTCAGTAAAGGTTTGTTGTGAGTTTTATTAATAAATGTTATGCAAGAAAATGCATTATGAAATAAAAATGTTTTTGAAGAAATTTCCTAAGAGAAACTGGTCCATCTTAGTCCTTCAAGAGCGTGTTTATTAAACAAGCACGCTCTATGTTCAAAAAGTGAGTTGTGGGGAATGGAATTATTTTGATCAAAAAGTGGCCGATTTTGACATCAATTAATGACGAGATTGCCTGGAGCATGTTTTAGAGCTAACACTGGTCATTTACAACATCAGTTTTGCAGAACAGTGTTTGACTCAAATGAATTTAAAATATTTATGTCTTCACTTTTTACATGTTGTAAAGTTCAAATTTCTTTTGTTCAACTGTATATGTGCAGTACTTTGAACCCTGTTGATAGAATTTGATGCAATTTTCTGAAAATGTTGATAATTTATGCCTTTTTCAATCAAATAAGTTTAATTGAATCCTTTTGTTGAACATGCTGATTTATGCAAAATAATTGGACACAGTATCTGCTAGCCAAGATGTTACCAAGATTTTTCCCATGATTTTTCCAGCAACAATAGCTCCAAGGTTTCTGTTGTTCCGCTATGGCGAAATGAACTTGATGTCACTGGAGTTTTCCGATTTCCAGCGAGTTGGTTTTCGCTACAGAAGTCATGGATACAACACCCCAAGGGTGGCTGTTGATATGGCAACTCAGACATTCTTTGCTATAGATACGTCCAATGGTAACCCTGCATTGGCTAAAGTGTCTTTGACAGGACAAGACAAATCATTGGTATGATCTACTATTACTATTGCTTGTTATTGGTGTTGTTTGCTGTTTTTTGGCAATGCAATGAAAATATGCGAAAGAAGAGGATTTTTACATAATTTTATGTGTAAAAACTTTTTCAAAAGTGCCTACTGGTTGTCTTTTCCATCATATTCAACTATTCGTTATTATATGTATTCCTATTATTGTTCTTATTTTTTTTATACCCAAGGTTCATTATTATGATCCGTAACCAATGTTCCCTCTAAGAGGTGTGCATGTGCACGGACGCGTGGGCCGTAAACTGAAATTCGTCTCAAAGCTCGGCTGAGTTTGTTAGTACTCGGCATAAACTCGGACTTAAAGAAACAGTGGGTCCGAGTTTTAATTAAAATGTGCTTTCCGATTTTCTGTTTGAAAACGGAAACCGGATAATGAAACGACAATCGACATAACTAAAAACACAAATACTGTTACTATTAGTGCTTACTAGTTACTACTTTCTAGTGTAAACTCAGGAAAACCAATAAATTCGTAAAAATTATGCAAACTGCCAAACTGAAACTCAAGAGAATAAGACTTTCTTTTAATATTTAAAACTCGACTCAGACTCAGTACAATTCAATTCATAAAACTCAGTACTCAGACTCGGCAGGAAGTTGACACTCGGTTCATCTGTACAACGCACACAAAAATTTTGTGTATGCACACAAATTGTTTTATGAAACTACGTAAATCGAGTCTCCTAACCTGCCTTACTCCAGAAACTTTTTTTCCTTGGTTGATACATCCTCTAATTTATCTTTAGACAAGAAACTTTTCTTAGGTTATCAGAACTTATCACCATGGACTTTTAGATATGATCTTTTTAACCATCATCGCATTCAGCTTGGACCAACGCACAAAGCTCGAACCATTTATAAAATGTTGCACACACAAAATTTATTCTGCACATTATCTCCAAAAATTAGAAGCACATTGTCCCTAGGGATTTATTGCTTCCTTTGTTGCGACCTGGCTAAGGTCACATCAAATATGTCTTGCTGTTTGACCATGTCATAGTTGACATGAAAGACCATGTGAGCCATCTGCTCTGATCAATGCTCTACAGGGACATAATATTATAAGTGTTTAAACACAAACATCATCTCCAACGTACAGATGAATTGCTATGAGGAAGGCCTCATCATCAAGCCTGAGACCCCATGTGGTGCCAGAAATCAATCACTAATTTTATTATTATTGTTATTGTTATTATTATTTTTTTCCCCAAGGTACATATGATCCCTCAGGATTAAAAAAATTAGGGATACAATATTATTATTATTATCATTATTACTGTTATAGGTAAGAAGAACCACGGAGATCCTTATTATTATAATTATTATTATTATTACTATTGTTATTGTTATTATTATTATTATTTTTTTTTCAAATTATTATTATTATTATTATTGTTATCATTATTATTATTATTGTTGTTATTATTATTAATTTTATTATTTGTATTATTTTTTTTATATTATTATTATTATTATTATTTTTGTGTCTGAGCATTCAGTTCAGGACTAATACAAACCTCATAAAACACATCATACAGGGTCGTGTGGACATAATCATCAATTGTATTAGAAATTGTATTCTACAGAACAAGCTACTGACAGTAACCATAGGTGGTCATGAACATTTTATGTGGTATTCGATTTTTACTAGGCTTCCTTAATGAATTTTTACTTTGTATATGAATTCACACCAGCGATTGACATGTGTTGCTGTGAGAATGGTGTTAGATATGCTGCAAATAATAAGTTTTTCATGAAATCTTAGGTGGTCACATCTGGCATAGGAGACATTCAAGCCATTGCTGTCGACTGGATCGGAAGGAACATCTATTGGTCTGATCCCAGATTCAGAAGAATAGAGGTCGCTAAAATCGATGGAAGGTCACGCACTGTACTGTTCCACGGACGAGAGTTTGTCGCAACGGCCATTGTTCTTGATCCTCGATTGGGGTATGTATTGTATAACTGAGATATGATAAAAATGCTTTCTGCCCAGAGACAACTAAAAAAGAGAGACTTGAGTGACGTGTAAAGTCCTGCCAAGTGGACCACAAGCAAGAGAAGGTCATTCCAGATGGAAGGACTCACAACTGAAAAAGCATGACACTTGACAGATTATAGCACTGAGCCCTAAGGTCGTCTTGCAATGCTCTTCAAAAACAGAAAGATATTCTACGATTTCTTTGCCACTAATGGCTCCTTTGGCTTTGAAATAATTACACTGACTTATAGATGGATCAGACAGTAATAGACGATGCATTGGTGTCCTGTACCTTAGACGAGGCTAAGAATGGAAGTTGTTTACATTTCATGTTCAAGGGCCATGACCAGCCATCTGTAGCGATTGTCTTCTCTTATGCTAATAACATTAGCCCTCAAAGGATTAACATGTGTAAACGAGTTTTAGTTTAGTACTTTTTTGAGGAATCTTAAATATTTAATATAATTAGCCAGATACATATGTCATATAACTGATTATCATTCGTTCTCTAACCTGAAGTGTAAGGGTCAAGACTTTTGCAGAGGAAGACAAAATAGTGGATTATTGAATAAATGAAATGAAAATAAGAAGATAAGAGCAATGTGATTAAGTTATAAACTTTGTTCATTACTAGTTCTAGATTGATGTTTTGGACGAATACTTTGGGGGATCCGAATATCGAGTCAGCTTCGATGGATGGATCAAATCGAACGGTGATCATCACAGAGAAGGTGAGCAATCCTTCTGCACTTGCGATTGATCTTCCAGTACGACGTCTCTACTTTGGCGACAGTCACTACAACTACATCAAGTTCTGCAACTATGATGGCAGTGGAGTTCAAGAGATTGCCACTAACTTCCAGGTATAGTGTTGTATTCTATTCTAATATCATCTTATCTCCAATTTTCCATATATTGCATAATCTTGTTAGCAAGTTTCAGGTTGATTCTAATCTGATTTAATCTTGACACCATAATGGCAGCTTCCAGTGATAGTCTTTTTTTTGGTTATCTAGTCTAACCTGAGCTACTCTAACTATAGTGGCACTGGTTAAATAAAATGTTGGACATGATGGCTGCCCTGCATAACTGCCGTACAATTAAATTTGACTCCTTTAATAACTTGCGTATTTATCAAAAATGTAATAAAAAAAAATGGCATATATAAGTATTTTTCAAAGAAATTAAAAAAGAAGAAAACAAAGGGAGAAAGGAGAAAGAAAATAATTTGAATAAGTAGCATTTTCACTGCGTGTTAAAATTTAAAACCTTGTTTATACAATTTGATTTTAATCAAGAAGATATAACTTTATTAGTTAACACAAAAAACACTAAATAGTTACTTGCATTGGCTGATTCCTTGAAGCATGGAGATAGTGTAAAGGACAGTATAAAAAATTAAATTATGCAAATTAATAACAGGCAGTAAATAAATAAACAAAGTTACATAAGAAAAATTGTAAAAAACGTAAACTAAAACAGAAATGAAAGAAATGAGATTTTGGGGGAAAATAAAAAAAGGATGAAACAGTTTTAACAACTATGATAACTTTTTGTGATCAACTGTTTGTACTATGTATGCTTCTAATCAAACTGCAGTGTCCATATAAAATCAATAAACAAGGATTATTTTTATTATAGCTTAAGATTTGAAGATACATTACAATACAAAGATCATTAGTATCAGTGCATCGCCCTCCTCCTTTATCCAATATCCAAGCTTGAGATTGGCACTCTGCATTTTGTTATGAAAAATGTTTGAAATAACACTGCCTATGAATTATGCAACAGTTGAAAATGCTGTCTTGAAACCTGTTATAAATAAGCTAGGTGACCCTTAGAGTGGAACTTGCCCCTTCTGATTGGGACAAAGTGCATCTCACCTGTTACTGCCTATTTATTCTTTCTGTGTGTTATTGTGATATCGATTATAATTATTATTGGTGTTCAATAGACCAATTGATTGATTGATTTATTGATTGATTGACTGACTGAATGACTGACTGATTGATTGGTTGTTTTTTTCATACGTTTCTTTTGCAATGAAGGCTTTATTTGTCTTAGGGTTACACTGCTCCTGTAAACCTGTTCGTATTCGAAGATTCAGTGTTTTGGGAGTATCTTGCGCCGGAGCAGTATGTCCGTCATTACCTGCGTTGCAACAAGTTCAACTGCACCAATCAGAGGAGAATTGAGTCGTTTTACAGTTCAATGAAGGGCCTGAGTCTCTATCATCCGGCAATTCAGCCACCAGGTGAACTGGAAACAATGCCTAAGCTTGATATCTTGACTTTTCAAAATATTTTCAGATTCGACTGTGGAGCGAGTATCATCTGTAGGCTGTCAATGACCTGGGAACACTGGTCACACGCCTTCGTATGTTGATGTTGTGCTAATAAAGTGATTAGCACTTTGTTTCCATGGCTGCCGCACTTAAAGGACTGCTTTTCTTCCTCTTTCTGTCACTTTTAGCCATGACCACTGCAATCTGCTGCTTACTTTTTGACCTAGTAACTAACTACACTCGTGTTCACGCCCTGATAGAAACTTCTTCAAAGTGTAGGAATCTTTCAGCTGAGGCTCGAATACGATCATAGCAATCTAAGAGTGGACTCATTTTCATGCTCAAAATTTACTTTGCTATTTCTTGTTTTGACCTCTAAATGATGGAGCCTCGCATGGGTGACAGGTCGCATGGAATTCACCTTGTCACCATATTAGGCATATTTAAGTTATTACTATCATTGGGTCTACTCTATTGTTATATCTACTATTGACCTTGCAATTGTTCCATTGGTCTTGGTTTCTATTTTGTTTACTTTTGATTGAATTTTACTCTTTCTTTGCTTTGCTTGTTCTCTTCCGCAGAATCCAATCCATGTGATGCAGCTAGTTGTTCGCACATGTGTCTTCTTTCGACAGCGCCATCTGGGTCTGCTTGCGTCTGCCCTACTGGAATGATTCTCGACGGTTCACGACGCAACTGTATCCAAGGTTCTTTCGAAATTTCACTTATGACATTACTCTTTCTACCCATAGAATGTGATGTTGCAATTGAACAATTTTACGCCAGTTGCAGAGAATGGCTTCAGTTCGTGTTAAAATAACAGACCCGATCGGAATATTTTAAGGCAGGAATGGGTGGGATTTTATCAGCAGATAGTATCCAGTTTCTGATATACAATGATTGTGGTTTTGAATCTGCTGACAGCCATGGACAGAGTTTTCTCTGGATGGCTATTATGTAGACAGAACCATGTGGATAATTCTGAGAATAGTCTTTAGCAATTCTGTTACATGTGCTGTTTGTTGCCGTTTTGTGAATGTTACTATCATTTGGAACCTGATTTGCTTGAGCGCTTGGCACATAAGGTGCAGACAGCATGGTCAGCCCTCCCATGAGATGATTACTTAGTATGTAGCCACTTTGAGCAAGTTCATTGCTCACCGAGACTTATAAATATCTCAGGTTACTTTGCACACATAAGAAATGCAATAAAATGATGATGACAATGATGATAATAACTCAAGACGACCTTGTTTCTATCAACCTACTCTGCTACTGCCTTGTTCCAATATCGGAAGATAGTATGTATTGCATTGTAGTTAAGCATTTGTGAAGTGCCTGTAGTGTGGGGTGAACCATTCAGAAGCGCTTCTAGTTCAAGACCCCATGAGAAGAAGGAGATTTTTAGAAAAGCGAAAGAAGAAGAGAGACTGCCAGATTGAATTGTATAGCAGACAAATGGAGACTACTGTCCTCTATCACTGCTTATCTATCCGGTGCTTCAACGCGATTGATATTTGCAACATCCTTTTTCCACTGATAAAACCCCAAGCAGAGACTAGCCATATCAGAATAATGTGGTCCTAATTGCTGTAAATATGAGGGTCATTTGTGCCTCAGGAAAAGATTGCAATAGATGTAATTGTAGCAAGTGCTTAAAAAAGTGTTTAAATGCAATTCAATTATTTGGTTTCATAGATGTGGTCTCGTTCTTCATTGTTAAGCTGTTGGTTGGTATAAATGCACTGGATGCTGGTCTCGGAAATGCTTCTCAAGACAACAACTTTGTGATATTGCCAGACAGTTTTTCTATTCTGGATTTCGATTATGATAGCCAAGAGGGACATATTTTCTTTACATCAAGAGTGAGAGTCTTATTTTCTATTGAATGCATTAATGCTGATTTAATAGTTTATTGATCACAGCTCGCTGTTAGGCAATACCATAATAATTATTTCGATTGTGAGTCCTTCCATCTGGAATGACCTCGCACTTCAGCTCTACTCTCTACTTGTGGTTTGTGGTCCAACCAACAGTGTTTTACAAGTGAATCAAGTCTTTCTTTACTCACAATGAATGAATCACTGTAAGTGTGGGAACAGTGTATGTAGCATCTATGAGTTGAAGCCTAAGGAACGCATTGTAACCTCGTTAGAGTAACATTGCAAGTTATTGGTACATACATACATGCATACCTCATAGTAATTACCAAATCGGTGCATATGATGTCAAAGGGTTAATTCAATTGATACTAAACTTTGCTCTTTTTATCCAATGCTTCCACCAACAGTTTAAAAGGTGGCAAAGTAGATTACCTGGAAGAGTGGATTTGAATGCTTCTTTCTGACTTTAAATCAAAGACATGTATTTGATGCTGTTCATGATGAGAATATTCTAGATACAACTGGAAAAGCAATGCAGCTCATTGTTTAAGTCTTTGTTTGTGCCGGTGTAGCGTTTTCAAATTACCCCCCCATTCACCTTACCCCCCCTCCCCCGGTAGCTTGAGATCGATTTCAAGTTACCCCAGGGGTAACTTGAAGGCGATTTCAAGTTATCCCCTACGATTTCAGATTACCCCCTAGGTTTATTCTGAAATCAGCTTCCGGCTACCCCCCCGGTAACTTGAAATTGATTTTAAGTTACCTCCCGGTAACTAACTACTCCACTACCTTGCAGTTCATCAGTGCCAGTTCCAAGCCTGGAACCAAATCTTGCAACAGAAAAGACACATGTAAAGCTCAAACTCATTGTGGTGACAGGTTGGTCGGGAGATGAGAGGGTCATGGACCCATCTGTGAAGGGTCGTGGTGAAAGCCCAAAGGAAGCCAAGACTCAGAGTCTCAAATCTTAACGACCAAAGCCAAGGCAAAATTTGGATACTGGAATGTAAGAACATTATGATACAGGGAAGTTGGCGCATGTGGTGAGAGAGAGATTTAAGAATACAAGCTTGAAATATTGGGGCAGAGTGAGATGCGATGGACCTACAGTGGCAATATTGTGTCTCAAAGAATAAGCATCTACTACTCATTTGGAGCCAAGCATAAAAGAGAAGTGGGCATAATGGTTGGCCTAAAATGATATCAGCTAATTGGATGGGAACTAGTAAGTGAAAGAATAATTACCATCAGACCACAAATAGGGCATACCGCCACCTTGAACTTGCAGCATTTGCTAAGTCATCTTGTTACTTTTGATGAGTTAAGTAGAGGATTGAATTATCAAGTCAAAAGTTACATCCCTAGTTGTTGTATATTTATGTTGTAATTACACTACTTTCTTTACCATTTAGGCCAAATCTTTATTATCTTATGTTTGTATGTTACAATGTGATGCACTTTGATCTCGTGTAGCCTCTTACTGATTTCACACATTTTACATTTCTTTGACTTTTATATATTATTTTTCACACGTTCTATTCTATTCTATTTTCGGATTTATAAAGCGCCTCTCACAGTACAACCTAATCAGAAGCGACGTTAAAACTAGCATTCTATCTTTATGTGTTACATGTTTTATTAAACAGACTGGTTATCATTAGTTGAAAGCATAACAATTTAACATTTTGACTCATTCAGAGAGGGGGTAATGTGAACACAGAGGGGGTAATCTGAAATCGATTCAGATTACGGGGGGGTAACCTGAAATGGGGGGTAACTTGAAGTCTTTACACCGGTATAAAAGAACGCTACCCTGAGTTTAAAGTCTTTGTTGTTGTCAGTGCATTGACTAACTTTGATGAAACTGTAGAATCCAGGGCTTGTTCGAACTCTTATAAATGGACAGAACCTGAGCCAGTTTGCACCGACGGCTTTCACAGAGCCTCTCACCTCAGTCGCTGTTGACTGGATGGCTCGTAACCTCTACTATTCGAACAACGGGTCTATCGGAGTGATCAAACTTGACGAAGGGTTTAACTACCACAAAATCATCCTCAGTGGTTATAATGCCACACCCAAGTGCTTAGTGGTGAATCCAGTTTTAGGGTGAGTTGCTTTTGACTGTTTTTTAGGTGTATATGTATGGATTGTGTGTGCATGTCAGTGTATATTTATAGATGTACTGATTTGTATGTACTGTGCATAGAATTGTATATATGTACGTATATAGGTATCCGTACATAGTGTGTATGTAGGTAGGTATGTATTTATGTATGTACCGATATGCATGTGTGTACTGGTATGAATGTATATATTCTGGGTATGTGTGCGTTTGTGTTTATATTGCTCTTGATATTTATGAGCATCTATAGCAAAACTTTTGGGATTGTTAAGGATTTCTACAAAGGCATAATCAAGTGTGTTATATTTGCCTTTACAATCCACTGCAATTTTCGTATGACCCATGTTATTACCTCTGCTACTGTACCACAGAACGGCAGTTTTTGGGAGCTTACTTTACTGTTGGTTTATCTATCGGTTGACTTGGTTGAAAGTTCAGTGCCATCTCTTGTGTTGAACTCTCTTCCTGGGGCTTTCTTCAATTGCATTTTTGTACTGTGTCATTTAATTTTCATTGTGTTAAGCATACATTTGTGGATCAGTTAGATAGTCATGTAAGTAATGCCTTTATTATCTGCTTAATAATGCATGTCTCAAACGTATTTCCTTATGTGTGTATTGTAAATAAATACATGTCACTATCACAAAAACCTTTGTGTCCCTGAAAGCTATAGGATTATAATATTTATTACTAAATTATTATTGCTAGATGTTTGCCTGTCCTAAAACGGTTAAAAAGCATCGTTGTAGCGTGTTTTCCACTAAAAATCAACCCACAACCGCTATGCCTGTTAACTGCACCTCCTCCTCCACTTCCTCCTCCACATCCTTCATCATTCTTTATACTATGACCTTCATAAGTTAAATAATTCTAAGTTGACTTCATAGCCACACCGCCTTCAGGCATTACAGCACAAAAATGACTTAAGGACAGATGAACTTGACATTTCTGTTCTACTATATACAGTATATATAATTAGATATATAATTATATATATAATTAGATATATATAATATATATATATATAATTAGATATATATAATTTATATATATATATAATTAGATATATATTATATATATATATAATTAGATATATATAATATATATATATAATTAGATATATGCCCATCCTATAATGGTAAGGTTAGTTGTCTTGCCCTCCACTTCCCCTTCCCCAGCTCGTTCCCCTTCCTTCTCTTCTTTTCATCCCCACCCATTTCTATTCCTCTTCCTGCCCAACCTACCTCTTCCATTCTACTCCCCTGCCCTCCTCCTCCCTTCCTCTCCTGCCAATGATGACATGAGAATAGCGTCATGCAGCAGAGTGACAGACACCAACCAACTCTTCTTATTCTATTATGTTATCAATTATTACTAATAATAATAATAATATTGGGTATTTTATTGTTATTACTAAATATACAGTTGTAATGTGTGAAATTATAGTAAGGTCTCAATGATGCTTTAAAACAGGCTCATAATTCTTTCGGTTTTAAAGAGTTTCATGTGCTAGTTGTTGTGTTTACTGTAGCAAACTATTCTGGGTTGAAGGAGATGGAGTGACCCTGAGCACGTCAAGGAGAATCTGGAAGGCGAATCTAGATGGAACTGAAGCAATGCCCCTTTTCCCGGGTCGTGTGAATAATCCAGCCTACATGACGCTTGATGTCAATCAATCAATTCTGTACTGGAATGACATCGGAAATAACAAGGTTGTTGATGGAGATGTTTATGCTTGTGACTCTGTGATGACTATCAAGACTTGATCTCACTCAACCACGACATCTTTGGCTGTCTTAATCTGTCTGTACCATAATCAGTGGCATATCTTAAGCACCCTGTTTGCTGCCCTGAACTTTGGAACTCTCTTTATGTGACATTCTGTATTCACAATATCTGTTAACCTTCAGATCTTGACTGCAAACTCACCTCTTCAGGGACTTATTTCATCCTTAGCAATGTTCCATTTAATTTTTCAGAGACAGTGTGAGCAAGAAATCTTTTGTGCAACATATTATAAATTATGGTGCACACTTTTTGTGCACAGGTCCGAGCTGAATGCAATTATAGTTAAATTAAGATCATATCACGGTGGCTGATTGGTTAGAGCAGTAGGCCCGTAACACTCGGTGTGCGCTGAGTGGCGGGTTCAGCCCTCGTCTGGTGAGTCACCGTGTAAGAACCTTGAGCAAGTCCTTCACGCACAATTGCACTGCAGTACAACTGCAATTGTGCCGTAGAGTTTGAGCAAAAAATGTTGGAAAAAGGGCAATATCAATATATAATATTTCAGAATAAATAAAATATCCAAAGGTCTATGATATATTCTGATAACCTAAGGGAACGTATCAACCAGGGAGCCAAAGTTTCTGGAGTGAGGATAGGCCACAGCCAGCTAGGAGACTCGATTTACGTAGTGTCATGAAAATAAATCGTGACTCGGTATATTTGCATAAAAAATTGTGTGCGCACACTGAATTCTTGTGTGTGCTGGCTCCATGGCTCGTGTGCCCGCACATGTGCACGCTTTAGAGTGAACATTGATCCTTAGCCCGTTTCAGTTTTGTCATCGATGTCCGTCTTTGCTTTTTGTTTGGTTCTCCTTTTGGCTATTCAATAAATTCATGCAGACATTTTTATGCTCACAAATTTGACTGAACATGTCCAATGAATGGTACCTTGACCATTTTCAAGGTGGCACTATTGAACATTTTGGATTATTATTATTGTTACAGTGTAGAATAAGCATTTAATCAGGTACACTTCAATATGCTCTGTTGATTAATTAATTAATTAGAAAAGAGAGATAATGGAACAGTATGCTGTGACAAGTGCCTCTTCCATCTCCTACCATGGAGATGATGTGACTGAACACTGTTGAACTGTGTTTACTTCAAAGGCCATTATCATTGAGGCTAGTGCCTGATTAACTCCAAATACATTTGATAAGCTATTTAACTACCCATCCATCCTGTGCCTTTGCCTTCCATTCACCTCCCCTTCATTACAACTAGGTATTGGAATGTAATTTAGTATGCCGATTATAAATATTATTGTTTAATATTTTACCCATGGTGCATAAATTCTTAAGGAACAAATATGTATTGCAGGAGGAAGAAGGGGTTTGGAATGATTGAAGTTTGCAAATGTGCCTCGAAATTTAAAGGCAAATTGATGTCGTTTGAAATACATTGGAAAAGTGGATTGTCTCGTCAGGATCATTAGACAATAGCAATTAGACAACGATCTAGTTCAGAGTTTAACTCAAATCATAATCATGACAAACATAATTATTGTTGCTATTGTTTATTGTTGTTATTGTTATTATTATTGCTGTTTTTTTCTGCTGTTGCTTCAGTTTGAGAAGTTCAACCTTGTAACAAGCAGAAGAAGTTTGGTGATGGTGTCTTTGTTAAGTGGAATAACGGGAATTGCGTTTGGTTTGGGAAAGCTTTATGTTGCTGACAGTGCACTGGAAACTGTTTCTCTCGTTGGATTAAATGGACTTCCCGTGCAGACTCTGCACAACAACATCGAGAGTCCGACCATATTAAAGCTCTACCAACCGAGACACTTGAGTATATTCACAAACACATCCATTTCAAAATGTTTTATTATACTGATCACAAGGTCTTAGGGTGTAAATCTTAATGTGACGTCTGAGACAAGTGTTTGTGAATATCACTCTGCAGGCTCAACGTCTGTTGTTGTACTACAGAGCTCTTGCACCACTGAATAGATCATGATCATCGCGTTGCTTAGGGCCATCATGCTGCATCTCAGTCGAGCTTAGGACGGATTTTATGAACATCACGGCTATGAGTGAAGCAGGGGTGGAAGACATGATTAATATGTCAGAGAGGTCGAGGTTTTTGTCGAAAGTCACATCTTAATTGTGGACATGAGAATTAGCATGATGACCTTAACATCATTTAGGATTGCACAGGGAGTGCTTTGTAACGTACTTGAAAGGCGCTATAGTAGGTGTCTAGATACATTACATACATGCATGCACACATCAATATATGCAGTGATGTGTGAGTTATAAATTTTTGGTTGATTAATGCAATGTTTGATTGTTTTCAGATAGGACTAATGCTTGTTCTCAGAATAATGGGGGCTGTGAACAACTGTGTCTGATTGGATTGGGTAGACGCGCAGTCTGTGTGTGTGCCAAGGGTTATGTCCTCGGTCAAGATCTAAAACGATGTGAAGGTAGTCACTATACCATCCTAACATCATTTCATTTGACCTTGCCTTTGTGTCCTTGCTTCAACCTTTACACCAAATTGGTGGCCTTGGCATTGTGCCATCTTTACTTGACCTGCTGAGGATGTGTCAGGAACTCCGTCCTGCCTGAGGGTGTCTAGCATAATTTTGATTTAATTGAATATAATCTATTACATAAGATGAAATCTAAGCTTTGAATATAATAATCTGATCTTTAAACAGTCTCTCCCATAGGTTGTCTTGCTTATCCAGAGGTGGTGGATCTCTAAGGCCTAAACATATCCAGTAAACGTATCAATGGTACTCATTATTTATTCTTACAATTCATTATAATATCCAACATCCTCAAGTCAAAGAGAGTTCAGAATTAGAGCGATAACTAATACATCCAAATATAAGCACATGACCTCTGTTCTTATAGCTTTGCATTGTTACTTGATCGGCGAGGAATTCGTTTAAAGCTGGGGCAAAGCGTAGTGTTTAGAATCCATTCTAAATGAACTTGATTAAAATGAAAGAGAATTATTCTCTTGTGTCCTTTCATTCTTCACATTAATTTCTTTACTTTCTTCACTTGTCATGCTTACATTCATTTAAATTGTTTACATGTAGTGAGTTAATTATGATGCACTATGAACTTGTTTTTGTTCAGCAATTAATTCCTACCTGGCTGTGGGATATCCCAATGGGATTTGCGGTTTTTCGCTGTCTGGTAATATGTCGGAAATCATGACTCCAATTTCCATTCTCACAGGTATTTCAAATGAATTGATTGCAGATAGTGCATGATATTTGAATTGATCAGTGGTGAATTGATTAGACGGATGGAGTGTCCTGGTAGATGAATGGATTAAGTTGAAAGGATTACAGATGAATTGATTACTTATAAATGGATGACACATGAATTCCGGTAGATTGCATGTGAATGGATTGTCAATGAATAGATTACACATATATGGATAACAGATGTCATTTTAGATTAATACTGAATAAGTTACATGTAATTATAATGCAACGATCACATGTAAGATTACATGTTGCCCATTTGCAAAAGGATGACCGTCAATATGTTTAGACAGAATGGTGCCACCATACTTCTTGGCCATAAACTGTGCCAGCCAGCATCATCATCTCCTGGTCAGTCTTGATTGCACGTAGGTAAGTGACTCAGAGTTGCCCAGATGTGTACAAGAACATTTAGAGAAATTGAGACTTACCTGCTCAATGCTCATGTCATTTGATTGGGCAGCGATTACTACCAGAAGTACATATTTTTGTGTTGATATATTAATTACCACATAAATCTACCTCTAAAAGCAAATAATGCTCAGAGACTATATATTCCACCACTGGCAGGCTCATACCACATGAACAGCCAAAGCAACATAGTCCCTTCCAGATTTGACAGTAGCTGTTGGTACCTTATTAACATTGACGGACAACTAATGAATGCATTTTAGACGAAGGAAACACCTTTTTGTGCACAGATGTTGAGCAGGCTTGTCTATATCTGTAAGATGGGTGCTGGTAATTGCAAGATGAGAGTATTGCTTTGAAGAAAATGATGACTTCGACATGTGACTTTGATAGTGACAGGTAGTTTAGTCTTGTTCTTTAACATATCAGTGAACTGCTGATCTTTTTGCATATACACACAGACTTTATCTTGTTAATTAACAGAGGTGAGAATTCAGAGCCTTACAGCTGATGCCCTTTCCGGCTTCCTTTACTTCACCAGTCGGCGTAACTCGTATGTAGGTGGTTATACCTTCGCAACATTTCGCGTCAAGCCTGACGGATCAGATCTGAGCCTAGTTTTCAGTTCTCGAAGGTCAGCCGTACTAACTGGGCAGATGAATGCCGAAGAATTGGAGTACATAGATTATGAACCCTGGCGCTCACGCAGACGGCCGCGTCCACCCGCTCTATTTCTACGTGCAGAAGGATCAGCAGTAGCCTTTGACTGGTTGACAGGTGAATATTTCAATTTGTTGTCATTGTGACTTTTGTAATGTATTGTTTACACAATTCTCTTGAGGCTCCTCAGAATATACCTCTGTAGTGTCTCCTGAGAGGTAAAGGTAACACATCTGTTGAATATGCCATTAATTATTGTCTCCTACGACTATAGAGATTGCTTAATCCTTTAACAACAAGCGTTTACTAAAAGGTATGAGAATAATAATAATAATAACAACGCCAATTTATAAGGCGCCATAAATGCGGCCGTAACCAGTACAAGAGCGCTGTACTATCTAAAACGAAAGTCAGCAGACAGGGTGAAAACAGGAGAAAACCTATGCAATGCATCATTAAGCGGTTAAAGGTGACCTGCTTGTCAAATGTGCCTCTATGGATACTCCTTAGACACACACAGTTAAAGGTGAAAACACACTTGCCTCTATAGAAATGCCTCAGAAGCATATAAATAGAAATCCTGATTGTAGAGAGCTGCCATGCTGTTACCAAGGTGAAATTCCCCAGAAGCATACAAATTTTTGGCTGCTGCCACATCAAAATGCTCATCGCATAAGATTCCCTCAGCTCAGATTATAGTCCACCAAGAGCCTCCATCAGTTTCTGATCACAGTCGTCTCACTTGCAGCTTTCTGTTCCTCTACTCATACCCTCATTAAAGAGGCTACATACAGTTCGATATTGAAATTCTCTAGCAAATGCCCTAATTTCTGTGAGCCATTGAATGGACAATCAGCTGTTCATGAAATGACATCTGATCACTTCTGGCCGTTTATGCACATCACACGTCTTGTCGGGAACATTCTGAAATTTGGTACGTCTGTGTGTCTTGACCACCACGTGACTTGGTGTCCCAAAAGGCTCAGTCATTCTACCGCCCCTGTGCATCCTCTATACTGGTGATTTGACACAAGTCGTCAGTCACGTAAATGGAACCATTACCACTGTTCCAGAAGTACAGTTCTAATTTTAATGCTTTCTAATTGGCTGTGGCTGAATCCAACAAAGATGCGACATATTTGGTTGGGCACACTAACACAAAGCATGGTCAGACATTTACAACAGTTTGATAAAGTTGCAATTCCATGATTGCAATCTACAATTTGTTGTAACCTGGGTGTTCTTCTGGATGGAAAATCATGTGAGCTTCCTTTATTGTTGCTGCTGTTGTCGGTGTTGTTGTTATTATTATTTGTTACTGTTGTTATGAATGCTGCTATATTTGATTTGTGTCTGTTTTCTTCAAGGAAATATTTATTTCGTTTCGACTATTCGAGAATTGTCATATGTCGAAATCTGTCGTTTCAATGGTAGTCAGCGTCTTGTTATTGCAACGTTCCAAGTAAACCAGCCAAAAGCTCTGGTTGTCAATCCTGTAAAGAGGTAACGTCGTTAGTGGCTTCTGGTTTAATTGCTCCAAGTGAGGCAAAAGATTTTACGTGCTTACAAAATGTAATTACTTTACTTAATATATAGGTGTAGAATTTCAAATTCCAAATGATGTATAGAGTCAAGTGAAAAATATCAGAATTGATTATGTCAAAGGTGGCTGTGCCAGTGAGGTCAGTATCTAACGAATAATACATGTTCTTCTGATGAGCAGATTGAAAGGGACTATTATTTGGAGATGTTACATGCCCTGGATGATGTACTAGATAAGCGTTGCAAGCATTGAGAGATATCATTCATTTTTTGAGATAGGTCCTCACTTTGAACTATGCAATCTAAATGCAATTTCCTGTTTGATACGCCTGACTGGCTATGTAGGTACCTGTACTATATCATTGCTGGCGAGAATACACAGATTGAGCGAACACTTCTCGATGGAACCAACCAGACATTGTTGATTAACAGCGGACTTCGTGTGCCCACAGCCTTGGCCGTTGACTTTGCCAATGGGGATCTATACTGGGCTGACTCCATCACCGATACCATTCAGGTGAACCAGATCTAACATTCATTCATTCATTCATTGCGAAAATTTATATAGCGCCCCTTCAAGGTTACTACTCAGGAGCGCTCCCGACTCAACCCTGGCTGAAAAGAAACGTATTAAGGCTTCTGTAAAATGCATCTGAATGAACCCTAGGCATAGGACGCAACGATAAAGATAGCGCATCTCATGCCATTGGGCCAACAGCAGAGAAAGCGTGATGCTGCCTAATAGTAGTTTACGTGCGGAGAACAAGGAGTTCGACCTGCGTAGAAGAGCGGAGAGCACGTCGTCTCTGCACGTTGGTAGAGCAACAGAGCTCTTGTAAATACGTGGGGGCGGCACCTAATAGGCACCGCCACACCAAAGCAGAAACGCGGTACACAATCCGCTGTTGGATAGGTAGCCAATGCAGGACACCCAGCATATAATCAGTGACATGACCAAACTTTGAGATACGCCAATGTGGCGCGCGGCCGTGCGCAGGACCCGCTCCAAGCACTCCAACCGCCCAGCGGGTAGGCCAGCGTAGAGCACACAGCAATAGTCAAGATGAGTGACAATAAAAGAATGGATCAGGGTAGTGGTCGCGTTGATGGTAAGAGAGCGGGAGACAACTCTCAGCTGGCACAGCTGATAGTAACAGCTGCGACAGAGCTGATGAATGTGTGCTGTGAATGTGAGTTCCTGGTCTAGGATGACATCTAGATCGTGTACAGTTGTACAGAATGTAAACTGCGGAAACTCAGAGGCAAGGGCTGTACGATTGAGTTTTGCGAGCTGTTGGCGCGTGCCTAGCCAGATGAATTGGGTCTTGGATGACATGACATGCTTCGTCGATTACAGAGATTCTAATTATAACCTGAGTATTGACCCTTTAACGACCAGTGTGTACTAAAGTGTAAGGCATAATCAATAACACTGGTCGTTAAAGGGTTAAAAAATCGGCTGTGATCTGATCTAATAAGGTGTTGCTTAAGATTCATTGAAAGCCTTCATTGAGCCTCTGTAAGTAGGATATTTTTTATTACCCTTCTGATAAGCCATTAAGGATATGTAATTATATATGTATATATATTATATGTATATATGTGTGTATATATATGTATATATATATACGATGATGAGTTCTCTGCCCGAAGGCAGGTCCATTTGGCTTTACGCCATCCGGGTATGAGATGAGCAAAGTGGTTTCCTGTTGCCTTCCTCACAGACAATTATGGCTGAGCAGCTTGTCCAAGGTCGCTACGCAGTGACTCGAGGTGGGTTCGAATCTTCGATCCTCCGAACGCAAAGCACCGAACATCCCACTGTGCCACCTGTGTGCTTTTGTCCTGTGCACTTTTGTCCTGTGCTCTTTTGTCTAGAGTACTTTGTTACGGCATCGTATTGGCCTTAACCAATGGCTTTATTTACCAATACATCAGATAATACTGTGATAAATATCCTAGAGATAATGGTTAAGTTACTTCTCCGTATCACTGGCTACTTACCGGTAAGTAAGTAAAAGTAAGAATATTCTTTATTAGACTACCAGCAAATGCACAATAGCTTACTAAATGTTTAAATAATGGTATCGAATTTAAACGAGGTCAAAGAACATTCTCGTATTGAAAGTACTCTTGACAAATATACCAAAGATAACTTATGCAGGGCAGTCTTGATAGTAGGTATGTGGTGTTGTTGCTTTTTTTATAGAATTGGCGTCATACTTTGTGTATAAGTCTTTTGAAATTTCCATTAATTGACTTTCTAAGATCGTGTAGAAATGTCAAACCAGAACATCAGCATCTGTTGGGTTTTCAGCATATTTCACAAGATAATTAATTAGATTCTTCTGTTGTTAAGTGTGTTGCTGGCCATTCATCTATTCATCTTACTGTTTGTCAGAATGACTTATTCTTAAACTCAATTAATGATTTACTTCAATTTGCACCAGACAACTCAATCTGCTGCTTTAAAGCATGGCTTACAACCAGCTCTTTTCTCATCTGTTTCATGCTCTCTTGTCTTTGAGTATCGTTCATTAATACATTCGATATATATGCAGGTGCTATCCCACAGAATATAGTCTCTTCAAACTCAGTAGTTGAATCATATTCTGATGAATAAGTTTGCAACTTTAGCCAAAATAGTTGATTGTAGCCAACATTTGCATATTTATTCTTATAGTTCTGTAACTTATTTATAAGTGCCATATAATTATTGAACTTATGCTAAAATTACCTTAAATTGCTAACTTTTGAAATGATAATAATAACAAGATATTTTATAATACAGTGAGGGAAAAGTACAAAGCCTATTGTGTACTAGATGGACAATCCTGAAATTGAAAGAGGATGTTTTACCATGAAAAAACTTATAGAATTGATTATGAACTGTTTGTAGCCATTGCTGCATATAGAACCTGTATAGTTTCATGCATTTGATATGTTAGAGTGTGAATTTCGATGGCTCAAATCGCCGCATTGTTTATGGAAATCTGCCATCGCCATATTCCATTGCTGTGTTTGGCTCTAACATCTACTGGACCGATACAGGACTTTCCATGGTGAGTCTAAGTATCGTATCGTATTGTAGCTATGCAATCTATAGAACACCACTCTTAGTATTCATTCAGAGGACCTTTCAGTGCAGAAGCCTGTAGAAAAGAAACTCCAGGAGTAGAAGTCTTTTCCCCATAGTGACACTAATGCTTACCATATGCTCTGGAAGCATATGTTGACTATCTTGATCACTCTATGCGTGGCTTTCAATTGCTGATCAAATTCATCAACCAATTAAGTACAAATGACTTGTACTGTACCTTTCTCATATGCCAAGTAAATCTGTTTGATAACTGTATGACAGATAGTGCGAGCTCCAAAGGACGCAGCAGCCTCAACCCACTGGCTTCAGGCGTCAGTGCGCAAAGAAGTACAGGGTCTGGGAAGTCCACTTATATTGACTGTCTTTGACAACTCAACTCAACCAATGGGCAAGTAATATTTTTTTCTATTTTGAACATTATTTGTAGTTTTGTAAACAATATTTCTTCACCAAATGTTTTGCCATTGGATTTCTATGATTGTGTTTAATCATAAGGATGAACATGTGAGATAAGAGAGATGTGTTCGACATATGTAATGTCCAATGTTGCGACTTCTCTCTGTTCTGGGCCTCCTCTATGATTAGGAATAGCTGTGGAAAAGTGCCACATATATGTGACCCATCCGACCAAAGTCAGTCGTAAGTCGCAACGCATCATAGTGAGATAATTGCAAAAATGTGAAAAAACTTATAAATGTTTTTTTAATTTCTTGTTTTTGACAGAAATTGATATATAGATATGTTTTAGACACATAAAAACTAATTCTTTTTTTAAATTAAATTTTTAATGGCTTTTAGATGACTTTGTGGTAGCCATTGTTTTAATAATTTAATGAGTTCTTTTGAGTTGCCATTTTCCTGCCATTAATAGTCAAGTTCAGCTTGAGGTTAGGATAGCAAACTTGGTATGAGTAGAAAGCCCAAGCATTCGTCTAGCCTATGCTGCATTAGACAACAAACATAAGCTAGTTTGTCTTTTTCAAATTTCACTCAATTATGAAGAAAGTTGGCTAGTCATTTTCCATTTCAAAATCATACCAAACTTCAAATGCATTTTTCTCGGAATAATGATCGAACAACTGAACCATATGTTTCACTCATAACTTTTTACAGAAACATCATAGAAAATGAAGTTAGTGTCATTTTAAAGGAGAGACTTTAACCTTTGTTTTGGTTAGATGGGTCACATACAATTACCATTGCAACATATTATCCTACAATTGTTATAAAGTTTTATCTGTTTTCCAGATGACACGAATCCATGTCTTGTCAACAATGGTGGTTGTGCCCAACTCTGCATCGCTCTTCCCTCATCAGAGAATGCCTCTTGCCTTTGTTCGACTGGTGCCCTGGCTGTGGATGGAAAGAATTGTGAAGGTACTCAATCCTGGGATTTTTTCAGCTGATAGATTGGTACTCGAAGCACAACACCTTAACTGTTCTCATTTGCATTCCATGTGTTTTGCTGCTCTTGGATGTGGTTTTACAGATATAGCATAACATAATGTTTAGTAGTTTCCCAAAGTACAATAATTATAATTATAGTAGACTTAATGCTGCTTTCTTTTTATTTTCTCAAGCGTTAAAGTTTGAGTTGCTTTACAAATGTTCTGTTACAGTTATAATAGTATGCATAGGACAACCCAGTACCTTGCTTTAAATTTAATTTCGTTTGATGTTATGTAAAGTATGGTATGATATCAAATGATTCAATGCAGTAATTGTAATTTAGTATTTATTTTATATGGCACCAATTTTAAATGTCGGAGGTGCTCCCGACCCATGCCAGTGTCATCACTGACGAGGAGGGCAGTTTTCAGGTGCTTACGGAACTGATCAGAGGTTAAGGAAGAATAGTCGGTCCTAAGGGACTGAGGAAGCCAGGTCCAGCTGGAGGGACCTGTAGTAATGAAACTTTTACACTGAGCCATAGAAGAACACGTCTGTGGGACAACTAAGATGGCCTCGAGCAAAGGACCATAGGAAGAAATGACTGGGTAAGGAGGATACTGGGATACAGTAGATGCGGGACAACTAGATGGCAAGGACGATTCTGCTTGAGGCAGCAGATACTAAATAAAACATACTGAGAACATACTGGCGGATGGAGAACCAGTGGATAGATCTTTGACAAAAAATGAGATGTGGTGCAATCTCCTGATGCCCCTATGAGACGGGCGGCAGCATCGAGGATGGCCTGGAACCTGGTCATATTTATAGAAGAGAGACCAATGTAGACTGCATTGCCATAAGCGATCCTTGTACAGATCTGAGCATGGACCAGACTTTTCTGCAGGAAGAGAAGTGTATGAGACAGAGGGTAATTGGCAGAAAGACGGGACTGACATAAATAGTAGAAGCACGAACGAGTAACACTGTTTACGTGATCTGATAAAGAGAGTGCGGGCTCATGAATAAATCTGAGATCACGGACAGAGTAGGAGAAACACACATTGAGAAATCTTAGGCAGAGGGAATCGATATCAATCTTGCTCAATGTCCCTGATGCAGTACATCTTTACCGGATATACTGTGTCTTGTCTTCGTTAGATGAAGATGATTAGAGGACAGCCATCATACAAGTGCATCAGAAGCCTATAGGATATGATGCTCAGCCATAGATATCATATAGCTAAGCCCAATTACATTCATGATTTTTAAAAAATACATGCATGAGTACATAGATCCATACACACACAGGCATTATGATACAGAAATTGTTTCTTTGGTATTTTGCAGATTTTACCGATTTCTTGATATATTCCACAGTGTCGCAGATCGCAAGTCTTCATTTCGACTCTTCAGTTAAAAACCAACAATTTGACCCAATAGTTGGACAAAGAGGCTTTGAATTTCTTGATTTTAGTTATGCCGACTCAACAATATTCTTAACAATGAGGAGTGATCGAAAGGTCTATAAATTCCAGCTGGCGAATCGAGCGCTCGTAAATATATCGGAACCTACGCAGCGTATGTCCTAAGTTTTCACAGAAATTACTGTTATAAATTTTAAAACTTCTACAGTGTAATTCGGTGGAGCAGAAGGTGAAGGGAGCTTGTATTGTATTGTATTGTATTTACTATTTTATATTGTGCTGCTCACAACAGTGGCCATTCAGTAGCACTCCAAGTGCAAAAACGCTGTTAGTAGAGTAAGGTTTTGGGGAAGGAGTATGATCCAGAAAGAGACCCAGATAATGGGAGGAGGACATTCCACATCCCAGGGAGATGCCACAAAACTATACAGTTGGCACACTTGTTTGTGTGCATACATAATATCTTGTAAGAAATGTAAAGGTCAGATGCCACTGTCTGCACCTTTGAAGGAACTTCTCTAAAGTGCAAATTAATAGTGGCGCACATGTTTTGTGTATCTCTGCAGAAGCTGCTCGCAAGTGTGAAAACATAAGTAAAACAATTTTTCTGCACCTCTTCAAAAGCTTCTCAGAATCAGATGTGTGAAGGTAATTAGGGATGAACCTAGTGTTGTTTTCGTTAACGAAAACGTAAACGAAAATGTCAATTAACGAAATTTAAACGTTTTCGTTAACGAAAACTGAAACTAAAACTAAATTTCAGGATCAACGAAAACTAAAACTAAAACGAAATTTGTGCCAACTGAAACTAAAATAGATGAAACGAAAGCTAGAACGATATTTAGCCGGAATAAAACAAATATTTCTGCTTGAAAATGTTCCTAACTTTTATATAGGCGCATATTCGTTGTTTGCGTGATTTGTACATGATTCTGCAGATGATGTGACGTTATACCATACAGTACCTCTTCTAAGACACACAAGGAGAATGAGATGCGTCTACTTCCGGTTACTGTTTACTGCGAATTCAAATCCTATATTTTTATTTAGCAAAAATGTATGATACTTACTGCGTAAAGTTCACTTAAGTAATTCAGAAATGTTGAAATTTTCATTTCTCTCATCTTTGGCCTCACGTGGGACGAATGTCAATGGTAGACCATAATAATTGGGGTCTACCATTGACGATCGATTAGTATTTAATTAGAATTAAGGAATTATTGCTATAACATAAGTTGATATTAAATTACTAAAGCTGTAAGTAGCATACTTAAGCTAAACTTTAATTAAACTAAAATCAGCAACCCAAAACTCAAACTTTATTTGACAAAACTCAAACTAACTAAAACTATAATTGAGACATAGAAACGACAGCGAAAACTAAAACTATAACTGAGAAACAATTGTAACTAAAACTAAAAATGAAGACTAACAATCATAACTAAAACTAAAATTAAAACATATATAAAACAACACTAGATGAACCGAGTGTTAATTTCATGCCCAGTCCGAGTACCGAGTTGCACAAGTTTAAATGCACAGAGTCTGAGTTTCGGATTGTTAAAGAGTCTCATTCTCTTGAGTTTTGGTTTGGCAGTTTGCACAATTTTTATGAATTTTTTTTCTTCCAACTTGTGTTGATCATTTACCAAACAAGAAACTATGTATCATATCGTATCTGGACATTATAAAGTGCCATTCACAGCTTAGACTATTCAGAGGTGCTGTCAGTGCAGAAGTCCCTAGGGAAAAAGGAAAAAAGTCTTAGGGAACAAATAGGGCTTAACCGGAAATTCGCCTCAGCCGAATATCCCGTTTTTTTTGGACTATTCAGAAGTATTCGCCTTGTCAAATATTACACACACAAATAGTTACAAATAATTTAAAATAAATTAAATTATTGTTTTATAAACATTTAACAATCTAAAAACGAAAAGTAAAAATTTGAAGCCGTATTAGTAGTTGTTACAAGCACTAATATTTATTTTGCTAATTTTTAGTTATGCGAAATGGCAAAGTGACGAAGGTTGAACATTCTGACCTTCGCCTGTGGATGGTACTCGCCAGGCCAGGCTATTCGTTTCGGTACTAGGTGGAAATTGTCTACTTGGTTATGTCCTAGGAATGAATAGGCGAGGAGGTTACCCCAGACATCAGCTTTGTCTGTGGGGCAGAAGGAAGTTCATTCATAGCCGAGGGGCTTCACCGCAAATGCCCAATGTTGGGCTAGAGCAGTCATGGACCGAGGGGCAAAAAGATCCAATGGGTCCATAGAGCACAGCATAGCAGACAATTGGATGCACAACACTGCATGTAAAGTCAGAGAGACATTGTGGACTTGGTGTAACTGAATTGTGGTAAGCAACAAGTTGAACACTTGAGTGTGCTTCACATTCTTTGTGTCTGCCAGCATTTTTTCACCTGTTTCAACTAGGGCATAACCGAGTAGACAATTTATACCGAGTACGGAATCCGAGTATTTGGATGAACCATTTGCCGGATCCGAGTACGAACTGAATAGTAGCGGCAAATCTGGCCAGTGAGTATCATCCGTAGGCAAGGCATAGTTAACCTGCCATGTGCACAGCAATGGAGAAGCAGAGTCTATAGCAATATCCTTCATATAGCGAACCGTCGCACTCTAGGTTATAACAATATATTTATTATTTAATAATTTTATTTGTGAGAAAAATGTAAAACCTTGTTATAAAATCTGAAATATAAAGTTATCAATGACATTTCTACTCTCTACTGTTTACCAGAAAGTGGGTGGAGCCAATTCATGCTGGAAAATTACTGATTTGAGTGCCACCTAGGGTATACAACCAAAAGAAATTAAAATATATAAATTAACATAATTATTTTAAAGAAAATTCAATGGTATTTTAAGTTCTTGTTTAATTAATCAGTAACTTATAAGTAAGTCCGTTAGTCCTAAATTTATTTGATGACAAATATTGTTTTAGCAAAAAAAATTATTTAATCAAAAAAAGTTATGTTTAACTATTTGCGGGTGTAATATTCGCCGAGGCAAATACTTCTGATTAGTCCAATATTCGGCCGAGGCCAATGTCCGAGGCGATTTCCGGTCATGCCCTAGTTTCAACGTCCCATCATTTACTCCACTAATTTGAAGGGACGCTGTATGAATTGTGCAATAAAACAACCAACTCCATAATATGCGGTCTTGGTTTTTCTTAATCTTTAGCGGCTTCAGGTTACTTTCCTTGGAGTCCTTCTTGGAAGGCCATGGCTTACAACTGGATTACAAAGAAGATCTACTATGCAGATTCAAGGACTAATAGTCTTAGCACGTTTAACACAGATGGGAGCAACGTTCTGACCCTGATACGTGGTATTGCAATCACCACCCTTGCGCTGGATCCTTGTCGAGGGTATGTTAAAAGTCAACTCGCAGACAGCCACATTCTCTGGCTTAAGAGAGGCTCCTAATGGTGATGTCGTTACAGATCTGTCTATGTGTTGAGAGGAAGTCGAGAATACGAGGTGTATACGTCTCATCTTCTCAACCTGTGCATATGTGGGCAGAGAGTCTATACTCTACGTCACCAGCTGATCTTTGTCTTCTCCCTTTTACCTTTACCAGGGTCCTTTGAAGACTAATCATGACGAAAGACAGACTTAAGGGTAAAACTCTTGCTTGCATGCCTCTGTAGAAACACCTTAGAAGCATGGTCCGAGGTCTAGGATCATTCTGCTTAAGCATGGACATGACAACCTTACATGACATTACATTACCTTGTTATACTCCTATAACCTTTGAATACCTTCCAGTATTCATTGTTGCCAGCTGACAGAAAAGCAGGCACCAGATGTCCTCATACCCTAGGGATCGTTATCTATCCATTTACTAACATATTCCACTGAATTTTTGCTGAATTCACTGTGAAGAACAAATTCAAATTGACTGAACATGCAACCTCACGAGTGGTAGTTGATTTTTTTCTATTTTTCATTATGGGATTGATTTATCTTGCTGCTTACTTTAAATGATTTGCCTAAATGTCTTCCCTTCCCTTTCTTGTGGTAATTGCTTTACTCTGATTGATTTACCTCAATTGCCTTACCATTAATGCTTGACCTGAATTACCATACCTTTTTGTCTCTTTATTAGCTTTTCCTTAATTATCTTACTTTAAAGACCTTACTTAGATTGCCTTACATTATTTGCAATTCATTTTACAGCCACATGTACTATGGGAAAATCAATCCTGGCGGGATTTATCAGGCCTCCCTGTCTGGCCGGAATGTCCAGGCTTTTGTTAATTCTGAAATCCAGTACCCATCTGGTCTGGCTATCGACTTTGAGTCCAGCCAGCTCTACTGGACTGACAGGGAAAAGTAAGTTATTCAATTTCCGTCTCAAGTCTATGTCACCTCTCTTACGCTGACAGATGACATGGTCCCAAACCGAACAACCTTGATCTTGTGGCCTTTATTTGACTTATCCCTGGCGAATACAATGATTTTTCTCTTAGGACACTCAGAAGTAAGTAAGTAAGTACATTCTTTATTCTTCCTATTGAATGTTACACAAGGATATTCAATACATCTAAATGTACAGCAGTCTAATTAGTAAGGATTCTCCCGCTAGTTTGTCTGCCTGTGGAATTAATTGACAATGCGGTCATGTGTGTATGGAGTATGGGGTCACCTTAATTGGAAGAAGGAATCGGTTCAGCCTGAAGCCCGGATTCTCCAGGACCACTATAAATAGACCCCCATTGGCCAACAGACTAAAGTGTTCAAGAGTAGATTGGTCCTCTTGCTGGTAACCATGAAGAATCACTCCTTCTGCCCAAAATACCCCCTCAATATTGGGATTGCTTAGAGCATGAGGGACACAGTTGTCGCCAGTATCACAACATAAAGCAATGTTCATGAAAGGCCACGTGGGCGGCAAGCAGTGATTATATTATGTTTAAATTACACACGCATATGCAGGCACGCACGCACACTCACTCTAATGATGACAAGAACATAGACTATGATCTGGCAAAGAAAAAATTTGTTAGATCAGCTAATGGTTTTGAATTATGATTAATGCTGCATCTTGGGCTAATTTCACTACAAACTATATACATTTATAACACCTCTTGCTCATTTAGACCACTGCACACATAACTAGACAACTGATTAGGACTTGGATTTTTTTCATTGGAGACATGGAGACAGGCAAAATGTAAAATTTATGTAAGTACTTGACAATTTAGTTTTTCATGTTTGAAATGTGCTTACAAATTTTAATATACATACAGTGTTTTATAACTTTATAACTGGCTTAAGTATGGCAAATTGGACTTGAGTGGACAGATAATTAAAGTGGTGTTTTGATTTCCAGAGGAACCATAGAAGCGATAAATCTGAATGGAATGTATCGCAATACAATTATCGATGCATTGGATCAGCCGCTGAAACTCACCGTCTTCAGTCACTACGTATACTGGACAGATGAACAACATAGCGAGTTCTCTATCATAGAATTGAATTTCCTGTCTCTTGCCTTTTTATCTTTTCTTGGATTCCAGGATTCCACCTCATGATTTGAGCGTGCTCGGCCTTAAATTCAATCACTTTGCATCTTTGCTTGCACAGCATAATGCGTCCAATCTTGCATTTCCTGTTGATCTTGCCTCTGCAACATGTATAAATAAAACAAACTGTTTTTGATAAATTCGAAAATACAGTACAGTATATCCATTTTTTACAATATTTTTATAAACTTCTCAATAACAATTGTTATTTTTCTTTCATTTTAATGCATAGTCTTGTATGCAATGCATTGCTTTACTGTGTAGTGTCTGTCCATTCTTTGCATATTTAAGCTCATTTTGTCCAGAATTCAGTTGAGTACCATATTGCCAAATATATACCATATAGTACCATATATACCGTATAGCCAACGTCATCGGAATGCATCTCAAACGTCCTACGCCATGACTCGAATCACAGGTGAATGTGTCTGGTGGGCAGGTCCAATTCTCTGTGCAGCAACAATTACATTCACTTGTTAACTACTTAAACAAAACTATTAACAAATCAAATCAATCAGAACCATATAGTACCATGGCTTTACCTCAGAACCCCTTGGTTCTGAGGTAAAGCCCAACATCTTATATTCGTGTAGCATTGAATTGATAGAACTAGTGAATAAGTTGGCCGCCATGCAGCTGCTTTTGGGTGTCAATGGAAAATGTTTGAGCTTTATAATATTTAATTTACATTTACATCGTATTGTCTATTTCCGTGTTTTGCAGTGGCAATATATCAGGCGGACAAGCATACAGGCGCAAATAGACAGATTCTTGGCATGTACAGAGAAGCCTTTGACCTCAAAGCCTTTTCTGCCACTCTTCAACCTCAGTGTGAGTTGTTTTCAATGCCTGCTTATCAGGAATCATTAGGGCTTCATCAAACAGGTCGTGGGGTTAAATACTGACCAACTATATCATGACTTTGCCATTTATTATTATACATAACTTTGACTCTTTTTAGTTGTTTAGTCCTTGATAATTTTGTGAATTCTGATATTTTATGTTTTGGGATATTAATGCCTTTTCACTTCACCGTATGTTACCTTACTTTACAAAATATTTCTTGTATTAGATTTAACTTGTGCTCTAGAGCTATATCATTATCCTACTTTCCTAAGTCATTTTCTTTCCTCACCTTATCTGACATAGATTTATTACGCATACCTAACCTTAACTTAATTACCTCATTTACCACACCCGACCTGACCTCACCACACCTTGCTTTTTTGTAGCTAACCATACTGTTCCATGCCTCACCTCATCTGCCTTACCTTACAATGCCTCAACTTACCTTCCCTATCTAAATAAAGCAACCTTATAATACCTCTCATTTCCTTGTGCGGAGGATGAGGTCGTGTTTCGGAGACCATGCTTTCTCGGCCGCTGTTGGAATGGCCTCCCACCTACTCTTAGATTGGCCGACTCAGTAAACTCATTTACATCTAAATTGAAAGTGTTTCTGTTTTCTAAGGCTTATCCTGTTTGCTGACTTTAGTTTTATGTTGTATGGCGCCCTTGTAGTGTTTAGGGCCCCATTTTCGGCGCCTTATAAATTGGCGTTAATGTTATTATTATTTCATTAACAGGCATCAATCCATGTGACAACAACAATGGCGGCTGTTCCGACACCTGCCACCCTGCTCCGAATGGCGGCGTCGACTGCACATGCGTCGATGAGTCAACCACTCGACTGGGCAACGGCGGCAAGATGTGCGTCCCGTATCCTAACAACTGCACAGAGAGCCAGTTCGTCTGCTCCAGCGGACGCTGCATCTGGCTGCATCTCAAGTGTGATAGCTCGGACGACTGCGGTGACGGGTCGGACGAGAACGCCGTGATGTGCGCCGAGCACACATGTCCGCCTTCAACATTCGTGTGCCGGAATGGCAGGTGCGTGAACGTGCGCTATAGATGCGACCACGACAACGACTGTCGTGATGGGTCGGACGAGGAGGGGTGTGCGTTTCCGACGTGTGGGCCAAATCAGTTCGAGTGCCAGAACTTTCGGTGTATTGATGCCAGCGAGGTACAGCGATTCTTATTCATTGATCCGTGGAGTGTCTAATTTGTATCAGTCTTACTAATATAAGAAAGTTTTTAATTTTATGGTACGAGTTTATATAGCTAAATACATTGTGAAATCATTCATTCATTTTGTGAATATATTTAGTACCTTCTCAACTTAGAGGTACTCCTCAGAGACAAACTCTAATGCATTAGATTTACTGCAGACTATGGGATAGATGTGACTGCTTTTATTGAGTCTAAGAACTGAGCTATCATCTCATCTATGCATTGAATAACAATTAGTGTGGGCAGGCAGTTCCTCACCTGAAAGTGGCAAGGAATACCTTTGCTTGGTAGATCATAGAAGTTCCTATGTCGATGTTCAGAGACATTCAATTGTGCATGCACAGGTTTGCGATGGTCGTGATAATTGTCGTGATGGCAATTTCTCAGACGAGGTCCGCTGTCCACCGAGCACGTGTAGGCCAGGTTTAACCAAGTGTGCCAACTCAAATGTATGCATATCACGCATGTATCTCTGTGACGGAGACAACGACTGCGGTGATAACAGCGACGAAAATCCTACGCACTGTGAATCGGTCACCTGTGAACCGGGTAAAATGGAATCTTACGTATCTATCAAAGCTAATGTTAAGCAATCTTTGAACTTCAATGCACTCAAAAGCAGGTTCCCAGTCTGGTCAATTCAGTAAAGGGAGACAGAAAGAATAAAATGCATCTGATTACTCTGGAACACTAATCATGATTGAGTATAGTGTCATTCATTCATTTCGAGAATTTATATAGCATCTTCATGCAAAACTACTCAGAGGTGTTCCCAAAAGAAATGACTTTAACAGCTTACAAACGGTAGGTAGGTCATCATAAGGGGAAGATGGAAGGCAATTGGGAGTCATGTGAAACATCCAGATTGCTAGGCGACACACAAGAGCTACGTGGGGAGACAAGGTTATTCACTGTTGTGGAATCATTTCAGCTTTGCTTAGGAGTGACCATCATTTGAAGCAATAAACTGGGAAAATGATAAGAACAAGGCTTTGAAAGTTTGGCAATTGGATTTGAATTTATACATAATTCATGGTCTGTATCTTGTTTAAATAAGCCCTACATGTGTACATATCTTGAAACATCTTGAATATCGTTAAGCTTCTTTGTTGGTGCTGCTTACAATGTTCGATCTCTTCTCAGGTGCGTTTCGTTGTCTTGGGAATCATCGCTGCCTACCTGCTCCTTGGCACTGTGATGGAGACGACGACTGCGGAGACGGCTCAGATGAATCACCGGACATCTGCAATCACCCGAATCGCACGTGCTTTGGCAATCAGTTCACCTGTAACAATGGCAGGTGCATCAATGCCCATTTCATCTGCGATGGCGACAATGACTGTGGGGACAATTCGGACGAGGATACCAGTTTCAGCTGTGGTCAGTGCATCCGTGATTTCAATGCGGACGTGGCTTGTCTTTCGTACCTGTGCCTTAACTGAGTTCCGCTCTTGGCAGCCGGAGCTTTTTGGATGCTGCACCGTAATTGTGAAGTGTACTTTCACAGTCATTAAGCACTGCAAAGTCTGTTCTTGAATCAAGACATGGCTTGGAACATCTTTGAATCGGTGTCTCGTGAAGAGGTGCTATGATGCAGAATGTATGGTTACAAAATATAATTACAGAACCTTTTTGTTTCAGTGTGCTTGTACCCATGGTATAGTCATGCTGCGTTTCTGCCTCATTTTGCTACTCTCTAAGTCAACTGAAATATGCATTTATTTGGAGTTTCATTGACTGTTGTTTGGTGTCGTCACATTACGGAGCACCTCTGAACCGATATCTTGAAGGGACGCTGTATTAAGTCCTTTTGATTGATTGATTGACTGGTTATTTGATTGGTTGATTGATTGATTAATTGAGTGATTGACTGGTTATTTGATTGATTGACTGGTTATTTGGTTGATTGATTGATTGATTTGATTTGTTAATAGTTTTGTTTAAGTAGTTAACAAGTGAATGTAATTGTTGCTGCACAGAGAATTGGACCTGCCCACCAGACACATTCACCTGTGATTCGAGTCATGGCGTAGGACGTTTGAGATGCATTCCGATGGCAGCTGTCTGTGACGGAATGCGCAACTGCGCAAACGGTGAGGACGAACAGCAGAACTGTCCCGAGATGTCATGTCAAGCGGGACAGTTTCGCTGTGACAATGGCATCTGTATCCGCCGAGAATGGGTCTGTGATCATGACAACGACTGTGGAGATATGTCAGATGAGCCAAGCAACTGCAGTGAGTGGATGAAGCTTTGTCTTGAATTTTTTTATCATAAAGTTGTTCTTATTATTGTGTTTGTTGCATTGATTATAACTGGCTATTATTATCGCATTGCATCTACATTTATTTTAGTTTAGTTTATTTTTTATTGTTATATTTGATATTATGCATTTTTTGTTTTGTTAGTGATGAACCGAGCAATTGCCTTCAATGTGACCTTTCCAATCCACTCCTGAATCATGTTGCACACAGCCTACCTTCCCCTGGTGAACTGACATTTGTGCAGTCAGCCATTTGTTCAGACCGGATGGCACCAACCTAATGTGTTGCCTCTTCTGCTTATACTGGTGCATAAACATTGATCTAGAGATGCCCAACAAAATAATAGTATTAAGTTGAAATGAGTGAGGATTGTTGAAGAGGAACATGTTTAGTTTTGAATGAAATACCCTTGCAGTGGTTGGAATAAGTGCAGAATAATGGTGTCAGTGGTGAGTTGGGGGTTAGGTCAAGGTTGTTGCTGTCCCTCATCTGTGTGTCTGAACCAGAGGAGTGGAGCAGCGACTTGCACTCTGGAGCAATTAGTATATTTTGATTTATTACCAGACCATTTATCATGTACATATTACACATGTCTAAGCATTTTATTATTATATATTTTCTTTAATACATGCCTTTGTAAATTTTTCATAGTTTAACTTGGAAATTTCTATATCACTGTGTCCATAGTGAATGTTGACGATCTAAGAAGGCCGATATCATAAAATATTTTAACCATAAGTCAGTCATCCGAGGGTGTGTAACTATGCAAGATGAAGGGAGGAACAATAAATATGGTATAAGATATATCCTATGCAAAGCTGGGTAACAATGTCTAGTGATAACAATAAATATGTTCTATTAGAATGCTGGTGTTTTTTTAGCAAATGTAGTCAATAAATTATGCTAATGATTTTGTAGCATTTCCGATATGTTTGAGTGGCCAGTTTACCTGTGATAATCGACGTTGCATTCCTACATCGGGCGTCTGCAATGGATTTAATGATTGCATCGATAATTCAGACGAAAAAGTCCAGATGTGCTGTAGGTATCTGTGGGCATTGCATGTTTAAAAAATGTGGTCAGGTCATCTGAAGTCATTATGCTCATTTTTTAGATGCCTGTTGAAGTGGATACTCAGAGGAGGTGATTAGGGAAGCTGTAGATGAACTCAAATGGATCTGCATATCAATAAGCGGACGAGTAATAAACAACCTACGATACACAGATGATATTGTACTAGTCACCACATCAGCAGAGGAGTTCCAGCAGCTGCTGGACATGATGAATGAGATATCCAAGTCATATGGACTAGAAATAAACAGCCAAAAAACGAAGGTAATGAGAGCGAGTAGAGCCCATGAGAATATGGAGATCACATGTAACGGCAAACTATTGGAGCAGGTGGAAACTTTCCGATACTTGGGAGCCTTGCTGGAGGAAACGGGATAGAAGTGGAGAGATAAGAGCCAGACTAGGAATGGCGAGAGCGGCTGTGGGATTGCTTGCTGTCATAAGGAGGGACAGATCAACTGGTACTTGGTTGAAGGCAAGAGTTATGAGGATGATGGTGTGGTCGGTGGCGATGTATGGTTGCGAGACATGGACAGTGAAGGCTCAGGACAAAAGAAGAATACCAGCTTTTGAAATGATGACATGCAGAAGGATGCTGAAAGTCAACTGGAGGGAGCACAGTACAAATGAGTCCATACTGCAGGAAGTACAACCGGACCATAGATTATTGGAGGTGGTGAAGGGGAGGAAGTTGAACTATTTCGAACACATTGTCAGAGCAGACGGTTTGCCAGCCTTCATACTACAGGGCTACGTGGATGGTAAAAGATCACAGGGTAGACCTAGAAGACGGTGGACGGATGACATCGAGGAGTGGATGAGACTGCCGAGAGTGGATTGCATCAGGAGTGCGTGGGACAGGTGAGATGGAGGAAAATGACGTCTTTGGCTCTGGTCTCTGATCCCCAGTAATGAGGAAGGACGAGTCAAGTCAAGTTAAAGTGGATATTATGTGACGGCTAGGTTGCATCAGAGTTTTATGCAAAATCTGGCAGTCATGGGTATTGAAACCACCATTGCCAACCCCATATACTATATTATATTATTTTCATCCATATCATTGATTTGTTGCAAATTTAATAATATTAACAAAGCTTTACATTATTAATGCAGTTAATGTCTGTCTGAATACATTGAAAAGTCTTCCAACATTTATTTCTGCATTATGAAAACAGATTGCAGATAATCATATATAATTGTTGTGGCTGTTGTGTTGATGGGTGTTGATGGTGGTGGTGGCGATGGCGGCGACGACGACGACGATGATGATGATGACTATGAAAATATTTAATTTCTTTTAGTGAGTCCAGCCCCAACATGTCCTGGTGGTCAGTTTCGATGTAACAATGGTCAGTGCATCAATTATCAGTTCGTCTGTAACAGTAACCCAGACTGTGAAGACAATTCTGATGAACCGTCTCACTGCTGTAAGTCGCATGGAGACTTCTAACGCCAATCATAGATGATACTCACTCTGCTTTCTTCAGAATAAGCCATCAGAAATACGATTGCTGTCACCTTCCTTGGTTTATATATTTCCTTTATTTATTTATGACACTGGTTATGCATGCAGAATTGAATTATTTGAATCTGAAGGTGTGGGACAGGCATCTTGTCTAAAGGTATTATACCCTGTTCTGGAGAGGGTTTTACCCTAGTGATAAAGTTGCTTCATGTACCTTAGGAAAATACTTTTGCTGTGCATCTGCCTCACCCTTTGGATCTGGACCTGGTCCGAATTTGATCTTTCTGCCAATTGAATTTGTTTTCACTGAATGCCTACAAAAATCTGGTTTCTATGACTGCTTTGCTGTGGAAATCGTATAATTACGATACGATAAACTACTTCCCTACTAACTCTCTTACTTGGAACTCTAGGATTTAGTTTGCTCTAATGAATTATGAATTTTTTGCAGTGAATTAAGATTTTATTTCTCCGATGAATTCTGATTTTTGTTTCTGCAACAAATTATGATTTTTAATTAAAATTTTGTGTGTGGTGAATACTTATTGACGTCTTGTGTATTGTAGTTGCACAGCATGAGTCATTAAATTAGATGCATTGATATATGAATTATTAGTTAATTTGAATTTAATGATCACTTTATCTGCCTCAAATCTAGCTGTTTTGTTCATCACAGTTTCTTATTGATTGAGTGCTCCCATAGTTTATTGGAATGCAAAAATTAATCTCATCTGAAATTGTGTGATGATCCAAATGCGCAGTGTACATGTAGCTTGTCATTTCTATACTGGAGCACCATAAAGCATAAAACAGAAATAATTAAATACGAGTGGATTAATTTTTTTCCTTCTACAGTTGTTGATGAATGTGCGAACGTACAGACCCATCAGTGCGAACATCGCTGTGTTAACACGATAACCAGCTACTACTGCGTGTGCAACCCAGGCTACACTCTCATGACCAACAGAAGGGCTTGTAGAGGTAATGCAGCAGCAAATCTTAGATTTCATAAGTACTATATTTGTTCTAGAGTCAGGCAAATAAGCTTAGGATAGCAGACATTTTCACAGGTTTGTTTAAAGTGCTACAGAAACTACTGCTTGTTAATGTAGGGCTGCCTGGTTACCATGTTTATGATCGCTTGTTACCATGTTTATGAAAGTAAAGGTAGGGACTGAGAAATTACTTAATTCGATGAACATGGGAGACGGTGTTGCTGCTTCTGCTGATACTGAGCAAAGATAATTTTAGCTGATGATAATGTTTAGATTCATCAACTACACATTCCTGCAAAACATAGCCAATGAATGTATCTTTCTACTTACCTTACAGTGTCGCTAACTTGCTCTGTATGCATGCACACATGCTCGCATATTTACATACATAACATTTGTATTCTGTCAGACATCGATGAGTGCCGCGATGTGCCAGGAGCCTGCACTCAAATATGCATTAACTCTCGGGGCAACTACACATGCAAATGTGCAGACGGCTATCAGAAAGCCATAGATGAAAAGACGTGCAAGAAAACAGATGGTAAGCAGAGTTTGGTCTGAAGATGCTCAGTTACATTGTAATTTTAATTGTAATTGTGATATGTTATATATAAATACAACATAATTTCAGTTTAACGTATAAGGCAATGCAATGTTGGAGGAGCGCCGCATGTGGCTGCTCGTTCCTTTTGAATTTCATTTTAGGTTGTACGCCGACCTTGTAGTGGTTAGCGTTTACGGTGCCTTTTAAATCGGCGTTGTTATTATTATTATTATTATTATTGTTGTTATTATAGATGTAAACCAAATAGACAGAGGTGCTTAAAGACCAATGCTTTAGTGATTATTGACATTCAGTTACAGAGTGAATATTGTTTGTTTTTTGTATGGCAGACATTGAGCCATATCTCGTCTTCAGCAATCGTTATTACATCCGAAACCTGACAACGGATGGACAGTACTATGGCATTGTGACACAGGGACTACACAATGTCGTGGCACTGGACTTTGACTATGCCGAACAGCGACTTTATTTCATCGACGTCCAGTTGCAGAAGATCATGCGTATGTTCATGAATGGATCAGGGATTGAAACAATTGTCTGGCAGAACCTGCCATCCGCTGACGGTTTGGCGGTCGAGTGGATTGGGAGGTACGTCACTCAAAGGGGAATATGGCATCTTACCTTGCCTTACCATATCTTGCATAATCTTTTGTCACTCAATAGTGGATTGGGGGTAGGTCAGTCTGGCTAATATAATTTCTCAATTGAAACCTACCATGCCTTGTCTTGCCATACCATTCTTCACTATACCTTGTCTTCCTTATCATACCTTATCTCGTCTTCCTTGCCTTATCATGTCTTGCAGCACCATCCTTTTCTTATCTCACGTTGCTGTATTTCCTTACCTTAACATACTTTCTCATCATAGTTTAATATACTTATCTGATCATTAGTATAGAATTGCAGGTTGTGATTTGTGATGGGTGTGACAGAACTTCCCTTTACTAATCCTGATGATATGTAACAGTTTGGTAAATTGTCGGTGCTGTATTGTTCTGCAATACTTCTTGTTGCTGTCATCGTTGGCATAGTTGCTGCTATCATATATGTGATATATATTGTTTAGAATCTATTGATTTATATAGCACCTCTTGCAGAATAATTATTCAAAGGCAATATTTATTGCTTTTGCACTATCTGTTGCACTGTAGGAAGCTGTACTGGGGAGACAGTAAACACAACAAAATCTACGTTTCTGAGCTGAATGGGACATTTCAGAAGACCTTAATCGAGAATGATCTGTCAAGTCCAAGGGCTTTGGCTGCGCATCCGTTGAAGGGGTTCGTCTGGTTTGAAATTGGTTTACGTTGGCATCAAATTTGAATGGTTTTGATTAAAAATGGTGTTGACGCAAAACCAATTGCAATGTCACTACTATCACAGTTCAAATTTACATCAGCATGAATTATAGCAAAGCTGAACTTGAGCACAAATAAATAGTGTTTAAAACACTTATGCTCTGGATTACAATCTTGACTTTTACACTTCTAATAACTAACAGATCAATTTTTGAGTGCTAAGATCTTTAGGTTGCATTTCTTCCAATCCTTAGTGATGTGTGTTTTTGCCAGACTATATCAATCCTCCCAATCTGCATGCTAACCTATAAAGCAGCAGCCAATGCCCTGTTGTTTCACAAATGAACTTCCCAAGTGAACAAAACATTTGACCAATCTTCTACAGTCCGGTGTTGGTACTCCTATTTCTTACTCAGTTAAGCGGCGTGAATAATGGTGACGTCACATACAGGCATGAGCCAGAAATGCACCTTGCACGGGAACGTACACTGCCATATCATTTAACGCTCATTCGACTTAAAATTTTCTGTTTTTTTTTAATATGTGAGTCTTGTATGCGCCTAAAAAATATTTGAGAGATCTGCTTCATTTTGACCGAGATATTTAAGTATGAAAACGGTGAACGAACTTTTGTGTCACCCTATATTTATGGTTGTTGTATACTTTTTTTTATATTGTTTGGCATTTATGGAGATGGTTTGGTGAGTTTTTAAATTAGATTTTTGACTGAATTTGGTTCAGTGTAGTTTGATCCTGCTTGTCCTTCTATCAGATATTTATTTTGGACGGATTGGGGACTGACGCCCTACATTGGAAGAGTCGGATTGGATGGTACAAGGAGGTCGGTCATCATAAATACACGCCTTGGTTGGCCAAATGCTCTAACAGTGGACGACACAACAGATCGTATCTGGTGGGCTGATGCTCATCTTGACTATATTGAGTGAGTCTAATCTAATCTTATGTATCAGTAAATCACAATCTGAGTCATGTTTCATAGTAATAGCCATTAGCCAGTCTTAACAACCTTGTAGTGCCATGATTTGATTATGAGGGTATAATATGTTGTTATGGATTGGAACAATACCCTCCTTGGTTAAGGCTGTCTGTCCTTACACTTAACAAATTTTTTAATATTTTTCAAAATACATTCACTTGGGCTCACAAGTCATCCACCATGTTATTTCTTCACTTAACCACATATCTTGCTATGGATATGGTACAAAGTATCATGATAGTGTGATTTTCATATTTTCTCCTGAGGGATTCTTAACTGGTGAACTCAAATACCATATTATTTTGTCAGCATTGGTTGAGTTTTTTCTGACTGTATGGAATCATGTAATAGGCTACATTGAAGAGAACATAGTACTTATTGCATGGCAATGGTTCAAACGAGATAAGACAAATGAGCAGAAAAGAGCTTGGTCATCATCAGGGGCATCTGCACCATAGAAGCTTGGAGCAAATGCTCCATCCAAGAGATGGGGGAGGGTCATTAAGAAACTAATGGAGTTAATAAAAATATTTTATGCCATTAAAAATCTTCTATTATTTGCAATTAAGCCATTATGTTCTATTCTACAGTGTCAATGTGTGCCCCAATACCTTTGTCAATCTCTTATTCATCCTTATAATATTAGGCCTGATGTCAGTCAAAATTGGGTGGGAAGTTGCTCCAATGATTTAGGGTGGAGAGAATAAGTTGCTACAATGACTTAGGGGAGGATACACGCCCCTGGACATCATCATAAATTAGAGACTGCTGAATATAATGTCAAAGCTGCATTAGATAAAAGTAACTGCGTCATTTGATCTAGGCTAAATGAGATTCCAGGATCAGTCTAAAGCTGATGGACATGGCTTTTGAGCAATGTGGTATTGGAATGCACAGTACATGGAGAATCCTTCCCCAGGATGGGAGGGCAAGGCGTCACATCGTGGTTAATGGCCTTGGTTCAGTTGAATTCGCTGCTGGAGTGAGAATGAGTGAGGAAAATAGACAAAGATGGTGATATGATATTAATATAACTAGACCTCTGGTCTTCCATTGTCCAGGTATGCCGATTCCGATGGTCAGAATCGCCACACGGTTCTGGATGGAACCGCTCCACACGTCTTTGCACTGACGATTTTTGAGGAATGGATGTACTGGACAGACTGGAACCACAGGAGCGTGGAGAAGGCGAATCGGTTCACTGGAGAGAGACGATCAATACTTCTCAACATCACCCACCGTCCAATGGACATTCACATTGTACATCCCCTCAGACAACGTCAAGGTATCAGCGCTCTTCATGTTGTTTCTATGTGTACATTCATAAATGTATCGTATGTGTGCCTTTTATGTATGTATTTATACATGCATTTATGTATATGTGCATGTATGTATTTATCTATCCAGTGCACTTAATTGAGTGCCATGCAAGAACCTCTCAGAGCTCTTGAATAGCATTATATTATGATGTTTTGATTATGCTACATCACATGTGTTTTCTCAGTTTGGAAGTGTTATACTGTGGCCATTCACTGCTGCAGCCCAGGTCCTGAATTCGCTCAGCAGGCTAGAACTCACAACTGTTAGATTACAGATGAAGCATGTTGCTGAATATAACATCTTGTTGCACTTGAGGTAATAAGATAATGCTATACACGTTCTTGATACATTTCTTGTTTTGCTCTACAAGTTAGTTATTTTGAATTACGTTACTGTTACGTTTGTGATGAATTTCTTCTTCCATGTGCAGCTGCCAATCCTTGCGGAACGAACAATGGTGGATGTTCGCATCTTTGTCTGATTGCTCCAGGTGGCTCATCGTTTTCATGTGCTTGTCCGGAGTTCTTTGTCCTTGGTTCGGACAAAAAAACGTGCTTGGCCAACTGCTCCACAAGCCAGATGAGGTGTGGAGCCTCGGACGACAGGTGCATTCCCATCCTCTGGAAGTGTGATGGAGAGATTGACTGCAGGGACAGATCGGATGAACCACCAGACTGTGGTCAGTTCTCATTCATTCATTCATTTCCTTATGAGAATTGATATTGTACTTCTTCAAGGGTGCTTCTTTAATATGCTCCCAGCCCCATGTACGTGCATGTTTCTCGGATCAGCCCTAATACAGAACTCCGGTGGACTCTCATGTATTTCATTCCGCTTCTCCCAAGGAATGGAGCTGACTAACTATCTTCCTTGAAGCTTGAACTCTTTCATCCTTCAAGAAATGCCTCAAAACTATTTCTCAAAAGTATTCGAATATTCAGATATCAAGCTTCTTTATAATTGGGTGGCTTAGTTTCTCTACAGAAGTGACTGTGTGCATTGCCAATTTCTGTAATAATTTTAATAGTTATTCAATCTTTGTCCACTACTTCAATTTCTTTAGCAGAACATTTTCTGCTTCATAGTCTCATGTTGTTTATCTGTCGTTTAGTCTCTGTCTCTGCATACCTTTGTCAGTCTCGCTTGCTCTGAGATTGCTATTTAACTGTTTTCGTTGTCTGCGTTCTCTAGCGGAGCGCCATTGTCCTCCTGGTCAGTTCCAGTGTGCCAACCTCAACTGCACGCTTCCGTTCAAGATCTGTGACTCAACAAACGACTGCGGTGACGATTCGGACGAAGTCGACTGTGACAAGCGCGAGTGCGAGCCTTGGCAGTTCCGCTGCCGCAACGGAAAGTGCATTCCGTCGTCGTGGACTTGTGATCTGGCAAATGACTGCGGAGATGAATCGGACGAACTGCCTCACAACGAACACTGCAGTATGTTTGTGCTGTTGTCATTGTCTGTCTGGTTACAACAAAGTGTCATTTGTTATTGGTAATATGCTCAATCAGATGACAATGGAAATAAATGAGCAAGTGATCTGATTAGACTGAGGTAAGCACCCAGTGTTCACTAGCAACAGTGTTTGTGAAGTAGCAGAAGAGAATAAATAAACAAAGTCAGTAGAAACGATGTTAACAAAAATTGTTGTATAACATGAATGAGAGGGGGGAAGGAGGGAGGGATGGAGGGTGGGAAGGAGGGAGGGATGGAGGGAGGGAAGGAGGGTGGGATGGAGGGTGGGAAGGATGGAGGGAAGGAGGAAGGGAGGGAAGGAGGGAGGGAGGGAGGGAGGGAAGGAGGGAGGGAAGGAGGGAGGGAAGGAGGGAGGGAGGGAAGGAGGGAGGGAGGGAGGGAGGTAGGTAGATAATTATTGATAGATAGATAGATAGAATAGGAGGATGGGTAGATAGACTCAAGCCACTGATTGTCTGCGTGTGTTTGTCAATTTCTGTAGTCTTTTCAGAGCCTATCACCAACTCTCAATTTCTGAAGCACTGCTCTTAGGCGAAGCACAAGGCACCAACTTATTGACAAGGGCTGAGTCATATCAGAAGGGTTGTCCAGAGATCCATGTCCAGTGGTGTCCAGTTGCTAGAGATATCGGAGAGAGGAGGCAGAGCAGCCGAGTTTAAGGTGGATCTCGTTGAGGACGAGAGAGCTTTGAAGATGTAGGATCAATATTGGTAGAGGAACTGAGTATATTCTGGGGAGTCAATGTGCAGTGCGTGATGTTGATCAGTTGTAGAACTTGACGCAAGTAGCGACTTTAGGATGGGAGGAAAGAGTGAGGTAGGAGGATGAATGGGTTGAGTAGAGTGGCTGGATGATTAAGAGTTTTGCAAAGGGAGTGAACTAGCCACTGAAGAAGCCTAAACAAGCTATCAATTGGCCCATTGCTTCTGTCGGATTGCTTCTCGGAATGCGCTACATAAATGTACTTCTGTTTCATTGTACCTGTTGTTTGTTTACAAATGTGCAGCCACGCGTACATGTGGGTCGTCAGAGTTCACCTGTGGAAATGGTCACTGCATTCCAAAGGTCTGGCGCTGTGACTTTGATGATGACTGTGACGACGGATCAGATGAACGTCCAGTAGAATTCTGTCGTAAGTCGAGAACTTATAAAACTTAAGTCATAGAATTAGAGACTCTGCTTAGTGATCATGATCTAAGACTGTGCATGACTATTCCAGGGTGGGAGATGAACCACCACAAAAGGCACTATATGCATACACTATTCATGAATAGATTTATACATACTTACATAAATGCATATGTCATACTTGCCCATGTATGATAATGCACATATAATTGTAGGACCGCTTTGGTAAAATCCGTGCATTATGGGTGATGTCATCTGACCCTCATTCATTGTGCTGTAGTATTAGTTCTCATTGGCTTCATGTTCATGATCATATTAGGGTGACTGAAAAGAAATTTTTTTATAAATACCAAAACATAACAAGGGTTTAAAGTGGTTCAGAAGATGTTTAGTCTGTGTTAAAACCACTAGTTTGTCCTGGATAAATTTAATAGCCCAATTTTCCAAGTGTCCTCTTAAAAGCTGTGATAGAGTCCACTGAGACAGTGCTATCATCCAAACCATTCCACAAGTCTACAACCCTTCTACTGAAGAATTTCTGCCCTACTGTTCCTTTTGGTTGCTTAAACTATTTATAGGCCTACCTGTGTCCTCGAGTTACTTTATTTGGTGCAAATTGAAAAAACCTCTCAGACTGCACTGCCTCCTTCCCAGTAATAATGTGGAATTGTGATATTGGGTAAGATGCATCTTGGGTCAAGGAATTTCCTATGACATCTTCTGCTCTCTACCATTAATTGAATGTTTCATATCTGGTTTTTTGGTCAAAATTGCATGGAGACAATTTTGTTGTAAATTGCAACAAATTATTGCTGTTTTTACACGTTTTTCTTTCTTATTTCTATTATTTCTTTGTAGTAAAGTGTGTCTTAGTCACTTGTAGTTGAGTGTAAAAGTACACCATCCAAGAGTTTAGGCTAGACTGATATTTATTGTGTCGATGTCTACTGACGACAGGTCAGCAGGAGTGTCCAGAGTCGTGGGTGAGATGTAAGACGAATTATCGTTGCATTCCGAGATGGGAATTGTGCGATGGCAATGACGACTGTAGGGACAACTCTGACGAAGAGCCAGAGAATTGCCCCAAGTGCCACGCCACAGGTCAGCAACTTATTCCACACTTGCACGTAGGGTAACTCTTATGGTAGCAGAATAGCTCCCCCTCCTGCAGCGTATTCAGTTTAAAACTTAAACGACCAGCACATACTAAATGGAGGGGGAATCAATCTGGCTGGTCGTTAAAGAGTTACGATCTTGACCCTATTGTCTTGTTTCCCATACTCTGTCCAATCTTAGGGACTTCTGCATTTCATTGTCTTCAATCACAGGTCGTGGCATCCTTTGGTCGACTGCCCATCGACTCCTGACGGTCCCTCACATGCTTACTTCTACAGCTCAGTCCAGAAGATTTGCCTGTGTTGAGCCAGCCATCTGGAATCGCCTATCTCGACAGCTGCGGCTCAAGCTCCTCAGCTTGTCCGTCCCCGCCACAGTATTGCAGGCACCTGAAACCTGTATCTTTTGTCAGTGATTTAGCCGGTTAAGTTCAGGAGCTCCACTGATAAATACAATCTTGAATTGGGGCTTTGTAAATGTCCCATTGCAATTACATGCAGTCAGAGAGTTTTGTCTAATAACCTGGTAAATCCAGAAACTGCAGAATATTGAAAATTTTATCAAAATGTTTTACAAACTTTGCATGAAGTTTAAAATTTAAAGGAGTTGAAAAGACCCTACACAATTCTGGTGCTCACAGCAACTTGCAGATTCTGGTAACTTTAGAAGTCTTGATTATTCCAGAAACTACAAGAGATTCTAGAAATTTACCAAAAGTCTTAGAAATTACAGTGACTTCCGTGGACTTAAATTCCAAGAAACTTATCGGGTGTGTATCGCATTAAGAATCAGTTGTGTTAACTGCTATGATGATTTTTACATTTCAGGAGATTTTGAGTGTGCCAACCGCCGCTGCATACCACTCCGATGGCTCTGTGACTTTGACAATGACTGTGGAGACAATTCAGATGAAGTCTCGCAGCTGTGCCGTATGTCATTGCATTACTGGAAAAATGATGTCATGCTGACATTAATTCTTATAAAGATGTTTATGTTTTGAAAGTGTGATGTAATATGAAGATTACGAAGATTTCTACATTTTATATTTTCAAAATAATTTTGTTTTTGTACTGTTAATGTAATGATGTCAATATTACAGCAAGGTTAATGCTGCAGGTGTGCTACTGTTAAAATAATGCTAATTGTTGCAACTGGTGTTGACATTGATGCTACAGCGTTTTTAAGGTTACAATGATGTTAATGTTGCAACCACGTACATGCCAATGTTATCGAGAGGTTAACATTGCAATCGGTGTGTAAATATTGCATGTTGGCTGGTTGTGTTTACGCAGTTCCATATTTTTACCGACAATGTTCGGAGTCAGAGTTCCGTTGCCGCAACCACAAGTGCATTGCCGGTCGATGGAAGTGCGACCATGACGACGACTGCGGAGACGGGTCGGATGAAGAGGGATGCGGTCAGAATATTCTCTTATCCTCCTAGTTTCCTAATCTTTTGATGGTCTTTTAGGTAATGTGCTCAGTATGAATTCTAGTAATTGTGGCCATAAAAGCCTACTGGCAACTACGAGATGCAACTTTTGGCAAGTAATATTGATTGGTGAATGCCTGTCAGTGTCACCTTTGTCATCTAGAAGCAGAGGCTGTCATCTCTTTGAGAGGTGGAGGTGATACACATGAGAGGAGTAAGAAATTCTGGGGGACAAACATATAACATGTCCTCTATTTGTAAAAGGTGGGTGACTTGTACCCCTTGAGCCCCACTGGGATCGCTGCCCCTCTCTAGAAGTAGTAGATTTTGCTATTTACTTGAGCTGAAAGTAGGTAGACACCAACGTATCGGCGCTGTATCCAGGAGTTTGAGTAGAGTTCTTTGAGCCTGAGAAACGTGATGCCGGTGAATTTACCACACAGAGTACCACGATTGTCAGGCCGACCAATTCCGCTGCCGAAGCAACCACTGCGTCGACAGAGCGTTCGTCTGTGATGGAGACAAGGACTGCCAGGATGCCTCCGACGAACTCAACTGTACGACCCGCTATCCAAACGGACGCTTCTGTCCGGCCAACAAGTTCCAGTGCGACAATTCGGTGCGTTGCAAGCCTAGATGTTTTTTCTGTTGATAATGGATTGATGTCTTCCATGACTTGTTTTTACACTTTCAAGTGTTTATTGAAAGATGCTGTATACATCCTCAGTTGTATGTGCATACAAATTATGCGTACATATGTGCATACTTTCGTGCTTATACATAGACACATATATGTTAAGGCATACGGGCGTGTATACGCACACATGCATACATATATAACGATAAATACATGTACATCTGAAGCAGTTAAAACAGACATATATGGATGCATACATCCATGCATCATGTTATCTGACATTCTAATAAAATTATGTTAACTTTATTCTGCTTCTTACATTGTAGTAAAAAATTATTATAATTATTGTAGTAAAAACAATATATGAGAAATTGTATATCCTAAAATTAGACTTTCTGTAGAAACCTGTGTGCAACCAAGTGTTTACATGTGCCTTTACCATTACCAAGTACAGTACTTAGTCCTTCCTGTGTAGGTCTACACATCGGGCAACGCACTTCCTCCATTCATCTCTATCCAAAGCCAGTGTCTCAGCCTCCTCCCACGATATCTCCAAACATTTTAGGTCGTCTCCAAGTACTGTATTTTGCATAGATGCCTTTGCCATTACCCATTATGTTACATATGCCCTTAATGTTACCAAGTGTATGACCTTAGATGTGTTGTCTCTGACGCGTCTTAGATCTGCATAGCGCCCGATTGGCGATGTGACGGAGATGATGACTGTGGAGATGGTTCGGACGAAACGCCTCAGATCTGCCGAACTATTGAGTGTCTGCCGGAGAGGAGATTTCGCTGCAACAATATGAAATGCATTCCCAAGTGGAGAGTCTGTGACAAAGTCGACAACTGTGGCGATGGATCCGACGAGAACAACCACGACCTCTGTAAGTTGGAGTTTCTGTGGGTGTGAGCTGTAATGATGTGAGGACCCATTGCATAGTCAGGTGGTATGATGGTGTAATGAGGTATGGTATAGTTATGTGGTAATGTTGGGTGTAATGGTTTGGTGAATTATGGTATTAATAATGTCTTCTTTGTGGAAGTGTTGGTAGGCACATAATCTGATATGAGGATTAAATATGGTATGTCTGTCAGGCTGTGCAGTGGAATTGATGCCTTTACGTGTGTTCCTAGGTCATGGTTAGTTGCAGTTTAACGACACTGTGTGATAGCAAAGATCATTAGCGTTGCCCTCCTCCTTTGTCCAGGCTTGGGACTGGCACTGCTGGATTGCAAGCAGTGGTGGAGTTGTTCTTAGGTCATATAATTGAGAGTTTTTTTATAGGCACTGTATAAATGGACACTGGGCAGTGCATGTGATGTTTGTGCAGGTGAGCCACCGAGGCTTCCATGTGTCTTGGGTCAGTTCAAGTGTGCTAATCATCTGTGTATCGATGGATCTGGTGTCTGCGATGAGGTCGACGACTGTGGCGACCTTTCAGATGAACTCGGATGCGGTCAGATTCATCTTCTCTTATCGTCTTTACTTATCTTCATGTGTCTCATCTTCAATTCTCACTTGTTTATATATTGACTCATTCAGTTGGTCAGTCACTGATTTCTTCGTTTATTTATTTGTTTGTTCCTTCATTTAGTGAATCAGTTTGTGAATAAGTGAATTTTAAATTGCCAACTCTCCGATTTTCAAGTAGTTAGATTTTTGCATCTGTGACTCCTAGACCAGACACTGATTTCAATGCTAAATCAATTCAATTCAGTTCAATGCTAAATCAATTCAATTCAGTTTAATGCTAAATCAATTCAATTCAATGCTAAATCAATTCAATGCAATGCTAAATCAATTCCGCAATTGGTCAGTTTCAGGTGAGCTGCTTTGTAAGCTAAATGGGTGAAGGAAGTAGATAATAAATGAATCAGTTAGTCCGTCTGTTAATCAATCATTCAATCAATCAATGAGTTAGTGAGTGCTTAACTGAGCATCCAACTAATTCAATCATCAGTCAGGTTTACTTCCTAAATCACTCGCTCTGTCCATTAATCCTTTCATGCTCCATTAATGTTGGGTAGTCGATCAATACTTGCAGTATACTTGATCAATACATAATTAACCGATGAGGTGTATTCCATAGGCTATTGTGTTTGCATGCACTGTGATGTTAATTACTCAGGAAGAGGAATTGGATGTGAGCAAGGCAATGGAGGCTGTAGTCATAACTGTACGACGTTGGGCCCAGGAAGCTTCGTCTGTCACTGTCCTGATGGACTTCGCATATCGAAGACCGACCGGAAAACTTGTGAAGGTAATGTCCAAACGATTTACAATTGATCTTTTCACTCAGACCTTGCTCTAGATAACACTTTTACAATGAGTTGCATTGGCTTCCAGCTCACTTTTTTATTACAGGTTCGTCTTTAGAATGTCAATACATGTGAGGGTTGGTGTTGAGATTGAGGATTATTTTAATTATCTAATATGATTGATGAGGGCAAGCCACACCTGGTGCAATGATCAACCGATCCAGAAGTTAACAAGAGAGAAGGCAGTTGAGGAATAACCTTATTTTGGTGACATTACTTTAGCTTCCCCATATTTGATCATTTAAATTCTATGAGGCTCCAATGACAAAACTGTCATCATCAATCTATGCAAGTAGTTGTGTCCCCATTGGATACTTTTGACCTGTCCTAGGATTATCACTTTGTCACCTTGTGCTGTCAGTTCTTTGAACTCTAACGACCATCATGATCAACCTTCTCCGTGTCTTCTTTTTGAAGTCGCATCCCTTGGACTATGCTTGGTTTAAAAAACCCAACATCACCAGTGATTTGACCATCTGTATTCAGTCTGTGAATTCAAACTTGAGACTAAGGCATAAAGAAGTATCACACCTCTTCAGTTAGATAGCTGTGTGAGCAACACTAGAGAGGTGATTAAAATGCACATTGATATAAATTTGTTACATTGCATAAAATGTGTGACCTGACAATGGTTTTTTGTTTAGACGTGGATGAATGTGCCGATTGGGGCAACCGTTGTCCTCAGTTGTGTCTCAATGTCAAAGGATCCTTTAAATGCCAATGCCACGAAGGCTTTACCGACACAGTCTTTGGCAGCCGAAGGGGAATGACTTGCAAAGCCAGTACTATTGGTCAGTCAATTTTCTAGTACTGCTACTCTTTTCATTTTTATACTATTCTTTTATTTATTTTTTTATATTATTGTTATAATTACTACTGCTGCTATTACTACCACTACCATAGACTACCATTACTACTGCTTGTTCTTCTACCTACCACACTGACTACTACCATCAGTTGCTATTATTATTATTATTATTATTATTATTATTATTATTATTATTATTATCTGCATCATCATCATATTACAATTGTAATCAGATTGCTTGAAAAGCACAAGAGAAACTAGTCAGCGACAGTCTGCATGTAGCCTAGATGATTTAGTTTCATTGATACGCAAATATTTTGTAGGGTTAGGCCGGGAGCGCCTCTGAGTAGATATCTTAAAGTGGTACTATATCAAGTATTTTTGATTGATTTTGATTGATTTTGATTGATAACTAAAAGTCAACAGTGGTGGGCTCCTTCACACATGTAGAGCACAGCCATTGGACTCCCATTCAGAGTTGACAGATGATGACACTCTGGATCAGGCTGTATCGAGGATGAAGTCAGTGAAGTCCACAGCATACTGTTGTTACTTTACGAGAGATAGAAGATGGAACCTTTGGTTGTTCCTCAGGCCACCCAGTCATTGCAGGACAACAAGCAACTGAACCATTCAACAGTTTTCGATTGCAGACCTTGTACAAATGTAGATCAAAGGCAGAACTGTCCATTACTGAATAGGTGGAGCAGTTAAATTGTGGTAGGTCATGATAACTGGGAAACAAATTCCACCAGAGGCACAATATCTTCGGTCGACATGATAGATTATCCTGACATGCAATGACTCAGAAAATTGCAGGGACAAGAATTTGTTTTCAGGATGATGATGATGATGATGATGATGATGATGATGATGATGATGATGATGATGATGATGATGATGATGATGATGACGACGACGACGACGACGACGACGACGACACGATGTGTCCAAAGGCAGGTTCATTGGCTTATAAGCCACCCAGAGATGAGATGAGTTAGATGTTTTCCTGTTGCCTTCCTTGCAGACAGTTATGGGTGAGCAACTTTCCAAGATCGCTTGCTATGCAGCGGCTTAAGGTAGACTCGAACCTGTGAACTTTCAGTTACAAAACACAGGAAATGCCGCTACACCATCGCATCCCAGTGTATTCTGTATCAAAACAAGTAATCTACCACAATTTCATGAATGTGTATCCGTTACCAACATGATAATGGACAAATGCAGATGCAAATCTGATGATAATCTTCTTTATTATCATTTGTCACTGTTATCATTACTATTTTTATTACTATTATTATTACTATTATTATTGCTATTATTATTACTACTGTTACTGCTATTGCTACTACAGAATTCATTCTTTATAAGCATGTATAAAAATAAATTAAATGTGGTGATGTTTTCTATATTTTAATCATATTATTTTCAGGGTCTGGGCTGATGATCTTGTTTGCGGTTGGACACGAGATTCGACTGTTCTCATTGAACAGGAAAAATTTTGAATACCGCGACATAGCTGTGATTGGGAGACGCATCCAGTCGCTGACAGTAGATGTCACCAGGAAACTCGTCTATTGGACGGATTCATCCCTTAATACAATCATGCGTGCGATGATACCTGACAATCCTAAACAAGTAGCACACCCACAGAATCTCCATGTGGGAGGAATCGTCTCACCAAATGGAATTGCATTTGATTGGGTTGCTAGGTCGGTTATTTCCAGCTGAATCTATTTTTTAATGTGATTATCGAAAAAATCCATCATCATCAGTAGACCTAACTTTGGTCGATTTGACCAACCTTCCATTATATAATGGAAAATTGATTGGGTGCATGAAAATAGCAAAAATAATATATAATATCACCATGGCCGTATATAGTTGTGGTTTTCCTACAGGGTCGGTTTAGTCTAGCGGTTGTTCAATATACAACCTACAGTCCTATATGGGTTCTTAGAAACTCAACTCTTTTTATAGACAAAAATGTAACAGTGATCTTTTATAAGGTTTCTTTCAGAGACAAGCTTCCAACGTCTCAATATTATAGTTTTATTTGTGTAATGATTGTTTGCTTTTAAAAAAAACTCTGAATGTTCAATAGCAGTCTATCCTTTGTTTAAGCTAGCACTGACAGTCCAGAAGGAGCATTTGGCTCAACTAATGTGTAGAACTGATGATGCTTTCCATGTAAAAGGCTATTAACTGAAGTCTTCTATGTAATTTTCACAAATCTCAATAGCACTAATGAGCTATACAAATATCTGGATGCAGCTTGTTACAAGGAAACAAACTTGGTTATGCTTTCAGGATCCTCTACTGGACAGATGCTCTCCAGGACGGTACCCTGGGCGTCATCTACGCCTCTGCTGATGATGGACGATACAAGAGAGCCCTCATCAGTGGCCGAAGGTTCCAACCGGCGGCAATAGTTGTCGATCCCGGTTTAGGGTGAGTACAGGTTAAATCTAGGTACAGATGTTTTTATGCAGAGGATTATTTCAAGTTTTTATGTGCAGAGGCATTTCATATAAATTTGATTCTTTTACAACTAAATAGTTGCACAACATTTTCATCAATTGATGATTTTAACCCTATTCTAGGCAACTGCTAATGTGCATTATGACAGGTGGGACGTGAGAACTCTTTGAAGTATAGCTTATGTTCTTGGGGATGAGATGAAAGGGATTAGGAGGGCAGGAAGTAGTAGGGGTGGGGTAGGTACAGATGTTTTTATGCAGAGGATTATTTCAAGTTTTTATGTGCAGAGGCATTTCATATAAATTTGATTCTTTTACAACTAAATAGTTGCACAACATTTTCATCAATTGATGATTTTAACCCTATTCTAGGCAACTGCTAATGTGCATTATGACAGGTGGGACGTGAGAACTCTTTGAAGTATAGCTTATGTTCTTGGGGATGAGATGAAAGGGATTAGGAGGGCAGGAAGTAGTAGGGGTGGGGTAGGGAGTCGGAAGGGTGAGGAAGGGAGTAGTGGGGAATGGGAGGAGATGGAGAGTGGGAGGTGTAGAGAAATGAGATGTGAGGGAAGAAAGTGAAGTGATTGAGGATTGGTAGTGGAGATAGGGAAGGATGAGAAAAGGAAAAGGGAGGAAGGGAAGCAAGGAGAGATGATGGCAGGGATTTGGTAGGGCATGAGGATGAGAGGGGAAAAGAGTTAGAGGGAGGATAATTGGTATGGAGAGGAAGGGGAACAGGAATGGGTTAGAAGTGAGAAAGGAAGGGAAAAGGGAAGGAAGTGGATGGGGAAAGTGAGATAATCTTTGTAGTCCTAGGACAGGTGACCATCTAGTTATTCTCATAATTGTTACATTTTTTTAAAATAATTATTGTGAAGATTTCTTAAATATTCTCATAAAATGTAATGATTATTGTGAAGATTTCCTAAATATTCTCATAAAATGTAATGATTATTGTGAAGATTTTCTAAATATTTTCATAAAACGATGTTAATGTGTAAATATTATGAATGTCCTCTATGTCAAGAGCTAAGCATCTGTTTGCTTATTTTAAGGCTGATGTTTTGGACGGATGTATATTCGGACTCACCAAAGATTGAGGTGGCTTGGATGACCGGAGCCAATCGGTCAGTGCTAGTCAACACAAAATTGGGAAATCCCACTGGACTGACCATTGATTACCACATGGACCATAGAGTATACTGGTGTGACAGTAAGGAGAATGTCATTGAGTCGATGAAGCCTGATGGCACAAATAGAGTGACAGTCATCCAATCAGGTCTGCATTCATTTTTGAATTGTGAACTATATTTGAAATCAGAAACTGGTTGGACTCTAATTCTCTAGTCGGCCTTATCGTAACTCGTCCTTGTAGACTCTTGTTATCAATCTTTCTTCTTCGTCAATTATTCATCTTATTATAATTTCAAACTGTGGTCAATCGTAAACTTGCGTCATAGTCATACACTGGAGATTGGTTTTGAGTTCTACATTTTTGTAAGAGCTTGCAATATGTAGATTTCTCCAGTTGTTGGAGAACAATCTGCATGCGGACGGACCTATCATTCATAATTGACTTTATATGCTTTATATACCTTTTTTATTTGCATTATGCAGCAGTTGAGAGGTAATTAAAAGGCAGTGCGCAGTTATCTAGTGGGTAGTGTGTCGAATTATCATTCAACAGAAATGGGTTCAAATTCCCCATGGGCAGTAATTTGCACCCTCTGGCCAAATCGACTTTGATGAGTAGACTGACTATGTACTGTCTGTGGGAGGATCTGACAGCAAGGGAGTGAACTCACCAACAACCTTCATTTACCGATGCCTTGAAACTGTTGAAAGTCAATCTCCTGCCCATGGATGCATTTAGGGGTACTATTTATTTTAAAAGATGATGTATGAAAGTGACATACAGTATGTTACAATGTTTGTTAGGGTGCTTAGTGCATAATAAAATTTCAGTTCCATTCAATGCCTGACTAGTTTTATAATCTATGCCAGGGTTGAAGTTTCCATACAACCTGGATGTCTTTGAGGGAATGCTGTACTGGGTTTCGATGGAGAAAGGCTTCCTTTACGTAATGGACAAGTTCGGCCGAGGAACGAATCAGACATTACAGGCCGGACTCCAACGACCGCATGCGGTTACTGTCTTCCACAATCAGAAATTCAACCTCTCAAGTAACTCCATTGTCATACATATTCTATAGCTCTACTGTAGTAAATGCTCAAGGCTTCTACTTATGCCTTGAGGACTACTACTACCACAATACAATACTCAGACAAAATACTCTAAAGAAATTGAAATTAAGAAGGAGGAGGCAAAAAACTGCAACTTGCCTGAATTTGAAAAGCTTCTAATTTTTTATCTGCTTAAATGTCATGAGATTTTTTTTATAATTTATAGGAATAGATTTTAGGAACAAGAAAATTGTCTGTGAATCAGACTGTTATTGTCTGCATAAGACTCATACATCTGATTAACATTGATATAAGTCAGTGGTCCTCAACCTTTTTGACACCACGGCACACTTGAGATCTTTCAAAATTCCGGCGGCACACCATTGAACTAAAACTAATTTTTAGGTTATTTTGAGCAATCTTGCTTTTAAGCATTTACCATGCCAAAAAGAAGGCTTAATTTAAAGTTGTAAGCTTACATAATTTTCAAAATAAATTAGAGTAGATTGGACAAACCATTTAAATTTAGGGGTTTAACTTGAACAGGTTAAAATGCAACATTTACAATTTTACATTTACAATGCTAAACATAAACTGATTGTAAATTGTGCGTGTTATCGGTGTAAGACCTGTTTAAATGTCAATCTATGTCGATTAGATATCTGGGCTTGATGTCCCTTGCATATTTAATCCTTGAACGAATTTCCGATGAACAAACTCTCGTTTCTTCTTCAACACACTTCAAATTTTCTCTCTTTTTGTATTTAATATTTGTAAGAGTTGAAAATCCGAAGCTCACACAAATAGGATGTGGAGAACTGTAAAAGAATATGCTAAGTCATCTTTTAAATACTTTGATGTTCCTTTGCTGCCATTATCCAGAATTCATCTTAGAACATTTCTGAATGTTTAGGTTTTAAAGTTTTATCAGAGCTAAATTCACTGTTCCTCTTCTTCTTTTAACGTTAATATGTTTGTGTTGCCTGCAATTTGAACAAATGGGTCTTTCACCCAATCATAGTGTTCAGATGACAGGGAAGGAAAGTAAAGCTGAACCTTGTCTTCAAGAGTGGTGATATGATCAAATATCAGAGCTGTCATTTCATTGCTAAAGTTTGCAGGAATAAGAGTAAACATTTCAAAATTCTTGATTCCCATATCTGATTTTTGCGTTGCAAAGATATAAGTTCGTCAGTAGGACTTAAAAGGTTCTCATTACCGCATGACCCTAAAGACTAGTGTCAACAACATTCAAATACTGAAATATATCTGTCAGATATGCCAGCTTAGTACACCAGAATTCATTAATAAGAAAAGCACAAAAAGGCCATTTGTAAAAAAGGTCAAGCAGTTTACCTCTCGGCTGATACACCAGAGACAAAAACTTTCCCTCTTGATAGCCCTAGCTCGTACTTCTGTACGTATAATCAGGCACACATGTTTTGATTCCATATTAAAGTAATAAAGCTATTGAATAAGCACGATTTCAACAGAAACATTTACCTTTTCATTAAAATAGACACATTATGTTTTAGTTTCATTCGAATATCGTTTTTATTGATTTTGAGTTTGATTTCGTTATTAGCGCCGCGGCACACTTGGCGGTGCCTTGCGGCACACCTGTGTGCCGCAGCACACCGGTTGAGAATCACTTATATAAATTAATGACTTACAATGATATATTATACGAACGAGCCTTGTGTGGTGTTGTGATAGATTCTGTTATTGTCTGTTGTAGTTAAGAATCCATGTGCTACAATGGGATGCTGGCCTCTGTGCTTGTTAACACCGGTGGGGGGACAGTGTATGTGTCCAGATTTTTCTGCATTCCAGGTAGACAGCGAAAAGATCTGCGATACCCGTAAGTATTGTAACTGATCCGACTTTCCTACTGGTAATGGTAAGACATTAACACTTACCAATGACAATTAAATAGAAAAGACTATAATTTAACAGTAAATGGCATAATGAAACTGCAAACTCTATAATTAAGCATTAGGCACTATAATTGAACACTAAGCACACACTAGCTCCGAATCAACAGTGTTGCTATACCTTGTGTTTCCTCAGCCAAGTTGCTTGGAGTCCAGGTTGATCAATTTCTTTCATGGAAAGATCATATTACTAGCATATCGTCAAAACTTGCCAGAAACATTGGAGTGCTGTCGAGAATTGCTTATTTATTCCCTACCAGCATTCATACCAACCGCTATTGCACTATGATATATCCCTACCTTACTTATATTATATGGGCCTCCAACTATCCTACTAGATTACGGTCATTAAGTTTGCTGCAAAAAAGAGTTAGTTCGATTTATTGCTGGTGTCCCTTTAGCCTACTGCTGCTCGTCCGATTACCTGTTTAAGAGCTTAAATATTCTAGATTTGCATCAGATTACATTACTCCAAACGAATGAGTTTATGTATAAATTTGTCCACAAACAACTACCATCTATCTTTGACTATCATTTTATTCCCATCTCTACTGTAAACCGTTATAATATACGATCCTCTTCCAATTACAGACCCATACTCTGTTGAACAAATACGCATAAATTCTCCCTTAAATATACTGGTCCATCAACTTGGATTGCTATACCGGTCATTATACGACAAATTTGTAGTCTCCGTCTGTTTAAGGCTAGACTTAAAATGTATCTGTTAAACGATTCATAATGAGTACTTCCTTGGCTTAGTTAACTAGTTAAGTTAAAATTACTCGCATGTGTCTGCCTCATTTCTTCAATCTGCTGCCCAAATACTATATGAAAGGATGTCCCCTACTAGCAGTGCCATACGGTTCCTTTGGGGATTTCTCTTTCCCAGTTGCCTCCCACCTCAATACCAAACTAATTCCGCAACTTTTTGTTCAGTTGACTTTGTTTTTCTTCTCCATCGTGTTATTTTTATTTTTACTGAAAATGGTTGTATGTATGTACTGTTAATAATTACTGCGTTTGGAGTCAATAAAAACGATATTGATTGATTGATTGATTGATAAATGGTAAACATGATAATTAAACAGTAAATATGATGATTAAATAGTAGCCTAAAGACTGATAATTACACAGTAAACACTACAATTACATTATTAATGATCGCATACAGAGTAGCACTAACATTAACAGCAGTTTGTTGTTAAATTGAGCAATTTTGTTAAATACTTGCATATGTTGTAAGTGTGGATAGCAATATTTATGAAGCCCTTTAACTATGAGTTGTCCTTTTGCCATGAGGATAGTATATGTTGCCACTACATAAATGAACTCTGAGCAATGATAATGTTCTGGTAACCAGTTGTAATTCTAAGTCCAAGTTCAAAGGTTATGTGCCACCAATGAATTATAGCCTCTGTTGTCGTTAATTAATTATTATTTCTATGGTTATAGCTGTGCTGAATTACTATATAAATTATGCGAATTGCTTTGTTTATTTGAGCAGCACTTGAAGTAGAAAGACCTTTATTCCAAGTCTGTCCATGTATGAACGGAGGGGAATGTCTCTACTCTGGGGAGGATGATGACTCCGCCAATTGCAACTGCCTGGAAGGTTTTTCACAAATACTGATAAGGAGTTTCCTCAAACATACATGTTTTTTATGCTGGTGACAAATAGTTTTATAATTTTTAGGGAATTAAAAATAATATCAAAATGAGGATTTATGTGATTTAAAATAACCATCTAGAAAAGCAGAGCTATTCGTCATAGAGACGGTTCTTTGTGGAAAGAAAGTTCTGCAATATTATTAAGTTCTGTTATTCTAATATAATGTAGAAACTTCAGTGCATTATTACTTTGAGACAAGAACTTGAGCTTTGCACTTCATTCCATCAAGGGATATGAACTAGAGAGTGATACAGTAATGGGTAAGGTGGTGTTACCACCGTGAATTCATTGTAATGATGTCAGAATGGTGGTAATACCGTGTGGGTGGAATTACAGGTGCAATATTTACTACAGAACTGTTTAATGTGCATGATGATCTTTATCTTGTTAATTGGTTTCATTGGGACCAGATTATTCATATGCGCTGTCAAAAAAAAATCGTATTCATATGCGCTCAGTCAAAACAAAGTCGATAGGCAGGTATGGGGAATTAGGTGGGGATGGAGAATAATTTTGTCCCTGTGTCACTCTCTGCTAAGAGCAATCTTCACCTTGTTTGTGGTGTATAGTTGTTGGATTAAGAACCTTCTCATAGAGTGGTTCTATGTAAAATGTCCATTGCATTAAAACTATTATAAATAAGGTTTCCCAGCATGGCACCATATAAATTATTTCTGTCTGTGTAAAGTGCATTGCATACTTCAGTTATAAGTAGGGGGAAGTCTTTCTTATGGTTCAACCATATTGAGTTCAAGCTGCAGCTTAAAGTGTAATCCAGCTTTTTAGGTTTATCATAAGGTATACTCAAAAGTAGTATTAAATCTGTCATAGTTAGTTAAAGCTTCCATTTGTGTTTCCTTTTCAATTAGGTTACCATGGCAGCATGTGTGAATACTCCACGATTAATACACAGAGGTCATCAGGTACAGGAAGTCATTATCTACTTACATAATTATTTTTTAGTATTTGTTTATCTACGTATTCATTTTGTAATCTATTTATTTATAAGCCTATCTATCTCAGCACGTATTTTTATCTGCACGTTCAGTCTTTGATCTGCATCTTAATGTTTGAGCTACATATTTATTATTTATGTTCTCATATTTTAGTATTTGTCTATTTATTTCAAATATGAACTGTTCGTTCAAATTTTTTTTAAATAAGATGCTTATCATAATGACAAAAATGCATAAATTTGATTGATTCATGGAATTTCTGAAAACCTGACTATCATTTTCTGCAGTTTAAAATACATTATTTGAGTCAGAAAGACAAACATTGTCTGCTACGTTTTTGGATAATGGCATCTAATCAATGATTAATGACCTTACCTGACAGTGAAAAATTAGTAGCATGCTGCTTTATTTGCCATGTTGCACATATTTATCAGAGTTTGAATCCTAGTTTGTCATTTAGTGTAAGTATTTAAGTAATCATAGTCATTTTTTTCTCTGGATTCCTACAGTGTCCTAGACCAGATTATGCATATGTGTAAATTGCGATCAATTATCCTACACTTTCATATGATGTATGTTTGCTGTGTTTTAAATAGTTACAGCAGCTGTTCTTGTTCCTCTCTTCCTTATTCTTCTGGTCGCAGCTGCAGCTTTGGCGTTTATCTTCTACCGAAGGAGACGGTAAACTAAATGTTTTGTTATATGAAGGTAAAAAGGTAACGTACTTGTTTAGATGCTGCTAAAGGCATGGTCTAAAGGTCAGTGAGACACGCACACACGCGCACACACGCGCACACACACATACACAAACTACTATATGTAACAATCCAACACCTTTTTAACCTCTCAACTACTTGCCTTGATACTTATTTATGAACCAATGGAGATAGAAAGGGTGAGTGAGTGCCAGAAAACATGATAGTTCATGAATGATCATCCATCCTAGTGCCAGCCTTACCCAATTACTTGTCTTTACTTCACTCCAACTGTCAACATCTTATTGACCCAACCAAGCAGTCACTTACAAAGTGTTTTAGTCTAAGCTTTGGCTTTGTATGGTGTGTGGTAGAAGTTGGAATCAGTACCAGTAATTTTAGTCAAAAACTACTAGGCATAAGCAGAGACATCTAAAATGGTTGCTATTTAACTAATTACTAATTATTTGCAATAATTGTTAATTAATACTATAAATGTGTTGTTAGTAACAAGCATTCTCTAAGCGGTTTGCCCTCTCCTGGAAGGTCGGGCATTAAGTTTTCGGATGGTGGAAATCGCAAGGAAGCGGCCATCGTTTTCCAGTCACTCGAACTGCAGCAAGGACTGGTAAGTGACTCCAGCTGGAAAATAGATTCTCATTGTTCTGTTCTTTTGATAAGGGGTCGTCCATTGCAGACGTCTGGTCCGCACAGAGGAGCAAAACAGAGAGGGTGACCAAAGTGCAGACAAGGAGGGGCATTATAACTCGATACAGATGTCCACATCTAAGCTTGATACTTAGTTATTTCAAATTCAATACAGTCTGTTAATTCAGCCAGTTAGAGTATCTTTCTTGGTTGCAGCAGTGTCAAAAGTACTGCACCACCTAGCACAGTTAGACCTGCTTGATCAACTGGGCTGCATACTCTGGGCCTTTGTACCCCATTTGAGAAGGAAGATTTGGAAAGGAAAGAATGGGTAGGTGTCCCATACAGACAAATGTAAGGAAAGAGATAAGTACATCTATGGTGGACAATCCTTGGTGTATTTTACAAGTAAACAGACAGCTTCATATTACATCCTAAAACCAAACCATACTATTATGCTCAATTGGCGATTTCAGAGCATAAACAATGATTCTATTGCTATTGTTGTGTGGCATTCTGGTCTTCCAGGACAACCCTGCAGCGATGAATCGTGAATATAATCCAGACATTTCCTCAAATCCATCAGACTTTGCGAATCCAATGTACGAAAGCTTCCCCGACATCGCCTCTCCATCAGCCTCTGCCGCTCCATCTAGGATCTCCTTCACGGATCTTTCCACTTCTTCCGATCCATCCTCGCCGCCTCCTCCTCCACCATCACTTCATCCTACAAACAACCATGGAAAGTCACCCAGTGGATTCCGGCCAACGGACCTCGAGACGGATAAGGACACGCAGCAGTTGATAGAAAGCGAGAACGAGGACTGAGGATGAAATTAAGAAACTGTGTTTTAGTATTTGTCATGCCTGTGTAAAGTGAACTGTAATCTGACCAATTGTATGTAAAGTGTGATATTTCCTGTTTGCCTTATATAATATTACGTGTAATGTTTCGTTTGCCAATTGCATGTAAAGCAAAATTTTTGATGTTCTTCAATTTAATATTTTATGTGTAATGTTTCACATTTTCCAATGTTATGTTAAGTGTAATGTTTGTTGGCCAATTGTATGTAAAGCAAGGTTTACTAATACCAATTTCGTATAAAGCAGAATGTTTTATTTTTGCGAATGTACTGTGAAATGTGATGTTTTATTTGTCAGTTGTATGTAAAACACAGTGGTAATTGTTCACTTATATCGGTAGACCTATGCTGCTGTAAGTGCTGTGTAATCTTGCATTCACTGTGTGCCATGTTAACAGTTTCATGTACAATATGCCGCTTGATTACAGCACGAACTGCCAGAGCTCTGATGCACACATTCATGGCAATGAAATTTTCCATGCGATGTAGCATTTTACAATGTAACATTTTGTGATGTAACTTACATTTTTGTTGTAACATTCTGCAATGTAACATACTAATGGCTGCCTGCTTTATGTGAATCATGCTTCATATTCAACATAATCCAGCATAACCGTTTAAGTCACTGCGAGTAGTTTTGCGCTAAATGAACAGACTTCGTTTCTAATAAAAAAAACATCTCACGAGGAATTGTTTGTATGTATCATTGCATCATTGTGAAAAGACAATTTAATTTTCTGGTGTATAACATTTCTGGTGTATAAACTACTTGTAATTTGAACTTTCACCACATACTTCAATGACGAATAAATAATCTTGTAATAATCTGCAATTGATCACTGTTTATGAAACTGTGAAAACTATGGAAACTTTAGAACATGTGTCATTAGTAGTTGACAGCAGTCTCAATCAATTCTTAAGTTATCATGTACTGACCAAAATGGAGTCAATAATAATGAGACCACACATTACAGCTAAGCTGTTGCAGAACAAGACTTCATTTACCCCCAGCCCGCAAAGCAACATGAAGACACTCTTTAGAGTTGTATTTCACAGGCAAGAGACACTGACAACAATGTAGCCTAAGCTGTTAATAGTATACGTTAGGGCTAGTCAGGTAAACAGTCCTCACAAAGGCAGATCGTGTGCACTTGCGGTGGTGGTAGAAGCTCACCGACCAGCCTGCAGTTTGCAACTGGTAAGGCAACTAGCTGGAAGACAAAGGAGGAAACAATGTCATTTCCTGCTTGGTGCTCAGTTCGATTTTGGAGCAGAACTTGGTTGCTGGTGGTGTTGCTGCAGGGAAAGAAAACTGGTGCTAGTGGGAGCCGGATGTTAGAGGTGTTCCCTGGTGACAGAGGTGTAGGATGTAATCTAGTATGCAAGTAGAAACCTTCCAGTATAAAGTTCTAGACCGCATCCCTTCCTTCTACCCACTAGGGACGACAGATATTTTGTGTCAAGGGTACTGTTTGGCCGTTTGCTCTCGTTATCTTTCATTGTGTATTTACTTGTGTTCTGATGTATGTAACTTGCTGTGGTTTGCCAGCCTGTTCAATAAACAAATATAATAATAGTAATAATAATAAGAAAGTATATCTAGTTCTTTGAGGTTAAAGGAACTATGACCCTTCAAGCTTTTTGAATGGCAGGATATGCATTTGTTCAGTCGATGGTCTTTGTTCCCTATGGGGGACCCAGGTAGCAGTCAGACCATGTAGAACAAAGCCCAGAGCAGGAGTACATCCAGAGAAGTACAAACGTTGGATCCTTTTGTAGTTGCAATGGAAAATTCTTCAGGAATGGAATTGCATCTTACAGAGACCAATCGATCGAGGCGAGACCCATTTGTTCAAGAGCTTTGTTCGTTGCAGAAAAACATCGACAGCCAAGGAAGATCCTGGCGGAGAGGGGTGACGGATGTGCCGCCCTGATGACATGGTGCTTTTTGGTGTCGATGAGTTTCTCCTTCTTATGAGCGAATCCACCCCACAGGATGAAGACACATCCAGGGGATGATTTGGCGCTGACCACTGAGATGATGGCATCTGTAAAGCGCTGCCATCCTATCTTGGCATGTGAATTGGCCTGATGTGCACTGCAATGAAAATTCACCAATTCCGTACTGTCATTAATATTCTAATTCCTTAATTAGAATATTAAGTGTATGATTTTGGTCATCAAATGACCAAAATCATACACTTACTTACCGTTCATTTTTTATTTATATACAGTAGAATTGTAATTTGATATTGACTTTCTTAAAATTAGTTCAGAAGTGTGTGCAATCCTTGATCGTGCAATTGCAGAGCAATAATTGTGCATGCTGGACTTTCACCCTACACAGTAACTTCAGGGACGAGGATCGAACGCGTACCCTCGGCATTGGAGACCAACTTGTCTAACCAATTGGTGATAACATAAAAGTAATACATTTTAATACATCAAAGTGTATTAAAAAGCACTGTTTGGGAATCATTTCTGTATAATTGATTTTGTTCAATGTTTAGGTACATTTACAGTTTTTACACGGAGTCCCTCACACGAAGGAAATTAGTGCAGGCAAGGAAAATTATCTGTCCCTTTATGTTAAGACTGAGAAAAGTTATCTAGAAGACTGCTGCTTAAATAGTATGTGACAGTTCATGGTTATTCTTGACTTGATGCTTAGCAGCAATATTGTGTGTGTAGAAATTTCTAAAAGGTGCTGATTAAACTAACCGGACAGTGAGCGCCGCATTGAGCAGTAGAACTCCCTGTTTCGCCCAGTTATCAAGGCACCCGTGTTTTGGAATAGTGAATCTAGGAATGTCCTTCTGCAGTTCCTTGTAGATGTTTTTCAATGAAGGTGGAACGGCCACTCCAACCGGAACGGAGAACGAAAGACCATGAGCCTAAATTGAGCATTAGAAGAACTGAAGAACTATATACCATGAGACTGAATCTTAAAAGAAATCAAGAATAAGTAAATCAAAGTAATTAAAGACCACAAAATCAGATCAAAGAGTTGATTTTACTATTTGGCTATGAAGCAAATCGTCATTATTGTTGTAATTGAACATTTATATAGCACCGCCGAGGAGCAAAACAAATCAAAGGTCTTCAAACACATCAAAGGCACTTATTATTGTAATTATTATTATTATTATCAATCAGTAAGCTTGATTGCACTAATAATGTCTATTACACAAGCCATTGCACCAAAACCAAGCCACACTCACATAAATATCAGGAAAATTAGTCCAATACACATTATCTGCATATCATCTCAGAAGGGGTGCTATATAAATTTACGCAATAAATGAATGAATGTCATAAGTTAATTAAATATATTAGATGGCAAATGAACTGATTTTTATCTCTAATATTGGCAGCAATTTGTTGAGAGTACCCACTTGTCCATTGTCATGATATGGATCCTGACCCAGAATAACGACCTTCACCTACAGAAACACATTTCAACCTTAAAACAGCACCTCTATCATAATCGTAAACTGCAATTTCTAAAGTGCTCCTCACAAGCTAAGCTCTGGGCACCAGCTGGTTCACGGCATAGCACTGTGTTAGCGGGTTGTCCAGTGGCAACCGAGTCATGTTGCCAGAATTATCAGAGGAATGAGAAATAAGACGCTGCTAAAGTCATAACACAAAACTCATCACAGCAGATTACCTTATGGAAGTGACTTGCATAAATTACGTCTTCAACAGCAGTAGGGCCTAATGGTAAAAAATTGTTACCAAAACATGGTAGCGTTACTTATCCAACTTATCTTAACAAGGGTTCTACTTGTTGGGACAGGAACGTTACCGTGAAGTTGTGCTTCACAAACTTTTTTATGTTATGTCTATAAAATGATAACCTTTCCAAGTGCTGTTGTGTTTAAAGCATTGAAGATGAGCTCCTTGGGCGGAAAAACCTCACCAGGGTTTTCACGATATTCCTTTTGAACCACAGCTTCCATTGTCTTGAAGTATTCGGACGACATCTCTGCTTGAAGTGCAGCCTTCCATCCACTCTCTACTAGAAACTGGGTAAGAAACCCTGTACTGTCATCAATTGGGAGAGTCTGGATATCCTCTGCAGATTGAGAAGTAGTCTCACCATGCTCTTTGCTGTCGATATTAGCTTTCTTTGCAGGTGGAGCTGAAGCCGATTGCATGGCTTTTGAGCGCTTTGGAGGCATTGCTTCATTCGATTATCCTAACTGCAACACACATCCAACTAACTAAAATGCACAACAGACTGTGGCTATAATTTTTTCAGTCTCAGCTAACTCAAACAGCACTGGACTACAATTTCGTGACTTTCCATTCCTTGCTACTGTCTGTGTGCATTTGTTTAAAATAATTATGTCGTTCTTGTCTCGGACTGTGATGATATTCGTTTATTAAAAATAAAATTAAGATAGATTAGTTAGCCTACTTAAAAGAGACGGCACCCTTCGAGCAATCTTAGGGCCAACGCCAAGGAATCTAGATAGCCTAAGTTGGTCTTTTGGCCTACGTCTAAACAGCAGGATTGAGAACCCCTCAATCATAATAAAGTTATTAATAATCTCTCTCATCGATAACAAGAAAACAACTTAAATGAGATATTTCATTTGTAAAAACTTAAGCGTTCAGATAAACGATAATGATTTATGGTTTCAATACCAATTCTAAATAATAGCTTACCTAGATAATCAAAGTCGGGACCAGTACCTTCGGGAGCGCGGTGGTCTAGTGGTTGTCGTGCTGTTCTGTCAATCGAGAGGTCGAGGCTTAAATTTCCGCCAGGGCAGAAATATTGGTATCGATTTTAAAAGCTCCACCTACGCTACGATGAGCACACTATAAGCCGGTGAGGGATGGGACTAGCCACACCTTGATCCATGCCGTTCGTGTCCGAACACCGCGTCACGACCGATTGCCCAAACGGGATGACGCATTATATAGCGCTGAGTCAACTGAACGATAGATGTAAATGTACAGTTTTAATAATGGCGTAATGCCCTAACCTCACTTGTTTTTCAAGAATTGGTCATGTAAGATCCTCAACTACTACTGTCCGTCTGAACAGTTGCAACGCCATTAATGTCCCCATAAACAGGACGTGCAAGCCCGAGATTTAGATACCACATTCGGGAGGCGAACGGTAATATCATTTATACCCAAAACTAATTCACATAAGATGGATTAAATTGTTTCGATTTGTAAGCCTGACATCACCCAAATAAACCGTTTCCAGGCTATTCAGAATGATCCCGTAGTCTCGTCCGTGCCATCACACAAAAGCACCACATCACTCGTATGAATTCACTCCTGTCCTCAATTCACTCCACTGGCTCAAAATACCTAACGAATAGAACTTACAAGTCATATCACTCACCTACAACACAATCCAATCCTCCCAGCACTCCTAACTCCGTCTGTGGTTCATGGTGTAACCCGTTCTTCTTCCACCCTCATGCCACTCTGCCACTAGGTCACCTCAGGCTCATCAGCAAAATTTGCAAATCGCTCCATAGCTATATATGCTGTTCCACTTCTTTAGAACAAACTCTGCCATCCAGTAGTATGACAAATATCTGATCCATCCTAGGAATTCACCAAATCTTCCCCTCAATTGCTATCTCCCCTTCATTCAAAACTGGTTTCCACAAATTTTATCATGATTCCGCCTCTCTCCCTACCCCCACAGTTTAAATTCTTAACACCATTTGCCATTATCTGTCTGACTCTCTGGATTTTGACTATCTGCATATCAATTCTTTTATTAACGACCTGAAAATAAGCTGGTTCCAGTGACATTGCTTTTTGGGTGCTGTAGAAATTTCAAGAGTACGATCACAAAGTGTTTTAAAATTAAATCTGTTGTGTTAGGAAGTTGCAACTGCATGTACTTCAAGTTTGAAGTAGGCTAAACCCGAGTCTAAGTGAACAAAATCTGACACATGATCTGAGAATTTAAAAACATAGCTAATGAGCCCCCTACTCCTAACAAAACCAGGGTTGAAAGTGGTTTAGAGGACGTTTAGTTAGAACCACTGACTACTTTAATACAGAGATCAAATCCAAAGCCTTCGTGTAGCACAAGGCTCAAACCAAACAAGTTAACATCCCCGTTGTCATCGCATCTTCTTCGTATCTTTCTCCTGTATTCTTGGCACGTCCATCGTGTCTTCTTCACGTATACTTTGTATCTACTACGAATCCTTCCTCTTCCTACCTTCGTCTTATACATCTTAATCCATTCTCCTCTTCTTCTTCACTTTCCTGCTCCTATTTTTGTTTAACCACTGGCTATGGTGCTATGAACTTCTTATCATCCTCAACAGCTTCTTCTTCAATAGAATAAATGTCCCTTCCCCTCACTCATCTTCTAATTGCCAAATTTACTCAGATTCTTGAATTCAGCAACCGAGTCCCCAAAACAGTTTCCTCATCCAACTCACTCCATGGGTTTCCCGCTCTTGCACTTGAGTTCAAATGAAAGAGCAAAAGCTAAACTACACGATCACAGATTAGCAATCTTGACTTACAAGTTCCACCCAAATACAAAGAAATTCAGTCAAATGTGAATTACACAGCGGCCAAAATAATACCGAGGACCATACAAGTAATAATAGTTTGGAAACAGCGCAATCCTACGTACAACTCACTTTTTCATGATCAGTGTATTATCAACAGTAAACACATCAGTTCCCAAAAACAGCAGTTAAGCATTACATAATCAACATTTACGAAAACATAAAATCAATTATCGTGACTGAAACGTTCCCACACCAATTGACGCTCGGCATAATATTTTTAAAGAAACAGGTTCTTTTTCTACTGTGCACTTTTAAGCTAAAGCGAAACATTGCAAACAGTTCAGTCAAATATTCCAGCTAAGTAACTGCTGACTGTAAAGTGCTCAGTGGAAAAAGAGACAGAAAACAATATCCAGAGTGTGAACATGAAACATATTTCATTTGCAGAAGTATTGAACTGAAGTCGATTCCGTTTTCTGTCTCTTGCGAGCTGTCTGCTGAGCAAAGAACTCGCCAACATCCTCTTGACGTACAACCTAAAACAAATAGCAAAACATTCATTTTGACCACAGCAGCATATTTTAATCAGTAAGATCAATTAGTGCAACAATTATATAGGCACAGATTGCATCAACACGCCAGCAAGACTCTTGTATCTAACTGGATCTGTTATAGTGCCTCACAAAAGTACCCTACTTGGCCACTTCAATGGGATTTGTGGCCTATCAAATACAATGTTTATTATACATATATTATACACAAATACATTAATTATGTACATATATTTTTATATGCACATTATTAGTTGATGTGATGCAATGTTCACCTCAGCCAAGTGCAATGCAGCTGAAAATCACTATATAACTATAGCTGGTACACTAATCTCTAGTTCATGCTATTGATACTGGTGTCACAAAATGAAGCAAGTTAAGTAGACTTTTAATGATGCAAGTAAAATATTCACATATGACAAAATAGATGGTTGTTGTTGCAAGAAATAACTCTTCGTTGGATCAGGAGCCCAAAATAATTAGCAACTACTAGGAGTGCATCTGATACCAGCTTCAAGACAGCAGTCTACATTTTCAAAGCATGGTGCTAGATTTAGATTCAATTAGATAACATTAGTTCAGAATACATCAACTTAGATTACAGACCGTTTTACTTTCAGCAAACTTCTTCAAGTATTCAGTCAGGTGAGATTTTAAATCATTGTATTCTACAAAAACAATTACAAATGATATTCAAATAATTAAAGTCATAATCTAGGATATTTGAACAGATTCTTTATATCCATTTTATTTTAAATCACTTGAAATTGCTTTTTCACTGTGCTTCAGTGTGGCACAGTTGGTGATTGCAGCAAGTGGGGGTTCAAGCCTCATCCAAGGAGCTACAACCCCTTCATTCGCAATTGATCTGCACCATCAAAATTTTGTCATAAGGTCACTTCAGTTGCATTGTACTGCATACTGTGGCTTGCACAAATTACTGTTTTTAACATCATTTTAAGGATATCACATCATGAAGTGGGAAAAGCAACTTGTACAGTGTAAGTAAGGATGTACGGGCACTCATGTTTCACTCATAAAGTTACTGGATAGACCTACACATATCTTATTAGAATTTAGAACTACATAAATATATGAAAGACCTCATATTATTAAAAATAATAATAATAATCTGTTAGTGAATCCATGAATTTTCACTTTCTCCAGGTATTTCTTTAAATCTTAGGATAATTTCTATCATTGTTGAGTAATAGCTTGTTGACAGGTGGTGGCACAGACCCTGGATCATGTCCACCTGTTGGACATGGTGGAGTGTGGAAAGGGCATCAAGACTCTGTTGATATGACGTCTTGGCAGCCTTCGCTTTGCCACGTGCTTCATACGCTGCAATCGTGTCATTTTCATCAAGCAGAAAGAGAGCGTGGTGCATTTCATACATTGCCTACAATGTGAGATAATGACAAGGTCACTTCAGCAGTTTACCTACAATATAAGCTAGTGGTAAAATCAAGAATTAACAATTTAGTAGTCAAATCGTCATGCAAAACAGTAATGTAGGAACAAAAGTAAATAACAATAAGCATAAGAATGTATGTGCATATATGTAAGGATGATTGTATGGAAGAATGTATCCTAAAACAGCATCTAACCATGCACTTAGAACATTGACACAGTTGTTTTCTCCAATCTTCTGGCCAGAACACAGCACCATTCAATCGCAAACGACCTCTCGCGTTCAGCTCATTCAGACGACATGACTCGATCACAGAAGAACCGGCTTCTGACGATTTATCAATTGGAAGACATTCGTCCAATGCCGTCGAAGGCTTGCTCGATGTTTCACCAGGACTGGTGCCTTCTGTCGTCATCAAACGCCTGGTTGATGTCTCATCGCCTGCTTTTTCTGAGCCTCCTAAAGATTCACTTGACAACTGGTTCAAAGTCTTTTGAGGAGTGAAAGCCTTCTCATCAGCAACGACATTAACATCACCCTCTGTATCCGCCTTCTTAGTAGTCTCGGTCTTCTCGTAAATAGCTGCAACAGGACAACAAATCAAGGAAGTGTACAGCATAACATCACCAACAGTGCAACCTCTTGCGTATTCTGTACTTGCGTGTATTTCACCATCAGAAGAAGATAATGTTATTCAACGACCAACTCACGTAATCGGATCATCAGTACCTCTGAGAAATCTCTGTCAAGTGCCACTTCATAAATTTGTACTCTGATTTTAAAAAGCACAAAAAGAGAGAGTTCAAGATTCCGTCTTAGATTGTTGCATATCAAACCAGAAATCAAGTATGTGTATCAGTATACATAAAACACTGCAAAAATTTGGCTTTAAAACAGTTGTCAAAACTGCCCCTCGCCATGCTTTCTCAGTTCAGGGTCTTTCAAAATGGAACTTGCTCTTTGCTCGTGGCCCAACTGTCAGGTTTTTACTAGTCCCAAGTCTTTTTTTTAGTCATGGCTTTGGCTAAAAGCGCTCCTGAGTATGTTCTTGAAGGGGTGCTATATAAATGCTCAAAATGAATTAAAGAATTGGACGTAGGTCTTATTCAAAGTTTTGAATCATGATCAAGTGTAAGGAAACAAAGTACCCTATAGGAAAACTCAAAACATCTAAGTCAAAACATTGGCAAAGACAATCACCTTTACACAGTCTAGCATATGCCCAAAGAAAATGACAAGAGTCCATGCAAGACCCACAAGTCATCTCATCAAATTCATCTTCAACCGTGCAGTTAGTGACATGCTAAAACATCACAACAAGAACAATAAATGAAAACACATCAAATGTCTTGTCAAAAAATACATCTGTCAAAAAATTAAACATTTCTTTCAACATAAGACCACATTGTGCAACACTGCAGAGAGTGATAACTAGTTCATTACTACATATATGCAACAAACTGATTTCAATTGTCAAATAAAGAACCATCAAAACTCTGAGATTCATCAGCAATTAATAAACTCTATAATAAAATACTGCAAGGAAAATAGAATGCACAATTACACATGTAATGATACAACTGAAGTCAAGAAGAGTCGATTAGCCTATCTTGTATCAACATGAATCAAATATATTAACCCTCTTGTGAAACCAGTCTTCACAGATCACACACTGTATCATATCATCTTCGATCTGTAAAAAACAAAAGAAAAACCTGAACCATAAAAAACCTATACTAAACCATCCATCAAAACAAAGCCATGTTTAAACAAAGACGACTCTCTCTTCCATTGAACAAATGACAAAACACATTCGCTTATAAGTCTCTACGAAGCATGGTCCTGATCCCGAAGGATCAATTAGCTTTGACACATGTTACAAGAATCTCTCATGCTCAGTGTGTCTCCTTCTCCTTGGCAGAATTTCCTCTTGGAACAGTCTTCCAATATATACAAGTATTGCTACAGGATCTGAACCTGTTCAGAATAACCGGTAATTCTCGAACTACATGAAAAGACGCTTGCATCACTCCGATGACTATGTGTGCAGTGCATTTCAGGTGTACCTAATGCAGAACTTGAGCGCCTCTGAGTAGATATCTTGAAGGGGCGCTATATCAAGTATGTTTGATTGATTTTTTGATTGATTGAGAACTGTCAGTCACCAAGCAATGTAAACACGTGTATAATTTCAGAATCAACTCGAACCAAATATTGGGTAGACTTGAACTTCAAGCAAGTACCATTGCTGGACTGGTACAGAGAATAGCAGGTCTCAAGAGTAACAGAAGCAGCAAATATGGCTTACTTTTGGGTATCCATACAGAGCTTCTTAATTCCTTGTGGATGTCATGCTGAATAACAAGTACTATAAGCAGCGCTTTACAAAATCTCAGATACGATACATCAACTGTTGCCCAAGAACCTAAACTTTTGTCTAAAAAAATTAATGCTACACTGCTGTCTGGCTCCTGGGCATCCTGGCATTTAACAATATTCTGGCCACAAAAATGTAAATTGTATTGTAACTTATTGTATTGTGTTGTCTCCTAACCAATATGTAATTAACAAGTTTTACCGAATCATCTGGATCCGGATATGGTCTTGAGCAGCTACAGTAGAGACCATTGTAGTTGTGGTTGTAGTGGTTGTCAGGATTAGTTGGCAACTTGTTCTGAAATAAAAGCAACTGTCACATTAACTTTCGATACAACATACTAACCGCTGATAATTAACAGCTGCTAAATAGGTAACAATGAAAGTTTAGAGCTGCTAACAGATACACAGATAGCAAGTTACATCACTTGAAAAAAAAGACTTTGCAATTGTAACATTTATAAAATGCGACTTAAAGAAAAGAAAAAACATCTGTGGTGCAGGTACTACAGCACATCAGTTAAATAAGAATACTTACAGTGCACAGTTTGCAAGTCAGTCCATCAAATTTGCTATTACCACAATCACATCGAAAATTTCTGAAAAGAAAACATTAAAAAATAACATTGCAATAATTATCACAAGAATGACTTATCGAACAACTGGTAAATCAATAACAAAGCACAAGTCCAGAATTTGAAATTAAGTACCAGTGAAGTAAAGGGCACAATATGAAAAACAATTTCTAAATATGTTAGTCAGCCAATTTGATGACGCACACAGCAATAATACTAATACCCTTGTAACATTGTTGTCCTTGAAACATACCCATGCTAACAACAAAGATCAAGACTTTACAAATTTGTCCTGAGAAATTTTGAACCAGTAGCTGCTCTTTGCTTCTCCACATGCCAACATCATTTCCTCGTGCATTCCATTATGCGACCAAATTGAATGGAAAAGGAAATTATGTTGGCGTGCTGAAAAGGAACGAGAAAACGAGGGCACCCAAGGAAGAAAAAGATGGACGAGATACAAAAAAGAACCGGAATGAATCTGGAGGAATTAAGGGACGCAACCTTGGAGAGAAAGCAAAGAGGAGGTTTATCATGACGATCGCTAGAGTTCAACGAACTGAAAGGTGAGTTGCTGAATCGAATTCACTGCCAAGATTAATCACTAGACTACTAACCGTTTCGTATAGAGCTCAATCAGTTCATGTCCCTCGTGGCATTCCAGACTGCAGGCCAGACACACTCCTGCAGGGTTCTCACCCGACAAAGACGTTGCACAAGTTTTACATGAATACAAGGCCTGACGATCCACATAACCCTGCAAAATAATGATCATCATGATAACAGCACTCAACAAAAATTGGTAGATGTTAAGTCTGATTGCCGGTCAACCAGTCACAAAGTACACAAATATGGCCACCTCTGACTTCAACCTACCAGCAACTTCCCAAAATGCACCTAACTGAGTAAGTAAGTAATACATAGACTTTAGGGAAACAAACTGTTGTTTTACATTTACAGGAATGAACTTTCACTTGACATGTAAAAATAAACGTTATTTTGTCTGTGTATAATTGATAAACATGTAGTCCATTCCTTTTCATAGTAATGACTCGCTAGTGCTAAGCAGGGTCAAAAACGCACAGATGCTGAAAGTGAAACTGGAAAATAAAGTTAGGAGACTGAAGATCTGCTTCAATGTCGCATACACACATTATGCACAAACATTTATATATATATATATATATATATATTGTGCGTGCATGTGTCTGAATCTCAAACCGCAATCAGCTCAAATAGTCTGCGTCCGCTATTCTCTGCTGATTGATTGGTCATGACAATAAGTGCATAGCAGTCAGTTTCCTCCTAAAAGTTCAACCAAATGGTAATTTCTTGGTCGGATTCATTAGATTTCTGATTGATCGTTTGAAACCCACTCTTTAAGAGCTATTGTTAAAACAGGTTTAATATGCAAAATTCTAATTACCATTACGTAGGTACAATTTCTATCATCGCTCCCGCCAAGAACAGCATTCGCATCTTCCTGCAGCTTTTCCTCCGCCTCCAAAATCTCGACCATTGACACTGCAACGTCATCTTCGACTTCTTCCTGATTATTCGACAACTTTTCTTCATCCATGTGTCAAATTATTATTTATGCCACATAAAAGTTGCAAGTAAACACAGATTTTCCACTCTCTGTTGCTAAGGTCAAGGCTCCCCGCGCTTTCTGATTTCCGTTCACACAGAAAGTGTTTTCTAGCGCATTCATATTAACAATCTTTGTGTTAAGAAATTCAGAATTAGACAAACTAGCACAAGGATAAAGTTAACAAGTGTAATTTCATATGTATTATGTAAAATAGGTCTAACTTTGATTCAACAAGCAGCTTTAAAAAGTGCATACATCTAAATGTATTGACATTCCACATACCTCATAATACCCTGTCATATCATCCGCAAATGGTCGCATAATATATTTATTTACGAAAAGAGCGCGATTTTGTGTGCAACGCTTTAACTAACCTCTGAAAAAATGTAATGTTGGTGAATAACTCATGGACAAGCCTGGATTTGATGTGGTGGTCACCAATATGATTGGGTCCTATTCGCAGCATAGTTTTGCCTTTGTTTACTCTTTGAACTCTGACTTCCTGGTGTAATAACCCACGGACCTTGGGTTCCCTAGCAAATTTAGCCGTGAATGTATGTACTTATATATGCATGCATGTATATGTGCATCTCTGTATACATACATACATACACACACATAGGATTATGATTGCTTAGTACATTGATTGTTCAGAAAATCACCAATTATAGCCACTCTTCAATATCGTACCAGTCAGAGGACACATACAGCTCGTAGACACAAAAATTAAAATTGCAACTGGTAGGCCTCTGGGCTGGTGCTCATGCTGAAACCCGTCCTGCTATAAATGGGTTACAGCCTTCTCAAGGTTCTGAAATGATGCAATAAATGTAGAAACATACATAGATGTGACTGAATGTGAAAATCAAGACGAGTATCAAAACAATTATGAAAGTCAAAAAATAATAAAGTCTTATTTTTTGCAGGCAATATTGTGCAAGCATATTCCTGGGCAAAGAAGTCATGTTGATGTCCATGGAATCAGACAAGGCATACAAACACTTTATGGAAGAAAAATTTTTTAAGAAAAGATGAGTTTTAGTTGAAATCTGAGCCAACTATTGCCAGAGCCGTCCCCAGGCAATTTGGCGCCCTAGGCAACAATCTATAAAGGGCGCCCCACCTCTGTCACATGAACGGTTAAACAGTGAAATGTGAGAAATAATTATGGGGTCAGGCAAACACATAAACTTGTGTTTTTGCAAAATATATAGGATGCCAATTGCTAGGGAATGAGCTACAAAGCAAATATAATAATTTTATTTGTTCAATGCAGCAAGGAGAGTGGAATTCAAACAATAAAAATAATATAAGAAATAAACATTTAATAAATAATAGGCCTACAGATGGAAGCATAGCAAATGGTAAAATTAAGTTTTATCATTACGTTAAATTTTGTATTGTCACTTTAAAAATGTTGATTTACATAACATGTTTTACAAAGTCAACTTCAGTTTGTTTTGCTGCAAATATATTTATTGATGTGATATCAATATTTTCTATAATAATTAAAATGATGTAGTTAGGCTTATATTTTTATTATTACGAATATTAAACAAATGACCCAAACTTCCCTATGTATAATATGCACTATTTCAAAATTTAACCAGTCTTGACTTAGTTTACCTGTGCAAATTCATGAAAAATCAAGTTGAGGTCAATGTCTGTTGCTTTTTCTATGGACAGGATTTACAGATTAAGCATATGTTTCGTCGTCATTCACATATAATTTTTTAAAATTATGTGCGAATTTTGTTTCAATTTTGATAAGATGCATAACTCTAATGCAACAAGTAGCAGAAATGTCAGAATAATTCTCCATGCAACAGTAAAGTTTGACAAAATTTAACACATTCATTTCTGCAGATATACTACAAAAGTTGAAAAAACTATTTATTTCTTCCCATTCCCTCCGAAGTGAAATACAGATAAGCTCATCACGAAGTTGCTTTCTTTGCTATCGACATGTGTTAATTTTCTTTCTAAATTTGACAATTTTTCAGTAACTGATTTGCAGTTCTTTGATAGACTATTAATGTTATAAACAAATCCTAAATTAGAGTTATGGTTTCAGTTTGAAGTGTCAGGAGATTACATATTGCTATTGGAACTGGAATTAGCTTATAAAATTTTTTGAATAACTAATTTGATAATTGCTTTTATGTATTATCCAAAACATTCTATTCGTGAAAAATTGTTGTCCTAAAATATGGCACCCCTAAAATTCTGGCGCTCTAGGCAGCTGCTTATGCCAAGAGTCGGCTCTGACTATAGCCATAAACCTGTAACTATAACCATTTTAGGTATGCATGACTACTTAAATAACTTACCTACACCAGGTAATCATTTGTTAGCGTCTTTTCTGATCCCTGATAATTTCATTGAATAAAATCATAAACATCTGTTTAGAAATCTTTCCATTTGACCTTACAATTATTTAACACAAAAGCAAAACAATCCAAACAATATCATTAAAAAATTATGAAACATAATTTTCTCTAAATATGTGCAAGGTTTTACTCTATATGGTTAAGATCTGTTCAATCTTAACTGCAACAAACCACAATTGCAAAAGGTCCTCCACTGAACATTTTAAACAAGACAAAGTAACAGATTTTTATTGTAATAATCTTGCTTTTCTACTATTCATTAAGTCACCAAAAACCTTTTCAACTGTTCGCTAACAAAAAGGAAGTTCGTCATCACTGTATCGCACGCTGAAAACGAAATCTAAACATGCGACAAAGAAGAGTAGCCAGGCTGCAGCAGTGTTCCTTTATTTCTTGGCAAACGTGATTTTCATTGCATTGGTCGGTGTAATCTTAAATCCCTGGAGAGCTTCCTTTGCGGCAGCTGACTGGACATCATTTTCAAACTCCACGAATGCAATGTCATGACGACCAGGAACCAGCCGGACCTCTTTGAAACCAGGGAACCTTTAAGAAGAATCAAAACAAAATGCACAACACTCTTGGGATGTCCTCTTAAAAAGGCACTACATAAAAACTAGGAGAGACATCATAATTATAATTGAAAAAATTCATACATTATCATAAGTTGAAAATTGTCTAAAGAGCTTTAGAGTGTAAAATGTCAGTGCAAGTGCTAAGAGTTAAATAACAGACAAATTTTGAGTCATATATAAGTATGTATAATATTACATGCATAATATATGGCATACAAAATAACAAGAACCATAACCAAGTTTTTTAATACAATGAAGTACTCGTTGCATCGTGTTGGCTGTGCAGATATATAAATATTTAAAGAGAATCAGTGATACATAATAATGCCCTATAACATAAACTGTCTGCCCAAGACTTCAATGTGCAGGGTCTGAAGTTCTAGTGTATTCTTATGAAAAAGAATTATTGTCGTGAACCCATGCAACTCAAGACGAAGGGTTGTCCAGCTTTAGGATTGTGGCCATCTGTTTGTGCCTCAGTTAAGTCAGAAATGTAAAGTGGCACATAATAAATTAGCAATACTTACCTTCTTACACGAAATAAATACATCACAAAATGAATTCATAAAATTCTATGGTCTGGCTTACTGATTGAAAAGCATAGAGAGCATCATTTCATTGGTCTCTGCTGGGAGGTTGGTGAGGAAGAGGATGTGACACGGAGGTTGTTCTGGAATGATCGCTGGAGCAACCGGAACAAGAGGCTGCAAAACTGGCGCTTGTACTGCAGCTGAAAACATTCATTAAAACAATGCAACATTGGTTAATACATCACCAATTTGAAAACACTCTAAGAGCCCATCTACGACTTTCACTCAGCTGTCAAATAAAATAAAAGGCAACGTTTAAGTCTTTGGAAGGCACCATGTAGATGCTTAGATCATATGCATTTGGTCACCTACTGTAGTGATGATAAAGAAAGAGAACAACGACGATGACAATGGTGATGATGAAGTAACTACTGTGGGTATCAAAAGTTTATAAATCCCGAATCAGGTATCCGAGATCAATAGGAACGGGTACAGCGTACGTGCCACCTGATAATAAATCCGTTGCCCTAAGGATCACAAGTGAGGCATCATATGCATTACTAAGTCCAAATTCAAAGTTAATTAAGCAGTCATCACACTACCCACATGGTAACTATATATATATATATATATATATTTATATATATCAGTTGACCAGTTGAGCCAATCTCCAAAACTGTTTACTTCATACATGCCTCAATGATGAATTCACAACTACAATGCAATAGATTCAATCTAATGTTTCAAAGGTCACAGACATGAAATTGCTAGTCCATAACTGAAATAGCAATCTAGTCAAAATAACCAACCTGCTTCTCTGGCCAGGTTTTGGGCATAAGCTTCACAGTCCAAATGCCACTGCTATGATCTTGCAATTGGCAGAGACACAGACAGGTCAACTGTGACCTACTAGATACACCCATGAAAGTAACAAGACATACTGTAAGAAATCAATGAGTAATTGTACTGACTATAGGTAGACACTGACGTAATGAAACCCACTTTACATTTAAAAATTAACATTATATAGACATACCTGGCTGCATCGTCTTAAGTGGGGTGTTGATAACTGCCTTCTGATTTGCCATAGCTACAACAGTACTCCTACAAATTGAAAGAACGTCATACAGAATATGTTCAAAATATAACCAATGAAATTTTAAAAACCTAAAACAAACTCTGAGAAGAGTGAATACTTGCAGCCATTCACCCACAAGGTCCATAATTTTAAAACAAGGGTCTGCATGAAATTAGCAATTTCGAGCGAGGTTATTGGCACAGAAAAATGACAGCATGAGCACAGAATCTAATTTCTTCTGCTTGAATTTCAATTCGAGAAGCTTTGGCATAAGTATTTTAGTTTTTCCAGGTTGACTTTCCTAAATATACCATCCATGCACTGCTGGACAACAAACATCAAGATCAGTTAACTCCCACAATACGATAACTTCGATAATACGAAGTTAACTTCGATAATACGAAGTTATCCCGATGCCTGCTGGCTATTTTATGTAGATGAACACACTTCTTGCATACATCACAGAAAATTTATGAATGCAAAGTTGCTAATTCATATGCAATAAATGCATAACAAATGTTTTAAATTAAAAACCAAAATATCTACATATTTGTTCGAATAACTGAGCCGCGCTGAACTGAACAGTTATTGGCCATTGGGAGACTCACAGAGCAGGGTAATAACGAAATAAACATAGGGGATATTGAAGAGTAGTCAACGGTAATATTAGACACTGGAAAAACTGCTCAAATGTCTTTCACTCTTCACGCAACATCGTGCAACAGGCAAGTATACCCGAATGATGTTAAAATCTGTTGAGATCTTTCATCAACTTACTTTGCTGGAACCTTCTTCTTCTTCTTCCCCTGCGGCTCTTCCTCCTCATCTTCTCGCTTCTTTTTCTTTGGTCGTTCCACAAAAGTGCCTTTCATTTTGGAGATTATGTCAGAATCTCTCTTAGAATATTGTATTCTCTGTTGTGAAAACAGAAATATGTATATATTGTAATATTGAAAATATTTAAGCGAATGGCTAACACCGATTCAGTAGCTGACAATCAATCTGTTGGTGATTTGTAAATTACAAAATCTTAAACTTTTGTTATTGTCTTGTAGTTTGGCTGTGGGTGGACCATCAATTTGAAATGGAAACTAAACAACTTGTAAGCCGTTTCTCACCTCAATCTGACATAACAAAAATTGCTTGTGTCATTCGCAGTATGTAGGACCGTAAGATCTACACAAGGTTTTACTAAGGCATAATCAGAAATTACATTGGACATTCGCCTTTGCCGAATATCCAGTTTTTCGGGACTATTCAGAAAATATTACACACACAAATAGTTTAAATAATTTTTTTTAATTCAATAATTTTTATAAACATTTAACAATCTAAAAATGAAAATCTAAATTTAAAACTGTATTAGTAGTTATAACAGGCACAAACATTTATTTTTCTAATTTTTCATTACTCAAAATGGCGATAGTCGTAAATTGTAACCTTTGTCTGCAGATGGTACTCGCTGGTCGAGCGTTGCCGCTACTAATCGGTTTTACCCGGACCCGGTAAATAGTGCATCAAAATACTCGGATTCGGTGCCAATTGTCTACTCGGTTATGCCCTAGGTTTTATCTATATCTTTTTTTATAAAAGTCCTTTAAATTTCTTCAAGCTAACACAGCATCACCATTGTAATGGAGAACACATCAATAAAAATGTAGGTTCTAATCATACAGCATAACATTGCATTTAAGTAAACATAAACAAATGATGTGATATGTATGCATGTGTTGTGATGTAGGATAATATTACCATGGGTTTGTCATAGAAAGGAAATCCCTGCATGGAGCGTAGGGCGTTGGTGGCACTGCTGATCTCCTTGAAGATGACAAATGCCTGTCCTCTTGTCTTCAAAGTCTTCATCGCAACGATGTCAAGTATTTGGCCAAACTGCGAGAAGATGGCATACAAAGACTTCTTCAACTCTGCAACAGATCAGTGTTGAAAATATTCATAAGAACCAATTTCAGCACAAACACAAAACAAGTCCAGAGCAAATGAGCATATTCTTAATGACTGTAAAAGCAGGCAACATACTTTATGTAATGTAGATTAATGAAATTTCCTAATCCACTACAAAAGCTACAACAGGAAAAAAAAAATGATTAGAGAATGTATTTAAGCTGGTCAGCATATACTCTCAAAAAGTAAGCTGTGCCACGCATAGAAACTATCCTCTCGATACTCTTCATTAAACTATATTGCCAAGTAGTTGACTTAGTTTCCACAACCTTATAAAAAATTGAAAATTATTGCTATTATTGCTTACCACTAGAAATTAGAAATTAGTGAACTTTAACAGTACAACAAATAACTGTTCTCACCATCCTTCTTGATTTTCTCGTTCAAGTTATTTACATAAATCGTGTGATTTGGTCGAACATCCATGGTTTTACAAGATACAGTTGATGAAATCTTTCACTTCAACAATTCAGTCTTTCTGAACTGAAATTCAAAGCAAATGCAAAACAACTCAGAGACCTCTCCACATAAGGAGAATAATTTGTCACTTGCCTATGCTGTGAAATAATTCATAAATCTTGTAATGCATCAGTCCCATATTCAGCACTTCTCTGTTTGTTCAACCTCATTCAAAACATAAATCTTTTCCAATCAACCCAGCAAGGCCTCAAACTATAAGGGATTCATAATTGGTGCTTTTGAAGATGTATTCCAAAGATACGCTCAATAAGGCACAGTTAGGATATGAATCAACTAGAGAACAGAAAAATCTTGTCTCAAGTTTTCTAAATCATTATATGAACAAACAATGTGGCCAACCAAGATAGCAAGAGGAATACAGCACCACTTGAGCAGGTGAATCGCAACTAATCCAATACAAAATAAAAAAGAAATTAGTTCAGATACTTACTTACTACTTCTTGCAATCAATGTATGCAATCTGACAGAACTCGAATGCAAAACGTCCAAACAACTTAAAATAAAGTGGACCAAGAAATGCCAAGCGTGAGGTAAGACAGCTGAACAGAGCGAGTGTTTGCCAGGGGCGGTATTCACAGGACAGAGTTAAGGTAATACAGTATTAGACCTTAGTTCGGGGTTAGCTATACCCTGGCTAAAACTAACTCGTGGTAGCTATTCATTAGCGCGACTTAAAGGACGGAATATATAGTTAGTCGGGGTATAAATACCGTATAACGTAGATGACGGGCTACTGCGCAAAAGTGTTGATGCGCTATGATACCGCTAAAGATAGGAACGTTGACAAGCGTAAAGAATTTTGTTGGTCAATACGTCAACAAGAACGACTGCTTTACCCGCTTATTAAAACTGTATTTGTGTGGAAATTGCCTATAACTATCAACAGTGACTTAGGCACAATAAATGATATTCCACCACTTCCCAACTCTCCCCTTAAAGTTACTCTGACGCCTCTGGAAACTGGACCTTGACCATTATCGGAATCAGCCTTGGGCCCCCAAATCTCAGAGGTCCTCCAAATGATGAAAACATTAAATGCGAAATGACGTCTCGGTGGGTCATCACATGAATGAAAACATTAAATAAAAGATAACATCTTAGGGAGACCCCCAAATGAATGAAAACATTAAATACAACATGATATCTCAGGGGCTCCCAAATCAATGAAAACATTAAATAAAAAATAACACCTCAGAGGCCTCCAGAAAAATGAAAACGTTTCATACGAAATAACATGTCTCACGTTTGAAATATAGGCCTAATAATTTATATTCTCTATTTATGCAGCCAAGCATTCACATGACAGATGTATTGTGGTAATTCATAATTACTTTGTTAATGTGAATATCAATTGGCTCGATTAGCTGTGTTGGTAAGAGCGAAGGCTGCGTGTTATGGGCTTCTTCGCCACCAGAATTTGGTTCACTGTTTAATTAAGAAATTTTTTAATGAAGTTGCATATTTCAATATTGATGTGATTCACATATCTCAGACTCCTTCCCCTTAGTCACAAATCGTCACAGATGTATGACGCCTCCAATGGGTGCATGACGAAGCTTATAGACGGGCCCCTCTGACTCAGTGTATACATTCGGAGGGCCCCAAAATTGCTTGCACCTAGGGCCCCGTTTTCTGTAAACGTGCCTCTGATTGGAATTACCCTTAGGACAACCCCACCGATTAGACATAGCATTCGTGAATAAGCTGGTGCTACGCTACATAGACTTGTTGTGAGAACAAACCAATCCCAGCCAATAAATGGTAGGCCTATCCTTATTATACACACCGCGCTACATTGGCGACATTTCGCATGCAATATCGTCAGGCATCTCGTCAAATTTGAAACATTTTTTACCTAAAAAATAAAGCAATATAATTTTGGAATTCAGCGAAAGAGGCGAGTAAATATAGTGCCTCTCAAACACCTTTCAACGTCTAAATTGAGGTCAAATGCGACGAAGCGCAAGGGCTGCTATCTTGTTTTTCACCTTTAAGCTGGTATTAGCGGACTTAAACCTACCTCTAAGTGGGATCAGACTTAAACCCCGACTAGAGGGCTAATACCGTCTCATGAATAGCGATATAACCCACTAGTCGCATATAGGCCATATTAAATACGGGTATTAGCGTTAACCCTGTCTTGTGAATACCGCCCCTGGTGAATAGTTAACAAAGCTAAGTGGCTTGCGGGAATCAGTGTTATAGTTGATGAAAGGTTCAGTCATGATTCCCTAAGATGGGAAGCAAAAATAAATGCAAGCCTGATTCGATCTCTGCCAATCTGCCATATGACACTTTTTAACGCTTTACTCTGTTTAAACTTTGGTGCACATGTAGGCCTAGTAATATATTTGACTGTCAAATTCATACCGCTGCTACACAAAATCTATATTATCGCTCACATCGCATGGCGTTTCACTAAAAGAAACAAAAACAACTTTCGCCTCAGAGCAAATATCATAAAAGCAGGAAAATAACAATGGTTTGCTCCAGTTCTTTTTGTAGTTAAAGAAACACAAAGTTATTACAAGCTAAAACAACAATACATTACCTCTACGGACCCTTTGTAACGCACAACAATTGCTATCACTCTAATAGTGTTGCTGCCTAAACTCAAATAGCCCAAAGTTAGAATTGCCAAAACGTCCATGCAACGAAATACTACACACACACACACACACACACACACACACACAGTTATACACACACACACAGTTACACACACACACAGTTACACACACACGCACGCAAGCGCGCACACACGCACACACTAAAAATCTATTTTTGTGTGTACTCGGATTCTGAATAATTATAATGAAGTTACCAGCTAGGGCTGTTAACAATTATTATACTGGAAAAAATTAGGCTATTGCAATAAAATAATAGGCCTATAGCAATACCACTTCATGGTAAAAATATCACGAAACCAGTACCATTACTTTTCCTAAAAAGTATTGCAGTACAAGTACCAAAACTTTGTCAATACTTTTCTATAGGTTTGTTGAAATCGCTCTTAGCACACTTCTACAAGTTGTTCGAACACAATATATGCTCTTATAATGTCGCATTTCCAATCTTCGTTTCCTCGAGTTATAGGCCTACTTATTTTCAATATCAACTATAACTTCGCAAACACTCTAAGAGAAATTAGGTAATTTATAGGCCATTTCGGTCACTTCGAATGCCCTGTTTAGCATAGGTCTACGCCTATAGATTATTCTATCTGTTCGCACCAAAATTCATAGGCTATATATGGCCGAAATTGGTCAGCCTTTCGAAGCGTAACGATTAACTTAAGTTTCATATTTCTTGTTGGCGACTTATTCTAGAGGAAGAGAAACCATGTAAATATTACAGTGGGGAAAATATCGGAAGGCTTTCGAATAGACTATTGCTGACAGACAACAGAAAAGTATTGCAATACATACCACCAGACAAACTATTGCGATAGTCGCTATATAGCTGCGATACCGACAAAAGTATCGGCGAGTATTGATCGAGATACTTTATCGCAATGTAAACAGCTTGTGCTAAGGGGCCGTTCACATATTGTATAACGCATAAAATCCCAATTTTGACTCACCCCTACCCCTAATGACGTTATCTAACAACAGCCGTGACCCTCACCCCTATATTATATAACAGATATGCTACCTAGCCCCCTACCCCACCCCAGTCTATAACTGAGGTGGGGTAGCACGTTAAAAGACAATCAACATAATTCTACCCCACCCCAGTCTATAAGCACGTTAAAAGACATACAATCGACATAATTGTATTGCACAATTTGAAACTTTTATAACAATACAATGTTGGTTAGCACTTTAATAGTAGTGATTCAGCTGATAATTGCCTTTATCCATTTCAAGAACTGTAGCAAAAAATCATCATACACCCAATTAGCTATGTGACAAAAGCTATCTAAAAATTACGTACTCTCTCGTGCCAATGATGATTAGACCGGATGTATGGATCCATGCTCCTCTGCATCTTAAGATTCGGAATTTTAATGGCGCGAAATTCACTTGTATTAATTACGGTAACTAATTGGGTAGTCGACGATTGTAACCATTTACCTACATGTAGGCCTACTAAATCAGCATGATAATACATGGTAGTGACGTACATCCTATTTAAAAGCACTATGTTAGTTTCCCTCCTTTTTTGCACTAGAAATGAGCATTACACTATCACACAGAATGGGTTGGTTTAATATTGCACTGTCGGGTATATATCGATAGATTTGCGGTACAACATTACTCTACCTATTTAATAGCGTATGATGTATACAGAGTGTATACTACAACTACAATTGGGTATCTAAGCAAACATAAACTATGTACACATGCTATAGAAAACGAAATCAAACATTATGATAATACCTAACAAAATAATTGTTTCAAGTGAATTAATTTTAATTTAAACCAAAATCAAAACAAGGCATACAGAATTGAATTTTAGAACGTTTAAGGCTAAGCACAGGAAATTGTTAAACTTTTTAATAGGAAATTGTTAAAAGTGGATTTATAAATAATAAGTAAGAATGCCAGGTGGCAGCTAATGGTGCTAGTTTTGGTTCACAACGTATAGTGAACTTCGATTAAACAATGAAGGTCCGTAGTATATGGAATTTCCAATTGACAGGCGAACAGGCAAAATAGTATAAGCTGAATTTTTTTTGTTATATAACAAAATCTTCAACCTTCCCCCCCACCCTACACAATATAACGCTAACAAAACCGGAACCCACCCACCTACCCCTTGAGCGTTATATAATATGTGAACGGCCCCTTACCTCCATTACTCTCACCGTCTCACCCTCCGTAATTAACCTCCAATACTCTCACCCTCCCTTACCTCCAATACTCTCATCCTTCCTATTGCTCTTCCCTCTCTTACCTCTAATACTCTCGATAGGGTGGAGGAGATGAACATTTTGGGGGTTTTACTCACACCTAGGCTTCGTCCTGATGCACATATTGACCGAATCTGTACTAGAGCTAATCAGTCTTTCTACGCCTTGCGCGTCCTTAGAGCCCATGATGGGCTTCATGGCGTGGTCCTCCATGATGTTGTGCGGGCTACTACTCTAGCCCGCCTTCTGTATGCGTCTCCAGCATGGTATGGTTTCACTAATGCAACCCACCTTGCTCGCCTCAATGCTGTTGTTCGGGAGCTGGAGCGACACGGGATGCTCTCTTCTGAATAATTATCATTTGATGAACTCTGCGATCGAACAGATGTCTCTCTTTTTAATTCTATCCTCTCTAACCTTGACCACAGTCTAAGAAATCTTCTTCGGGGCCATCCATAAAGTACGTCACGCTATTTTTGACCATTTTTAACCCCCCTCCCTCTGTCACAAACTGTCACAAATCTCGGACCCCCCCCCCCTAAAGTACGTCACACTTTCGAACAAAGTTTTTTTAAATTAACACCTAATTAAAATGTAATCTAAAACACACTTCGCTATTAAACTGTATTAAAATATAAAATTTCCACTTAAAAGAACTATCACATTATTAAAATGACTTAGTAGAATAGTCAATTGTCAATAGTTGTCACAATTATTCATTGAAGCAGTAACTCAATCTAGATTGAATTTGAAAACAAAAATTGCAAAAATTAGACTAGACAATTATATAATACACATCATTTATCTGCTGCCTTTTCATTTACAATAGGTGAGGTCAAGTTTTAGATAATCTTCCGATTATGCAATCTTTTTACACAGGATAAGAAGTAGATTAGCGAAACTTGACCTCACCCAGTGATTAAATAATAAAAAGGAAACAAAACAGGCTTTTATGACTCTAGGGTTGTTACAGCGGGCAGTATGAATATTTATCCATGTGTTAACCTCTAATAAAAACGAAATTATAATTTAGATTTTCCTTCACCCCTTTACTAACTAAAAAATGGAACAGTCCAAATTCAAATGCTTGACAAAATTTTTGAAAATTATTTTTAAAGCTATTAAATTCTACTAAAAAAATAAAAAATAAATTATAAATAATATTTTAAAAAAGAAATGTGTGACGTCACACATGGCCTGACCCCCCTCCCCCTGTCACAAACTGTCACACTTTCTTACACCCCTCCCCCTGGAGCGTGACGTACTTTATGGACGGCCCCTTCCTCCTATTAGGAGTGTGGAGCACCAGTTGCGACCGCGTGCTCACAACAGGTCTGCCCCCGGGCTGATTGTTTAACCCGGTGTGGCTTTATTATAAGATTATTGTATCAGCGCCTTAGCCCCCATAGACTTTCCCTCCTGCCCGGCCCTAATAGTTGCTATCCTGGCATTTTACTAATTTTTATACTTTCGACAGATTATGTTTTGCTCGTACCTGTTTTATTTGTACTTGTCGTGCGTTTGCAAACATCTGATTAAAGAATGTACTTACTTACTTACTTACTTACTTACTTACTTACTTACTTACTTACTTACTTACTTACTTACTTACTTACTTACTTACTTACTTACTTACTTACTTACTTACTTACTTACTTACTTACTTACTTACTTACTTACTTACTTACTTACTTACTTACTTACTTACTTACTTACTTACTTACTTACTTACTTACTTACTTACTTACTTACTTACTTACTTACTTACTTACTTACTTACTTACTTACTTACTTACTTACTTACTTACTTACTTACTTACTTACTTACTTACTTACTTACTTACTTACTTACTTACTTACTTACTTACTTACTTACTTACTTACTTACTTACTTACTTACTTACTTACTTACTTACTTACTTACTTACTTACTTACTTACTTACTTACTTACTTACTTACTTACTTACTTACTTACTTACTTACTTACTTACTTACTTACTTACTTACTTACTTACTTACTTACTTACTTACTTACTTACTTACTTACTTACTTACTTACTTACTTACTTACTTACTTACTTACTTACTTACTTACTTACTTACTTACTTACTTACTTACTTACTTACTTACTTACTTACTTACTTACTTACTTACTTACTTACTTACTCTCACCCTCGATCCCTTACCTTCAATACTCTCACTCTCCCTTACCTCCAATAGTCTGATCCTCCCTCACCTCCAATACTCTCACCCTATACTTCACCTCCATTGCTGGATCCAATTATCAGATTTTTAGTTGCCGCGTTATATGGGAATGATCCGAAGTTCGAACACCAACTAATTAATTAGACCTATCTGCTTCTGCGCTGCATTTATGTTGAACATTTCCAGGTCTTAATTGTGGGAGCGAACACCAAAATGATCATGACTTTGTGAACCGGGACCAAGAGGTTTAACTATGACTTGGATATTCTTAAACACCACAATTTGTTAAAAGCGAGTTAGTAGACCTATAAGGTTATTCATTAAAATCAAAGCTATTTGAATAATTAGCCATTCTGTAAAATCGGCCGCTAGATGACGCTAAAACGCATCCACAACATGATGCGAACTAAATGAATACTCTGCGATACATGTGATCTGATAGCGGGTTTGTGGAAGGCTTGCTTTAGTTTTTAAATATTTTGAATATTGTTACATTTATGTATAGAAATTATGGTTGAAAAAGAATCTATGAATATAACGGAGGACGAGGCGGCGTTGTACGACAGACAAATTCGTCTGTGGGGCTTGGATGCACAGAAAAGGTAAATACGTGATCGAAATGACTCGTTTATCGACTGCAGAGCATGAAAAAAATGAAAAAATATACCGAGGCATAGTTAATTTGACTGATAGTGTTAATTCATTAACCATATCTAACAATGGTATATCGCCCCTTCAAGAGCACTATTTAGTGGCGCTTCCAACTCCAGCACGATCAATATAACGGGTGTGGGGAAAGTGCGAACTGCGAACCGGTAATCTGCGAACTGTTTGCGAACTAGGTACGACACAAGCCCTGATGCGACGCCTAACCGACCCTCGCGACGCCTAACATATGGTTAGCATTTTACCTGTTTGCGGTATACACTTTACTTACACCCTAATAGAACAGTCACAATGTGTGAGAAGAACACAGGAGAAGGCCCTGAAAAATAGAGGCGAATCTCAAGGTAATTATGTTCTAATTATACGTTGATCTAGCATGTGTGCAGGTCACCACTGTTAGTCGATTTATGACTTTTATATCACGATATATTAAGTATATTTTAAAAACCACTTGGTTCGTATAATAGTTTAGGCGGCTAGAATTCTACAGATCTCCAATTGCGCTCTATAGAATGGGCGATACAGATGTCCGTATGAATGCATCTTAAAAGTGCTTAGAGGAGAGTTCACATGTATTTGCTGTTGTCATGTTGGGTTTGATTTGTTTCATGGATACAGATTGCGTGCTGCCAGGATCCTAGTAATTGGTTTGGGTGGACTCGGTGCAGAAGTTGTTAAAAACATTGTGTTGTCTGGCATTAAATCGATCGTGCTCTTGGATCATGTTCTGGTCAGTCAACTTATTCTCAAACTCATTCTGACTGATAGCAGTGTCTTTTTAATTAGGAAGTTTATAAACCTATTTGAAGTTTAAAATGATCAAATCTCAATATTAAATTTTTAGATTATTAGTGGAGTAGTACTGTGTTTTCTGTAATTCTTTTGCAAGGTGATCTTTCACCATGGCTGAGCTGCACATACTTGTGATACCTGAAATATTTAGACGTGTGCCATCTGCAATTTTCCAAAAAATTTGTTATTCAATTTTGATACCGCCTTTCTTCCAACATGGTTTTGCTCAGAAGTGCAAACACACGCCTCGATGGCGCAATTGCAATTGCACTGCAGGGCAATAGTGTGCAAAGGACTTGCTCAAGGTCCGTACACACTGACTCCTCGGACGAGGGTCAAATCCGCTCGCTCAGCGCACACTGAACGTTATGGACTGACCGCTCTAACCGATCGACCACTGTGCCACACAATTTTGAGGGGAATGCATGAATAAGCATGACATGATGTGTGATCTTTGTAGTAATTATTGTAATTAATGTTTTAATGTTGTATTATTTAAGGAAGTGTCAATATGTTGTACAATTTGCCTTTTTTCAACATGCTGAGAGCGTGGATCCTTGTTACGTCTCTTTTTTTCAATGGCAAGATTTTAATACTCTGTTGAAATTATTATTGCATGCTGATGCATACCTACTCTTATGATGGCTAATAATATAATTTCACTTACTGCAGATTTGTCTTATGCCTTTTATTTTTTGGTGTTGAGCTTGTAATATAGAGATCAGACACTTATTAGCAAAGATATTTCAGCCTTAATTTTGATTGAATTTCTTATTCGTGTTTTCAGGTTTCCAATGAAGATACATGCAGTCAGTTCCTTGTCGACAGAAAAGATCTAGGAAAAAATGTCAGCATTGAATTAAAGCCATTATGGTGTATTTGCTTTTATATTTGAATAAGCTTGCCACAGCCTAAAAATTGTATGGACTCTGTCCTTGGTCTGCTCCAGTATGTCATCTTTACTTCTAGACTTTACCACACTTTTGGCAGAGAGTGGATCCAGCAATGGCACCACTCTCTAAACTAAACTCTCTAGACTAAACAAGGCTAAACAGAGAAAAGGAAAGACTCCAGGTGCTTCCGAAAGGCAGTAGGGGATACAAGCGAACAGCTCCTTCCAAAGAGATCGGGGGCGGCTGTTCCAACTGTTGGGACCAACCTAGGCAACGCTCCTGGATTGGGTCGTGGCAGAGAGCATGCGGGGAGAAGTTAGTCTTAGTACAAAATCGTTATAATATGGTTTATTTTGACAAGTTTCCGATGTTCGGGCATTGTTGTTTTGTTTACTGACATTTTCATACACATTGTGTGCCTTTTGAATATTTCCACAGAGGGCTGAGAGCTCTGTGCACAAGTCTCAGTTGCTGAATCCAATGGTGGAGGTGTCCTGCGACACGGAAAGTTCAGAGAAGAAATCTGAGGAGTTCTTCTGTGCCTTTGATGTCATTTGTGCCACCTGTTGTGAAGAAAAGGAACTGATCAGGATCAATGAGATCTGTGCCAAGAACAAGATCATGTTCTTTGCTGGTGATGTCTTCGGCTACTATGGTTACATGTTTGCTGATCTGAATGAACACGAGTTCGCCGAGTAAGTTGTTTTGAGCTGAAAACCAGTCACTACTCTTACTACCTTTCATCATTTTAGCACCAGTTACCTTTTCCATTTTATCACCATTAATCTTTCGTCATTTTATCACCACTAATCTTTCATCATTTTATCACCGCTAATCTTTCGTCATTTTATCACCGCTAATCTTTCGTCATTTTATCACCAGTCATCATTTGTCATTTTATCACCGCTAATCTTTCATCATTTTTTCACCACTAATCTTTCGTCATTTTATTACCACCACTAATCTATCGTCATTTTATCACCAGTTATGTTTTGTAATTTTAGCATCACCTTTTGATTCAGCACAGAACTCTGTCATCATTACTCTATCATTTAAATTTGACACCAGATACAACCAGTTGCATATTTATGCTGGAGTCTGTCTGCTTGTATGAATGCTGTATTTGTGCATTTTCTTGTTACAGGGAAGTGATTGATTACAAAAAACCCAGCAGTGAAGGTAGCGGTGAGCCCTCTACTAAGAAGCCACGGTTAGAAGAAGCACGAACCGTTAAAAAGGTAAATTTGTTGAATGCTGTTGTGGTAGCATTCACCAGGTGCAATTCTTGGCTTATTTTCAAAACAAATGCTTTACCAATTGATGATGTCAACAAGGAAAGGTTTTACAGGCATTAGCTTACTGTAGTGACTGTATGGCCTCAACCCTGCTTCTATTTCTCTGTATATGCAAGTTTGACATTATGGTGTTAGTTGACTATTGGTGCCATCCATCAAGGCCATACCTGCACAAGTTTTCGCAGAAGTTTTCATCCTTCTATCAGTACTAATATAAATTATAACTAGGGCATAACTGGGTAGACAATATCCACCGAGTACCGAATCCGAGTATTTGGATGAACTATTTGCCGGATCCGGGTACGAACCGAATAGTAGCGGCGAATCTGGCCAGCAAGTACCATTCGTAGGCAAAGCATAGTTAACCTGCCACGTGCACAGCCACGGATAACTATCTAAAGTCAATGCAGAGTCTATAGCAATATCCTTCATGTAGTGTATCATCTCACTCTAGGCTATAAGAATATATTTATTATTTAATAACTTTATTTGTGAAAAAATGTAAAACCTTGTTATAAAATTTGAAATATGAAGTCATCAACGATGTCTTTACTCTCTAATGTTTAACGGAAAGTGAGTGAAGTCAATTCAAGTGGGAAAATTACTGATTTGGTTGCCCCAGGAATGCAACCAAAACAAATTAAAATATATAAATTAACATCATTATTTTAAAGAAAATTGAATGGAATGTTAAGTTCTTGTTTGATTAATCAAAAACTTATAAGTAAGTCCGTTAGTCCTAAATATATTTGATGAAAAAATATTATTTTATCAAAAAACATCTTTTCAAAAAAAAAATTTTAAAGCTATTTGCAGGTGTAATATTTGCCGAGGCGAGTACTTCTGAATAGTCCAATATTCGGCCGAGGCGAATGTCCGAGGTGATTTCCGGTTATGCCCTAATTATAACTGACATGTAATTTTTTGTGTTGTAATTTAGGTTGTCATAGGACATGTCCTCCTCTTTGGTCCTGTGTCTGGCAGGCGAGGCTAAAAATCTGGAAAATGTCTGGCTTTTGTATGTTTATTGCAATGTGGCAAATTGAGCAATTGGTATTTTGTTGCAGTTTTACTGACTTTAGACACACTTGTTGCCTGTAAGTTCCCTTTAACCTTGGAATAAGGGGCCTAACAGGTTAACAGTCCAATCTACTTTTTTTGTGCAGCTCAGTATTTTTTTCACACGTTTCTGGTTCATAACCTAAGATACAATGTATCTCATAACTGTGTATGGTCAAAGTGCTACTTTTGTAGTAGAGCAGCATGGTTTTTATGGTAAGTATTAAAATGGCTACTATTCAATGGACAATGGAAAAGAAATGACCGTCAGTTGACTCTGTGAAGGGAATCATTCTTACAAAGTGCAACCTCAAAAATGTTTCTTGTGCGAATTCAATGTGTAGGTTATGGGTAACAAGGATTTATTGCAAACAGTTTTCTCCTCAGAGAAATACTGTGCATAATCAAGAAGGTGCAATTGATTGATTTTTTAGGCAGCTGTCAATGTGATTTGGTTTCTTGGTTACTTAGGAGTCTTTTTGGCTCTCTTGTAAAACATTCGCTGTGTCCTCCTTTGTCCTTCTTTCCTACCTTCTGTGTCCTCGTTTATTAACTCCTGTTGTAATTGAATCTGTGCTGTAGTATGAGGCATGTGACAAGGATACACTGTATAATATGTTGTGGATGTTTTGTTTAGCAAGCATTGTTTGTACGGCTACAGAAGGCTCTCGGCTTTGACTGGACAGCTGAAGAAAATGCAGTAAAACTGAAAAAGACTTCACCTTTGTTTTTCATCCTGAGGCGTCAGTACCTGCAACTCTTCAGATTTTGTTTTTATGATGCCATCATGCATTCACATTCTGACTTGAAACTCATTCACTTTGGCTGTTTTACATTGTCAATATTAATTTTGCAGATGTGAATTATATGATTTCTAATTGGTGTCCTGTAAAAACAAGATGGGATGCGGTGGTGTAGCGGTATATTAGTGCCTGGCAACTGAAGAGCCGCAGGTTCGAATCGGGTTTCAAGTTACTGCGCTGCGACCTTGGACAAGTTGCTTACAACTAATTGTCTGTGAGGAAGGTAATGGGAAAGCACCCACTAATATTATACACAGGTGGGATATAAGCCAATGGACCTACCTTTGGGCAGAGAACTCATCATCAAAAGAAGCATTCATAAATAGACTAATGTTCTGTTAAATATGTTTTGTACAAAAGATTGTTGGCTCTTGAATTCCTTTAATGTGCATTACAAATGTGCACTTATCTTGCTTTGCGTTACCTCATATGCATTGCATCTGTTTTACAGTTCTGCTTGAGTTTCGGTCGTCCAATGGGAGATGTCCGAAAACAGAAAATCTCGACTCAGATTCTAAGGAGCTTCAGTCGCTCAGAGCGAACTGGCTGAAGACTGCACTTGGAGTTGATCCGAAATTTGTCTCTGAAGACTTCTGGAAGTGAGTTTTCATTTGATCTCTGGTTTTGTCTTGCCTTAGTTTCAACAGCAATCGACAGTCTTGATGTGGAGAGAGTGATAAATGAGAATTCTACAGAATATAGAATTGAGCAAAAGTTGCTCTTTTTGCCGCTCGTTTTCACTTATACATATCACATGTGTCCATCAGTGAACGAACAAAATACATGTTCACTTAATTATTTTCTAAATTGTAGCTTAATCATTTGAAGATAAAAAAGAAACTTGTAAAAAATATGAAAATCCTGCTTTGAAAGCCGGTGTTTATCAAAGTTCAAATGCTTTGCTGATAAACAATGCTCGACATCAAGAGAAGAGTCTTATCAAGGATTGAGAGGACCTTGAGACCCAGATTCAGTTGACATCAGTCACAACAGTTTGACAGATGACATGTCTTGCGGTATATAGATACCTGGCATATGGCATATGTATAGCACATGTAAATATTATAAATGATGTGAGCTGGCAAGGTTATGAATACTGGAGGTCAAAATGTCACTGGGAGCACCGGTGAGGAGGGTTCTTGAAGTGTGCTACATTGTAGTGACTCGACCAGCAGTAGCCAGATGTTAGAAATAAGCTTTGCAAATGTTTTTATTATCATGGATTTTGCATAACTTGTTGTTTGGCAGGGCGTTGAAAACATTCTTGTGCTATCAGTTTTATAATAAAATAACTAATTGATATGAAAACGATTGTTGCTGGAATGGTAACCAATATTTTGTGAAATATTCTCATGTGTTATCGAAGGCCTGATGGTGATTAAGCTGGTCTTCAGCAATACCATTTAGGAATGTATATTAAATCAGTTTCAGAATAATGATACTGAAAAATGATTTACTGATAGACATCAAAGGGTATCTTTGAAAGTAGCTGATTTACTGTAGTAACGTTAGTGGTGAAGTAGTCGTTTTAGCTGTCTGTCTCAGTGCTTTCGAACCTGCCATGCTACGTCAGGGTGCTGTGGACTTGTTCAACGAACAAGTTCACAGCCGCTACTGGAAGGCAGAACCATAACATTTGTGCAATTTTTTGTTTATCATTACTAGCATAGACTTGGTAACTTAACAGTAGTGAGTAAAAATAGCTGCAAATCTAGATTTGAACACAAGGAAGATGGTTTGTCAGTTAAATAAAGAATTAGAAGAAGAGCAGTCCCTAAAGGTAGCTATGAGGCAGTCATGGGTGTGAAGTGTTAGCATCTTCATTTTCTTAGCCTCTGCATATGAGAGCGGATGGCCAGAACTCTCCCTCGTCGTCTCGTCTTCCCATCAACAGCATGTATACTCATCATAGCTGAGTTGGCAACAGGGGACACAGATGGAACACTGAAATCACTAACCAAATGTCTGCCTCTTGGCTCTTGAAAGTCCAGCAGGCTAACCACTACACTATCTGCCTAGCTTCCTCGAAATGAAGAACTGACTTGAAAAAAAAATAAATGGATGTAAGACCAGTGTGCCACTGACCTGCCATTGCATTGGTACAATTGTTATGGTCTAAAATAGGTTGGGAACCATAGATCTAAGTATCATGCCAGAATTGAGGTGTTATAAGTTCTAATCTGTCTTTGTGTTGCGTTTTCTAAAGGTACTGTTTGCTGATCTGCACCTTTCTGGGTATTTATAAAGCATATAGCCACCTGTCTTTGCCTTGTGTGTTCTATAGGTACTGTTTGCTGATGTGTACCCTTTCTCTGTATAAGCATATAGCCACCTGTCTTTGCCTTTTGTGTTCTATAGGTACTGTTTTGCTGAACTGAGCCCTTTCTGTGTATAAGGCATATAGCCACCTGTCTTTGCCTCTTGTGTTCTATAGGTACTGTTTTGCTGAACTGAGCCCTTTCTGTGTATAAGCGTATAGCCACCTGTCTTTGCCTTGTGTGTTCTATAGGTACTGTTTGCTGATGTGTACCCTTTCTCTGTATAAGCATATAGCCACCTGTCTTTGCCTTTTGTGTTCTATAGGTACTGTTTTGCTGAACTGAGCCCTTTCTGTGTATAAGCGTATAGCCACCTGTCTTTGCCTTTTGTGTTCTATAGGTACTGTTTTGCTGAACTGAGCCCTTTCTGTGTATAAGCGTATAGCCACCTGTCTTTGCCTTTTGTGTTCTATAGGTACTGTTTTGCTGAACTGAGCCCTTTCTGTGTATAAGCGTATAGCCCCCTGTCTTTGCCTTGTGTGTTCTATAGGTACTGTTTTGCTGAGCTGAGCCCTGTCTGTGCTGTGACTGGTGGCATACTTGGCCAGGAGATCATTAAGGCTGTCTCACAAAAGGATGCTCCTCACAACAACTTCTTCTTCTTCAGTGGTCTTGACAGCACAGGACTCGTAGATCGAATAGGATAGCCACAGAGAGACTGATTGGAACATGCCTAAGAGAGACTGAATGATACGTCATTCCGAACAAGAACAGATGCTTAGAGCAGTTATGACAGTTGAAGTCTATGTTGTCAATGATTAACAGTGTCGCAGTTGGCAAGTTGTGATATCCTTCTGGTATGTTTGGCTAAGGAGCCTTGGGAGGGAAGGTAAGGCATCCCACTTCTGCACTGCTTGCACCCCTTTGATCGCATAGCAAGCTATGTTCAGATCAAATGGAACAAAAACAGAAGCAATTTGTATGGGGTTGTTGGAAATTATCTTTATCTTATTTGATACTCTTGGACTAGGGTATGTTTTCACTGTAAATTAATGTTGAAAATTTTATGGATGCCATCTTGTAAGAACTTGTAATGTAAATCACAAATATCCCAGTCCATATAGTGGCCATGTCTAGAGACCAGTTTATTCATTGTCACTAAATTAATTAAATTGGTGAGTTTTTAATTTATTTTTATATCTTGTAAGAACTTGTAATGTAAATCACAAATATCCCAGTCCATATAGTGGCCATGTCTAGAGACCAGTTTATTCATTGTCACTAAATTAATTAAATTGGTGAGTTTTTAATTTATTTTTATATCTTGTAAGAACTTGTAATGTAAATCACAAATATCCCAGTCCATATAGTGGCCATGTCTAGAGACCAGTTTATTCATTGTCACTAAATTAATTAAATTGGTGAGTTTTTAATTTATTTTTATTGTTCACATATTGGCAAGTTATGACAAACCGAGTTCAACAAAACTATAGCACTAATTTTACCATTCCAGAAAAAACTGTCACTAATTTTCATATCAGCTCAATGGGTAAAATGACCTAGAATCAATAGATGTTCGATGGATTACGCAACCAGCTTGCTTCGTATCAAATTAAAACTGGTGAGTAACTAATATTGTAACTAGTTCAACAAATCTTAACTTTAAAAATAAACTTCAGCACTAGAACCCTCAAGATGCCTGACGATTCTTAAGAAAACTGCAGCTAAGAACGTTCAGAAAGCTTTAATCGTAGATTCATTAGAAACTTCATCGAGGTGTGGACATTTTTAGCGCCTTCCTAGGCGTCAATCTTCGGACAGACGAGAACTGGAACCTTTGAATGATGAACTACATAATCGCTTACACTTCCAAGTACCGTTCTTCGAACGACGTCGAGTCCTCTTGTTCCAACCACGATCAGGGTGGCCTTCTCCGAATCCGACATGCCGATTATGCCCTGACCCGGATGTTTGCAAGCCTCACTTCTGAACCTGTGCGGAATCTGTGAATTGTAACAATACACTTTCATCTACATTTCTAGTCACCAAAAACCCATTACGTAGTAAGTTTAGTCTTTATAGAGAGCACTGTTTTTAGAAGTCGATTAGGCCTACGAGGCCCATGTTCATATGTTTCAGATTCAATGGGTCTCTTCGTCAAGCTACTTCAATGTCTCATCAAAATACGATGATCCCTTACGTTGTCTTGGTTGCGAGTCTGCTGTGGGGTGCTATTTATTGAAGCCTAATAATAATAATAATTATTATTATTATAGTGGATTAATGATGACAAGAAAATTCTGAGAATAGATTAGTTATGAAAGGATCAGATCGATATTATTCGTGAATCGTCAAATTTCAGCGTTTTTGGGCAGGATTTGAACTGGATTGCACAATTGAACTGTAGCGGTAGCATTTGGGCCTATACATGCATATATATTATAGTAGACCTATGCCAAAGAATATATATTGACCAACTTCCTCAACACTCTCGAAATAAATATTAGGCCTACCTAATAATAAACTACAGTGATCTCTGGTAAGGAATAGGCCTATGGCGTCGGTAAATAACATTAGAAATTTGTTAGGGATTAGGCCTACTTACTACTCGACTAACTTTTTTGGAGCAACAATGTACCGATAGAAACAGCAGACTTATACAGTCAGGGCCGTACCGAGGGAGGGGCCTGTGGGACCATGGCCCCGGGCGCAAATGTGGAAAGGACGCACATTTCAGGATGGAATAACTTATTATTCCATAAAATGCACTATTTTCAAAATGTGGGGGCGCCAAATTTATGCTACGCACAGGGTGCAATTAGCTAGACAAGGGCGCAATTATAGCTCGGTACGGCCCTGCCTACAGTAGAATGTATCAGTGTGGTGCGTACCTATAAGCTCTTCAACTGTTTTCGCTATAGGACAGAGTAATAGACGATTTCGCATTATAGTAGGCCTATCGATGTCAAAGCACGAAATGGCCAATTCTGTGCTGGAGGGCCGTTGAACCCAATCAGTCAACTTTATGCTCCTTTGAGACATTGCGAGTAGACAACCTATTTGGACGACAAACAGGGCCACGCCATTCATGGGACATCGGAACGAAACCAATTGACACCCACTCCCCCTCTAATGATAATAAGATCCTCGACTTGTAAGTGACCGGTCAAATGGTCCAGGCACAAATAGGGACGGACGGTAGATGCTGATCTTTGCTCTCTCAACGTCCGAAGACAGCTTTGAGATGATCACTGATCAGTAGAGACTGGCTGCAACTGCAACTCTTCTCTACGTACGGGTGACACATCACTCATGATGGCCCATTTGATTGCTCCTTTGATTGCACGCGATCAATCGATACGCTTGAGTGCATCATGACATTAGCTGAACTCCTTCATATGAGCGACATTTTAAAAATTATTTTCATTGCTAGACGTCGCAGATGTCGTCCCAACATCAGGATTCCATCTAGCGAGCATACGAATATCATATAAAATCATAGGATACCATATAATTATGACATAGTTAAGCTGCGGCAGCCGTCGACATAAACGTTTTATAGCGAGCGTGTCAAAATGAAATCGCGGATTGCGATATTACGAGCAGCAATGCGCTTTGTCGGAGTTCAATTGGTGCGTCTATACGCTATAGCCCATAGGTCATTAATATATTATAATTTATGCGAAGCCTCTCCAGAAATTAATTTCTCATTGGTTCGCATCCTTTCGAATATTATGTTCATGTGTAGCCAACAGTACAAGGACCAATATTCTCACATTATGGTTCAAATTAACCCCTACCCCACCTTCATTTGGGTTTCTGCCGTCTTCAGTCTGTTCTAAATGCTGCAGCTGTAGGCTAATAATAGCCTGACTTCCTGTGTCGTCTCGCGTCTGTGCTGCCATGTTTCGCACCTTCATTGGGATCAGCTCAACTACTCAAGGCTATAACATTAATCCATATAGTGGTATAAATACTGTATGGCTGGTCAATGGTGGTATACTGGTCAAGCTAACAAGCATCCGTGCACCTGTCGTCCTCTTCGCCCGCTATACGTTCAGTTGATGGCATAATCAACTGGTCCTACTATAGTCACTAGTGCGTACTGCTATGGCTAGAACACGAGGCTTTGTCTTCACTGATCCTACCATATGAAACCAGCCCTCTGCCCACTCCCTCGAGTCGTCGACACGTTCCTCCTAATTAGCTAATGAGCCAATGTGCCTCTTTTTGTTTACTCGAGACCGCTTTCATTTATCTGGGTTTCTTGCACTGAAAGCGCCTCCGATTGGCTTGCACTGCGAGAGGAGTTATATAAATTTATAGCTACAATACAAACTTATGCAACCGGAAATCCTGGCAGAGAATCGTAACTGGTATCGATCACGATAGGCGTTTGAGCGAATAGGCTTCATAGACCCATAATCATTTGCTGATGACGCTGCCGTCATAATTATGCCAAAGTGGTACTATATTCAAGGCGGGAAGTCACCGGCCACATATGACGCTGCATGGGCAATGATGGGGGAGGGTTCCAAATCGATGAACGACACACAGCTGTCTTCAAATGTGGCGCCTATTAAAGAGAAACATGCAATGATTGATCTCCTCAATGAATTCGACTGAGCCTTTTCATTCGCCAGGTGGCATTGGTAAAATGAGCAGTTTGGTAGATGCACATTGCATGGCTGCCAAATGTTAGTTTCGACTCATGTGATAACTTCCGTTCATCCGTCCAAAGGCTTATATACATGTACTTGGTTTTGTAATCATAATCATACGAGGCTGCATTAATAATTAATATAGGAATGATCATTTATTGAAAAATGAGTAGAGGCGGGGCTACACTAGGCCTACTCCTATATAAAAACATATAGATCTACATAGCATTTAGCCTACATTAAGATAGAAGACTACTTTAGAGTCAGCACGCGTCGGGACAGAGGTTCATAAATATCATCAAAATTGCTTAATAATAAATATGTGACTGCCTGTCATTGGGCACGTAATGACCCAGTTTCCTGGTTTTTGATCGGGTCATGTGACTATCATTGATCCCATTCTTTTTGGATCCAACCTTCGCAGGTGATGACGTCATGATATGACAAAGTAAAAGCAAAATGGAAATCTGCCGACCTTTCGTTGGAATAGTTCCGCATCATAATAGTTTTCCAGTTCCTTCACCTTCTCCAGGGACTCGTTCAGCGACTTCTGCCACTCGTCGACGGGCATCTTCAGGCCGTCTGTGCAAGCACGAAAATGCCAGATAAACAGAAGGTAGAAGATCGAAGGCCTTCAGACCGCCGCAAGAAATATACTATATATAGACTTGCTATGGATTATGGGGAAAGTGGGCGACAGGTCGTAACGGTTATTTCATCAGCGAAGCCATTTGTCAAATTGAGCCATAGGCCTACAGGTTACAGGTTTTACCATAACTTGCATGAGCTTACCATACAGCATCTGATTATTCTAACTTACCTTACATATCTCGTAAATGTTTACACTAATTACGTTCGGTTCTGGAAATAATAATGGGTTATGAGATATTATCACATTTTAATTGTATGGTACCGCCTCACTCTATTGTGTTACTCAATGTTCAGTGGCGTCGCTAGGATGGTAGGCTACGGGAGGCAGATTGGATGTGTTGGGGGCAGGAGAGAGGCCACTCGCCGCCACTATATCTCTTCCCTTACCCCAAGATTTTTTTTAAAAATAACAACGTAACAATAATCATTTGTTGGTGACGCTGCCGTCATAATTATGCCAGAGTGGTATTATTCAAAGCGGGAAGTCACCGGCAATAGATCATGCATACAGTAGCTGATGCAAGTTAAATGCAACGAATAGGCGCTATCATGCGGAAAACTTCTGCCACCGCGGAATGATTATAGTAAGCTGTCAGCAGCCTCTGAACCTCATTGGTAAATATAGCGACGCCACGGTCATGTGTATCATGGTTTTCCGTCTGTCCCATGCCTTGAAACTCTCTATGAAACACATGCTTTATAGCAATGGGATTATGGGAACGCATGTTATAATATATGATATGTAGCGCTATGATGGATGAATTTTAAGCGATACAGTTGAGCGAGTCTTACGTTTGAATGAGAAGGAAGGCAAGTCCTGTACTTCGGGAACATGGCAGACGACGACGAAACTGTCAGGTTTATGAATCTCACGCAGGTACCCTGAAGGAAGGAGAAACATTACTGATGGATAGATGGAGGAATTAATCGATTGATAGATGAATTAATCGACTAAGTGGATGAATAATAAATGGATGGATGCTAGGTGATTGAACAGATGAACAAAACAATTTATAGATGAATGGATGAGTGGATGGATGAATGGGGGAGGGAGGGAAGAATGGATGGATGAATGGATGGATGAATGGAGAGGGGAATGGATGGAGGAATGGATGGAGGAATGGATGAGCTAAGTAGATGAGTGGGTGGGTAGATAGTCTGTCGACTAATCTTTGACGAATGGATGAATGAATGAACAAACAAATGAATGAATGAATGAATGGCGATGTGGTTGGATACATAGATGAATAAAGCAACAAACTGATGATTTGAGTGAATAAGTGGACGAATTGATGGACGGATGGATGAATACACGACTGGTTAGGTGAGAGACCATCAAAACAGGAAAAGGAGAAAATAAATATAATTATTATTAGTCATCAATTACGTCATTAAAGGGGGGCTGTTTTGCCTCAGGTTCTACAGCTATGTTCAGAATTGTTAGGCTCAATCTGAAACCACGTGTCATTCTCATCTGCATGCGAAGATGATGCATCTTAACTTAAGCATGGCATAGCAATAACAAAAAGCGAATGGAATATAATTTTGAATTGTTAAGAGGATGGATGGATGATTAATCATTGATCCTTTATCAATGAACAGGTGGTCAATAGATCTCTCGCGTGCGAAGTCTACCTCATCTCTTCTCCTATATTCAGATTCCTTCTATCGATCCAGTTTCGTTAAAGATATCAGCTGATTTACATTTCTTACCACCCACCCACCCACCCACCCTCATTGGGTGCCCCTCCACCTCCCAAACGAGATCGCCGCCTCTGATACCAGCCATTTCAAACCATACGTAAATGAGCTTAGTATACATTATATACATATATAGACGCCATATTGATAGACTATACAGATGTATACATCTATAATTTCTCAAACAATACATCACTGAAGAAATCTCTTTGGGCACATCCATATATGACATAGGCCAAAAATCGTAATTTCGGACCTCTCTTCTCCTCTGTTGCACCACGTGCGTTTTGTGGACCCTCTCCCCATGCATACGTAGGCTTATATCTGAGCTCAAAACCCTCTACATTGCGAAGGTTAAATAGCTAAATACATCTATAAGACATTAAGTTTACCATAGGCTATTTATTTCTAATCGTCATAGTTAACAGCTTACACTTGTTAACTTTTATGAATAAATAAATTACTAACAACAATTGCATTTAAACAAGTTTTAATGCTGCATAAAATTGATTAAGCAGGAATATAGTCCATGATTGGGTTCGCTGTTATGATTTTAATATTTTGCAATGTGGATGTCATAATTAGACAGCTATATTTGCGTGTGTAGGCCTATACGTTTTTGGGACCACTTCCCTCCCGCCATAGACACCCGTATACGCAAAATTGCCGAAATCCGAAATCTCTCCCTCCCCTGGATCCGTACGTAATATGTGGATGGCCCATTTCTGCTTTTGAATTCCATTGTTAAGTGAGCGCTGCGAAAATATCTGACTGATAATGAAAATATCTGACTAATAATGAAAAATTCTGACTGATAATGAAAATATCTGACTGATAATGAAAATATCTGACTGATAATGAAAATATCTGACTGATAATGAAAATATCTGACTTATAATGAAAATATCTTACTGATAATGAAAATATCTGACTGATAATGAAAATATCTGACTGATAATGAAAATATCTGACTGATAATGAAAATATCTGACTGATAATGAAAATATCTGACTGATAATGAAAATATCTGACTGATAATGAAAATATCTGACTGATAATGAAAATATCTGACTGATAATGAAAATATCTGACTGATAATGAAAATATCTGACTGATAATGAAAATATCTGACTGATAATGAAAATATCTGACTGATAATGAAAATATCTGACTGATAATGAAAATATCTGACTGATAATGAAAATATCTGACTGATAATGAAAATATCTGACTGATAATGAAAATATCTGACTGATAATGAAAATATCTTACTGATAATGAAAATATCTTACTGATAATGAAAATATCTGACTGATAATGAAAATATCTGACTGATAATGAAAATATCTTACTGATAATGAAAATATCTTACTGATAATGAAAATATCTTACTGATAATGAAAATATCTGACTGATAATGAAAATATCTTACTGATAATGAAAATATCTTACTGATAATGAAAATATCTTACTGATAATGATAATCGTTTTTGTTTAATTTCAAACTGATTAACAGCAGTATGTTTACAAACTTATGAACTGCTGATGATTAGCTTAGTTAATACAGGAACCAAATTTAACTATCGGAAGCAGAGGCATCAATCCCCACCCCTGAGTGATGGAGGCAAACCCGAGTCCCCAGTGTCAATGAGGCAAGATATTCCTTCCTAGGACTAAAAAAATACCCCCTCCCTCTACCTGAAACTGGAGGCATTTGGGTGTGTTATCCATCACTCTGCGATACCTCCCGATAAGAATATATACATATATATATACACATATATACATATATACATGTATACATATATACATATATACATGTACGTGTACAATTGTATATGCTTGCCTAACTTCCTAAGTAGGCACGATTCTACATTCGCACTCACTCGCTCGCTCACTCACTCGCTTCCCCGCTCACACATACACCCACAGAAATATATAAACATATACACACGCATATGTGTGTGCGTGTTAACATTGCTGCTATATCATATATATTTATATAATTTATATACTATATATATACTATATACTATAATATAGTATATAAGCCTATATAGCGATCGGAATTTTCAGCGACATCGTCTGTTCCTCTAATTATGATAATTAGATTAAATGTGATGACAGCAGGCGACGGCGTATACGCGGGTCTTGGGCTCCGGTCGTTTCCTGTTTGGACTGCGGAAGGAGGGAGGGATAAAGGGAGGGAGGGATAGAGGGAGGGAGGGATAGAGGGAGGGAGGGATAGAGGGAGGGAGGGGTCGTGAATGGCATCAGCAAACAAATGTCTGTTCAGATCAGACTTCTCTGTGGTCTGCCTGCAGCGGGGTTCATACGTCTCACAGTAACGTAGCCTACAATTATCTGGTAATAGCCTAATAGGTCAAAGAGCCCTACGGTACATGGGGTTCTTTGACCTATTACCAGTTAATTGTTTCGTAATGCAGGCCTAATGCAGTTGCGTTGCTAAGTAGGGATCTTGAAAGGGCAATGTAATTCTCAGAATGAAGTTGTTATATATAAAGCATTTGCATAGCGTCTGATTAAACGTATACGTGGCTCAAAGTGAGACGGATATGCTTTCATTTTTGTGTAGCATTGTAACGCAATTTGATCCATTGTAATGTAATATAATGAAAATACGTATATTATGTTAAAATGTCTTGAGCTACAGAAGCAACAGAGAGTCAGAAAAAACGACAGATGGGCAGAAATACAGAAAGACTCAAAAAGACAGAGAAACAAGCATACATTGACTATATATTGTCCTTGCTATGGGATGCAGACGTAGAGTAAGTCAGCCAGTGATTCACAATCACTGATTCACTTATTTCATTAGTCCGGTGGCTTTTATGGTCAATGTTTCCGCTTCCGATCCAATGTTTATCCAGCGAGATTAAATGTAGCACTAATTATAAACGAATCCCATGACGTATAGAGCAAGACCAACTTCGTTTTATATAAAACTATAACATAAATAAATGTGTATATATCTATTTGTACATAATATTATGTTTGTAGATGATATATATATATATATATATATATATATATATATATATATATATATATATATATATATATATATATATATATAATATATGATCTTGAAGGGCATTAGTCGAAGTGAAAGTAGGCCTACATGACACCAATATATATATATATATATATATATCGCTTTTAGTATGATGATGGTGGTGATTAAGTGATTGATCCGTGTGGGTCGAAGATCGGTAGGTATTCGATGCACTCTTTGATCTACAGGTTTACAGGGACCAAGGCCGCTGTACAGTCCATTGGTCGAAGATCCGTGGGTATCTTACTGCAACCCTGATCCATCCCTGTATCCACAGTGTGTCTGTGTTGCCTGTGCTTTGGATTTCTATGGTATTTGTTTCTTTATGGCCAACGCATCTGCATTCTGCATCCATTCAACCGACACTCTTCTTGTTTCTAGGCTGGGTAGCCTACTGACTGAGTCTGGCTCTGCTGTTGTAAATTATAAGAGATGCATGAGGTAGCGTTTAGATATAGGGTTTAAAAATTTCCTTCTCCCATCCCTATTTCTCTCCCAAGATATCCACAGTGGGAGCCATGGGTTGATTGTGATGGTGACTTGATCTCGGCATGCCACAACTCCGTCAATGGGTAGGGCTGTAAATATTCAACTTTTCACGGAGTTGGTGTCGCCACTCACTACCCCTACTGCACCCTGGTGAAGACGCCGCTGTTGGTCCGCGACTGCTTATTCATCGGGGACAAACCCCGCTTATTCCGCATCCACCCTTCATACTGAAGGGCATTCCACTATCCGCCATCTGTGGACGTACTGGGTTGCAGTACAGCTCTGCAGTGTTTTAGCAACGCGTCAACATTTGTTAAACACCCAGTCACTTTATGGGCATCGACGTATAGGTCCATAAATATACAATGCATGTATGTACGTATGTATGTATGTATATATTTATGCAATGCAATGCACGTATGTATATGTTTGCATGAACTATAGGCATATGCCAAAGCTCGACTCAAATGCTTGAGGGATGTAAGTTATTAATAGCCATTGCATGGTAATGATATCGGTCTGTATATAAATATACATTCGTCGATGTCTACGGAAGCTGACAGCTGTTGTCCCCCAGGAACCATCATCGTCCATCGTTGTATTGGTAGGCGTCATTGATTGAAGTTTCATCTTGCTATCGTCTACACATGCACCGTGTTTAGCCATTGAGGCATTGACTTAACAAACGTCAATTCTGTTGAAGTCTCGGGTTTGGCCTTTGGCTATGATGGATAGCCACTAAGCCACCCGATTTTACTTTTAGGTAGGTGTGTGCCCCACGGGAAGAAAGTGTTGAATTGTTGATGGCTGCTTTTGAACTCTCACTTCGATGATTGTCCTTCAGGGTCAGATATACAAGACTGCAGAAACAATCCGCCTGCCTATCAACCAATGACCTCTGATCCCCCAGAGTGACGTAACATCTGAAGGACAACTGACCTCTACCGCCTTAGATACTCATGATAATTTATAGGACTATGAATCATTAGACGATCAGTACATTGGATCTAAAGTTCGCACACACACACACACACACACACACACACACACACACACACACACACACACACACACACACACACACACAAATATATATATATATAGGCCTACACTCAAGCAAATACACGTTCGTACATGCATGCGCTATAGCAATGTTACATGTATCTTAGGCTATATGAAGGCCTAAGGCCTACTGCCATGAATAACATGCGGCATATAATTTTATAATATGCGTATGAAGGATTGTAAATAAATATACCTTCTGGCAGATAACTCTGATAAACCTTCAGATCAAACTAAATGGGGCCTATATGTAGCCTGCAGGGCGTCACTTTAATTTGCTAAGATATAGGCTTTACTTTACAAAGTAATCTCTATACACAACGCATATATTTACTGCATCATACCTTGTTCCAATGTTATGTTTTGAATAAAGGACCTAAGGCAATTTCGAAGTCATTATTTAATCTATAGCGAGGAGCGTCTGCAGAGGATGCTATAGAGTGCTCTAATTAAATAAAAATACACGTCACATATACATAACATTGTTTTTGTACCATTTAAGTGTCAAATGTTAACGCACACGTATTTCTATGGCTTCTGCCCAATTTTTATTTAAAAGAACTGCTCAGTTACGACCCAAACATGGACCTCCTCTGGACAATGAATGCTCTTCTGAAACACCATCTGATTCGACGAAACGCTCGTGAATAAGCTGGTGCTCTGCGCTTGGCTTTCGAGTTACGCTGTAGAGGTATGGAGATTACGATTACGATCCTCTGATCGTTAGCAATCGCTGCTTGTTTGAATGTGTGCCACGCCCTACATGTCGAGTTGTCGATTACATTTACGATTACACGCAAACATGTCAGACTTCTGATCCATACGGCGCTACAGAAATGTCTTGTTACAGTTACGGTTGTAATTCTGACTACTTACACTGAAAGGCAGATTTGGCATTTTCGCTGGCGTCTATGGCAATTAGAATTACTCTTTTATCCTCGGTGGCCATCAGAAACGAATAGTTGCGATTGACTGCGATTCAAACTGCTTCTGCTTCAAAGCATCAGTCCCACTTCTGATATCCTGATATACAGACAGCAATAGCTATTCAGTCGGTTGGTACACTCCGGCCAGATGTATCCTCCCTCCTCCTTCTCCTCCCTCCTTCTCCTCTCCTTCTTCTTCCTCCACCTTCTGCTTCTCCTCGTCGATCGCAGCCTGTAGTCCGAGAGTGTCACTCGTTAGCAGATGTCACGAGGGATTGTTTCTAGTACGGAGGAACCAAAGAGACGCCTACAGAGATTTTCACAAAGAAAATAATGATGGAATTGAAGATCAGGATTCAGAACCGAGAAGAAGATGGGGTAACATTGAGGAAGACGAAGAATAAGATGACGATGCAATGATGAAGACAAGTTTCATAAGCTAAACTTAGGAAGTAGCCATGAGTAAAAAAACTGTTCGCTATATCAGATTCTTATCCTCTGAATCTGACGGCGGGTGACCAATTCTGTTCCAGAGCCTTCTGATTCACCCCAAAGCGTTGAGTTGCCAGTCCAATATGCCAACCGACTGCTTGTAGTGCAGCAGTGCCAGTCCCAAGTCTGGATAAAGGAGGAGGGCGGCGCCAATGATCTATGTTATCACTCAGTGTCGTTAAACTGAAACTAACCGACAGACCTCGGCTTACGTCGAATGTCTTTCGGTCGACATTAGGTCGGTTTGTTAGCAATCATTGTCGAATCGTGTTTCAATATATATATATATATATATATATATATGTATATATATATAGCCATTCACTGTTGCCTGTCCCTCCATCTGGAACTCTCTACCTCCTCGTGTTCGCTACTCTCTCAGTGAGTCTGTCTTTCGCTCAAACCTTAATGGTTGCCCGGCTTCAAGGTGCACTTCTGAACTTTCTGTAAGGAGGGCATTATCAAATTATTGGATTGTATTATGTAAGGGTTTGATGCAGTTTTGAGTTAATGACACGTGCAGAGATAGCAAGAGGTGTAATTTTGGTCAATTCTTACTGATTTCGTAGAATGGATAAGAACATTGTCGTAATTCTGGCGGAAGTTTATTCCAGGAAGGCGGAACAGCAACGGTTTTGAAACATGAGGAGTCTTCACGGTCTGTATATTGAGATGTCATATGACGTGGCGCCCATTCAAAATGAAAGTGGCTAAGGATGATCCTCAATAAATTTATTAGAAAATTAACACGGTCAAAGTTAAACGCTTGCTATGAAAAACGTTGGTATTTACATTTTACAATTACTTATCAAGTTGCTCGTATATTAAAGTCTTCTAAAGACTTAATTTCCGCCATAGAGATTTGTGCATACCTCTGATATGTCACCTATGTGGCTCCGTAGGGCGAGTTCTGTGTCGAGTTTGTCCCATAAATTAAATATCTCTGCTCGATGCAACTGATAAAACGCGTATTGTTCATAGCACAAGGCTTGGCACGCATAGAGGCCTAGGACAATTAGTGGCAAGAGCCGCAAGACCTAAATTGGCTCCTTGAGTACATGGACGCCAGTGAGGCTAACTCAGCGAGTTGTAAATTTTATAAAACCTAAAATAATAAACTATCTTCAACAATTAAGCAGTTAACTGGTTATTTATATCAACTACACGACCATAACGCACAAAGCGTGATGATCTTACTATCCATCCAGTGGATGAACAAAGACAGACGCACACACACACCCATACCAGACCACAGACACACACACGCGCGCGCGCACGCGCGCACACACACATACACAATTGTAGCCTATCCACAGACACACGCACACACACCTAAGCTCACACACACACACACCTAACCCCCACCCCACACAATCAAACAATCACAAACAAACAAACACACACACACTTACGTACGTACATACTTATAACCTACCCACAGACACACACCTAAATTCACACACACGTAAACTCACACACACACCCAATTCCCCCTCCCACACACACACACACACACACACACACACACACAATCAAAGAATCACAAACAAACACGCACACAATATGATCCAATAGGCCTATATATGGCAGATGTGTACTGTCAATTGGACTGCAGCAGAAGTGCTCACTTCAGTTAGGTATATATATCGAGCACGATGAGCAGTCGAATAAATGACAAGACGAAATTTCCAATACAAATAATACAGTGTATGCACTTTGCAGCTTAATAATAGGTCTCCTGTGCTATAAAAATGTATTTTTCATATATGTAATAAACGATGTAATAAATTTGCTTATTGCTTTATATGTTAAACTTAAACTCGGCATGCGTTCAAGGCCTAGGGACCTAGAGGCTAGACCCTCGTAGAGACCTTAAAATAAATACACCTACGGGATTTAGTGTTGTCCAAGGATGCTTGAACTATGGACTTAGCTTAACTCGTCTAAGCGTGTCCAGGTCTGTTCAGTGTAACGAGTGAGCAGACTTTGATGTGGTAAAAGTTGTTTCAATCTAACAACACTGTATCATAACAACGATCGTTAGCGTCGCTACCAGGTATCTGCATTAACGGGGTTAATAAGTCGTCGACGATGTCCAGCTATCATAAGAGAATAGAAGGGTAGCATCGAAACATATATAGCAGGCAGATGTACATAGATACATATATACATACATACATATAGACATACATACATACATACATACATACATACATACATACATACATACATACATACATACATACATACATACATACATACATACATACATACATACATACATACATACATACATACATACATACATACACAAACACAAACACACACACACACACACACACACACACACACATACATACATACATACATACATACATACATACATACATACATACATACATACATACATACATACATACATACATACATACATACATACATACATACATACATACATACATACATACATACATACATACATACATACATACATACATACATACATACATACATACATACATACATACATACATACATACATACATACATACATACATACATACATACATACATACATACATACATACATACATACATACATACATACATACATACATACATACATACATACATACATACATACATACATACATACATACATACATACATACATACATACATACATACATACATACATACATACATACATACATACATACATACATACATACATACATACATACATACATACATACATACATACATACATACATACATACATACATACATACATACATACATACATACATACATACATACATACATACATACATACATACATACATACATACATACATACATACATACATACATACATACATACATACATACATACATACATACATACATACATACATACATACATAGGGCCTATATACTGATAAACGTCAGCAAGCACATTAGAAGAAGGAAAAGACGTCTTACGACTCTTGCAGCAGATGCTGATGACTCTGTAGAGACTGATTTGCATCAGATGAGATCCATGACGCATACCAAGTGAGGTTGCAATTCTTGGAGGTTTCCAAATAACAATTTTAAGATTATACTATACAACACTAACAACAGTCCTTCCCAATCTGTGTCATCGCATACTTGCGTGCTGCGAACGTTGTGGAAGTGTGTCATGGCCGAATGTCGGAAATCAGAAAGTATCATAGTCTTAATCATGATATTAAGTGCTGCACTAATAAATTGATAAGTAGTCTTGTAATTGTTCCTGCAGTCAAGTAATTTCTTAGCACTGCGATTGAACCGTATTCGAATCTGCTTATGCCATATGTTGCATTTACTTTATCCGATGAACTAACTTACTTATTTACTCTAGACCTATGTCTATGAGATCATCGTTAGTAAACTTCAGTGGCATCCAGATTGGGGTAATCCGGAGGCAAATGCCTCCAATTTCAGGTAGGGGAGTTTTTGTCTAAGTGGGGAATATTCTGCCTTCCTGCCACTTGAGACCGGGGTTTGCCTCCATCACTGAGGGAGATTTACGTCTCTGGTAAACTCCATGATTTCGCGTCTTCGTATCGTCGTATTTTCAGGAGTTGCAGAGAATAGACACATACATGTATTTGTCGGCTCCCGTATACTCCCTATTGCGGTTGAAGTTGAACCAAGTTCAGTTGTATTACATGATATTGAAATTCAGTATTTAAGTTTGGTTTTATCATCATTATAATGCAAATGACTATCTTCGGAACACTCCTATTACCTACTTTCTGTTTAGTCTCTCACAGCCTCCAAGACGTCTTGTTTGTAGTTATAACTGCAAACAGACGTCTAGGCCTATAACAAGTAATAACTAATAACAAGGATTACTGCAACACTTGCGTCTTTGGAACTGTAAGAAAGTAGGCCTACATTATTATAATTACATTCGCCATGACTCTATGCATAGACTCTATGCCTATAAATGTGTATATATGTATAATTTGGCCGCATTATGCTCATGATTATATCACGTAAAAGTTAACATATATATATATGTTTCAGTTTCATCACTGCTACAGTGGGATCCTAAGACAAAAACTTGCACTGACAATAGAAACTCATTTGGATGAAGGTCTCCCTTCCACGCTTGTCTTTGTAGGAAGCTTTAGGGAGACCAAATGGGTGCGGTATGGAGATAGGCTCTGTTTAACGACATTGCGTATTTCCTATAGGCCTATAATGGCGAAGGTCAGTAGTGTCACCACAACCACGTCTGCAACTGATAACACCAGTGTTGGTGATGGCAGTTCAAAGAGACTATTAAGCAAAGTTTTTGATGAAAATGGTTGTAATGTAATGCAAATCCTTGACAATTTCTCAGCGCTCACAAATGAGACGTCAGGGAGACCGGCTTATGCACCGTTGCTAGCCTATACCAAGTCAAGTCCGCAAAAGCTAGGCAATAGCTTCTTGTTTCGTTCCGGTGCCAGGTCAATATCCGTGGAGGTCAAGTTGAGAAGAATACGGTGGTAGTCGGTGATGATGGTGGTCGAGTGGGGACGCAGGAGTAGAATGGTTCGGGTACAAAACAAACATATATACATATGCTTAAAATAGTTGATATATATATATATCAGATCAAATTAAACAAGACTATAAAACTAAACTATTGACAGACCAGACGAGATATCAATAGATCAAATCACAGGTTTCATGATGATGACGATGATGATGATCCATGAACTGAAAGCCCGTAGGTGTCCAGCGCACATTTGACCATTGTACCCCATGCTTCTCTGTCCAGCTGCATGCGTATTTAAGCTGCAATAAGTTGTGTATATCGGTGCCACACTAGTCTTCTGTGTCATCCTGCAGCCATTCTCTGCTAGGTCTCCCCTTTTTCCCCATTCCCCCATAATTCCTGTCATAATGTCATTACACTCTTTATTTCTCTCTTATTATCCATTCTGCAAATGTGCCCAAATTGTCTCAGTTTTCGTTTTATTATGGCTTGCATCATATTCATATTCTCTTTGATGTTTAATCTTTTTCTTACTTAGATGTTTGTTACTCATTTTTCCAGTTTAGCTGCAATATCCTTCTAGGCCTATAGCAGTACATTTCAAACGCTACTAACATTCTTATATTCGTTTCCTTTATAATCCAGGTCACACAGGCATATAGTGCTGTGCTAAATACGCCTGTTTTCAATATCCTCAGTTTGATATTTTATCTTATTGTCTTGCTTTTTCATATGGTATTAAAGCCTGCCACCACTCCTTTCGCTTTATTAATTATTCTCTTTATATCAGTGGTTAGGTCAGATCAAGTGAGACAAGGTCAGGTCAGTTCACATTATATTAAGAGTACATTTAAATCGCATATATATATATATATATATATATATATATATATGCCTCCTAAAACTTTTATCAGATGAGATGTGATCAGCTCAGACTAGTTAAGAGTTTTAATACGTGAGCGATATCCATTTCATATAATCATGCGTCCATCCATAAATCCATCCATAAATCCATCCATAAATCCATCCGTCCGTCCGTCCGTCCAACCATCCATCCATCCATCTATTCATCTAGATGTTGGAGTAGGGGATTCGGCGACCTCCTATTGTCATCCCATACGCCAGAAGAATGAGAAGAATGAACGCTGCCAGACAGATTGCCACAATAAGTGAAGCTCGATTCTCCTCTCTCGCCCGCATCTCGCCATCCTCTCGACAGTGAAACGCTGGAACAAAGATACAGCCACAACTTAAAGAAATCATAGACATCTACCGATTACCATTGTCTCCTAGTATGCGAAGAATTACGTAAAGCTTATATATATTACTATATATTATATATATGTTATATATATACAGTGGTTAAAGTGGCTTGGGTGAGCAGTGGGAACTCCAAAGTTCGAGTTGACTCGATAGGAGACAGGATCATCAATGTCTACAGTCTACCCCTAACCAGGCCTTATGCAAATTTAAGAACTGTGTTCTTCGATGAAACCGCATTTCACATATTAAAAATGTAAAAGAGTTTACATTATAAAATTTAAAAAAATTTAAATAATTTACAGTGACTTTTTAATTATTTTAAATTTCAAACACGTACTACGCCACCTATCGATTGAGAGGCGCGTTCCCGTCTGTCCAATACATTTGAACTCAAGCATTCTCCGTCGCTTATCTCAATACTTGTTTCTTCGATTATTCATATCTGAGCTCGTGGGAAGCTAATGCTAATCCCCTCCTCCCTTTCACTACCCTCACAATTTTTCTCCCTCTCCCTCTCATTCATTCCTCACCTGCCCATCCTCTCCAATTTCAACACTTCGTCCCATTTCCATGCTCCTCGCTTATTCTAATATCATCTTTCTTTCCCTAAAAATAAATATGAGTCCTGCAGATTTTTTTAATATATAGATATACATGTAGGCCTATACAGCCTAATGTCTATAATGTGTCGAGTTCAAACTCAAAGAGCAAGGGTTCGGATCTCACATACAGTTAGGCCTATATTGAGCCAGTCAAATAGCCAACTGTAGCTACATGGGCCTAACAAAAGAGAAAAAAATAAAGAAATTCTATTCAGTCTATGATGTTGTCTACACATGAAAAACTCAATAGACAGCTGTAACCTGAGTGATGTGCAGAATTAATAAATATATTCATTTCACTGAACCCCTTCACACTCGCCGAGCTTGGCTCACTGGTTAAGGTGTCTATTCAATTCAGCAACTCTTGGCAATGATCAGAAATCCTGCCACCTCTACTAATAATCTCGACAATCTTGCTCCACAGCAGTGTATTGCCGTAGGAACTTGCCACGTAAATGGACCAGTTATCTCTCACCCCCTCAGGGTCGAGATCATTTGGCCAGGCATTGGGATTGACACTAGAACTACACAAATCCTTCTCCTAATCTTCCAACAGTTTCTTTGTCATGCCGTCTACCAATGCTTGGTAAAACTGGCTTCGATAAGTTTCCCTCACTTTCCCACTGCAAGTAGCAAATGATACACCCTTGAAAGCGCTTGCATCTGCAGCCTGACCAGCTTCAACATAGTAGGCCTACTGTCCACTCAGTCATTTCTAGCTGCAATGACTTCGATTCGTCTTGTCAGTAGTAGATGATCAACAGGAAGAGTGATATAAACTATCTGCAATGCTGAGGATAAATCGGTCAACTCTTCCAGGGCATCATAGGCCTACACGAGTCCAAAATTCTTTGTGAAAACAGGGTTAGCCAGTTTCATGACCGTTCCCAACAATTTCTGCTGCTCTAAATCAGCTCTCCTACTGCTCAGTGATAAATTGCTAAAAAATTGTACAAACACACTGTAGGATTGCCGAACATCTCTAACCAAGACCAAGAGCTTACATTTGCACCTCACATTCACCGTCTCTTGTGTCATTGTGTGATTCATGCTAAAAGTTGACACTCCGCATGCACTGTTACTCGCTCGATAACTCCAGACGCCACCGCTACACTTGTCCACTCTTTCATCAGATTACTGCTGCTCACTCTATGTAGGCCTCCAAACTGGGCGGTTGCGGAACCTGGACCGGGTCCTGCGTTCTGCCGCACGTCTTGTCGCCAGTTGTCGGTCGCATTCTGAAATGTGGCCACGTCTCCGGCTAGGTGCTGGATGCGCTCCCCTAGTCACTCTTCCAGCAGGGATTCTCGTACCCCATCATCGCTCTGGTCTGGTAGTCCTTGACTTCTTGTCAGGTCTCGTCTCTGCCGATCTTCGCAAACTCTGACATTCAACTTTTAGTGCACCGCGTTGGGCTAATTACCACCCTGCAATCTCAATCAATGACTTCAGATATAATTATGTCGTTAGACTTAATTTAACTTGCCACTGATCTGCATTCCGAAGGGCAGTAAACGATGGTAACCACATTAGCTACATTAACGATGCAAGTAAATCAAAGTTTGAAGTAAACACTGCTTTGACGTATGATCGTTGACGATGCAATGTGCTGTAAACTTTGGTTTTGCAAAATACGTAAATATGTCACACAGTACAACTTAAAAATAGAGATTCCTAATGTGTGAAATTACAGGATCATCTGCGTGACATAATTCTACAATAGGCAACAAACAGTGAGTCCAGGAAACTGCAGAACGGGATCTATATAAACCACATTGTTCTAGGTACACAATAATTGTAGGCCTACACGCTGTGACTCATAATTATTTAATATTAAATTCTGCACTTCATTTGTCATTTTTGAAGCTTCCCACGAGCTCAGATATGAATAATCGAAGAAACAAGTATTGAGATAAGCGACGGAGAATGCTTGAGTTCAAATGTATTGGACAGACGGGAACGCGCCTCTCAATCGATAGGTGGCGTAGTACGTGTTTGAAATTTAAAATAATAATTGGTATTATTGTGGTGGCCTATTTATGAAATTTTAACGTATTCATTTGCTGACTAAACGAAACTGCATTCCTTTCTGTGCGATGATTGATGTGAAATTAATCCTAATTAAATATAAAATTGTACGCTCCTTTGAGATGTGTCGCGCACATGAACCGCTAGGTGGCATCGTACATGTTTTTATTGAATTTGACGTTCCAATTTCTTGTTTTAAGAAAGCTTCGCTCTTTCTGTCCAACAATAATCATTGACGAACAAAGACAGCGATGCTGAAATTAATACCAGAAGAACTTTATTCTGTAGAGGTATTACATGGGTTACAATATAGTGCCTGTTTTCGTCCTTTCTCAAGACGAATTTCTTTTATCTGGAAGTGATTGGTGTGCGCTGAGAGAGGCGCTATATAAATAAAGAGATTTAAATACAATACAATGCAATATGTGATGGCCACCGTACCTGACTTCAGGGAGAGTAGGCCAACACTTCTGCCAATGCCCCTCAACTTCCACTCCCTTTCACCATCTATCATCCTCTGCCTTTTCTCGTCCTCTCCTCTTTCTTTCTGTTCTCATGGATCCTCTCCTTCCGCTATCTATTACTATCCAATGTATTCTCATTCAATTCCCATGCTAATCCCCTCCTCCCTTTCACTACCCTCACAATGTTTCTCCCTCTCCCTCTCATTCATTCCTCACCTGCCCATCCTCTCCAATTTCAACACTTCGTCCCATTTCCATCCTCCTCGCTTATTACTCCCATCCTCATTAGCCCTTCCCTCCGTTCTAATCCTCGCCCATCTTCCGTTCTCCACCACTCGATCCTCATCATCCCCTGCTCTCCCCATTATTATAGTGATCCGTTAGCATACCCGGTTTAAGGCCTTATAGGCTTAGATGTCGTTAGCGTAAAACTGCTTACAAGCGGACAGCAAACACATTGTAAAAGTAATTCTAAATAAGACTCATTAGAGTCATGACTTAGTTGTCGTTACCGAACGGACCTTCCGAATGAGAGTTTTATTGGAACAAATGCGTTCCGAGGGTTCCGTTGCATTGTGAGCAGTGGGAACGCATACACAGGATTTCGAGAGCAGTGGGAACGCCGTTCAAACGCGTTCCCACCCACTTTAAACCCTGTCGTCGCATAAATTAGCTTTGAATGGATCAGGTCATACTAGATTAGGTAGAGTAGATTAGGTTAAAACAGAGTACAGTAGACGAGAATTGATTAATTTAAAGGCCTTCATACAAGTTGATAGGCTGAGGCAATTGTTACCTGTAGGTGTACTAGAACGAGTAAATATGAACGGATGGATCTCAACATCCCACATCTCCATGACAACCATTGGGGTCCTGCTGCTGGCGTCGGCGTTAGGATTCCTTAAATCAATTTCCTCTCGCTCATAGCAGGAATAGGACTGGTTGACAGGAGTGACGAAGTGTCGTTCGCCCTTCTTCGTTGCCAGCTGAACGACATCTTCGACCGCAAAGCAAGAAGAGAATGATCACAAACATACGTTAGATTGAAGCTCTTAAATTGAAGCTCTCAAATGGAAGCTCATAGATTGAAACTTTTAAATTGAAACTCTTAGAATGCAGCTCTTAAATTGAAGCTCATAGATTGAAACTTTTAGATTGAAACTCTTAGATTGAAACTCTTAAATTCAAGCTCTCAAATTCAAGCTCAAATCTCAAATTGAAGCTCATAGATTGAAACTTTTAACTCTTAGAATGAAGCTCTTAAATTGAAGCTCATAGATTGAAACTTTTAGATTGAAACTCTTAGATTGAAACTCTTAAATTGAAGCTCTCAAATTGAAGCTCATAGATTGAAACTTTTAGATTGAAAGTCTTAGAATGAAGCTCTTAAATTGAAGCTCTTAAATTGAAGCACTTAGATTGAAGCTCTTAGATTGAAGCTCTTTCATGGCAGTAAGTGCTTCGATCAATTATACTGCGGTTGATTTGTTTACCGAATGAATTAGTAGGTCTTACGCATTTGACGATTCAGTTGACGAATATATATATATATATATATATATATATAGTGTCGTCAGAATTACATATCGTAAATAATTTGGTGACTCAGTAAGTATTTCAGCGACTAAATGAGTAATTGGTTAGGAACACAGTTTTTGTTTATGCTAATTCAGCTACGAGTCAACTACTAGTCAGTTCGCTATAGTAGCTCAGTTAGTAGGTAGGTCTATATGGTCACAATACGTATCATAAAATTTTACTAAGACATTTATATGGCGCCAAATTAAGGACACCGGCTCGAAATAATAGGGGTGTGACGCCACTTACCTGATGTGAGTGCACTAGTCTCATCTGAGAGCACTCGAGTGAGAAAACTCACCTGAATCGGCTGACGGAAGATCACGTAGAGTCACCTCAACACTTGAGACACTCCAGAAATGTGACTCTGAACCTTGACCTTCAGACTATAATTACATGCCACAGTCATCATCACATCTCGTGAATGTGCTGTCATAGGCTAATAAGAAAGTGTCGAAAATATAAAACCAATGTGTTTTCAAAACCGTGAGGATTCACAAAGTTTTCCAGTTGCCACATAAATCGTTAATTAAGAAATTATTAAACCAAATTATTGACATTAAATGCCAGTTAATTTACAAAAGTAGTAGACCTACGTTATTTGCATTTAATGTATACGTTAACTTCAGTATAGAATTTCAATCACATTTGCCTAATGCGACTCGATTGTAACTCGTGTGACTCGATTATAACACAGCAGAGCCACATAACACAGCGTAATTTAACATTACATAAGCATACATGTATAGTATCGGGCACGACATAACAAAACTTGTAAGCGTGGTGAACCCAGAAAGTTTAACACGGACTGCCTAATCTAACGCTATAAACCTAAACAGCCCATTCTCCCTGTAGCGTCCTTTCTAATTAAATATAATTAGCAGGTTGTTCGCGTCGTTTATAGGACCTACAGTAGCCTATACCTGAAACGTATCCAGGTGAAATCCGAGAATAAACGTTTCGTTGCTCCAGGAGATGTTGAAACTGGTTTTGGTTTCTTCACAGGACCCATCGAACAGAGAATCAGTTCTGGGTATGAAGGCACTCTGCGACAGAAATCGACCATCCTACGACAATCAGAAAAAATAACGATAATTATTAGTTAGATGCAGAATTCTCACGAACGTCAAGGATTCATAAGAATTTTCACCCGATGATGAAGAGAGAGAGGAGACGAAGGAGGATTCGAAGATGACAATGATCATTCTGATGTTTATAATGACACAGAAGAGGAAATAGGGCAGGAATTAGAAGAAAAAAGAAGACGAGGAGAAGGAAAAGGAGATAAAGGATGAGGAGAAGAAAAAGAAATAGAAGAAGAAAGGAGGAGAAGAAAGAAGGAGGAGGAGGAGAAAGGAGGAGTAGGGGAACGAAAAATAGTAGGGGAAGGAGAGGAAGAAGGAAAATAAAGGATGAGAAGGAGAATTGGAGTAGAAGGAGAAGGCGAAGCGGGAGTATGAGAAGAGCAAGGAGAAGGAGACGAAGAGAAGAGGAGGAAGAAGAAGAATGTTTATGTCCCTGATGTATTATCTACCCATAAACGGTAGTTTATTCATTTCATGATCGAGCTCTCTATTAATGTGACAGTAGTGAAACATAAATCTTGACATTATGTCCTTCTGCTTTGATGGGTAATTGACTCCAGACAATTCTGTTATTAGTCAAAGAGTTTAATATTATTGTCATCTAACCTTATCCGAATAGCGAACTGTCAATGCTGCCACGAATGTCACATTAAAACACAACGAACCATTGATCTTGTCGTTTAGCAGAAAGTCTGAAAATGTATCATACGCGCATTTGCCGATTTTTATATTTATATTAGCCTAAATTGTGAAACTAGCCAACTATAGCTGCGTACAGTGTTGGTGGAAAGGTGAAACTGATAGAGTGGAATAGGCATTAATTAAGCACTCGCCTAACAATTGACCCTTCATACGTATAGTTGTCTCTCGGGCTGGGGTGAACCGAAAATCGGTTTGGAACTTGGTACGGCCCGAGTTTCGTAGTACTCAGCAGCACTCGGACTTGCAATACTCGGTCTCGGCAAGAAGTTCAAACTCGGTTCTTCCATATTTCAGACTGTACATGTAGCTTAGCAGGCTGCTCTTCATCATCATCTTCATCATCATCATCATCCATCATTGGTTCTGGTTCGCCATCATCATCATTATTATTATCATAGGCCTAATCATCATCATCAAATAGCGAGAGAGAAGCAGGGTCGACGACAACTTCCCAGGTAGCCCCAAAAAAACATTATGATGTTGCTATGATGAAGAAGACGCAACGCTTTCTTCGAACATCTTCGAACGTTTCAACTGACGTTGTATGGTATAGGTCTACCATGGTCTATCAATAGGCCTACTAAAATAATTTAGACTGATACAGAGATGGCCAGCGGTCCAGACATTAACAAGATGTCGCTAAATAATGGAAGTAATTCGCTACATCAAGGTTAATAATAAATTAACATAAATTATAAGACAAGTAGTTTATATAAGAATCTCGCAAGGAGATACGTGATTATATCGAAGCTGATGAGTGCACTGGAGGAGGGCATAGAGATATACATTTGCATAAATAGTGGATATCTTAATTTTCCGTCGGCCTACTTGTTGGTTCTGGTTCGCCAAAGATGCTTACACTTTCGCCTGTTATAATTGTCAGGAAGGCTGGAAAAGAAACACAACGACGCATCACCAACTCATGAGCATCATCGTAATCATCATCACTATCATCATCATCAATATCGATTCATCATCGTCGTCGTCATCACCGTCATCATCATCATCATCGTCGTCGTCATCGCCATAATCGTCAACAGCAACGGCCACATGTACATTACAATCAATGGCTACTGTTTAGGTCCGTGATTAGGTCTACGATGATGATGATGAGGAGGAGGAGGAGGAGGAGGAGGGAGGAGGAGGAGGAGGATGAAGATGAATAATCTAAGATACAATCGACAACGTTTACCTGTCATGCAGAGCAGCTCTCGTACAGCTGGGTTTAACCTTAGACAAACCATTTTAAAAAGTCCAAAATGAATCATAAGATTTTCGCCTTCTTCCTTTCCTTCATCATTTAGTTCGGTTAACCATTACCATCAGAACTGCGTTATTTCGTCTACAGGTTACTTCGACGCCATTTTTAATCCACAATGCAACAGGTGAGAACACAGGACTAAACGAAATCCGAGAGCGTTTCATTCGACCCGACATCCATCCATTTGACGATTATTGGGTTTTACCTGCCCAGTTGTTCACCGTTCCCTAGCCAATGCTACCTTGTTCTCTCAATTAAGTGCAAACGAATCTTATTCTCTGCCTACGTTCTCAACCGACTTTTTTGCTGACAGTTTGCATGACAGTCTTATTAAGTTTCAGTAAAGTTTCAGGCTCAAATTTTGTATCGTCTCAATCTCAGCTCAGTCAATTATGAATCGTTTCAGCTCATTATAGTACAGCATTATTCTTAGCTCATTGATAAATAGTGTTTCAGTGATCCATAGTGTTCTAGCATGTTAGCTAACTTGCAGCCAAACCTTATACATGTAGGCCTACCTCTTTGGACATAAAAGTTGGTTTGTTATCTAACTTTATCTCAGCTAGAAATTCTTGATTCAGGTGATAAATATGTTTTCAGTTCAGCTGCAGCTGAACAACTTGTTCAATAATGTTCAACTCCCTCTTCCCTTGGTTAATTATTAGTCTCTGCTCAATCTGTAAGCTCAGTCGCCGTGCAAGCTCTGGTCTCTGTGCAATTCTCTGCGTCCTTTGGTTCATCTACGAGCACACGTCAAGCACGCACCGAGTTCACAATGAGCAGCTACTACACTAAACAACTCTCGATCACCATAGGCATTATAGCAACTCGGTGAGAGAAATTTTAATTACATCATTTGTTAGAGATGACTTGTATTGTACAATAGTATAGAACTCAGTGCACAATATCTAGATTTCCTCTTGACTAATTTATTCGAACGTAATTAAACTTTAGGCCTAATAAGCCGATTTCATCCTATTTTCAGCCATCGTAATCATAATTATCCTAATCATCATAATCACCATCATTGTAATCGTTGTCGTCGCCGTCTTCTTATAACTCTTTAATCTTCTAATTGCTGTTCCATTTGCTGCCACTCCTGTACAGTCTCTCGATTCTGAACTAATAGCCAACTCATCGTCGAATGGGAAATTCTTATCCATCACCTGATCTCTTAATTTCCGCTGCATTTCTCTCCACCTGGAGCGCCATCCTCCCCTTCTTCCCTCCTACCTCCTCCTGCTCCTCCTCCTCTTCTTCTTCCCTCCTACCTCCTCCTGCTCCTCCTCTTCTTCTTCTTCCCTCCTACCTCCTCCTGCTCCTCCTCCTCTTCTTCTTCCCTCCTACCTCCTCCTGCTCCTCCACTTCCCTCCTACCTCCTCCTGCTGCTCCTCCTCTTCTTCTTCCCTCCTCCCCTCTTCCTGGTCCTCCTCCTATTCTTCCCTCCTCCCTCTCCTGCGTTATTATTGTCTTCATTGTCAAATTGCAATCTTTATCGTTCACGTCGTCATTATCGTCGTCGTTGTAATCGTTATCATCGCCGTCGTCGCTGCTGTCGTTTGACCCTTGTACCCAGGAGACTTTCCGATCGAAAGTGATTGCACGGGCGTGACGCGTGTCACACTGTCCAACTATTTGCACAGTCCTGTTTCTTCTGTAAAAGTCAAAGGCCTATGTCATTGATTCCAGAGGCCAATGTAGTCATCGGCTCTGACATCACATTTAATACGAGGATCCATATTTGAGTCAATGTTTGATCTGATCTTCTCAGATTATTTACTTACTGAATGACTGCAGAGCATACACCTATATATTGATCGGGCAAATGTTTGTCGATTGCCTGGAGGCAGCCAGTTAATTGAGCGCTGATAATTAATTAATGCATAAATTTTGAAGACCCTGGCTATTCGCGAAGCGCCTGTAATCAATTACGAGTCAATTATTTATTAATTGTCCACAATTAGTTAGTGGCCTTGATCATGTATTAAATAATTGGATGGTCGTTTTAGTTCGTTTAAACTTAATTTGAATGGATAAAAATACACAATGATCCATATGCATTATGCACGTGCCCTTCAACTTAACCCTCTTCGTCCAATAATTAAGCACCCCTAGGGGCCGCTTGATCAGAGCGACGGCAAAAGTTGCATTGTTTAGACCAGTAATAGAATTATGTTAAATTTAGGTCGGCCGCACTAAAAACGACTCGTTGAGGTCTTACATTCGATCGAAACCAATCCCATAGTACGCAAGTCAGGCTGCGTAGGCCAAGCTACAGTATACAAGGTAGCGACAGAGAATGCAGTTGAATAATAATAATAATAATAATAATATGCATTGTATTAATGACCTGTAGGCCTATAGAGCCGCTCACAGCTGCAGTGGTCAGTCACTCTTTTGCGTTCGAGAGAGAAAGAGAGAGAGAGAGACAGACAGACAGAGAAAGAGACAGACAGACAAACAGAGACAGAAAGAGAGAGACAGACAGACGGAGACGGAGACGGATAGGCACACACACACAGACAAACAAACACAGAGAGAAATGTGGGAGAAGAAAGAGATTCAGTACCCTGCGCGTTTGAAGTTAACGAATAAGATTATAACCCGAAAATTTATTTTTCATGTCTTTGCCACGAACACCACACATCATCATGTCATTATAAGCCTATACATTTCTACATCCAAGTTCAAAATAGATAAATTCCGTTTCTTTTAACAGAGGCTGTATCATAACTATAAATGTAAAATATGAATGTGCAATTTTGTAGCGACTGGTTGACCTCGACGATGAAGATTAGATCGGTTGAGATCCGTCACCCCCTACGCTGCCCCCGCATGCCTCCTTCTGTATGGGTGCTGCCTGAGCCAACTAAGACCCTACTAAACAGACCTGACTTTTAAATCGCTGCGTGGACCGCCACCCTCACGCACTGAGTATCTTGATCTTGACGGATATTCTAAAGCGTAGGTCTAGCCACTAAGATGATCAGTGTCGGCGTGTCGCCCTCTTCAAAGTGTACCCTTCGGGGACTTTTGGTGACACACCTCAGATATGGGCAACTAATCAATTAAACTGATTTAATCCAGTTAGCTACAAGCATTTGCAGCTAATCGTCGATAAGTGACCATTGGAAGCGATAAAAGAAACCTTGATCTGAGTAAAATGTAATAAATCAATTGAACTAGGAATAACAAATGAAAAACATTCATGGCAGCGGTGGGATTCGAACCCACGCCCCCGAAGAGACTGGTGCCTAAAACCAGCGCCTTAGACCACTCGGCCACGCTACCGTTACGACAAATACGAGGAAGAAATTTTATATAATTGGTCAAACAATCATTAAATGAGTCTAATCATCAACGTATCATTTTGTTGCTGGGAAACATTTATCTTTTTGTTCACTTCCTTGTCACCTTTAAATGTCATTAGCATGCAACAGATGCACACTAAGTTCCAAATCACTAATACTAGCTTCTTCAACATGGTCTGCCCTCTAGTGAATGACTGGCTAGAAATCAGACCACATTAAAGCCAACGACCTGTTATTATAATGAACGATATGTTATGAAGGATAAAACGATTGGACAACAGCCATTTCGCTGGCAACGAAAGCTAGTGCTGTGGTCAATTTCTGTGTAATTGCCTAAACTCGGAAACAACGAAAGCTTAAAAGCTAAGTGCAGGTCATAAGCTTATTTTTAACGCCACGTCAAGTCAGAGGGGTGATATAAATATATAAAGCAAAAGATAAGTGCTTGGATCAGTCATTAGGCCTAGTGTACAGGTGGAACTTGGGTTATAGATGGAAAAATGAGAGGAGCATTTCTTTGCGGATTGGCTGATGATGCAAACAAGTTTACTACTTTCCATCGTCAACGTATAGTTGAAGAACCGAAGATAACGGGACAGGCAACGTGAGGGAAGAGTGAAGTAAGAGGAGTGTCCGGTAGAGTGAGTTGATCAGTTGAACAGTTTACGTAGATAGCGTAAGTGGGCTGGGACAGCCTGAGAGTAGGCTCATTGCGGCGCTGTATAGATAAGAGATATCTTTGAAGTGAATGCGTTAGCCAATAGCCTGATTTAAGGAAGGGAATGATTCGTTCATGCTTGAGTGTTCTGATACACTTCCATTTACAGGCCTAAGTGAATTTAAGATATTCGAAAATGCTTAGTTAGGCCCTAATTTGTGCGTACAGCAGTCTCATATTAATTCGAGTAAACTCAGAATCAAGGTTCAGGAAAGTGAGTTCAGATATTGGTGGTAGGCCTACAAGTAATTTTAAAAGAAGCATAGGTCGGATCCAGATCGAATAGTATGGCGTAGGTGAAGAATTGCATAAGTTGTACAACTGTGTGAGAGCGTGATCTCAAGACATCTACAGCGCCAAAAAGTAAATTCGCGTGAACCAACTTAACCACAGGTCCTCTGCCAAAAAAGAAACGAACAGACAAATAGGGTCAAAATCGAGTCCATGGTCAATCGGTTGTCCAGAGGTTACCAGGATTCAGAGGGTCATGCAGACAGACGGCTAAGGTGACTAGAATTTATTCGGCGAGGGAGAAGCGGGAAAAGAGATGGGATGACGGCACAGTGGACGATCGGTTAGAGCGGTCAGCTCGTAACGTTCAGTGTGTGCTAAGCGTGCGGGTTCGAGTCTCGTCCAGGGAGTCACTGTGTAGGGACCTTGAGCAAGTCCTTCGCGCACCATTGCTCTGCAGTACAACTGCAATTGCGCCGTCGAGGCGTGTGTATGCACTTCTGAGCAAAAGATGTTGAAAGAAGGGCGGTATCAAATTTGGTAATAAGATAGGATATATCTATGAAAGTCGGTTATTCTCAGCTCTGCGTGAAAAACCTGTGGCCGTGGGGATAACAAGAGGCGAGGTTTTGGTGCTTTTGAAGAATGGATCAGATATTTGTTGTAACACTGGCGAGTTTGTTCCAGAGAGGAGGAACGGACATAACTGCGATCGAAGAGTTTTTTTTACAAATTTAGTCATGATTTGAAGGGGTAGAGAAGTGACGTCAAGACCGAAGAGTAGCGGTTTGAACGAAGTGGATAGGGCATGAACAACTGACGAATATAGATGAGTGAACACACATCCATATTCGTCAGTTGTTATAGAATAAAATACAAATTCTAATCGCCTAAAGCGATTAGAATTTGTATTCTATTCTCTCGGGTATCTGAAACCAATGCAGTAGGGCTAATTTTAGAAGTGCTGTGTTAACAGGGCCCTACCGAAGGGGCAGCGGGGCAAATGTGGAAAGGGCGCAAATTTCAGGCTGGAATAACTTATTATTCTATAAAACGCGCTATATTCAAAATGTGGGGGCGCCAAATTGATGCAACGCACAGGACGCAATTAGCTAGACACAGCTAGGGCGCAATTATAGCTCGATACGGCCTTTGCTGTTAATAACGGCACGAATCACAGCATTCTAACAGCCTGCAAGCAATTTATTTGGTGTTCAGTGTATTCTCTCTCTCGCAAACTTGAATGAGAGAGCTGAGAACCGAGGTGTAGCTAGGGGGGACACGTGTCCCTGGGCGCCAAGCTAGCAGGGGCGCCAAAATGAGGATTAAAACTATTTTTTATTTTGATGCAAACAAATTTATCACAACTAAGTTAGTGAGATTTAATTTTGACGCCACCAAATTATCCTCATTACAAACAGGTTGTCAAGCATGATTTTGGCGCCCCACTGATTAGTGATAACCCAGGGCCTGTGGGGGAGGGATAACACTCACGACGTTTACCCAAATATACGCATTTCACTGCAAATTCTTATAAAATTTGCTGTTTTGCTGTTTCAATTGCAAGCGGCGGTTCTTAAGCAAATTGAAGTATTGGTAGTGTCATTGCAATACTTTTTTCCAGTATTATTAACAAACCTGCATAACATAAACATAAACATAACAACGGTCTAAAGTGGTTCAGAAGAGGTTTAGTCTGTGTTCAAACCACTGCAATTTAACCTAGAACATGGTTAATAGCCCAATTTTCTAAGTTTCTCTTACGAATATCAAAGCCCATGTTTTGGGCTTCAATCAGCTTGCAATTCTTAACATTGAACAAGAAACAAATAGAAAAAATTTTGATATTGACCAATTTACGACAGCTAAAATAATAATAAATATTTATTTTAAACTGTCTACGATAGTCATGTATAAATAGCCTTCAGATAGCCAATATATAAAAATGTGAAAGAAAAGAGGTCGTTCATAAATAGCGTAATACAATTATGGACGAATTTTAACCCTACCTCCCCTCGTCACACGTCGCGACAAAGTCAGAACCCCTCAAAAATGAGGTCACAAAGCACTGCATCCCTCCCCGAAAAACTAGATGTAAGCACATTTTCTCATAATTAGCAAATAAAGTAATTACAACTATGAAAATATTCAAAACAATATAGCAGAACAATGAAAATGGAGTAAGTATAATTGAATAATTGCACCGTTTGTACATGTCGCGCGTCTACAGACGTCTGATTAAAGAATATCCTTACTAACTTACTTACTAATTGTGCATCCCACAAGACGATAAACATTTCAAAAATGAAGAATGGAATAATCATAATTATTGTTGTTAAATTGTGGTAAAGAATTCAAAAATTAAGTGGAACTTATTTAATTGAATAAACTTTTTTTGTGAAATTACACATTTTGATGTTTGATGTGATGACACATGTCTTAAGACACATCCTCTCGTCAGATATCATCACAAATTCGTGGACATCTCCCCTAGTTGCGCATTGTTCAGGCACTAACTTGGCTCAATGCGAATTAGACGTAATTTCACTGTGCCTATCCTTAATGCAATAACATAACATGATCACGCACCTACTAACTTAGTTTTTGCTCACAATTGCTGCCATGGACAATCTCGACTATTATGAAGTCATATATAATCCTCAATCTATAGTCATTGTTAAATGTGTTTTAACGATGGCAAAGATTTTTCCACCACCAGGTGCAAAATTATATTTCAAAAACGCTATCCACATTTAATTAACCAAAACCAGAAACACACATATCAGTCAACAGCTAGCTGGAATAGCACACCTGTCAACATATTCAATAAAAAGTCTCATCATAAAATGAAAGGTCACAAACCAGCACTGCTTGTAAAACCTCAAAAACAGTTCTCTTCAGTCCGCAGATATGCAAATTCTGCCACAAATTCATTGTCCGAATAAATGAAAATAAAAATATCTTATCAACAGTCAAACAGTTTTGCTTTTCACAAACGATTTCTTCTTGCCTGCACAAAAGAAAACAATAATTTCAAAGTAAATGTTAAACTAGTGATGTAAAACACCATCATCACTGAGAAATTCCCAAGAGGATCTTTACTCAAATATATTCAGATATATTGTAATTAGCTTCAATACCTGACATAACAAAACTATTGAGTTTCATCTGACCACCTGGGACTTTATTTAACCCTGCTACTTGGCCACAGTAGGTCTTCTATTATCAAACAATTCATCTCTACATGTACAAGACCTTGTCATCATTCAGACGTACATTAATGTACAGTGTACATGTAGCTGGCGTCATTGTACCAAAGCAACCAAGCATATGATAAAACCAATTGTTTAAAAACTATAAAAATAGCAAACATTCATATAACCTTCAGAGAATCACTGTACGTTTACGTCAACAATTAAACACTTTCGGATCCATGTACACTAACGTGGCCCACCGTGATAATCGCCTAAAACAGAAACATATTAAAGCGATTAACACTCAAAACCAGATAGCACAATAAAGATTGAGCCAGGCTTACAAATTCAACATGAATGCTTAAACAGCTGCAAAAACCAACAGCCTCAAACAATACCAGACCAAAATACACTGGAGAAGTGTCAAACCAATCACTAAGTGAATGATTAAGCTGATTTCAGGTCAAGTTGTAGGAAAACGTATTTAATCACAAAAAGTGCATAACAAGGAAAACTCAATTAAATTGAAATTCTTGAAATTTGGTATCACCCTTCTTCCAACATCTTTTGCTCAGAAGTGCACATGCCTCGACGACGCAACTGCAGTTGTACTGCAAAGCAATTGCACGTGAAAGACTTGCTCAAGGTTCCTACACAGTGATTGACTCCTCGGAAGAGGGTCGAACCCTCTCACTCAGCGCACACTGAGTGTTACGGGCCGACCGCTCTAACCGATCAGCCACCATGCCACACAAACTCAAAAGATTAAGATTAAGCAACAGCGACACTTCATTATCCATGTTTTTACAACTTCATTACAAGGCATAAAAGGTTAAAAAAAACAGAAAAGGTGACATGTCTACCTGACAGGTATACCCAGCGCAAACCATACAGCTACTGACAAGCTTGGGCATATCAAGCTCTTTAAGATAATAATTCCACACTAGGTGGTCAACACTTTCTTAAACCATCTTCAACTGCGAAAGAAGTTACTTACCACGGTCATAGCCTCCTCGCCTTTCACGCTCAACTTGCTGTCTCTTCTGTTCCAATTTTTGCCTATGACAGAATAAGCAACATAAAACCTCTCTAACTATGCATAACATTACTAGTCCACGATATATGTTATTCAGGTCATGGCCATCACAATAGGATATTAATTATAATTTTTCTACTCAACATCAAATATGAATATACGCAGTGGGGAAAATTTTCAAACACCAAAAAAATACAATCAGAGCTCAAACATCACAAACATTAAAATTTCTACACACAATCTAAATTTCCAAACATCTTCCCTGTCTGTCAGCACCAAAAAACACACTTTCGATGAGTTCATCTTGAAAAGCATTACATAAATAAGTGATCACAATTCATCAGCAAAAACCTCCACGCAATACAGCATTATCAGAAACATAGTCAACGCCTTAATATACAATAAAGAAAAATGACATGAACTTACGACAGCATTTTGCTCAAATTGTACAGGAGATTGGCTGGGCTTGTAGACTCGCCATCTTCTCCAAGTCGGGCGGCTCCAACGTCCCTTGGGTCAACTCCGGAAGGAGGAGATTTGCCATAACTTCGCATGTCGCTGCGCTGAACATTTCTTGACGATCGATCATCGGGAGAGCGTGATCGATGGTGACGTTCCTGGCGTATGTCTACACCCCTGAACGATCGATCATCTCGTTCTCCTCTGCCTCGTTGCCCCTCATTTCGGCGGTTGTCTCGCTCATGGAATCGATGGTCATCCGTGGATCGGAAGTTTCCTAGCCAAGATCGAAGAATCAGTTTAACATGACATAAATGAATCTGTAAAGCGAAACTTAAATAAAAAACTAAATAATGTTTAGTCTCATAAACAAACAGAACTGCATCAGTTAGCAAAACCACACAGTCAGCTGGAAGAGCCACCAGCGGCAGGTCCACGCACACACGTGGAACCAGCCAAAAGATTCCCACAAACAGCTGACAGATGGCATGGATGTACAACATAATAGAAGATGAAATTGCAAAAAGTTGGGACGGAAGCAACGATGCCTCCACGGTGATACGAACAGAAGATACTCTGTTCCGCATCAATCCTCATAATCAGTGGCCCAGAATGGAGGTTGAGTAGGTATATCAGGATTAGAGGAGTGGCCAAGTATGAAACATAAGCAGTGTGGAGTCCTACTTGATTACCTATTCCATGCAATCCACTCTCTCGTTTGATTAGCAGTACTAGTAATGCATCTCATTGGCACAGAACTCCACATACATCTGTTGCAGTTTGCGAATCCAGCAAACATGGTCCTCGACATTCTGTGTTCACCGATAACGTCGCATACATGATCAAACCAGAGGACGAGCAACCTTCGACGAACCTTCAGAGAACGGAGTGGGAGTAGCCTGCCACAGTTGTAGCGCAAAGAGCACCTTCCGAAATAATAACGTGAAGTGGACGATCAAAAGAAGTAACCCAAAGAATAATCCGTATGGCAAACAATCCACAAAACTGATGACCACACAATGCGAGCAGAATTGGCTTTTCACACGCCAAAGTGAAAAAACAAAAAATCGTTTAATCAGTTGAAAATATCAATTAAATCACCCAACAGAAATTCTTTCTAATACTACCTTCAAATCAACTTAAGGGGAAATCAGTGTTTTCAAACCATTATCCGTTGCCTGGTAATTTTTATACTTCTCCTCAGTTATCCACTCATTGCCTATACTGGTTTAAAGGTAAAATGAAACAGTGGTGATTATTAAATAAAAAGATTTAGACGACCTGGAATTCTTCTACCGTGGCCCCGTGCCGGATTGCAACCCACCATTTGGGAAACGCTACCCAAAGGGAAAGTAACCTTAAGATCAAATAAAAGTTAAGCTACACAGACATGTCTTAATTAGAAGTGCTCTGCCTCTCACCTGCTTCATCAAGGCGGAGTAGTCGAGATCCAGGCTCCTCCATTCCGTGAACATTTGGAGGTGGGACCATTGGACCCAGAAAGGGCATGTGTGGCTGTGGGACTTGGCCCATCAGCCCGCCTGGTCCAAGAAGAGCTGGACCCATGTTTTGTGGAAGCATCATTCCTGGATTAAGCATAGCACCTGGCCTAAAGAAGACATACTTCACAGAATAAGCACAAAATCTGGCTTACGGAAAACAAACATTTCACAATTATGCATACATGCACAGCACATACATAATTATACAGGTTGGAAAAAATAAACTTATTGAGATTAAGCATTGCATGTAGTTCATGAAGAATAAAGCATAGCTTGTAGCCAAAATAAATCAAGACAAATCCTAACAAGAACATATAAAAAAAACTTTCTTATGAGAACAATGATAGCAACAAACTCTAAATCTTACTTTTCCCTTACCCTGTACCTGGTGTAATATATAGAATGGTCACCAAACTGACTCAAACAACTCATGGTATACAGGTCAAGAAAAAATAAACATCCTGCCATTAAGCATTGCATTTTGATGCAACCTAGTAATTATGCTAGCATACTAAGCATACATATAAACAAAAACCTGAAGTCAACCCATACCCCAGCATCTGTTGTTGCATCATCAGCGCCAAAGGGTTAATCATGCCGGCTCCCATCGCAGCCTGAGCTCTGAAACACGACAACAGACGCAAAACTCGATTACAACCAACCAGTTACACAAGAAAAGAAATCCATACATGCAAATCGAAGTGCAAAAATTTTATTTTTAGGAATCTTTCTCAGGTTTATTCCTTCAAAATCTCTATTAAGAATTCACACTCTCTCACTTTAGAAATAAAGAGAAGAAGAGAAGTCCCTTAAGCTAGTCTGAGATGCAGTCATTTAGAGTTTTAGAGACCTCACCTTTCCTAGTCTTGGCATGTGCACTTAGGTGAATCACTAGTCCTCTCCATTGCCGTTGAAATCTTCCCATACGTGGATACCCAGATACTGACTGCTACAAAACCTGTAAAGCTGGGACTTAAGAATCCACTTGGATTTATATTACATCTAAGAAGACGGCCATGAAGGCTGTTGTTCCCACAAACTTAGAGAAGCATCGTCTAAATGGTCTGAATGAACGAATTACCTCATCATGTTTGCAGCCGAGACTGATGATCGCTGTTGATTTCTCTGCTGATTGTTTTGTCCCCAGCTGCAAAACACATCAAGCACAGACAAAGATCGTTAAAGACGATGCTTATACGATGCCCTTAGTTAAACCTAACGCAAACAATTCTATTCTACATTGAATCCAAATTTCATGTTGTCCCATCAAGGTCAACTTCCCTTAACACTTTAAAATGAGGGTGTACTAAAATGCATGTAAAACTAATCGCTTCCTCTCATCATCAAAATACTGTTGACCTCACAACGCATACTACAATTAAACAAAATAGTACTCAAGTGAATACAGAATAGATGCAAAGCAAGACAAAGAAGCATATCTTGTAAAGTGGAGGTTTGGGCTTGTTTGAGTGCACTCAAATGAGACAACCTAACATAATATTTTACTGAATAAAAAATAATTACATATTTGACATGCCAAAAACAAGCCCAATGCAAGAGAGATAATAACACAATCCTCTAGTTCATATGCAACACCTATTACTATTTAACAATAATTAATTAATCAATCACTTATTTGCAGCCAGGAATTGAAACTAATGTCTGGGGTTTTGAGATTCATCCCACATATTAAAAGAGACCACGTTAAGACGAGGGCACCTACTTCCGTTTTCTCTGCGGTGACCGTCTTTGGTTTCTTGGCGATGAACCCCTCTGACGCGACCTCTGATTGTTCCTATCGTTGCGTCTCATAGGGCTTTTGGACCGTTCGCGCTTGTTTGCCGGGCGACTGTCGTCTGCATCCTTGGCTGCTTCTCTCACCTCATCAATGATGCCAAGACGAATGAGAAAACGACGACAATCGGCCGAAGTCAGAACCGGAAGACCGGCCATTGTCTTCATCTCCTCCAGGGTCGGCACCTCGAGGTTCACCTTACGACGTGCCTTGTTGTCTTTATCGATGACAGAGTTGCACCTATCAATGCGCTGTAACGGACAGAGTGCAAAATAATATGACGTTGCAATTGTAATAATGACAAATCATACAGAATTTCAACTAGCAAACTACTGCTTGGCAATTGTACAGATATATTGTATTCTGAGTGTCTGATATAGATGTGGAGAGGTGTGTGGGAATTGTCCACCGAGAACTGAATACGAGCATTTGGAGTCACTATTGTCTCCAGTTCCAGGTACAAAATGAGAACCATTAATTCCATATGTGAAGTTTCACATTATCATCTAATAGAAAATTAATAAAATGAATGTATGTACTTGTAAAAAATAACTAATACAACACTCATTTAAAAAATAAACAATCAATTCAATGGAGCAGACTTCCGCTGTGGACATTTAATTGTAATTTATACACGTAAGTTTAGCAAATAATTTTAAATATGTTTTTGCAAATATTTGTGTATAATATTTGCAAAGAAAAATACTTCCAAACAGTGCTGAAAATGGCATATTCGGCAGAGGTCAATGTCTGAGACAATATCCGGTTATTTCCATGTATGCAAACATGTATTTGTTATATCCAATGATAGTACCTTTTAACTAACTCCAAGCACAAGACTATCTCACCAACTTAATAAATGCACCATAATGTAGGCTAAACAATATGTCAAGTATAGTCAAGTGAACAGTATGTATATTGTGCAAGACTTGTCTTGTCAAAGCACATTACAAATGCCTAACTGCATTGTATGTTATCAAAGACAGCTCAAATTGGAAAGTCTAACACAGGACCTTCTCCGCTGCTGTGAAAGTGCATTAGCCAGGGCTCTCAAACTGTTCCCCAGTTCACTGACATCAAATCGCACAACAATCGGAACAACACAACCAGAACCGTTACCGTTTTGATGCCTTTTGGTACTTTAATGGATGAATTCTCATTCGCCTTATCCATATTTTTCATCAGCTTCTCCAAGTGTTTCAAAACCAGCCTACGTTCGCGCAGGCGCAGCAATCCTGCAACCACAAGTTCAACCTGTTGATAACAGAGCTGCCACATTCAAATCAATTGACCTAAATAGCACCATAGTCAAGAGCTGCAATCCATTGGAGAAGAAAACGTATATCAGACCCTGGAAGTGAAAGGCGATTCAACTGAATTGAAACACAACACAAATTACAAGTAGTAACGTGTCCCATGCAGGGTATCTCAACCCTTCTTCGGTAAAAAACCCTTCAGTCAAGCTGAAACTCCCCTTTCCTTTTCCCTTTTTTTCTATCTTCGGACAACTAGCCATTTCTCAGATGTCTAGCTTAATCTCCCAGCCATACAATTCTGCCTAACCAACCACACATTATTTAATGACTCCTAACAGGCTTCTACATTTGCTCAATTGAAAATAATAACATCAATCGACAGCAGCTGCACTGACTAACCCCTGGGCAAACTTTCCTCCGGTTGTCTGTATGCCAAGACAGCCAGTCGGTGTCCATCCAACATGAGCTTTTTATCCTCATACTCTTTAGCGGCAGTGGCTGCCTGGGCGTCCGTACGAAACAGAAGAAAGGCATACCTATTGGAAGGGAGAAAAAAACATGAAACTTATTAATGATTTAGAAATGTGAGTTGCTCAAAGATGCTTGCAGTTACATGGTCGCAGCAAGAATAGACTCGCAATCAGCCGACAGACAGGACTTTCAAGGAAGAGCGGTACAATTATCAACATCCAGTCATCACTTTGAGGAAACTGGTGAGGTAAACTAGTCGTGTGCAACTGCTCTGTCAGAGTTGCTGTGAATATGTAGAACAGAGTCGGAAAGTGATCATCCGCAGCCCAGAGATATCATCCTCTTTGAAGCATGCTACAACAGAATGATCTTTTATGCAACAAATCCTTACGACTTGGTGGCACAGTAACATGACGTCGTGTTCCCATCATAACCTGTAACTTTGTACAGTTACAGGACAGATAGATGAAGACTGGAGATTAGTGTGCATCACAATCTCATTCACACTTTATACCAGGGTCCAGCAGTCGTCCAGTGAAGCAATTGGCATAAATAGCAATTTACATCGGGCTTAAATGAGGATGAACGTAACAGTCGGCTGTCCGGTTAGCTGGGTGGTATCAAGAAACGGCTCTGTAGTTCGATAGCAATACAAAGCATATTGCTACGATACAAATCGCACAACCAGCATTAACGAGATATCGTACGAATGTGAGACTGATTTAGGTAAACTATAGGATTGGAAATGAGGCGCAGCATCGTGTGCCGACTCAAAACTGGCCATCTTGTGTTACCAGGCAACAAACCCAGATGCAGTGCAAGCTTATTTCATGGAGGACAAGCCAGTGCATCAAGTGACTGGAAGAGATCCGGCTACAAGATGGACTGACTCCAATCCCGAATCGCTGCTTCAGGCGACTTTGCAGACACTGTGAGTCGCAGAAGCCGCTTCACAGCCATTGTGAAAACAAGCAGCAATACATAAGACATGTTGATGATATCAGTCGCCTTGCGCCAGATGGATCTGACGGTAGGTTATGATTCCCAAATGACGCAGTGACAGCTTCATCTGGAAGAAGGAGCGGACACGAGCGGTTGTGTTTACCCTCTGGCGATCGTAGATTCTCGGCGTTTTGACGCCTCCTTGTGAATTACAACCTCCTCAGCTTCGGGAAACAATTCCTTCAGCGATTCCAACTTGACGTCGTCGATGAGATTTCTTACGACCAAGACGTTGTCGGTCCAACGTTCTGAAAAAATCAGAGACGATATAACTTCGGAGGCAGTAGAATTTTCGTGTACATACACAGAATCAAGCAACAGCGCCTTAACGATAGGAAGCCAGAGTCTCTGCCAATAGACAGATGTCATGCAAACAGGTAAACTGTTACCTGGACCAAACACTATATCCAACTGTATAGAGCAAACATTTTACAAAATGACAACATGAAAGGGAATGTAGTTAACAGGACAAAACTTTTTTTACAATAAACACACCTCCACTTTCTCTCAAAATGTGCTAGATCCTCCTTATAGCACACAGAATTAAACAAGAATTCTGACACATAATAGTCACTCACAAGGATCAAAAATAACGTTCAGCTTTGAACTGCAATTCCATACCAACACCTAGTCAAGTGGTATCTAGTATTGGTCTTAAACAGAACGTTGAAAGCAGACTTCAGCAAATTAATATAAAACTAGAAAATTTCCACATGTGGAACCACAAAACCTTTCTTGCTCTAAGTCAAGGATCCACATTTAGGTTTTTATATTATGTTTTAAGATGATAAAATCAGCATTAAAACAACAACAAAATTATTTCTCTACGATATCCTTGCCATAGTTATGGACAAAAGTGCTATATGATTTAGTACAATAAATCATGCAAAAGTAAAGTAAAACCCTTAAAAAAATCTTTGAAAGATGTAAATTTTAGAAAAAAAGTCAGTTAAAAAACATTTAAAAGGTATGCTTTGTGTAAAAATCTGACAATTATAAACAAATAATTTTAATGATATTTTGAAGTTTTATTCATATAGGTCATATTGGAGCATACGACCGATTTCGTTTTATGGCGCCACATATTTCTTAGAAAATGTAAACATTAAGCTATTTCACCGAAATCAAAACATAAGAGAATCTAAAAGTCACCCCAAATTAGTATCACTACTTCAACAGATTTATTACAGACCATGTGTCGTACAGAATTGTTCGCTGGAGGTTAAAATAACATAAATATGTAAAATAACTTGATCTTTGTTGATTGAGAAACTGCTTCAACTGACAGCTGAGAACCTGTATCAAAACATCATGAACATCGTCTTGCATACGAGACCAAAGAAACTTACTATCTGTCTTGTTTTCCTTGACAAACTGCTCCATGAGAGTATCTAACAAAAATGATAAAACAAGATATGACAGTCATGCATCAATTGCACCCTTAAAGCAGTATATTCCTCATCGAATTTGTACTGTGTGCGACATACCTTTCAAGCATAATGCAAATACAATAGCAGTAATACAAGCTAAGATCTTTCTCATGATACATAATGTTTAAATTCACATGTACATGCATGGCTCTTATGGATGATGAACAGAGTGTCAATTTCCTGTCGAGTACCGAGAACAGGTTTACGACCGAGTTGTACTGTTTTTTAACTTTCAGTTTTTCACTATGAAAATGATAAAAAAATTTGACTGTCGTTCGTAAATTAAAAAATTCAGCACTCGATTGTTTTGAAATTGAAAGCCTATTCTTATTACGGTCCAGACCCATTGTTTGTCCCGAGTCCGAGTTATACAAAATTTGGCTGAGCTGAATTTCCGAGCCGAGCGTTGGCTCATCCGGAATGACTCAATGTCAAAATAGGAAAAGTTTCAACCCCCCATCTTATCGGTTAACATCTGTTAGTTTCTGCTCAAAGCCTTTCAATCAAAAATTCAATATGATCAAAGGATGGATTGAGAAGATGTCAATGTACATTACAATGTAATCTAATGAATTCAAAATGATGGTATAATCTAATTGCATCCGCATCATAGTCATAACACACAGGAAAACACACATAGTGTCACTTTATACTACAAAACCATAGTTTGAACAGTCAAAATACTAACCTGTTTTCTTTTTAATTAAAAACTGTTTGAGAAGCACAGTTGAAACAAGAATTACTAATCAATCAGTCAAAATTTTTAGTGTCCCATCAAGGTATCTCAAAGGGAAACTACATAGCACAATCATAATTCTTTAAATGGAACCAGAGTAAGCAAACGGAGATTCACTCTGATGTCACTTACTGGTGTTGGTTTCAAGTTTAACGGTGATGTCCTCCTTGATCTGCTTCGCTTCTTCCATCGCCTGTGATGCCGATCCAGAGGTCATGAAATTCAGGACAACGATACTGAAATTACATAAAAGTATCTGATCTATTAATTACATTTACCAAACATCATTTCAGACAATCTTCTTTGTCAAAAATTTATAATTAATATAATGTAATTTAGAAGAAAACTACAACTTTGCGAGGCTCTTGTGGAAATCATTTATGTTTTAAGTTGGCTTTTACACAGCTCTGCCTGATGTTTACTAACCATTTTGACTTCTTCCCCATTTATGATAACAGCTTGTGAACATAAATTGAATCACAGACATATGAGGCTCCATGCACATATTGCAAATGCATCTATAAATAATTAAAATAAAATAGCAGTTGAGCTTACCCAGTGTACTCCATAGGGTTGCTCTTGGATCGAACAAAATCGACCTTCATTTCTTCACAGGCATCATTTGTAATGATCTCCTTGAGCTTTGCACTTTCCAGCTCTTCAATGCTCATTGGATAGATGACAAGACGTCTGTTTTGCTTCAGATGTCCAATGTCTATTCCAAACAAAGTTACATACTTAATTACATTGCATATGTACTGTAACAAAACATTTATACAACACCTTTTCAGCTGTTGATACATAGTTTGACCCAGTGTACAATAGAGTCAAGGAGGCAATTTGGTGACAGTGATACAGACATAAAAATAAATGAGTGATTACTACAAATAGCACGAATAATTACAACATAAGAGAGGTCACTTTGTCAAACATACTTACCATTAAGAACAGAATTAAGCGCTGGCATGTTCAACAGAGATCGCTCAATGTCTTCAGGGTTCAATGCATCTTCGTCTTTTTCTGTGGCTGCAGATTCAAGACAAGCAGATATAAAATACTGTCTGAGGCAAGAAATTCTGTTTAAACACCAGTACAACTGATATGCCTCCGAGTTGTCATTTTGCAGACATGCAATATACATACTCTGAATGACACCGAATCTCCTTCCGAGTCATGTAATAAATTAGTAAAAAATGTATTCTCATTTTCTCATTCATAAATGTTGTTTGTTGCTCTATTCACAAAAAGGACAACACTGTTGTAGCCAGGAAGAACAATCCTAACGGTTTCACGATCAGAGGCACACCACCTGCAACTGATGATCAAACGAAACTGAAGGCATAGTACTCAATACATCAATCCAATTACAATGCAATTACAGCCATTATAAGATACAAGTCAAATATGACTACATGCTATAAATTAGTTATTCGTAATACAATAACAGGCATAAATTAAATTAAGAGCAAAACACAAGTTCACCATAATAATGTATTACTGGTGGTCACAGTGAAAACATTCTCCAATAGGTCCGACCCTGTCGTCTACAAGACACACATCATCAATACATTTCACCCGCACTGTTTACCCCACTGCTAATAGCCAACATGGCATCATACGCCTACTTCTGCCAGCAACCTTTTACCCCATGCTCATAACGCTCATCACACCATATGCCTACGCACTCTCCCATACAATTCACCTCAACTGAAACATCCTATTTTACCCACTACTCCAAACATAACTTGTTGATTTCTTTGGCGAGTATAGCTTGTACCCTAACCATCCTTGTTTTACAACATCAGACACAAAAAATACTTTATTACCATCTTCTTCAGGCTCAGGCTCCAAATCATCGTCATCCCACTCATCCACGACCATCAGCCCATCTTTTCCCACCAACTTCTCCTCCAATTTATCCTCCTCGTGACCCTCTCCCTCCAGCTCGTCTCCTTCCTGTTCTTCACCCTCATGTTCTTCTGGTTCCTGTTCTTCCTCTTCCTCATCCATGTGTTCTTGTTCTGTGTCCCCTGCAGTGTTGGACACATCAGCCCCCGCTTCTTCTGTCTCGGCATTCATCTCCTCCTCTTTTGAGTCTGTGCCATGATCATGTTTTGACTGAGCTGAATCCTCGAGATCAATGTGTTCCTCGCTGATGAAGATCAAATCTCCATCCACATTGTTGTCATCTCCTTCGACGTTGCTCATTTTGTCTGACAGATGAAGTAACAGAAAATGCAAACAATCCAATGTAGTAATTGTTGCACATAAATAAAACCTTGTAGCTTTCAACTAGACACAAATGGCTTAGCAGGGAATCTCCCTTCTGCATAAAATAAATTATAGATCTGAGAGAAAAGTTGAGTCAATTTCAGACCAGCATCCTAAATGTAGGCACAACAAATGGGTCATTTATCTTATGCAACTTCATATAATCCTAAGACACATATAGCAAGTCAACTGTTGCTATCATCATATTTCTATTCTCAGCAGCTTCAAGTCACCAACTTAAAATGTTAGGGCACATGGTTATGTCAGAGAAACACTGTTGCACACTGCACGCAATATTCATTAATTCATTACGAAAAAAAAATATTTCCAATCAACAGTTAGCCAGAATGCCCTGAAACTGTTATGCATCTCAAGTATCTACTTGAATTAAAAATCTATGGAACATATAATATTACAACAAATCCTTATGAGGACTCATGTCATGTTCAATGGATGAAGAGTATAGTTCAATTGTGAACAAGTGAAAGTAAAAAACATGGGTTTTTCGGGACCCTCTTTTATTGACTTTGGTAATCTGGTAGATGGCGTAATCAATCCATTTATTTAAAATATAATTTATGATGTAAACTTGCCAGAGTGGAGCTCGTCAAGGAGGACTCACTCAAGTGGTTAAATGATATGACATAGTGCATATATACCAAACACGTTCATCCTGGCATATGTAGTCTAGGTAAGCGAACAGCCACAGCACAGAGTCAATTACATAAGTTAAAAACCCTGACACATAATATCGAAATAGCATGGCAAAAAATAAGTGTGCAGTCACACAAAATTTGAATGTCATGATATCACTCTTATCAACAAGAATGCCTTTAGATACTAAGCTCAGTGCTACCGATGGCCTATTTATAGTTTTGGGTACTCCAGCTCGCGCATATTGGGATCAACCCGTATCATCGAAACCAAACCCGAATCCCCGAAAAGCTTTAAAGGTAAAAAAGCCTGATTCCCCAAAAACAGCACTGTACTGTTGAAAGAGGCTGAACGGTCTCAAAACAGCGCAATTCTTTAATTGATTCAGGTACCAGTTAAGCAGAATCCTTTTCATCAATCCAGCTTCGTTATCGAGGATACAGCGAAAATCAGATGGGGGGATTCGAGTTCCGACGATTCGCTACACACCACGCATATCTTAGGCGTGGCTTGTGTGGAGACCTCTGTGCAAACCTTTAGCGTATGCGCACTCTAAATAACCTATAATTTCTTATAGTTATGCGTCGTGAGGGTCGATTAGGGTCAGGTTAAGCATCATGAGGTTCGGTTAGGGTTAGTTTAGGCGTTGTGAGGGTCATTTAGGGTTAGTGTTAGGGCTAGTGTAGTTTTTAAACATATATGAAGCTTACTTACTCCTTTGTGTCAATCACGAGCCGGAAGTATTTTGTTCTGACCAATGGCAGCAGATCAAAATATTATGCGTAAGTTGGAGTCCCCGAAACTATAAGTAAGCCATACCGATTCCTCAGATAATTAATCTAACACTCGTGACTATATCAAAAGTCATGCGCTGAAATAATACGCCACAGTAAAGCAAATTAAAGAATTTTAGACGGACCCAACGAAAGTCCACCATCATCGCACGATTCTGCAAGCAGATACCCGATAAAATCATGCAACCATACCAGATGCACTGTTATTTTGCCAAATATGTGATTCAGTGTAATACTCTTATACCTACATTTATCTACAGTGTCAATTTAATCCCAGTTTTAAGATAATATCTTTTTCAACGTCACACCGCAACTTCACAAAATGGCGAAATTGCATGAAGTTCCGGAAGTCTATTGAAGTTCTGCGATGGCTAGAAACGAACAAAGATTTATTAAATTTCTTTTGTTATTGAGGACTTACTTACGTAGACTTAGTTCCTCCCGCTAATCTTGGAACATTGGTCAATAAGAGTTTTTCATCCCGTACGATCCTTAGTCTCTTTCTCGTCCTCCCACCTCCCAGTCAAAGCTATCGAGGCATTCCATTCAATTCATTGTATTGCTGCCATTGAAAGCAGAAAACTGAGAAAAGCAATTATTTAACACTAGCTGAAGTCAGAAACGTCATTTCAGCTTTTTTCATGGGAAGGGGGGGGGCAAGCAAACATTTTTACGGCAACGGGGCGGGGGAGAATTTTTTTCTGGCGACGAGGTGTGTGTGTGTGCTTTCAGTGATATGTTACTAAATAATTATATGGCTATTAAATTATGATCTTGTATGGATATTTACAAGCACTATAATCTAAATGTGGAAATTCAAAGGGAAAATGCCCCCGCTGTCACCCCCACCCAAAATGATGTCCCTGGCTGGGGTACCCAGCGTTGCACGGGTTAAGACAGATTTTTGCCCTGGAGAGCAGGAAGACTGCGGCCGCGGGTTTACGAGCCCTCTACTTGGTGTGCTAAGTGTTCCCCAAGCGAACGGCGAAGGTTTAGAGTGAATAGGTGCAAAAGTGCGCAAATGCATAAACGGACAGACAGACACGCACATAAAATCTAGATATACACGTATCTTCAAATTTTCCTCCTCTTCCTATTCTCTATTGTTCATCTTTACTCACCTTCCTCCCTTCCTCTTCTTCTAATTCCTGGCATCATCTCTTTCTACCACTTCATTACGTTTCATTCACCTTCCCTCAATCTAATCCCTCCTCCTCATTTCCCATTCCTAACCTTCTTCATCATCCTAACCCCTCTTCTTAGCCTGATAGCCCGAACCCTCTGCATTCCCACGAACTGCTTTTTGTCCCACGAAAGCCATTTCGATTGAATAACTGTAAAAATGTGGAAATGCATAAACGGAATTGTGCATAGACACTGATGCATACAAAGTACATACCCACCTGACCGAGTGTGCAATCGAAATAAGAAATAGTTGTGGCAAACAGAAATCAGGTGCACATGTAGGCCTACAGCATTCGTAGGTTGGAGGCCAACGTGTGTCGCTCGTGGCGACTGAAAAGGAAACTTTCCTTGGGGAAGGTCATGAAACAGGTTTTTGGCCCTGGAGACCTGGAAGAAGGCGTGCTCGAGTTTCACGAACCCCTCGACTGCGTTTATCAGGTGTTCCCCGAGCCAACGAGTGAATAGCTCTAAAGCTCTGTAAATGCATCGCCGGACAAGACACACATACATACAGACAGAATTCTGTCCTTATTTATATAAATCAGTCAGTAACAACTGTACAGGGGTCCGGAAAGGACAATAGTTCCGCTAGGTAGGAATGAAGGAAAGGGAGGTTGAGGGCAATTGGACGAAAAAAGAGGGTGGGGCAAATGGAGGAAAGGGAGGGTGAGGTCAAATGAAGGAAAGGGAGGGTGCGGGCAACATGGAGGAAAGGGAGGGCGAGGGCAAATGGAGGAAATGGAGGGTGCGGGCAACATGGAGGAAAGGGAGGGTGAGGGCAGATGGAGAACGTGAAAAGTACGGATTAACTCTTCACAACTCATCTGCTGTTGAGCATTTTTGATGCCTGATGGAATGGGAACAATTTAAAATCCGTGAGATAGAAGGAAAACAAGTTGTCAATTTTATCGGTGGGGCTGTCGAGAGCAAGCAAATTTGGTAGGCCTAGACCTACTACATAAAACGTCAGCCGAGGTTATTTTATTTTGTGCTGATCGTTAATATTATTATGATTAATGTTGAGTTGGGCAGTTGCCCGGGTTTCATTTTTACTCTGGTTACGCCACTGAACATGCAGTGTACATTCGAGCATTGATCTTTACTGAGTACTTGAACATGGTGACGGTTGATACAAATTAACCTGAGGACACTTCTTTATGCGTTTGTCTATCTCTCTACAGATTTCGTCTGAACCAGTAATCTAATCAAATCCTTGTGTCCTAACTCTCGTCTATTCCAATCTTATTCGAAGATAAAGATTATTTAGAGAGACAAAGACAGCAACCGATTTTCGTGCGAAAACCTCGCAAATAATTTATATTCGTCAGTATTCGTAGCGTTTTCAAACAGAGTTCTCTTCTTGTAAACTGAGATTGGGGATGGTCTGAGAGACCGAGACAGGTGCCGTCGAGAAATTGCCATCGATTCGAACAGCTTTCTGGTATCGATACATTTTGACAGATCAATACACGACTGACGGCTGTTCCAGCTGCTCATCCCATTCCTCGATCGTCTCCCTCTACTTGTCTTTGGCTGTGCCATATATTTACCTGTTCGTATCGTATCGTATCGTAATCTCAGCAATTCTACACCGCCCACAAAAGCGTAGTCGCGGGAATCAGCTTATTCACAGGCGCTTAATCAAAACAGAATCGATAGGCAGAGGTCAAATCCAGAGAGTCAGGCAGGCAGACAGGTAGACGGCTAAGGTGGATGGTGTTTGGAGAAGAAACGGCGAGGGAGATGGGAGGAAGAGGAGGAATCAGGATAGGATTTGCGAAAGAGCAGTGCTTTGAGTTGTGAGTGAAAAAGCTGTGAGGAGATAGCAAGAGGTGAGATGTTTGTGAATCCGTAGGACGTATCAGATATTTGTCTTAATGCTGGAGGGAGTTTGTTCCAAAGAGGCGGGACAGCAATGGCTATGGAGCGATTTGCGAATTTGAGTGATGATGTGACGGGAGGGCGAAGTAGTGTGAGGGTGGAAGAGGAACAGGTTGAACGATGAATCGTGAACAACTGACGGAGATATGTGGGCTGTGAGGATTGCAGTGTGTTGTAGGTGAGTGAAATGACCTTATATTCGATCCGTTCGGGTATTTTGAGCCAGTGGAGTGATTTGAGGACAGGAGTGATATGGTGATGCTTTGGGGTCTTGGTGACAGCACGGGCGAGAGCATTCTGGATGGCTTGGAGGCGATTTAATTGGGTGGTGTCTATATTTAAGAAAAGGGAATTATAGTAATCCAATTTAGCGTGAGCTATTGATGTGGCGATTGTGAGTGCAGTTTTGGAGTCAAGCATAGGGCGGATTCTACGAAGATCACGGATGTGCAGGAAGCAAGAGCAAGAAAGATGAGTGATGTGATCAGCGAAGCTAAGGTTTTGGTCAAAGATTATGCCTAGGTTACGGACAGGAGAATTTGCAGTGAATTTGTGGGTGGATGCAGAATCAGGGTTGAGAGAAATAGTGGGATCAGGAATTTTCTTCAGTTGCTCACGGAGGCCAATCAGAAAGAATTCGGTTTTGGAGGGGTTCAGGCAGAGGAGATCTGAGGTTATCCAGGATGAGATATGGGTGACGACATGGGGCAGATTATCAATGGAGTTGGAGAAGCTGGTTGGAGAGAAAGAAATGAATAACTGCGTGTCGTCAGCGTATAGATGCTGGTCAACCGAGGATGCGTTAATGAGTGAACTGAGGGGGTAGTATAGAGAATGAACAAGAGGGGTCCAAGAACAGAACCTTGAGGGACACCACAGGTGAGCGGGCATGGTTTAGATGACGTGCTCGAGGTCTTTACTGAAAAAGAGCGGGAAGATAGATAGGACCGGATCCAGAGAAGAGCAGTATCAGAAAAGCAGAACCAGGTGGACAGTCTCTGGAGCAATATATTGTGATCGATGGTATCAAAGGCTGCAGAGATATCAAGGAGGCAGAGACAGGAGACTTGTTGATGAGAAATGGCAGAAACAAGTTTATTGTAGAGGGAGGTGAGGAGTGTTTCTGTTGAATGCCGCTTGGTAAAGCCAGACTGGTGTGGATTTAGGAGCGAGTTAGAAGTTAGGTAGTCATTTATCCGGGACAAGACAATGCGTTCGAGTAATTTAGAAATGAATGACATGTTGGATACAGGTCGATAGATAGCCTGTTCTCCCTCCCTCCCTCCCTCCGTCCTTCCATCCATCCGTCCATCAGCTGTAGGTCTACATATAGCATTGTTTGACAAAGTAATTCGCTTAGGAACAACGCGACTCAGCATCCGAAGTCATTCTCGCACATCCTTATACTAGAGTTCCTTGTCCAAACACAAGGCAATACATAATTAATTATGTACGTCAAAATATTTATGAGCATCAAATATTTCATTGTAATCGTCATCATCGGCGTCGTCGTCGTCGTCGTCATCGTCATCGTCATCGTCGTCGTCGTCATCATCATCATCAGCAGCAGCATCAGCAGTAGTATCATCATCATTATCGGCATCATCAGCATCATCAGCATCAGCATCAGCAATTTTTTCTTAATCATCGTCATCGTCATTTATTCTCATCACCTTAATATTATGATTAATTTTCTTAATCATCGTCACCATCATAATTTTTCTCGTTGATCATCATCGTCATCTTTATTCTTTGTTTTCATCTGCTTATTTTTTTGACTCCCGCTTCTCCAGTACTTCTTCTATTGCTCAACTTAGTTTTTGTCTTCCCATATCCGCTTAATTATTGCTCTCATTTTCCTACTATTCGTCTTCATTGTAATCGTAAACTCCAAGCTTCTATAGCGCCACTGGTAGGCTATGCGCACACAGCACACTAGCTTATTCCCGAGTGCTGCGGCGAGTCAGAGGGGTTCTGAAGTCGGATCCGGTTTCCAGAGGGTAATACGAGACGGAGTGACTATTACTGCGTATTCATGTCGTTTATGGCGAGCGTGGGAAGGTTGATTATTACATGATACGATACTTCAGTTTTGAGTGGAACCCCCGATGGGTGCTATCACTGCTATAATATAGAAGCCTGATCAGTTGTTGGTGATTAATTTACAGTGACGATGAGCAATCGCAAATTTTCGGAATACAGTGGAACTCTGGTCTATTGTTTTCTACTTGTCTCCATTCTCTTTCTCGCTCTCGTTTGCCTATCCATGCACAGGTGGAGGAGGTATTGCGCTGTGCAATGGACACCTCGTCAATGTGAAATGATTACGATAGCCGCAAAGGGCTTTCGATTGTCGGTGTCTATACAGTTTCGGCGATCGGTTCAGAAATCGATTTGAGTGTGCTGTCAGTCATCGCCAGATAGCGCCTTTCAAATATGGATGTCAGATAATAACCTGGTGATGAGTCAATTAATGACGCCATCGATCAGACGAAGACTCTCTTTCATATCATATCTTCGACGTCATTCAGTGCTTTGTGGATGCTGCATCAGTTGACTTAATGGTCGCCTCTTCCATCATCCTCTGCCTTCTCAGTGGGGCTTCCCATCATCTGCACAGCATCGACTGATGTCCAGCTGCTGACGAGGAGGCTGAGGGAGGAGGCTGAGGAGGAGTAGATGTTGTTGAGTGGCTGGTTAACAACGATTTGATCGTCGCTCGGAGGAGTTCCTTCCGTCAGCTGGTGGCGAGAGGTAAGGAATTATAAAAACAAGACCCGTATATACAATTATACATGGATAGATAAGGAGGCATGAAAAGAGTAAGAGAGAACAAAACATGGAAGAGCAAGATAATGTAGATTCCTTGCATGGAAAGAAATGTAGCAAAGTAACCATTACTCATACGTACACATATATATATTATATATATATATGTATATATATATATTTATATGATATTATTAGACCTACTCGAAACAGACAATATTAAGTAGATCTAAGTTTTCTGAAACTACGTTGAACCCTGTCACTTTAGGCTAAAACACAGGAGGCTCTGAAGGTAGCATAATAGACCTAAGTTAATATTACACCACTGCAGGACCGTGTGATAGTAAGGCGAATGGGAACGCTGCAGACTGGCAATAGTTTCAATGTTGACTCAAAGAATACCTTAGGAAACGTGAAGAAGGACAGGATGTGAATAGGAAAAGAGTAGAAGCTGGGAGAGAATCGGTCAACTGATGTGGATATATTCACTGTAGCCGGCTTTTCATCGAGATTAACGTTTACCCGGCCATCGATTCTGAAAGAACTGCATTTGCGACATCGGTGACGTGGAAGTATACATGCGAAAAATCAACAGGATTCGACGACCATCGGCGCACATTGAATCGCTCGATCAATGAACCTTGTCAAGCTTCTGATTACGTCGACTCGATGACTGATTACGGGCATTCGAGCAATCATTTTGATGGACTAAGCTTTATACCGTTGGCTACACATATGTAAATCATGCTGAGGATAAGATATCAAAGAGATAACTCTGCGATGTTAAATTCTAAGTACGATTTACAGATGTGCAGCCCCGTGGAATTCGTTGAAGAGTCCCAGGTAGTAAAGCATTCCATTGAACTTATTCTATTCCGTGTAAGAAACATGCTCGATTCAAAGCATCGTTTAACTATACCTGAAGTCTATAATTAGGGCCTATAAGGCTGCCTGGAGTAACTAAGATAATAAATAATAATTGCGCAGGTAATCTATGCCGTAGCAAAGCTTCTTTTTATTGTATTAGTTATCGATCTATGTGCTTATTTCTATAGTAGGGCTACGCTAACTCCATTAGATATACATATAGATTATATATAGATTATATGTAGATTATATATAGATTATATATAGATTATATATAGATTATATATAGATTATATATAGATAATATATAATTTCATATTATTTCATAGTGAAATTTCTTACCGATAGATTAGCTATACATAATTAAAATATCATTTGAGCTCATAATTATAAAGATGCTATTTATCAGCTCTCAAAAGCCTCTCATATACTTCAGCGCGCCTTCGGTTAGCAGCTAAAATATCTAGAATACAACCGATGGGAACCAGCCTGACGGAGTTCAGCTTTTATCCGATGCAGCGCCGCCTGGAGAACACGCCGTCAAGTATCCTTGGTTCAAACAGTCCCCAGGTGGTGCTAGAGACGGCGATTTATGAAGGGGCAGATTATATGGGACGCTCGGATGACATTGCTCCTTCCTGTTTCTCGTCTTTTCAAGGAAGTACCGCCGAACACAGAAATTCAATTAGCTTCAGCCGCGTATAATCAGAAGCTGGAAAGGAAACGGCACGGACGCAGTCACATTTACCAAAGCCGAAAGGAATGCGTTGAGCAGATGGAGTGTGTATATATATATATATATATATATATATATATATATGAGACACCACGTCCTTGCATTTCTGGCAGAATTCATCACTTACGATTTTACCCTTGACGAAGGGTAAGAAAGCGATAGACCACCGTAGAGATCTGTGATGGTGATGTTTACCATATCACAGATCAATGCAGTGAACCATGAACAGTGAGTTGAGGTTCGTACCTTGGTTGTTCGCGCTCATATTGAGTGGGTTCTGGCAAGGGCGGCGATCTGGTGGGGGGCCCTTTACAGAGAGGTGATACGCTATAGTTTGTCCCCCACATTTTCTACCCCTCTCATTGGGTGTCCCCCCCCCCCACAGGTCAAACGAGATCGCCGCCTCTGGGTTTCGGATTTACGATCATCCCGGATAGAACTGGAAGCCGTCATAATCTATCTCTATCCAATTGCGCTAGTCAGCACATGTATCTCGTCTTCTCTGCCTTAGGCATGCATTGATCCCTTCCAGAGGATTGGTAGCCACAGGGATCCATCTAGTTTGCTTCATTCAATCACAAATATCGTCTTCTTTTCTTCCATTTCAGAAGCTTCAAGTTCTGTTGTTCTATATCTCCCCGTCACCTCTTCCTCTTCTGCCTTACTATACTGCTGTCATAATTCAAAACATGAATGAAGACACTGAGATGGATTCTTGGAGTCTCGCATAATACTCTTATGCAACTCTCATCCTTTCTTCTCATCGTATGACCGTACCATCCCATTCTGGCCTCTCGTTCTTTGTCCATGTACATAATGCATGCCACTCCCAGTGTCCTTTCTTACTTTCCCTTAGCGAGACTCCCAAGTATCCACCTCAGCATTCTCAATTCTCCTCTCTCCAATAACCCTTCTTCTCTCCTCGTCAGTGTCCAGGTCTCACCCCACGCATCATCACTGATCTTATCATTGTTTTTTGTAAATTTTCATTGATTTGCATCGTCATTTAAAAACTGGCCGATATAACACGCTGCATTTAAACGAACAAGAACCATAGCAATCATTGTCTCATTTGTCTGTACATCTGCTAAACAGAATCGTGCCTTCTCAGTGGTTGGCCCTCGCTCTGGAACACGCTCTCGTTGTCGCCAAGGGTCCACACAGATTCCTTTTATACTCGCCTTAAAACTGTTCCTTTTAGCCGTGCCAAGGTCGGGAGCGCTCCCGAGTAGCAGCCATGAAGGGACGCTATATAAATTTTCGTAATGAATGAACGAGTGAATGAATAGCGCAGCCCAGTGTTCAGCACCAAACTTTTGCCTCTAGAATTGACATGAGGCTGACCTAAAGCTCAGCTCTCTCGTCGGATTCCCCCTCTAATTCGGGTGAACCCGACTTACTCCCTACGTTTCGAATAAACGATTTTGTTGATGATTTTGTTCCATTTCGGCATTTACTGAGCTATTCCTTGATGGTTCGCGGTTCCATTCCAGTGTCATACAAGAACAATTTTATTTTGTTCCTTTACGGATCGGACCATAACTCCATTTCACACATCCTCCTTATCTCAAATCCTTCATTTCTCTCTAAGCTTCTTGCAAGATGATATCCTTATGGTCCCTGTGGCCCACCGCCTTTCAACATATCCACTGTCCTGACTCCAGTGACCTCCTCTTCAGTCTGTCCTTCGAAAACTCCAATCGACCGTCATTTATTATGCGACTATACATTAGCCGATGTCTTTCATGCTTCAGACCATAGCCATAGCATTTTACTATTAACCAGTGCCGCCTTTGACAGCGCTCGTGAATGAGGTGGAGCCCTACGCTTGGCGTTTGCCTGGTGTTAAAGAAATGTTGAGATCACAATTTCAAGAAGACAGTCGACTGTGTTATTCTGCTAGAACTAATTGCTCGTCTATAATGTCGTTTATATTTTACTGACCGCTCACCATTGGCCATTTTTTTAGCCTATACGGCCTATCCCTATGGTATCCCAAATTCCCCATGAAGTGTTCTGTCCTTGGTCGCTTCTCTATGTTACTTGCATGTATTTCGCGGATCTGAGTGGAATTCTTCTTTGGATACTTCATCCCAGTGATATTCCGACGAAGCTCAAGCCTTCATTTGTAACCCGACGACCCTGGTCGCCCCGAGGTCATCTCGAAGCTGAATTTCTAGATGTCACTTTACATCAATTACTATAAGACAACGCCTCCTTATCCTTACCTCTGGGCCACTACACGACCACCACCATCACCGAATATCACTAAAATTGCAAGCGATCAATAATCTATTTCCTAATTCAATTACGGTCGCAACATTTACAATGAGAGTTGTGAGTAGCATCACGCTGTTTCGTCGGCTTGACCTCCCAGGATTCTGACCAGGCACCGGATCGGACAAAACAATCAGGCTATTACGGACCTGATTTGATATAGCGCCAGTGTTAATAGCTGGTCTTCATGACGCAACTTTTTTGCGATGCTGAGAAATTTAGAAGATTTAATTAAAGGATTATAGCTCTTTGAGTTCGAATGAAATGGGGCTAGATATTTTCCCTCCAAAGAGAAAGATAAACTGTACTTCTGTCTTAATTCTTAAAGATTTTTACTGTGACAATCTTCTGCAATATTAACATAAATAGAAGACAGGCGTTGATCATACGCCAAGTCACGTGTTAATCATTCATTGCGCCCATTGGCTTCGGTAGCTAAACGGGTCAACAAATCAGATGAGGCCAAGTTCTTGTAAGCACGAATTATAATTAATTGTAACAAACAAATGTCATAGTAAGTCACTGTACGACGAGTCAATTTTGGATGTCTTAACCTAGCCTATATACTTCGCCTAGTAAATTTCTACTGATCATAACTAGGTATTATTGGCGTCTATAGATACATTTCCCACGCTGTAGTACGTTTATTTACGGTTCTCTGACCATTCTCACTCATATATCCAGAGTTCAGCACGTATGCGGCACAGTATATAGCCTATACTCTGATGGCCATGATGCATATCATTCGTGTGTAGGCCTATAGTTCGCGTGTACGTCATGTACACGCGAATTATTGCGCCCTGTGCCTAGCTAACTGCGCCCTGTGTGTAGCATCAATTTGGCGCCCCACATTTTTAAAATAGGGCATCTTATAATAATAAATTAGTCCATCCTGAAATTTGCGCCCTTTCCACATTTGCGCCCGGGGTCTATAGGCCCCGCTGTCCCCCTCTCCGGTACCGCCTTGATATTAAGTCTCGTTCTACACCAGCGTAGCAGAGATAAAGTGTGAGAAATCCATTTTATTGCAGCATATTTGACATATTTGGTATTTGCATGAGCGATCTTATACGTTTCCAGATGGACATGATTTTTACGAGATAATTGTTGAAAAACTAAGTTCGTCGACTTAAATCGGTGATGCACATGCTATGCTGCCTATGCATGCATAAATACATACATATTATATGCACATTACACAGTACCAAATTCGGTGATCGCGCCTTCTCTGTTGCCGGCCCACGCTGCTCGATTAGCGACCTGAAGTGCGTTGTACAGTATCGATTGAGATCTCTAGGGCACGACTCAAATCTGACTTGTTCAAAACTCCGCCACTGGTAGTACTCGGCCAGTGCCAGTCCCAAGCCTGGATAAAGGAGGTGGGCGACGCTAATGATCTATGTTATCACACAGTGTCGTTAAACTGCAACAACCACCACCTGTTCAGGAAGGCATATCCCTGTTGAACTGACGTAGTTATTGTTATAATACGGTTGTTTCTTGTTAGTTTGCTGATCGTGTCATTGTAAAGCGCCCTTGTATAGCGGCATGGCTGCGTGTATACGGCGCTTCAGAAATCGTCCGTTTAATAATAATAATAATAATAATAATAATAATAATAATAATAATAATAATAATAATAATAATAATGTGCATTTGATCCAATATATGTAGTGATATTGGCATATAGGCTACGCAGTGTTTTCGTCAGAAATTCTGTTCTGACATAGAACTCTTAACGTATCTCATATCGAACGTTTGTCAAACAGGACATGTATAAGATGACTTAACATGATACACAGTCACGAACTTTATTACCAATTTTAAAGACAGCATTTTCAAGTTCCTACAAAAGATTCTTCTCCGTGATAGCTATCGAAATAGGCCAACACACATGTGCTTTAACCGGCATTAATCAATTATAGGCCTCCACATAACGACTAATTAACAATTATCGCATCAGTCTTAGTTCTTGGCGTGTATACCACCGACGATAGACAAATACAACCTTTTACCTATTCATATTATATGATTTTGCGCATATGTCGCCCGAAATATTTGAACGTTTTGGACTTTTTATGGACGTAAAAACAACCGCTTCAAATGGAAACATTGCATATGCTGTGGTATGAGAATCCGAGCATAATATATGTTGTATTTTGTCGCGAGAGGTCGTCCTTGGCCTCTCAACGACTAATTAACAATTATCGCATCAGTCTTAGTTCTTGGCGTGTATACCACCGACGATAGACAAATGCAACCTTTTACCTATTCATATTATATGATTTTGCGCATATGGCGCCCGAAATATTTGAACGTTTTGGACTTTTTATGGACGTAAAAACAACCGCTTCAAATGGAAACATTGTATTTGCTGTGGCATGAGAATCCGAGCATAATATATGTTGTATTTTGTCGCGAGAGGTCGTCCTTGGCGCCATATGATGGCAGACAATGACAAGAGAGATAGGTTCTCGCACCTGCTCCTCAGTTGCTTTATCCTTTGACGAACTGATGATTATTGTTCGCAGACGACGCACAATTGCACAAGAAGCGGAAATGCCTAAAGACTATTTTATCTGTCGGAGACAACATGCACTTGGGTCGAGAGCGCATACGACAGCGGTTCGCAAATTTTTTAGTCCTGTGACCCTCTGAAACTGTTTCCAAAGTTAATTGTGGCGACCCCAACTATAAAATTTATTGATTTATTGCCTTAACCGCCCTTTTACCCCCGCTTGCATTTCACTTCTTACCTTTGATAATCCATACATCTCAGGCATAAGCTAAAAGCAAAATCAATCATAAACTAACAGAACGATTTATAATTTGTTGCTGGTAATAATGTCATCAGAGTTATGGATCATAGTACAAAAAATAAGTATGGATTAATTTCAGTCGCTATGGTGTAGTAGATAGAGTAAAAAATCATGATTACATAATAGTTACATATGAGAAACTACGCTGACAACAGTTAAAATTAGGGCCTACTGAGGTTACTGTTTATTTTACAAATTTCTGAAGGTTCCAGCCGACCCCTGCTAAATTGTAAGGCGACCCCTCCCTGCAGTTCGCGACCCACAGGTTGAGAAACGCTGGCATAGGGACCATGAGGGACCTTCCTGAACAGGTGGTGGTTGTTGCAGTTTAACGACACTATACATATTCAATTACAATTAAGAGTTATAATTTTTATTTTTGGTTCAAAATTACTTGAACGTATACTTTAGCATAGCACAGTATGCATACATACATACATACATACATACATACATACATACATACATACATACATACATACATACATACATACATACATACATACATACATACATACATACATATATGCATATATACATACATATCAGAGGTGTGAAAAGGTTTCGAAAAGTGGGGGCATAATTTGTAAAATATTGTGCGAAGCGCAGAAATTTTTGTTACTTACCCACTTTTTTAATTTTGCCCCCCAGAAATTTGAAAAATGGGGCGGGGGCACTAATCATCTTAACAAAAGTCATATTAAAAAGCCATTGAGGAAACATAAAAAGAACCGATTTGGGGGCACATGGGGGCACTGAGAACTAAAACTGGGGGCTTTGCCCCTGTTTTGAAACTGGAGGGGCCGGTGCCTCTACCCCCGCTTGTTACACCCCTGATACATACATACATACATACATCCATACATACATACATACATACATACATACATACATACATACATACATACATACATGCATACATACATACATACATACATACATACATACATACATATATACATCCATACATGCATACATACATACATACATACATACATACATACATATATACATCCATACATACATACATACATACATACATATATACATCCATACATATATACATACATACATACATACATACATACATACATACATACATGCATACATACATATATACATCCATACATGCATGCATACATACATACATACATACATACATACATACATACATACATACATACATACATACATACATACATACATACATACATACATACATGCATGCATGCATGCATGCATGCATATATGCATACATGCATACATATATACATAAAAAATATACATACATACATGCATGCGTGCATAAGTACTTACTTACTCACCTGCTAACCCTTCATATGCTTACATTCATAAACCTAACCATTCATGCATACGCACTTACGGTCATTCATGATCGGTATAGATTACCTTACATAAAGGTTGGCAAAGGTGGTCCTAGAGCTCCTGCTCCTATCGTGATGAAAATCAGATTGGTCAGGTGCTTCGAGCCGCAATAAGTCCGATATAATATGGCGCAGTTGCAACGAACGAGATTATTCCACGCACGGATCGCTGCCACGTTCTGAGTCGCCTCTCCAATGCAACTATGTCGGACATCCGTTCGTGTGTATATATAAATTATATATATATAGGCCTATATCAGTAATATTCTGTATGTATATATGTATATATGTGGACGGCTATAGAACTCGGTATGGACGAAATCCCTGCGAGCGTCTGATTCCGTTCTATAGTGGTTACTTTTGAGCAAAAATCACGAGAGGCTGTTGACTAGAGACCTTTAGGTATCACTTTTGTTTACATGTCTCTGTACATGTAGAGACTAATAGGCTGCGTTGTGCTGAGGTTCGAGCGTGCTGTATATATGGAACGATCGAATAATGAGTTCAATGAATGAGTGAACGAACGAACGAACGAATGAATACATGACAGGCTTCATTATATAATAAGAGCTTCGACTCTATTTTGACCATTTTTACGTGTCTTGCTCGATTGATAAGTGCAATGAATGAGTGAATCAACGAAAGAGTGAATAAATTGAACTTTTGAGTGACGAATTACCGAGTGAATATATACTAAATAGACTTAATTGTTAGACAGAATCTTCAACCTTATTAAAAACTTTTTCTCCGAACCTGTGTCTCGTTCCAACGCACAGTTCTTTTATACAGTCCCGCTCACTTCCACGGCACTGATCGGTGCGACGTCGAGTATCTCGTCTACATAACGTTATCCAGCTGTCCACAACACAGTCCGTCCGTTGAACAGCCAATCGTCTTGATCGCAGTTGGAGGTCCGCAACCGTCCATTTGTCCATACGTCCATCCGTCCGTCCGTTCGTCCGTGGAACGCATTCCGAATATCGGACACAAACATAATCGTGCGTTCGATAGACCGAAATGGAAATCCAAAGCGACGGACTTTCACCGAAAGGAAACTGATCTTAAGACGGAACGACGACGACGCGTATACGCAGCGTTAAGTCCGTGCATTAGTCAGACCCAAAGATCAGCTTCGACTTCTGCTTCGTCTTGAAAGGCGTTTGAGAAGTCGTCGTCTGCTGTCAGTGGAAGACGAGGAGAGAAGAGAGGAGAGAAGAGAGGAGAGAAGAGAAACCCTTCTGACCATCGTTGGCAATGGCACAGAACTTCTTCCCCAATGATCTGATCGAAGGAAGATTCTTTCCAATCGTTGAACACGTCAAAGGTTTCTTTGGATTTGGGTGAGTCGATTGATTTCATTCTTTCTCTTTTCGTTGGTTGCATCTGATGAACGCGCGTTGTCTGTGAATCTGAATATTATGAGGTGCCAGGCATGCAAGGTCGAAGGTTGATCGTATATGCAAGTACATGTATGCACCTTGTATGTCAACCTGGGATGGCGATACACATAAATCACTATTAGTTGCTATGGTTTCCAGTCTACGTTTGGGGTAGCACACATTGGATTGCCACGCTATCATCAGTTTCTATAGGTTCCTGTTTTTCGATCAAGAGAGCTAAGTTTCCAGCAACTTGTGCACAGGGAAGGGTGAAGACCTATCTTCAAGACAACCGACCTTCAGCCTTACAGATCTATTCAACCTGAAGTAACCGCGCTCGCAGGAGAGTTCGCAATACATTAAATTCGAAGTTGTTTCACTAACACGCGACTCTCGGCAGTAGTTCCGTCTCATGTTTCGTAAGCTCACTTCCATTCAGTCATTCATTTATATGCTACTGATACAATCCTATTAACCCATCTACACTCATAGCATTTTCAGATAATTTCTTACATTCTGCAATCGCTCCATAAATATTTATCACTTATCTAAATATTTATCATTTATCTGCATGTACATGGAATCTGTGCAGAGATCTCAAACTTCGCAGGATCTTCACTCCTCCACTCCTCCACTCCTCCACTCCTCCACTCCTCCACTCCTCCACTCCTCCACTCCTCCACTCCTCCACTCCTCCACTCCTCCACTCCTTCACTCCTCCACTCCTCCACTCCTCCACTCCTCCACTCCTCTTGACGCCTGCCCTGTCATCTAACTCATGCCCATCCACAGGCTTTCTGATTGGAAGCCAGGTCCCATATCCTTACGAAATCTTACCCTGATCCGCCCAATCCTTTCCCTCGAACTTAACGCAACCCACCGCGACTGCTCCTCTGTTTTCTACAACCGATGGTCTACTGTTATGGCAACCAGATTTTGATCTTCATACGACATAACTGGGCAATTGCTCTGACTTGGGACAGCGCTGGCGAATGAGAAAATGCTATAGACTTTATTTTAAGCTTTCGACGTTTTCGAGTCAACGATTTACGATTAATTTTGACGTTTAAGAGTGCCATGGCCTCTGCCGTTGCCTTTGTACGCTGCGTTTGATGGTTGTTTACTTTGATGGTTATTACTGGTCATGCGTTAGAAATTATACCGAGGCCTAATCCCAGACACATACGTCCCATGTAATTTATACGACGACACTATATTTTAAGGACCTTTATAGAGCGCCACTAGAGAAAACTACACAGAGGCATCAACATAGACGAAGAACAGGCCATTTTTTCAGTTGGAAAGCATTGTTCTGATGATTGGAAGGGTCGGTCACTAGTGGCTGGTTGGTGTACTCATCCAACAGCTTCTCAAATAAGGCTAATAGATTACATCGGGCTAATGGTTTCTGAAGCTAGTAGAATCAGCTGTGGAAAGGTGTCGTTAAAAAATCAATGCGCAAGTTTGGGGCAAGAAATTACTGCACGCAACACTCACTGACTTCCCGAATTGCACGATAACAAGCGGAGAGCTTCGGAACTTGAATTTTATTCTTTTCTGAAGTCGGGATACATATCGGGTGCTATCAGATGCTAACCGACTAAATAACTATTTGTGTCATACGTCAATGACTAGAGTTGTAAATGTAACGGAGGTTTGTGAGCAGCAAGAGTTTGTAGGCCTACATGTGCATGCAGCTACCATTCCGCTTCGGGAAGTTGGAGCTGGGAGATCACGTGGTGTGCTACTGAGTAAATATTTCTATTACACACACATACACACACACATTATGATTTTAAGGTAAAACAGTTTGCAGTGGAACTTTTCGTTTTTGGGCGAGCTGTGTGTCTTTGACATAAGCATATACACACATACACACACACACTCACACACACACACACACACAACACACACACATATATATATATATATATACATATATATGTATATATATATATATATATAGTAAAACACGGAGCGAAAACCGTCGGACACGCAGCAGAGTTCTTCGTCAGGTTTAACACTCTACGGAGAGACAGATTTGAACGCGTCATCTAGCGGACTTTAAATAATAACGAGCATGTACAAATGATGTTGATGCTACGAGAGGAAGAAGATGCTGAGGCAGAATTGAGAAGAAGAAAGTAACGAGGACGATGATGATGACAACAATGATGATGATGAGCTCTTCAATAAAAATGAAATTACGTCAAACACCAGTCAATGGACTAATGTTCTTGAATGTTCTTTAAATGTTTATAATGCACAGTTGTTCCATGTAAGCCTCTGATTCACCAAAACATGACCAGGTATACAGCATGTGCATTCGTGGTACCATCGATAGCAACAGTTTTGTCACATATAAAACAAATTTCCCGTGTGAACTAAATCGGTTAATACCGATTTAATAAGAGTGAATTAGCTGTGAACAACGAGTATATTGGTAATAATTCTCGATTAACTCGCGTTAATCCTGTTATGGAGCGATAAACAGGTATTTCAGAGCGGATGAATTCAACAACCTCAATTCCGATGGGGGCTGCAGATGCATCATTCATTTAAGCTCATGGAGGTCCCTACATACATCGACCTCTGGCACAATGAATATTTATTTACGCATGTGGACGTGCGATCCTTGACGTTACTATGCTGCACTAGGTGGCTTGAATACTATAAGCCTACTGTCTCGTCAGATTTCGTCATAATCCAATTCACAAAAAATAAACTTTTATGAGAAATAAGAAATTACCCCAGAGACAATCTCTCATTTATTCATTGCATCACAAATATCGCACATTGCATATTGAGTAACGCTATGAAAATGGAATGTTACCTACGAAATCTCTATTCATTAGGTCAGGGATGTCAAGCCTTTGCCCAGTAGCAATATTTCCCGTAATTGGCGGGCCAGAGGCTACTGAGCAATATGGGTGTATATGAGGTCTCGAAAGAGTCACAAATATTACATAAAATTCTTTATGCCTAGAGTAAAAGGTCAATGTATTCTAGTTTCTACGCATTGTTCATAAAGAACTAAAATTTATCTTATTCTAATAATTAAAACAAATCAATGTCAAACAGACTCACATTAACAAACTCGTCAAAACATATTAATAAAATTGTGTAATCATTAGACAACGCTCCGCGGGTCAGACACGCATCGTCGGCGGGTCAGGAACGACCAAAGGGGCCGTCTTTCTGACGCCGGCAACCTGCATTAGGTGATAGACTTATTCTTTATTCTACAATTCTGTTGTAGCCTACGCAAGCTCTAAAATAATAAGAAAATATGAAAGAACAAGATAAGTCTGTAGAAATGCCCGGTTCTCAGCCGTTATGCAAATGAGAAAACGGTTCACTTGCCAAATTCTGATGGATTTCGGCCAGAATGAAATAATTAATTTATCATTTAAGTCAGTTTGCTTGCCGCAATATTATCTCAACGGATGCTATCATGATGCTTAATAATTTAAGATATTTCAGTGTTATATTCTTCATTGATGCTTGCAACTTCCAAATGAGCAGACAGGTGTTTTTTAAAGATATATTACTTTCAGGAGAGTAGAAGTTAAAATGGAGCCAATATGAGCGAAATCAAAGCCTAATCTTTTTGTTTGTTGTGATTTATCAGTATATACGCTGACTTCTGTTTTGAATTAATCTTAGGTCAGATATCAGTACTGTCATCGCAATAATCCAGAAAATAAAGAAGTCTTTCTTGAGAAAATTATGATGATGACGTGATGATGACGATGGTGATGACAACGCAGCTACAAAGACGACGACGGCGATGACGATCATGATGACGATAATGATGACGATTATAATCATGATCATTAATACTCAGATTAAGAAGAATATTAGAATGAACAAAGAAACGGAGGGGGAAAGAAGGAAGAGGAAAGGAAGAAGATGTTTTGCATCTCTCCTACATGGGAAATAAATTCTGGCATAAATGTTCTCTGGACGGATCGTTTAAGAGCAGAATTCGATCTATAGGAAGATAGAACGGTAGACGATTGCTCGAAGTACTTATAATCAGGCGATGGAACCGTTTCCACGTAAGGAGAGAGGCAAAAGCAGTCTGATGAAGCGAAATGAAAAATGTCGATTCATTCACTCAGAGCATTTACATAGCGCCTTTCATAGATGACCATCGGCGGAATAGATTCGTCTTTGTTTGTCGTTGTTCTGTTTCGAGTCTTTGCGGCTCTGTACTTTTACTTAATTGTGTTCACGACAAACGATAAAACTACAGATCTAAGCGGAATACGCTCTAAGTGATTGCGCTCGGTAGAAAATGCCCACGTATTCACATCGTCTTAGACTCTTAGCGCTCCAATTTCGAGCTGTACTCATATCGCAGTGAGTGTCATACGCTGGATATACTAAGAGTGGTTGTTCATTGATCAAGCGTGCTGGAACATCAGTCTAACGATTGCAGAATAATATTCCTTTCGAGACGGAAAGATGTTTTGAAATCTAACTCACACCGTCACACCTGGACCATCCATAGCGAATTCGAGTATAAGTCGAAGTCTCCTGGGATACTGGACGCAGAGGGAGACGACTGGCTTTCCGACCTCAAGTGCCAAGGATAAGAAAACACCGTCACTAACAGTTCGTGCTAATGTCCGTGCGCCAGTTCGTGCGTACTGTTTTCTTATAAAGTATTAAGTAAATACAAGTGACTCTGATAAATTGCGTTACTGTTCAGTTACTATTATTTTATATAGATTTCTAACAAGCGCTATATGAATGCAATATTGAATATTCGTTGAATACACAGTAGTGTACAACTATTTAGTCTGGTTGGCACCCTTCATATCCCAAGACCTTCTGTTCATTGGTCTCTACACTACCCGGTTTTGCCCAATTTTCATATGTACCGCCCAAGGCCTTTTCAATTTTTTGATTGTTCCCCGCGGGACTACTGCTCAGTCTAGAAGCTTTGCCTATCCCTCTATTAGGAATCACCCTCCGAATGAACAGTGGCTTCATCTCATCAGTCTTTCTCTTTCTTTGTATGGGACACGCCTGAAGTCCATTTCATTTGTTAGTCAGAACACTGAAATTGGTCGAGAGCTCCTCTGAATCACCGAGTGTATAATTCATTTAATGTATCCGAATGACAAAGCGCAGTCAGTTGAAATCGCATTTATATCGCATTTATATACGTTCGATTACAAATTACAATTAAAATATAGGGCCAACAATAAGACCTATCATGGCCTTCACCCGGCTTCTTTATCTCCAGTAACCAATGATTTGCATAGTGCTCCGTATTTAATCGACTTTATTTGTCTAGCGCGCAGACCGGCTTATTTCGCGCTCTCGCCACGGAACTGCTACGCTTCCGTATTCGTCATCAAGTAAGTAATCTCTGCATAAATATGTAATCTGCGTTACCACAAGCCCTCAGGGGACCAGCGAAGTCGACACTGCAGACGTTGCGATTGGATCGGAGGATCCAGACCGGGCGATAGGTCGAGCTGCAGAGGGCTAAAAGGTGATTTCGGGTCGGATCAGGCACTAAGCCGCTCCCAACCGTATCGCATAATCGATAATAGTTCGATCGTTCGGCAACAGAGGGCGTTGGATTCAACGAACGACGCGTCGTATAATTCGGTCTTTCCGACTGGCATTGCAATCGTCCTCGAATTCTTGTTTAGCGGACGTCATAGGGATATCTCGGTAGACGGGATGGAACTTACGGCTGATGCACGTAAGCTCAAAGTTTCACCAGAACACGTATCGACCTAACTGTTGAATGCTGAATGCGACTGATTTTTTACCTACTCTTTATAGATATCCGTTCATCTGGTCCAATTGCTACACAAACGAATCCATGTCTGCAGTTCAAGTAAAAGTATTGTAAATCTAACGGATCTCGCAATGTAGCAGATTCGCTCATTTCTTTCGTTCCTTGAGACTGTCGAGGTTCGACTCATAAGGTCCTGGAAAGGGAGCCAACTCATCGTAGAATTTGCCGAATCTTCTCAGTGTGACTCTGGTGCCAATTTCAACTGCCCGACGACAGAGACAATTGAGCGCGAACGATCGTAACTCGTCGTTCACCCAGCATCCTCAGACTCGCAAATGGTGGATTCGAGCCTTTGAGGCCAGGGTCGTCAGGCGCACCACGAAATAGATCATCGCATCGTCGTAACAGCCCAACTGCTGCATAGAAAATCCTTATATGTATATTGTGTGTGTGTGTGTGTGTGTGTGTGCTGCATATACAAAATTCTTATATAAACAGTACTCACATATATATTATATATATTTATTTAATTCAATTTATACGGCTGGTCGCAGATGATGCCTACTAAATGGAGTTGGATTAGGCGATGGTGCAGTGGTTAATCCTGAACCGAGAGGTCGAGGGTTCAAATCACTGGCAGGACCAACGCTTTACTCGAGAATTCTACTCCAAAAATGATTCGACGAATACGGTCAACTCAGCAATAATGAATGCAGCGACCAGACACGGTTGGTGGGTTAGTGGGAAGACGAGACGACAAGGGAGACGAATGCCTTGGCTGTGCTCAAGGCAGTTTGTCATCATCATCATCATCATCATCATCATCATCATCATCATCATCATCATCATCATCATCGTCTTCATCGTCGTCATCGTCGTCGTCGTCGTCATTATCATAAAATGAAGTCTATGTACACGGAGTGACAGATAGGCTCACATCAGTGTCTGAATTTGTTAGACATAGCCTACTTCACAACTAATACAGTTTACATGCACACTAATGTCGAACTTCCAAGCGCAGAGTTCAAAGTACTCGTCTAGAGTTCAAAGTACTCGTATGGGGTTCAAAGTGCTTGTCTGGAGTTCAAAGTACTCGCATACAGTTCAAAGTACTCGCATAGAGTACAAAGGAGTCGTCAAACGTTCAAAGTACTCGTCCATAGAGTTCAAAGTACTCGTATGGAGTTCAAAGTACGCGTTTAAAGTTCAAAGTACTCGTTCTGTATAGAGCTCAGAGTACTCGCCTGATAGAATCTGATCTATCTCACTTGCATCAGATATTATCTGACGCAATCTGACGCAATCTAATTTAATCAAAGCTAATCTAATATAATTTAATTTATTCCAATATAATCTAATTTATTCCAATATAATCTAATTTATTTTAATATAATCTAATTTATTCTAATCTAATCTAATCTATTCTATTATAATCTAATTTATTATAATATAATCTAATTTATTCTAATATATTCTATTTTATTCCAATATAATATAATTTATTTTAATATAATCTAATGTATTCTAATCTAATCTAATCTAATCTATTCTATTATAATCTAATTTATTATAATATAATCTAATTGATTCTAATATAATCTAATTGATTCTAATATAATCTTAAAAATTCTTATGATCTAATCTGATCATTGCCTCTTTTATCTAACGAATTCTAAAGCAGTTATTTCCATGTGTAAAAGACATCAACACAACCGAATTCTGATATCACGATCCCTTGTGCAGAGCGAAATAAGAACGAAGAGGAGGATCATCTGTGATCGAATCATTCGATCATTGAAGCCTCGAAGGAAACAGGAAGTCAGGTTATATGATCAGACCCTGTCGTTTATAAATAATAAACAGGAGGAAATCAAATTTAAAAACTCACACACATATAATTATATATGTATTCATGGGTCGATAAATTGATAGGCTGTTTTTCCTTCAACACACATGTCCAGTCCATGTTCGATTTCCCATTATCATACGTCCTTATTAAATTCTATTGATACCGACACGTTAAATATGCATCAATAATGCATCAAGCACGTGGGCCTTGAAATGCAGATGGTATTATAAATATAATACGCGTGGAATTCTTTCGAACTGAATTATCACCTAACCACTCACTCCACAGGAGCTCAACGAAGTGGTTGAAGCATCTGGGCCAAACACAGGAAACAGCTGTTCCAGTTCTGCATAGAAGTTCGTAGGGTAAAGTATGCGTAGGGGATATATGTCACATAGTGTGTAGGGTTATGCAATACAAGGGAGAAAATGCAAAGCCAGGGAAGGACAGAGGAGAATGAAAGAGACGGGAAGGGGAGAGAATTAATGCAAGAGAGGGACACATGAGGCGAGACAAGGGAAGACGAAGGAACTGGAGGTCACTACATGACCTCGTGAGTAGAAGACATGGCAAGAGAAACTAACTAAAAAGAAAGACAAGTGACATGGATCAAAATACGCTAATTACTTGCATATATGAATAAATTAACTCACTTTTATATTACATGTATATATAATCATATATTTGTACATATATATAAATGCGTGCGTCTGTAAAATAGATGAACTGGTTGATTGATGATAGATATCGATATAAAGCTAAATTGACACACACACGCACGCAGACAGACACAGTCAAACATACATACACACATACATCTTGAACACATCTAGGCATTCATCCGTGCATCGCCCGTTCATCCATCCATCAATCATTCCATCCTTCCTTCCTTCCTCCCTGTCTTCCGCATCTAAATTTGGTGCTCTCTCGTTGCCCTTTAGGTCTAGTCAATGACCTCTGGATAATAGGAGGCTCTAGGCCTCTACATCCACCCTATGTGAATTGACCTTGACATTTGTATGAGGAGGGGAGACCGAGGCGAATTTCCATCAATCTCCGTGCGCCCTGCGAATCTGGTGTCACGTCGTGCGTCTTCATTGTGTGCGCCATGACAACCGTTGGGGCGTCATAGCAACGACGTCATGGCAACGGCGAAATACAGACACGAATCGGCGTTTATTAGGTCTAGATTGATTTCAAACGCAGTGGAATTCGATTCCAATTTCAACGGATGAGGACGATTGACGGAGAAAGGAAGAGGATGGAGAAATATGGGAGATTGGAAGAGGATGACACCATGTCGGCGCTTGAAGGAGAGCGAGGGAAAAGACGGAAGAGGAGGAGCTGGAGGAGCAGGAAGAGGAGAGGGACGAGAAGAAGGATAGGAAGGACCAATTGCAGCAGCTACAGAGAACCGAAGACAAATAAGTTGAGGCGAGTATGAGGATGGAAGGAAGGAGGTGCAGAAATTGGGTTGCACGGCGAGGGGTATTAGGAGGGTAGTAGTAGAAGGAGGGCGAGAAATAGGGTTGGGAGTTGAGGAAACAGTAGAAAAGCGAGTAGGAAGAGTCGTAGGAGCAGGAAGAGCAAAATGGGCAGGAGGAGGAGGAGTAGGAAGAAAAGATGTAGGGGTGTTGGAAAGGCAGGAGCTTAGAAGATGAAGAGGAACCGGAGGAGTGGACAATGGAATACAAATTTTAAGTGCACAAATGAGTGATGTACGATTGAGAAGGAAAGAATGGAAGAACAGAGAAAAGAAGAGAAAATGAAAATTTATTCCTGTTCGTATTGTTATATTCATATATATCAGTCTATAGAGCTCTCTCTCTCTCGCTCTCGCCCTCTGCCTGCCTGTCTGTCTGTCTGTCTGTCTGTCTCTCAAACACACGCTATCCTTTTTTCCCCTCTCTCTGGCTGTCTCTGTCTCTGTCTCCGTCTTTGTTTCTGTCTGTCTGTCTGTCTGTCTCTCAAACACACGCTATCCTTTTTTCCCCTCTCTCTGGCTGTCTCTGTCTCTGTCTCCGTCTTTGTTTCTGTCTGTCTGTCTGTCTGCCTCCAGCAGCCCCTACTTGGCATTCCTCCCCCTCTCTCTGTCCTGCGTCTGATCTCTGACTCTCGATCGTCTCTATTCCACGACCTTTAACCTCTATCAGCCAAAAGAAAACCACAGAACTAAGACGGTTACTGTCTCTTCCTCCTCTCTCCTTCCCTCCCTCCCTCTCACTCTCCTTCCCTCCCTCTCTTCCTTTTCCACCCGAATCAAACCTTCCCCGCGAGTCATCCAATCTGAATTCCCACCCCTGCACCTCGCTTAGCGTCGTGCGGATAGCTTTATCGGTCACCTCGGCCTCGCTTTCGATCTCCCCGTCGAGTAGATTCGAAACGAGGCGACGAATTAAGAGGCGCTGAAAGCAATTCTGGTGGATTCCACGTCGACCGGATTCCTCCTTCGGTCGGTCGGTCGGTCGGTCGTCGACTTAGGCGTCTTGATTTGGATCCACGGGTGGGATAATCGACCCAGACATGAAGGGAGGGTGGGGGTGGCTGCGCAAACAGAGGGAAGACTGGTCATAGATGGGAGGACCTGATTTTATTAGGAACGTCTTCGGTTGTAATCCGGGGCGTGTTCGGCCACCGTCCCTAGCACCTTCCACGGCACCCTCCCTGGCACCATCCATGGCACCCTCCCTGTCACCCTCCCTGGCACCCTCCCCTATGTGGTCATCGTCGTAGTCGCTTAATGGTCGTCCCAGATGCGCCGAAGAAGATACGACCAGCTCTTCTATTTACACGCGGACACCGAACGAAGCCACAGCCACGATGAGAAATGGCATCGAGTCCTAAAGACGGTCAGAAGAACGGACAAATGAAGATACAGATACAGAGATGGACGGACAGACGGTCGAATAGATGGACTGACTGACCGACTGATTGACACATGGACTTAAGACGAACGGACTCAGAAATGGACGACCCTTAATAAGCAACAAAGACTGTTTTCCGCATCGCTTCATAATCTTTATAATCATTGTTATCATCATTGTCGTCGTTGTAGCATCCTTCGTCATCATCATTATGATCAATGTCGTCATGTCCATGCGTGTTCCTCCGTCTGTCTGTTTGCCTGTCCTTTCGTCTGTCCTTCTGTGTGCTCCTTCTATCGTGGGTAAGGTTGTTACGGAGTGCGAGTATTAGTTCGAGTTGCCTGGTCTATGAGGAACCTGGCTCTCAGATCGGAGCTCGCGTCTGACATGACGCAAAGGTCTCCAAAGAAAACAGAGGCATCGGGGAAACTCCTCTCTCGTCATAACTATGTATCGATCGCCTTCTGCTGACTATCGATCGTCATAGGAATGGGTGACGTTGCAGAGTAGGCCTACTCACAATGTTTATAAATATCCGAGGGGATATACACATCGAGATTTCCACTCCAAACTAAGCCTCAACTCTTCCTGAATTCCTCCTCTCACTCACCTCATCCTCCGCTTTCCAATCGTTCTCGCCCGGAACGAGATCCGTCTCAGCAACTCCCTTCTCTCTGTCCTTGTCTCTGTCTCTGTCTCTGTCTCTGTCTCTTTCAATCTGTCTGCCTGTCTGTCTATAATTGCAGGAAGAGGTGAGATTTTGGCTTAGAGTGGACATCTCGAGGGGTAGCCACCTGTAAATATGTGGTTTGCTATATATGTAGTTAAAACGTCCGCTATACATGTGGCACACACACATAGGCCTATGTGTGGTGCAAATATCCCAGATTTATGTGCGCTGTCGTTACATGCATGATGCGGTCCGATGAGAGTAAAATGTTTGATCTTTGGTTTATTAAAAGAAAACGTTAACCCTATTCTTAGATGCTATTTACAAGTAGGTCGCTATTTCAAATATTTATATTATATATATGCATGTATATATACATATATATAGTAGTTAAGAGGTTAAACGTAATGAGGCGCTTTGGGATAATGTTCTGGCTATGCACGGTTGATGATTCCGACAGACCACAAAATAATCATTTAATGCGAACTACTGAAAGTAATTGTAAATATCAACAGCGAACACTCACGAAACGTTCGACATAAATAGCGCTATACAATTATAGCCCACATTTGTCTATTCTCTTCTCCTCAATTACCTCTGCATCGCTTCTCTCTTCTTGTCTCTTCTCTTCTCTCTTCTTGTCTCTTCTCTTCGATCTTTCCGGCTGCTCTTCCCTTCTCTCCGTCCATCCGCTTTGTCTCACTCTCACCATTCATTCCACACTTTAGCCTTCCTTTCTTTTCTTCATTCTTTCCTTCATTCCTTGCGTCCTTAATTCCTCTCCTCCCTTATTCCTACCTTCCTTTATTCCTTCCTTAATTCTTTCCTTTCTTCCTTCCTTCCTTCATTCCTTCCTTCCTTCCATCCTTTCATACTCTCACCTTTCCATCCATCCATCCTTTCTTTCTCCCTTCCTTTCATCCTTTCTTCCTTCTTGCCTTTCTTCCTTTCATTCGTTACTAAATCGTTTGTTGAACAGCAGTATATATACAAATGTCACAGTGGTGGCTCCATGTTTTTCCTGCGAGGGGGCAATGTGGGGCCGAACGATCGGAAGGTGGGGCCTACTTGATGCCAGGATATGTCAACACTCTAAATGCTTTTTGCGCCGATTCAACGGTCGAATTGGAGAAAAATTTTCGTACCTGAACTACATATGCGTCAAGTCGTAGCACAAAATTATCGAAAGCATGATAAATTCATTTAGGACATAATTATAAATCTAAACAAAGTCATAGCACATAAATATATTCAATGAAGCACTCGCTCACGAGTGTCATACATACAGCCAAACGTGTCTACAAAATGTTTCCGTGTTAATCGACTCCGCATGAACTGATCATATTGACTGTGCTGTCAATGGACAATAGATTAACGAATTAACGTTAACATTAACGAATATTAATTAACATTAACGAATGTCAGACATGGCGGATTGTGTATAGGTTTTAAATAATTAACATCGGAAGGTTGTAGACTGCTGATGGTGCCAGCTACACAATGGCTGTCGATCAATTGACTGACAAATTAGCAGTATCGAGGAGGCATACAGCCATACACACGGTCGCTATGAAACGACGCGTGCATTTACTATGATTTACATGTGACGTTAAGTATTGTGTATATTCCACGAAGAGCAAGTGTGTATAGTTGGAGAGGAGAGGCGATGTCGAACGCTTTAGCCGGAAGCTGTATGCGCTGTATAACAATGGCTCACTTGGGAAATTTCATGGTTCCTATCTTCAACAATACTGCGATGCAAATGTGCAAAGGGCTGAATATTCTCATGATGTGAAAGACGCGTACGTTGTGGTGTAACTGGTTGTATTACCAATTGGAACAACGAATGATGAGAGAATCACGTATTCAGAAATGATACGATGCAATAGCAGAATAGCTAAAAATGTCCTCTAGCATATTATATACATCAGCACAGGCAAATGAACCAGAATTTTACGGCTAGCATCAATAACTTATCGAAGGAATACATACAGTCTGGTGTGTGATTGAACTGCTAGACTTGACTTCATTGATCACGCACTTTGTGGCTAGATTAGGCCTACTCACTTTGTGTTTCAGTAGGCCTACATTTCTTACGCTTAAGAACATTTTGAGTAAATTCTTGTTGACCTTTCGGTTAATGCAAACTAAAATCCAGCTTCTGAAATAGATTCACGTGCATCAATAGAAAGGGAATTCCATTTATATGCGAAACAATTAGCATAAAGGGATGAACAGCAAGTGGTGAGAACTAATTGCTGGACATACTTCCTCACACTGCTAATTAAAACGACAGTGTTACTTTGTTGACCTAATAACAGTGTTAAGCGTGAGCAGGTGTGTAAGTCATCAATTTTGTCTGTGAGGTATTTATCAAACTCCCTTAAGGACGAGTGCTCATATAATCGATTTGAAATCTAAAAAGCATCAGTTCACTTTGTTTTTGACCAAATCGTGTGTAACATTAATCTTGTATCCAGTCGACGAAGATAGGAAAGAGATTTCTAATCCTCTTATATAGGATCTGGTCCTATAGCCTATAAAACCATGTCCATGTCTAACAATGTATAAACAGGATTTCATTTGGAGGCAACAACAGAGAACCCAGACATTTTCTCTTTGGCACTCTGTATATCCGCCGCTCTCCAATGTAGAAGTAGTGGTGGCAGAGGCAGCAGCAGTAGGGGAAGTCATGGAACTTCTGGAAGTAATAGTAACATTAGATATGGAAGCAGTAGTAGTGCAGGTATTAGTAGTGGAAGTTGTAATAGTAAAGAATATTTTTTTGTGCTTCACGATGAATGAGATCTATTTCTCAATGTCAGATAATAATTTATGATATCCTGTGGAAACCACTTTCATGTCCATGCGGATCGTCTATTAATATTCCTAATATTCTCTGATGGTCCATATCAAAGATTCGCTGAGAAAGATTGATCGACGCTTGTGTGCCATATTCTTCCGCCGGTGGCTTCGACTGATAGGCGCCAATCGTCCCTCGGTGCTGCGCTTGAAATCTTTTTTTAATATAGTGAACAATCACTTCTACAGGGTACTATTTTCGTAACCGTTAGATCACTTTACGAATTTAAATTAGAGTCAGACAGTTATTGTTAAAAAAAACAACGCAGCGTAAACGTAGTAATGCAGCAATCCAGAAAGTTTCAGATGGTGTTCTAAATACATTTCTTGCATACCTAATCACCGAGACATATCCGGTTCCACGCGAGCCATGATTTTCATAAGAACTGATCGTCCACATTCTGCAGCCACAGCAGAGCTTTCAACAATAATATGCTTTAAAAACTCTCCAATATTTTACTGCCGACATTTGCCTGGCATTTTGCTAATCCCACTGCGCTTAACATCATTCAATATTTAGCTCTTTGGTTTGCAACTTCTTTCAATTGGACAGATAAATTGAAACTGATCTGGACCGCATTGTACACAGCAATTGAACGCTTTATAGCAGAACAGTCTTCTGGCGATTAACCCGAGTTAACTGATTTTTCATTATATTGTCGTATTGCTGATTGATAAAGCAGAAGCAATGGTCGATAGTGGTTAGCTCGATGGATTATATCAATTCTCGATATTTGGCAGCTCAAATCAGCGGCTGGACAGAGACATATTTGTTTTCCTTCATTTGCAATCCGCCACAAACTCTCTGTTACAAGCGACCGATCAGCACTAGTGAAAAGAACAATCTGTCAACTGAATACTGTCATCGTATACAAAAACAAAGATAATGAAGTTGCTGACACGTTTGGGGTGAAGGTCGTTTCTCACGAGCTTATATTCTCCTACTTCTGTCATGTCATATATATATATATATATATGAGATCCTTGTGAAATATGTTAATTATCTTTCATTCATTTACTCTTTGCATGGATGTACGTGTTCGACTGTATGTGTTGCGCAGAATCTGTAGCATTTATTTTGGGAGGATCTTTAAAAGTAATACTTTAAAGCTTCTGATCATAAGCACAATCCGACTCAATTGTCCATCAGTTTAACTCTCAACTATTAACTGCGGCTGTGTGTTTTAGGTTCGACTGTATCTGGCTATTTATGAAGCGATTTTAACACGACTCTGAGGCCATATACAACAGCCTATATTTCTTTATGCATGTCGTTTTGTAGAATTTTGAATGCTAAATGTTTGACATCGATGGTGTCAGAATACATTGCCTTAAAGCATTGCTATGCAATACAGTGATGTATACGCCTCTATGCTAAAATACGATTTGTCTAAAATGATCTTAACCTATACAATGCATTGCAGACAATGCAATACAACACAGTTGACCATGGGAAGAAACGAGATGAGAATATAGTGGAAGGACTTACTGGACTATTCCTATTGCAGCAACTGTGATGAGGTATCACCAATCTTATTTAATAATTCATTGGAAATGCACACATCGCGTACATTACCCCATCTACCATTGGGCTGAACAGATTCACTCGAAGCACCCATTGATAAGAAAAACAAGGAGAATAATGGAAAGGAGACAACCAGAATAGAACGAATTACGACAGGATGTCGTCCTGCACTTAATGTATCTTCTCTCTAGTTGCTTCTAAATATACGACTTTGTTTAAATAAGCGACACAAGTTTTATGATATTCGCATCGGATGTACGTACAGCGAAGACGCACGCGCCACATTAATTTCGGATCGTATCTACAGGGTGGCTCAATAAAAATGGATCACCTGACACACGCAATTACTCCGCAACCAATTGAGACTGTTCTATCAAAATTTCACGACTTGCAATGGAAAGAGTTTTATTTTCAACAATACCTGACAATTTAGCAATCATATTTTCATCGCACGAGAAATTACAACTGTTTAAATTTCATATTTCTTATTTTCAAGATTAGACAGAAATATAGTCATTTGCAGTTATCAATGTCAAATGACATCGTCTTTTATTACAAATCCAGAGATCCGTCAAGCATATTTGCCAAAAATTGGCGATTGGACCTTTCGGGTCCCTGGCCCACATGCCTGGAACAGTCTTCCTGCAGGCATCCAGGAAACCAAAACCCTGCCTGCCTTCAAAAAACAGTAAATATCGTACTTTCTTTGTAATGCGGAGAAGTAGTACTATAATCTGCAGCGAACTGTCATGTAAAGCACATTAGAAGTAGCTTGCTACCGACGGGGCTACACAAATTTTCGTAATTACAAATTACAAATTACAATTACAATGAATTCACTTCAGTTGGTGGCGAATTCGTTTTTGAACCAATCGTGCAGTGTACGCAGGCGAACCGTCCTGCTGGAAAATGAAACTAGACGGTAAACCAGACTTTCAATATTCAATGGTTCTTGTCAGCGATGAAGTGCAGTCTTCTTCTACCAGCAGAAACCATGACGTGCTTCATAATCGTTGCTCTCTCAATCACCAGGTGACTTTCTTATATCTATGTATGTAACTTTTTGTCAGTACATCAAGCTTTTTATCGGCAAACGAAAAACTGTCGTTTTGATGGTTAGCCAGTGGGTTCATTTGAAAGTTTCTTTATAAGCTGAAAATGCATTATTTGTCGCAGTCGCTGGCAAGCGCTCAAGACATTTTATTTGACAGATTCTGAGATGACCTGAGCTGGAACGCGACAAAATCTAGACAGATGAAGATCAGGTCTTACAATTAGTCGACCACTCATTAATATTCAGTTCTTCGGCAATCTTATCTGGCTGATTTCTTAAGAACAAATCAGTTCGCCAACATTTTCAATGTTCCTACCGTTTTTGCTTCTTGCTCATCTGACAACAGCTGACCCAGTTATATCAACAAGCTTGCAAATAGCCATCTCTATGTTCAGGCTCCACTTCTGCTCTGGGTATTTCGCTGTGATCACTCGAAATACCAGTCACTTCTCACGTGGCGACTGAATTCTCATTTTATCTTCCGCCGAAACTATACCCATACTTTCGTGGCGGATTGACAATTTGAACCCTTAATGCATATTTATATATTTCAAAATGTTAACAACTAGCTTCATAAACAGTCTCTTTACAACTTGTAATGACGCTATATGCCGTCATAATCATTTGGGTGTTATAAAACAATTCTCTGTAAAACAAATTCTTTTAGAAATGACAATTATTTGACCGTTCATACTGAAACAGGGAACTTTTTGTGAAGCATCGAAAATACTTCTTGTGACATTTTCTCTTTTCACTATGAATACTGAAATTTTGATAGCAAAATCTCATTTTTGTTGCGAAGGAATTGCATTTTTCGAGTGGTCCATGTTTTGTTGAGTCACCCTGTATAGTTGTAAAGCACAGCGAAGGCTTTTTCGACAAGATATGAATCAATAGATGGCGCACGACGTCCATTGATGCGGTTGCAATTGATCAAAGGGAAGAAATGGCGTTCGTCGACTGAAGTGCGAAGAAGCTAGAGCTACACACGGCAGAGCTTCTGAGCGTATGAGAGGGCGATTGAAAGATGGAAGGGAAGGATGGACAATGGTGTTAGTGACTGATTGAGTGAAGGACGCAGGAAGCCAAGGATGGAATGATAGAGGAATTAGTCAACCAGACAGTTAATCAGCTAAGCAAACACCCTGTCGCAGGTATTTTCATTTGTGAGCATGTCAGCCAGTCAGCCAGCCAATCAATCAGTCAACCTCCTACACATTCAATCGGTCAATTGATTGGATAGTTAGTGACTAGAAGAGTGAATTAGTGAGTGAATGAGTGAGTGAGTGAACTGGTGAGGATGACACAAAATATTCGTGCCACGTATACCAACTGATTATGTTGCTTGTTGTCTGTATTTTTGGTGCTGACTCTCTATTTATGATTCCCGGATGATCGGAGATCTTGCCAGCAGACTCCTATATATCTTAGCCACTGGCCAATATCCTCCTCTCTCTCTCTTCCTCTCTGTCTGTCTGTCTGTCTCTCTCTGTGTCTCTCAGTGTCTCTCTGTGTCTCTCTGTCTCTCTCTATGTCTCTGTTTCTTTTTCTGTCTCTGTCTCTCTGAGTCTCTCTGTCTCCGGCTCTGTCTGTCTGTCTGTCAGTCTCTCTGTCTCTCTGAGTCTCTCTCTGTCTCTGTCTGCCTGTCTCTGTCTGTCTGTCTGTCTCTCCCTTCCTCTCTTTTTCCTGCAACTCTCCTTACTGCTCTCCACCCGTGTCTGTCTGTCTATATAATTGTGGCTCTCGCCCTCTAACTCCGTCTTTGCGCTCTTTTCCCTTCGACCCTATTTCCTCCTCCCTCCTACCATTCTCTCTCCTGTACCCTTGTCTGTCTCCTTCCTTCCTTCATTCTTCCTTCCCTTCTCTCTCTGTCATTCTATCTCTCTGAGTGTTCTTCTTCCTGGCTGATGTCCATCTCCTCCTTCTCCTCGTCTCAGCTGACATGATGGATCTTGGTAGGTGACTCCGCTTATTTGATTCTGAGGCTTTTTGAACGATCTTTATCGATGTCCTATCACCTACCAAGCATCTCATGGAGAACATAATTATATACTTATATACGTATCATATATATATATGTATGTATATATGATCTGGATATGCATAAATAAGAACCTTACATAACGTCTGCTCATATGAGCCCACGCGTGGCTGTTCACTCATATATGGGTATTTATGTGCTTACAAGTGTGGTCATTAATATAAATACATGGCGCCCTTGCATGTATATACATGCATATATATATGCATATATATATGCATGTACATGTACGATAGGCCTATATAATGTGTATTATATACAGGCTAGCATAAGACTCATGTATAATTGCATGTATATGATTAGTTGCTGACTGCGTGCATATATACCTTATATATACCATATATACATGTATATGCAAATTTATGCATATATATTTGTATATATGGTGACAAAAACGTTCGTTCACCGTTTTCAAGCTTCTATATCTCGGTCAAAATGATTTGGATCTCTTAACTATTTTCCAAGCATATATACAGGACTCGAATGAATTAAGACCCACAAATTTTAAAGTCGAACGTGCGTTAAATGCCGTGACAGTGAACACCGCGGCGCTCGAGGGGCATTTCCGGCTCGTGCCTGGATATGATGTAACCATAATTACCGCCTCTTAATTGAATAAAAAAAGGAGAATCGACACTGCGCGGATGGCTGGTCTAATGTTTTGCTCACCGATGAATCGCCGTTTAATGTATCTTATGTATTGAATGCACAAAACGATAGGGCCTACAGTTTGTGTTTCCTAGGAGGAGAATGATCCGTCTGCTCCACAGATGATGTTTAGTCCGTCAGCGATGATGTGAGGTGGAATGACGGCCAGGGGTGTCACAAGCCTTCACTTTGTGCCAAATGGTACCGGACTAAACTTATAGTACTGCATTATACATTCTCAAGCAATACGTGAAGCCAGCGTTCGAGGGACATCGGCAGTGTTATGCAACGAGAGTTATTTGTTGACAATGATCTTGGGAGTATTTCTGCGGGATGGTGCACGCTGTTACACATCAGCTGTTATACATCAGCTGTTATACATCAGCTGTTATACATACATCAGCTGTGACGACGAAGTGGCTTGACAAAAACTTCTCCGTATCTCTCCTACTGAGAACTTGTGGAGTATTTTGTCCCTCAGCGTTTTTAAAGACCCTGAGTCAAGCAACGTCGATCAGCTCAAGCGTCGCTTCCAACGAGCGTGCACCATGGAGATCGATTGAAGTTAGGACACTTCAGTCGCTGATCCAGTCTATGCTGTGCGGAGTCCGTGCTGTCATTATGCAGAACGAAGACGCTGTACGCTAATAGACTACATATGTAAGACCTAGGCAACCACAGACCACATCAAAGCAAAATTTGTACCAATATATTTCATTTGACTTGTGTATACACTGACAAAATATCAGGAAAAAACATGAAGCCTTGCTAAGTAAATGCATTTTGAAAACGGTGAACGAACTTTTGTGTCACCCTATATAATGCAATATATAAATTATATATATATATATGCTACGAAAGATTATAATGTGAATAAATATATACATAACGGTCCTTTACACGCACATTTATATACTTGTATGAGGTATATATATATATATATATGCATGTATGCGGCAGAGCGTGATAAAGCGCCATTTCTTGTTGTTGATACACACGGTGCAGATGCGATATATTGGTTGATCAGAGAATGATGGATCTTGTTCGGTGGGTGGTTGGATCATTCATTGCGAACAGATGGTTTTTGGCCATGAAAACGATTCAATAACTTAACGTCGTACAGCAATGATTGAGGGACGTAAAATTGAAGGATAGATGATGCAATGGGAGACGAAAGATCCTGGAATGGATGGAACGAACAAAGGAAGGATAGAAGGAAAAAGAAAGGAAGGAAAGAAAGACGGAAGGAAGGCAGGAATGATTGAAGGAAGGAAGAACGAAGGATGGATGCTGCGATGGAAGACGAAGGATACTTCAATGGATGGAAGGTACGTAGGAAGGATGGAAGGAAAAATAAAGGAAGGAAGGAAAGATGGAAAGAAGGCGGAACGGAGGAAATATGTGAAGAAACGAAGAGAGGCAGAGAAAATGGATGGATGGACGGACGGACGAATGGACGGATGGATGGATGTGAATGGATGAGTAGATGGATCAATCAAGATGAATGGATGTATGAACAGGCTGAATTGACGAATGGATGGATGGAGAGTGCGACTTTGGTCAATGGCTGTCATATGAAGCATCATCACCAGCATGAACAGCCAGTGGACCTGCGTCTTCTCAGGGATAAGTAGGATGAAGGAGGCAACAGATGGCTGCTGAGGAGAGAAGATGGCGCTGAAGCAACCGACGATGATGTTGGAGCATCTGACCGACGCTGCACAATATGATCAGATTGATTATCTTAGATCATATCGCATAAAGCCAGACTGCGTGTTCTTTGACGTGTGCTCTATGGCGTGTGTTCTATCGTGTGTGTTCTATCGTGTGTGTTCTATCGTGTGTGTATTCTGTTGCGTGTTCTAACGCCTTGTATTTGATTTGATTACATGATATCAGTTGCCATTATATCCGATTGGAATGGGTTTGACTTTATTCGTTGTCATCGGCAGCATCAGTTCCTGTTTGTCGCCCATATATACTATTATTTATTATTTACTATTATTATTTGCTATTATTTAGGTACACGAACAAGTTCTCTCCACTGTTCTCGGTCCGTCATTTGTCCAGTCAAGTTCTAGACAGTCCTGTTATGTCCTCATTCATTATTGTCTTAATCGTAATCGTATTCTTCAATTTAAAAAGCGTTATCCAGAGCCTAAACGCAGGGCACTGGCTTATTACTGAGCGTTGCGTCTTGTCAGAGGAGATGTCCAGTGGAGATCAGAATCCGACCTTGATCTGCCTTTGCTTGCTTTTGTTTTCTGCTTCAGGCGACTATATCTCATGCTCTTCGTTGGATGACTTTCTCCATCAGATATTCTTTTAAACATCCAATACTTACATGTATCTTGTCATCATTTCTGACTTTCTGTACTTTGAAATCCATTCAGTTATCCGAGCCATAGATTGGATTAGATTTAATCAGATTGGATTATGTGGCATTAGATTTGATTAGCTGTGAAAATCAGTGGAGAGTAAAAGCGCTCAGGAAAGCGTGATCCAAGAACCAACCATTTTTGTTGCCGGAACGTTCTTCTAAAGGCGAGTCTGACAAGAGAAGTGGGACAGAAAAAGAGCCGTTCATTAGCAAGTCGTCGCTCGAATTCTATTATTCGGAGCACCGGGAACCAACCAACTATCGCAGACGGTCCCATGCTAGCCTCATCATCATCGTCGTTGTCATCATAGTCATCGTCATCGTCATCATCATCATTGTCGTCTTCATCATTGACGATTGTTGTTACTGCCTGACGACCTGCCATCCTATGGTAACCGATTTAGTCTAATTGAATGTCAGGCGACCATAGGCAACAGTCCAAACATGTTGTCGCTCAGACGAATCAAAGGCGCGGAAGGCAGACAGGGACGCAGAGACAAGGACAGATACACAGACATTCAGGCAGATACAAAGAGACAGATAGACACGTTGGAGCTTACACTTGCAGGCATTCTCTGTACCTCTGCATGTCTCATTGTCTGTATGTATATATTCATTCATTCATTACGAAAATTTATACAGCGCCCCTTCAAGGTTACTACTCAGGAGCACATATATGTCGCCTGTCTATCTGTATGTATGTATGTATGTATGTCTCATTCGCTGTCACTTAAGCACGTAAACACCAATCCAATCCCAACCTTGGCTCTTCTACAGTTTCTTCCAAGTGCAACCTGACCGGTTTCCTGTTACCCAAACACATTCATCGTTCTACAGGGCTTCTAATACCTCACCCTTCGTCTAAAAGGAGACGATGATGAACCCGTTCAAGTGCAGTTAACGAAGACATAACGGCAACGGGGTTCATTGGCCTGTATCAGTTGTCTCAAGATGGCGTGCTCTAATCTGTTTGGAGAGCTCGCTTAGGGGCGTTATAATCAGTACCAAAGTGTCGTCATTTGACGGTTAGTAGCCGATTGTTTGGAATAATATTACCAATCGATCGATTTGTCGTTGTTCCACCAAACGACAGAGGGCGTTGTGAATGTGGCGTCGACGCATTTGCCTCCTCGTGAATATTTAGTCCAGGGTCATGAGTATAAGGTAAATACGCGTAGAAAGTACCCAGGTTTACTTTCCAGCGATTAAGGCAATAGTCGCATCTGAAGAATTTGATTATTAGAGCTGTCAAGGAATCTGATTAATAGAACCGCTGACAGCAGGGTACCCGAGAAAGAAATTCTTTAAAAATGTAGCTCACTATCTGATGAGTAGTTATCTGGAAGAGGCGCTATATAAATTGCATTGATTGATTAATTGATGGGGTCATCCCTATTGCGTGGAGCTTCTGTGGCCTAATGGTCAACCACTCAACGCACGAAGAGATTACTTGTGTGGCCTAAGGTTATTCGCATTTTATCTAAAGAGGAGTCATGATACAAATCCTAACCACGACTCGATTGACGACGATTACCTTACCCGTAATCGGAAATGCTCAGGGTTGACCGGTTATTCAGCATTTCAAATATCTTGACGACCTTGATGATAATTGCACATTACAACCCTTGTTGGTTTCAACGCTTTCAGTTACCAGTGCTTTGTCGTCACTGCTGTCATAAATTTATTAATTTGAAAGCACTGGTCGCATATTGCAAACAGTTGACTGCTATAATATATCAAGTATTTTTGAATGATTGATTTGATTGATTGGGTATTGATAAGGTATGTGCACACCTGTGTTTGCAAGACGTGTGTTTGCAACGAGCTCTGCTCTGACACCCTATATCTATAAGCTACAATAACCCTAAAACTAACCATAACCGACCCTCACGATGCTTAATAAGACGCCTATTTTCTGGCGATTTATGTAAGCGATAAGCTATTTTTATAAAAGACATATTCAAACACAGGTGTACACATGCCTTACCAGTTTCCTGCTGTTGCAAGTGTTTTGTAAATGTGATCGAAAATTTCGTTTTGAACTGTAAACATTTAATCGATGACTTTTATGTCTATTGGAAACGTTTCTGGATATCATCGGTACTCGTTGCTGAAAGTGTTGTGAATACTTCCCGAAGGATGTCATGGTTGGTCAGTCGTTGCTGGGAAATGAAATTTTCAGGCCGTTGTTGAAAATGCAATTTCGAAGTAATGCTGATGATATGCCTTATTGTTGAAAACGTTGGCAGTAAATCGAGACATCTGCGGCGCTTCTTAAAATGCCAGAAATGCAATGATTGCAATCGACAATCAGAGCTTGCTGTGCATTTGCTGACAACTGGCAGCCACTCACTCTGCCCAATAAGCGAGAAATTCACTTTCTAAATACGATTTTCTCAACCGTTCTTTCGCTCGCTAGGAATTTCGTTTACTTAGAGAGAAAGCGCCTACCAGCGACGTAGTAAGCAAATTAATTAGTTTTGTATTATACAGTCGACCAGATTCCTGCAGTTCGAGACAATAGAGGGACAGTTTTCAAACTGTCGTAGCTAGACTCGACGAGGGGTAAGAGGCAACTTGTATAGACCCAGGCCAGACCGGCAATTAACTTACGAAGGTATATTATAAACGATTTTTCAGGGATTCAGTCTAGAAAGGTCATTTTAAAAAGTAGCTTAGGGGCCTAATGGCCAGGAATTTCTGGTACCACCCCTCGTTTTAGCATTTTGTATGACAGTTTGCATTTTGATATATTTTGTGTTGCAAAATGTAATGCAAAATGCAATGCAAAATGTAATGCAAAATGCAATGCAAAATGTAATGCAAAATGCCTCCGTTTGCATTTTATGCATTTTGTGACACACTTTCTGGATAAAAAAACTCGGTGCACTAATAGCACCATGTGTCGTGTGCTTTGATGGAAATTGATGCCTCTTGTGAAACTTATTTTAAAAATCTGAATGCATTGTGTAATTCGTTAAAAAGTACTTGTAGAACTTAATGCATTTTGTGATACATTTTGAAAAACAAATTCAATGCATTTTGTGAAAGTGTGTAGGCCTATTGAGTACAAAATGCACGTATTAATCGTAATGTATGCAACTGTGTACATATGTCGTACATATGTACGCATTTCTGTGTTCATGAACGCATGTATGTAACTCCCTGTGAATGTCAGTTTGTCTCAATTCTATTCTATTCTATTTACGGATTTATAAAGCGCCTCTCACAGTACAATCTAATCAGAGGCCCTCGAGGTAGATACTTGTTTGTTAGTTCATTATAACGGACATTGTTTCTTTCTATTGTTTATTGCGCACAGTCTTCTATATTTAAATGCGAATAAGAGATGCAGAATATGAGTGGCCAGTTAAAAACCCTAATGCTTCGTAAGCTAATGAGATAGAGTGAGTGTTTGAGGTGTTGCTACATGTATATAGAATAGATAAAAAAAGTGTTCGAGCATTGAAGAAGCATTGGTACTTTGCTCCAATCCTTTGGAGCACTGGAACTGAATTAACGAGATCTTCCTAGACGAAAGACGCCATCTCAGAGTGTCGCAGGCAACGTTGAGGGATGTAAGGAACGACAAGTTGTTGAGGCAGGCAGATAAGGATTTTTTAAAGGATTTTTATAAATCAGACAGGTCAGTAATCGTAATCGTAATCTCCAAATTTCTAAAGCGCCAATTTAAAGCTAAGCGCAGGGCACCAGCTTATTCACGAGCGCTGGTATAACCGCATGAAAAATGTATGAATATAGATGGAAAGAAGGATGGATGCGTGTGTGTGTGTGTGCGTGTGTGTGTGTAGGTGTGTGTGCATGAGAGAGAGAGAGAGAGAGAGAGAGAGAGAGAGAGAGAGAGAGGGGGAGAGAGAGATCGATGGATGGATGGGTAGATGGATGGAAAAATTGGTCCATATGCTTGGATGCGTTACTGGACAGTCTTTGGACTAACAGACAGACGGACGGACGGTCTCCTGCTGCTGGCGGAAGGACTGACGACTAAATGTGAAGGGTCAAAGGCGAAAGGTTAAAGGTTGGCGTTGGTTTTTGTGATTGCTATATGTTAGCATTCTGCGTCTTAATATAGTGCTTCGAACAGAGGCGTTCATGCAGTCAATTGCAGGCATCACTCGGTTTAGAGGCGGATTACAAAGTCAAGACACAGAATGCGAACGGATCTCAGTAATATGTCAAATACAGGACGGAATTATATCTAAGAATATTGTCACACCGAATGTGTAATATTGAAATATATATAGACAAGAATATCATATCTCCATGTCCATTAGGAAATATGGAAAGGAAAATATGCTAGATTTTTAAATCTTCATTCCTAATCGAATAAACAAATGAAACAATATATGAGAAATTATATAGAAATAAAAGTACACAGAAAACTTCAGAAATGAAAATATATTCAAGAAACTCTAGACAAACTTCTCTTCTTCGGAAAACATTTGTGCACCAGTTCGGCAAGATTTCCCTTCTGGAAAAGTTACCTGTTGCTTCCATGCATTATAGGTATACGGGCCATGCAAGAAACAGAAGCTATCCCAATGCTGCAGATGAGAGCATTGCTCTAGCGTCTCTCGCATACACAACCGTTGTCTTCTCATCTTGCCATCCAGATAACTCGACCATCAAAAGAACGCCGCTATGACCTGACATTAATCTTTATATAGCGCCAGCGTTCAGCACGACACAAATAGAGCCAGACCACGCACGTATACGATCCTGAAGCGATTATTATGCGCAAGTCATACCTGCTCGCTGCGAAACAGAGCAATGACGATATACCAGCGTGTTGTATCTGTCGATATTAAACATAGGCGCAGCAGGGAACCATACAGCAGCTGAGGTCGCATCGCTTTGACCGGAGGGTGAGTTAGATGGATGGTGATACAGAGGTCGCCTCGCTAGAGAAGACTAGAAGCAATCGATGCTGCTGATGATGATGATGATGTTGTTGTTGTTGATGATGATGGTGATGATGATGATGATGATGATGATGATGCACGGTTGAAGAGATTACAACGATTGAGGAAGTCTCTGTCTGTCTGTCTGAGTCGCTCATCGGCATTTCGCTGGCGTTTATTTCAGACGTAGAATTCTGTAATAATTTATGTCTTATGTTATGATCTACAAACGTCTGAAGTGTCACTCGAAAGCCAAGCACAGGGCAACAGCTCACTCACGAGCGCTGCGTCGAATCAGAGGGGTTGTCCAGATAGTGGTCCAGAATGGGTCCCGGTCCGGTTGGCAGAAGAGTCGGAGTATACACGCACTCATGTTTTTACATATATCTACTCTGTCTAGACAATTAAGTTTCATTGAAAAATATTGTCTTTGAAGCTTTAACGCAGAGTTTAGGAAACAACACTTTCCTATTGGAACTGTTCCTTGATTCCCCACATTAATCCTGCGTCACTTTAGTAATAGGCCTACAGTACAGCTCTGTGAAGTGCACCAAGGCGCGCGAATAAAAGCTCAGCTGGTGCCCTGCGCTTGGGTTTCGAGTGGCGCTTTACAAGTTTTCAGTTTCCGATTACGACTACGAAGCATTGCAATGCAAAGCAATCTCAATACAATGAAGAGTAATGTAAAAACAATACGATGCAACACAATTTAATACAGTTTTAATCTGATTCCACACATGACTGCTTTGTGACTGGCCACCTTGAATAGGCTATATGAAACAATACGATTCAACAGAAAACGCTGCCCTTCACGTTGGTGTCCTCTCCCCGTCTCTTAATCCCTCTGGTTCTTTGTCCTTCCGTCTTTCCTTTGTCCTTCCGTCCTTCCCCTGTCCTTCCGTTGTCCTTCCGTCTTTCCTTTGTCCTTCCGTCCTTCCCCTGCCTTCCGTTGTCCTTCCGTCCTTCCTTTGTCCTTCCGTCTTTCCTTCCGTCCTTCCCCTGCCTTCCGTTGTCCTTCCGTCCTTCCTTTGTCCTTCCGTCTTTCCTTTGTCCTTCCGTCCTTCCCCTGTCCTTCCGTTGTCCTTCCGTCCTTCCTTCCGTCCTTCCCCTGTCCTTCCGTTGTCCTTCCGTCCTTCCTTTGTCCTTCCGTCCTTCCCCGTCCTTCCTTTGTCCTTCCGTCTTTCCTTTGTCCTTCCGTCCTTCCCCTGTCCTTCCGTTGTCCTTCCGTCCTTCCTTTGTCCTTCCGTCCTTCCTTTGTCCTTCCGTCTTTCCTTTGTCCTTTCGTCCTTCCCCTGTCCTTCCTTTGTCCTTCCGTCCTTCCCCTGTCCTTCCGTTGTCCTTCCGTCCTTTCTTTGTCCTTCCGTCTTTCCTTTGTCCTTCCGTCCTTCCCCTGTCCTTCCTTTGTCCTTCCGTCTTTCCTTTGTCCTTCCGTCCTTCCCCTGTCCTTCCTTTGTCCTTCCGTCTTTCCTTTGTCCTTCCGTCTTTCCTTTGTCCTTCCGTCCTTCCCCTGTCCTTCCTTTGTCCTTCCGTCCTTCCCCTGTCCTTCCGTTGTCCTTCCGTCTTTCCTTTGTCCTTCCGTCCTTCCCCGTCCTTCCGTTGTCCTTCCGTCTTTCCTTTGTCCCTCCATCCGACTTTACCATCCACCGTAAATTGAGATCAGAAAGGATTGGAATTAACTTGGCTTCAACCCTCCTTTAGACCTATTCACGCAGGGCAGACTCAGGGCTGCTTTTTGAGGCTCACAGATCCTTCAATTTGTCGAAGTTAACCACTTCGGCAATTAATTTCTGTCCAGTCGTTTCTTTTGTGCGCAACAACCAGGAATTCACGATGAACCTTGTGTCCGTCGGTCTTTCTGTCTCTGTGTGTTTTCTTTCGTCTTCCTCGTGTGTCTGCATCATCCGTCAATCTTTCCTCCTACACATCTACCCATCCATATATCCATCTATCCATCTGTCCACCCACGAACGAACTCACCCGTCCATCTACTGTACCAACAAATATGCCTGAGCCCATGACGCCCAGACAATATGCAGTAGGGCAAATCATTCGTTTTTGTGAGACATGTCGAATGACCGTTCACCCGTGACCTGTAAGGGGCTTTGACCCTGAGGGAAAAAATTAAAAGGTGTCAAGAACAGACTTATTAGTCTTCGCGATGCATTAGATCAAGGCTCGTGGCTATCCACTTTCACGCCTATGCAGTAATAAATTATAGATTATATGTCTTCATTATATTCCTAAAGTTAATATCAGTTTAAACGCATTATTTTGCACATAATTTATGTCGTTTGATTCATATATCTATATATATATAAAATATTATATGAACTAATTAAAAGAGGTATGCAATACGTATTTATATATATATATTATAATGTGAACACATGTAGGGCCTTTATGTATGTTATAATTAAATGGTTGGTTTATTGATGTTTAACAAAATTGTGCCATAACCAACCATAACCATAACCAACATTTTTTATTGCACACTGACAATCATAATAGTGAAGCATTAACAAAAAGAAAAAATTAAGTTGATAGAGAGATTGGCAGCCGACAATAGGGAGGAACCCTAAAAGGACCGAGGTCTCGCTATCAGGGACACCCATTACAATAAGAGTTAAGTTATAAGTGGTAGATGGCGACAAACAAGACTTAAGCAGATTGCTTGCGGAGAGTTAGTCTTAAATAACTTAACAAACTAAACACTGGAGGTAATTACATAGATCAATAGATTCACTGACAGAGTTATGTAGGGTGTAGCAGTATATAGTCACGGAGTTTCAATTTAAATACACTTAAATAATTTAAAGTACGTATTTCCTGAGGGACGCTATTCCAAGCCCTAAGCCCATTGCATCTTATCGCAAACTTACGGGTATTGGTACGTGCATGGATGGGCCTGTAATCATTAAAATTGCGAAGGGAGTACGGATTGATCAATTTAATGGAAGTAGTTTGCATACGCAGGAGGTAATTGGTTAATCGAGAATTTGTAAATGATTTCACTAATTTGTATTAAAGTTGTCCGTTTGACGCTCAAGATACAGGATTTATGATGCAGTGGGTAAGAATTTTTATAAATGACTCTAAAGGCTCTATTTTGAAGCGAGATTAGCCTAGTTAATCTAGAGTGGTAATTGGATGCCCAAATTAGGTTGCAGTAGGTTAAATAAGGGTGGACCAGGGAGAAATAAAGGTTTCTGCGTATGGCAACAGGTAATAGGTACGCAATAAGAGATATTATGCCTATATTCTTACTATTTTAGATGCTTTTTCCATATGGGTTTTCCAGGTAAGTGATTGGTCGACGTATACACCTAGGAATTTGGTCGATATAACCCTAGGTAGAGGGACACTATTTATCATGAGGACCGTTTCAGACAAAGGAGGTTTCTTGCAATGTGAGGCAAAGAGAATGTAGTTGGTCTTCGTAGCACTAAGTGTGAGCTTGTTTGCTAAAAACCAGCCATTAACTTTGACAAGTTCACGATTTAAAAGTCGGAGTAGTTCATCATAAGAAGAATTAGAGGCGAGGACACTAGTGTCATCGGCAAAGAGCAAGAACCGAAGAGGCGATGACACATTTGGCAGATCATTAATAAAAAGCAGAAAGAGTAAAGGTTCTAGAATAAAGATGATTGGTGTCGCCCTCCTTCATTATTCAGGCTTGGGTCCGGCACTTCCAAAGTAGAACGATTAATATGTGACATATACGAATGTGTCTAAATTTTGAATATATGAAGATCGAACAATGTAGGCCTACATATCCAGGATAGCATTTTGACCCGTCTAAAAATATTTTATCAGTAGGGCCTTCATATCATGAAAATAATTATATTCACGCTAATCTAGAAAAGCCTTAGCACTTTTTTATGCCGTTCTTGGAAATTTGAAGGTGTCGTGCTTACGCTAATCAACAGAAGCATGTTTCCATTCCTCTTTCGCTATCGTTTATATAGGCGTCAAAGGAAATATTACCGTGTTACCTATTGTGGAGAATAAAGCAAAGAATGATCCCTGTGTTGTAGTGCTTGTTTATGAAAATAATGACATTTTCAAGACAATATACAGAAATTATTTGCAAGGATTATGAGACTAATGAGATGCATGGCCAGGTATGTCTGACATATTTTCCAGTTGTATTGTACATTGTGCAAGATGCACTGAGTGCATGTCCAGGCATGAATAGAATCCACAGAACAGCTAAAAATCCACACAGCACACCGAAACCAGTGTATTTAAACTCAATTCAATATGGCTGAACGGGAAAACGTGTATATGTATGTATGTGTGTTTGTGTGTGTATGTATATGTGTGTGTGTGTGTTTGTGTGAGTGTATGTATGTATGTATGTACGTATGCATGTATGTATGTATGCATGTATGTATGTATGCATGTATGTATGCATGTATGTATGTATGTATGTATGTATGCATGTATGTATGTATGTATGCATGTATGTATGCAAGTATGTATGTATGTATGCATGTATGTAAGTATGTATGTATGTATGCATGTATGTATGCGAACATTTGCATTGATTTGTATACTTGAATTTATTTATATATGTATATATGCATCATAAATCTATCTAGCGCCCTTTCAATAAATTATAGTTACGGTTCGGGCTATCTAGAAAATGGCAACAAAAATCCATTGTTTACAGTACGAATTAAAGTCAAGAGTGCTTTTGTAATTTGCCAGATGCGTGACACGAAAATCCATATGCAGAAAGCGAACAATTCTGAAACAGTAAGAGCAAGACTCGGATTGAGAGGGCAACATATCAAAACTAAAGATAATAAATAAGATAAAGTATATTGTCAACGCAACAGTTTTGTCTCCTTTGTAGATGAATGATGCTCTTATTGCATACTATAAGCGCCTCTGAGTTTATATCCTGAAGGGGCGCTATATCAAGTACTTATGATTGACTGATACATAAAATAACCAGACAGGGCGAGTCCGTCCATCTTCTATCGATCTCTTCAATTCAATTTATTTGAATTTTCAATTCAGTTTAATTAAGATGCTGACAAGTGGCACATGACGTAGACGTCATGACGTCATGCATCGTCTTCATCAAAATATGTTGACAACGATCGGAACCACGGTATCAATTGCAGAACGGAGAGAGCTCTGAGCTCACTGCTTGCATTGCAGACATCTTTGCGAGTGTGAATTTCATGATGCTCGGCCAATATCCATCGGTTTACTCCGATAAAGCTGGTGCATGAGACGGATGTCGTTTTGGGTGACTGCGATCCGAAGGCAATCATAACAGGACTTCGCAACGAGTTCCCACTCACCCCACCCACCCTATCCATCCATGCGTCCACCTCCTCCCCACGTGCGGTGATGACATCCATAAACCAGACAATCGGGACGGTATCTGAACCTAGAGACGGAGCAATCTCATCCGAGACCTCTGCCACTTCCATCAAGGCAACAATGGTCTTCCAACGATTCCATCTGCGCCTCTAACTTGTCTCGTTATGAATAGGAAGTTTGCATCATGCTTTCAAATAATCGGTAACTCAGTTTCGACCGTCTATCAATCAGCGCATGCACATGTAAAAGTGTACAACTGAGCTGTGAACATTTATTGCAGTCGATGTGGATCTAAACAGCAATCACCGCATCTATAGTATTTCTACACCAACAATGTTTAAAGCATTTCAGCCTCTCTATAGATTACACTTTCTTGTAGACGCTTCTAAAGTGCACATTAAACAAAACATTTCCGTTTTACAGTTTCCAGATTCGGATATATTTTGTTATCTCTGTCTCTCGAGATTTCATAGAGAGGCTTTATGGATGCCGACAAAGGCTTCGCGGGATTTGATTACCAACTCAAATCAACACTTGGAGACACCCACGTCAGCGTAATATGTCCCTTCTACTTACGAAGTTGACCCTAACGAAGACACAGACACAGACCGACGATGAGAGAGACTACAGACTGACGAAGAGAGACAGGCTGACTAAGAGAGATACACCATCTAGTGAGCAAATGTAAGACCACGTCATCCGCATGGGGAAACAATAAAACGGTCAAGCAGGATTGGCAACGAAAATCTTGTTTGAAGATACATAAGAAAGAAACACATCGACTTTTATTGGACCTGGTTTTGCCACCAAAGACACAGACGGCCTACAACTCAGTGCTATCTCAATGCGCAGTAGTAATAAGTGTACAGGACGCATACAAATGTACTCTGACAAATTGATTGCTCAGTTTTGTGTCTTATGGCTTTCCGGTCATCAAGTAATTCTGGTCAAAGTTATATATATATATATATATATATGAGGTCGTTGGTCTCAGCTCTGTATTCTTATTTAGGCAGTCACAGTCAGACATCATAAACTCAGACTGATAAATATATGATATCCATCGGTGTATATGTACGATTCAACTTTAGAGTTACCGAATGAACCACTTTTATCGCGCATTAATCAAGGCTCGGTTGTTCATCTTCACCACTGTTTACGCACTCATCCTTTCCACGAGACCAATGATGGGTGAATCACGTCAGCCAGTATCTTAGCACTCATACCTTCTATCATTCCAACTGCAAGTGCTAATCTACCTCCCACAGACCATCTGTGATGATTTCTCATCACTCTTTACAAGACCTTGAATGTGCATCAATGAGCGGGTAGATGCGTGAGTTGGCAGGAAAGGTGTAAATGAATCGATGAATGAATGAATGAATGAAAGAATGAGTGAGTGAATGAGTGAGTGAGTGAAGGCCTTCGAGCGTGGAATGGCGATGCGCATGCGCGCGTTCCGAGTGTAAACGATTGTCAGCGAGAGCGGATGAATGCGCAAAGTAAAATTCCTACTCTTTAACAGATCTTTTACTTTATTCCCAACTTTGCCAAAGCAAGCGAAATCTCGAAATCATGAAGTCTACTCCATGATTTCGAGATTTCCCTTGCTTTGCCACTCCCTGCAACTCAAAGCTTAATCACACCTTCCAGTGTTGCGTGCTCATTGCTTCATCTTATTGACTGAGAGAAGCCAGATCTACATGTTTAATTAAATTATTCAAACCTGAAATCGTCCGACGTTTGAGCACCGACCGCTTGGCGGCGCCTTTCTGGCTAACTGCAAGAAGCACGCCACAGGCGACCGGAAGTTGCACTAATTATAATTGTTTTCCACCCCTTTCAATCTTCTCCCCATCCCCATTCATCCTTCCATGCATCCAATCCATGTAGCCAGGCACGAATGTATGCATGCCTGGCTACATGGATTCGCACATACTTACAAGGCATACATGTAAATATATTACATGTAAATATATTACATGTAAATATATTATATGTAATGTGTACATGTTTCTACAAACATGGTTCTTTTTAGCCATCCATTCATTTATCTGTATCCCTAGAGCTCTCCAACCGTCTCTCCATCTTCCTTCCATCCCTTTGCCCATTCATCCCCCATCCATCCGTTTAGTTAGAGCGTCCGTACGAATTCGACCTACCCCTGAGACGGTGACTGCGCACGGACCTTGCACATGTCCTTTGCCTACAGTTGCTGAGTGCCAATGATTGATTGACGCTTATTCATAGATATAAATTATTGTCGAGCTTCATAAATGCTCAAGGGATAACCGTCCATTCATCTTTCCATCCATTCATTCATCCATTCAACAATCCTTGTGTTCATTACGGTTAGCTTTCAGCAATCGCATTAGTTCCATCGCAGCTGACAGTTGCCTTAGGCCTACCTGTTGTCTGACACTTGTTGTCTGACACTTGTTGTCTGACACTTGTTGTCTGACACTTGTTGTCTGACACTTGTTGTCTGACACTTGTTGTCTGACACTTGTTGTCTGACGATGCCGCTGAAGAGATACCTCAACCTCCACATCATTACCAGCATCAACAGTCAGGACTGAGCAATCGGTTTTAGTTGGTTCATTTATAACAACCGAGCTCTAACTAAGCAAGAATGTTACTCCATGCCATGTATACTGTCTACTCAGTTAGTGATACATGTATCTCCAATGATAGTTGGTTGGTTTCTCCAATTAAAAAGTTAACTTGAAGCTAACTAAGAATCGTTTTGTTATCTCGAATTTTACCTCATCTGATTAAAATTAATGTGATAGGGGATAATTCAAATTTAGTATGATATCCCTGATTTCCACCTCTATCGTCATTTTTCTTTTTTCGAAATTTACGTGATACAGCCTATTCCTAAATAAGTATAGTATCTATAATGTGATGCAATATTTCGAATTCAATTTTATATCCCTAGTTTAGCGTAACAACTACACTGCGATGCTTTTCTTATGAATAGGATGTAATGTCTTTTGAACTTCAGTTTTAGAGTCATTAAACGGGGTCTAAAATTGTAGTTGTTCCGACACAGAGTGCAGTTGACAGTGTCAATCTGTCATTGTATAAAAACTTCATTCGTTTATTGGAGAATTTAAACTGACCGTGTGACCGTATTACGTAACTTGTGACAGTGTTCGAGGTGTACAGTTTATAACTTAGCATGGCTTCAGTAGATTTTGGCGCAAACCAAACACACACGATTTCATTCCAATGCTGTGCACTCCAAACTTGAGTTCAACTTTCTCATCTGAGTTGTTACTTCTCTGATATTATAGGTACGACTCATTTTATTATATCCTACATAATATACATTGACGTAAACAGTCACCAGTCGTCTAGAACATGATTGGTTCTACATATAATTCTAAATATAGCGTCCTATCCCTACACAGAGTCTTATGTAGGCCTGTAACAGTCACCAGTCATAGTACATATGACAAATGCCTCCAATGTGTCTTGCCTAACGAATTACAGCTTGACAGCTTATAAGGAAGAGTGTGTAGTTGGAATTTCTAAGTATTTTAAATACGGTCCAGACGACGTTGTTACTCCAACATATCGCAATGCGACAATCGACACTCCAACGGAATCTATATGCATAATGTATGTATGCATATATGAGCATTTGTGTAGCGCCCGTTGGGTAGCTCACAATGGGACGCTGCGCAACGGCATCTTGTATAGGAATCAGAAAACAAATGTGTCCTAAGGAAGGAGCAGAAAACGTTACCTGAATTGTTTAGGTTTAAGGTGTTTCTGAACGCATCTCAATCAAATGGCAGATTGTTCCATGGAGACGTTATTCACAGAGGAACAGGAACACAGATCAGTCGCCGATGTGTGAGAACGCATGAATTGTAAGACAGTGAACAGGGTGTCAGCCACCTGTCAACTTGTCAACTCTGAATAGCACTCAGCTGGTCTGGCTTTATATATGTCCTGGAAAGTGTTTAGTACTTGACAGAAGTTGTATAGGCTACGCACAGGCAATTAGTTGGAATATGTTAGTGAAGCGTTGAGTTACCCTACAATATAGACACCTCTAATACGACGTAACGATTATGTACAAGAAGCTCCGACAGTTGTAGAATTCATTACATCACCTGAAACAATCCGGATACAACGATCATGATAGGTGCAGGGAAAAGTTTGTAACTATATCTTAAGGCCGTGCAAACGTTTATCCCACCGGGGTATACTCATATCGCGTGGCACAGTGGCCGATCGGTTAGAGCGGTCAGCCCAGTGTGCGCTGACCGAGCGGGTTTGACCCTCGTCCGGGGCGTCACTGTGTAGAGACCTTGAGCAAGTCCTTCGCGCACAATTGATCTGCAGTACAACTGCAATTGCGCCGTCGAGGCGTGTGCAATTCTGAACAAAAGATGCTGGAAGAAGGGTGGCATCAAATATCGGTAATAAATAAAAATACTCCTTCATGATTTACAGAATCACAAAGGCCGGGGTTGAGTCGGAATCGCTTCTGAGTAGATGTCTTGAAGGGGCGCTATATGAATCCTCCGAATAAATAAATAAAATAAATTTGGTCCAACGCAGCGGTATTCGATGCCCATCTGTCACTGTACTATTTCTACGAATTATATGACACCGTAACAATAGTCACTGTGACAATAGCTGTGACTCACTGGCAGACAGTGAGCAACTTTGAGCAGGGTGTCAGCCAGCTGTAAACTCTGAATACATAGAACTCAGTTGGTCTGGTTCTATATGTCATGGAGAGCCCGCCAGCGGGGATTCATCCGAGTCATTTCATAATTTTTTATTCACTAAGTTTGCCTTCGAAAGATACCATAGAAAGAATCAAAAAATATCGGGCAATATTACATGACAATATTGGTTACGAAGTCTCCTCTGAGACGATAACTTTGCAAGTTCCTAAAGCCCACTCGACAATGCCATCGATCGTTCCTTCCCAGATTGCGCTATAATGTTATAAAAATTGTATATGGCGCAATGGGTGTTACCTGTCATTCGACGGCCCGATAAGTCACACACACACACACACACACACACACACACACACACACACACACACACACACACACACACACAACGCACTCGCATAAATATATATAAATACATATAAATGTGCGTATATCATCAATTTCGATATACTGATATTTATACTCAACGGCCTGTTATGCTGTTGCATTTTTTTCAGCACAGTAACTTATAATATTATAGCGCGATGTTGTTAGGCAGATATGTCGGCTTGGTTTGGTCGACGGTATAAAAGACGTTGGTCGTCAACGTGAAAGCTGTGATTTTGTCACGCGACGAATATCGTGATAAGTCTTGTGCATCCGCCATGAATTCTATGATTTCTCACGTCAGTCGTCACGATGTGTGCGAGGGATTTCGGGAATCAGGCGTCGGGTGAATCTGTCTAAGTCACACACTCTGCCATGGAAGGCGGCAGTTTGTAGAAACGAAGGGCGAGACTTCGAGACAGAAGTGAGAACGCGTGCAGATATTTCCTCAATGCGTTCATACTTCGACGTCTTCTCATAACAGTTTTTCGAACCCTCAGAAAACAGAAAATTCTGTGAGCTAAAGTTATATAGCAGTCGTAAGATGTCGCTAAAGGCATCATTTAAGCGTACGATTATTGCAATATTGAAACGATTGAAACTAAGATTGACGTTAACGGTTCCTAAGAGTCGGGACTAACTTCTTCAAGCGATATCATAGGACAATTCCTCAGCCCTTGTGACCAAACCTTTTCCGGACTAGTACCTCCACATTGTATCTCTTGGTAGTGTTGCTCCGCGATCTGAGAAGTTGTCAGATACAACGAAATCAACTACAGGCTTTTCTGTTCTCCTTTTAGCTATGTGTTGAGTCGTGAGCGCCTCTGACATCGAGTAGCTCTATATAAGTGTTCCATTACAATTACAATAATTACAATTATAACGCAGTGATGTGAGCTCTAAAACGGACTTGAAACTCATAATGTGATGTAGGGCAATGTGACGGTTTGATAACTTCACGTCGTATCATGATATCTAGTGCTGAAGGAAGTTTTCTGATGATGACTAAGATGACGAAGACGACGGCGAAGACGATGATGATGACAATGACAAGTGGCGATTGCGGACCGACCCCAGGGCCAACCATCTTTTGAGCTGCGGCTGCTGCTGCAAGAGATCTGCCTCTTCTCGTCGGCAGATGCGGTGTCTTATCCTTCGCTACCGGACCCTCTCCGCTCCGCTTCTATCCATCAAAGAACACCGACGCCACAAAAGAGACAGATACAAGCAGACGAAAAGAGACAGGCAGAGACAGACATATGCAGACAGAAATAGACAGACGAAGGGAGACAGACAGAGATATAGACGCAGTCAGATGGACGGATAGATGAAAGGTAGAGATTTGTGACTAGAGGAAAAGTCAGAGGCTATAATATTATAAATAGAAGGTAGACACTGGAAGAATATGACAAAGACGGAGACGGAATGACGTAGAGTGAGGTAGACAGATATGCAGACGGACAGAGAGTCACAGACAGCGAGGTAGACAGAGACAAATAGCGAAACAGAGACACAGATATATGTATAGTCTGAGAGAGTGAGACAGATGCAGAGTGAGAGATAGAGGGTTGCAGGGGGCATGGTCGATGTTTGTTTAGGGAGTCGTTCTTCGTTCGCTGGTCGTCGGCCGCTGTTCGTCGGTGGCGTCGCCAACACAGACGTCGTCTTCACCCTACAATCGATCGTCCATTGATCAATCGTCGCCCATCGTTGTCTATCGTTGTCTGTCGTTGTCTATAGTTGTCTATCGTTGTAAATCGTTGTCAAAATATTGTTGTCTATCGTTATCTATTGTTGTATTATACAGTTGCTTATTGTTGCCTATCGTCGTCCATCGTTGTCTGTCGTTGTTCATCGTTGTCTATTGTTGGCCTAAGCAGAAAACGAATTCTAATAGACATATCTCAACGACATCTGGCGGATCTCGATGAAAACGCTCGAACCTTACCAGATGACGCCAAAGCACCGGATCGATCGATTATTGGAAAGAATTCACTACATGCTTTGGGAGAGTCCACATACGCGCACGCACAACCGCGTACATGAATGAAGCTTCAGATTCACATTTAGGTGTTACCTTGTGCGCGTTACAAATTTATTAATAAAAAAGCAGTAGCATGTCATGCAGAGGTTATCATACGTTTTATCTGAGAAATTTAGAATATGCTTGAATAGATATGCATGCGCTCTTAATGTACAGGTTCTATAGAAGCCATGGCAGTAAACTTGAATATCTTATGTAAAGTTTTAAGTTTGAGGATGTTCATTTTGAAAAATTTATAGCCGGGTGATGATTATACTGCGCGGTGGCAATCACAGAAATATTCACATGTTTTTATATAATTGCAATTGTAATTAGAAACTTCTATAGCGCCGGAATACAATGCACAAGACATAAACCGATGGCACACTATATCAACCGCATATATATATATATATGCTTATGTTGCTACATGCATGTATATATTTAGCAGCGAATGGTTTATATAATATACAGATTTATATTTATAAAAGATATCAAGATGGTCACTGTAAATACAACACACATACATGATATACATGACACATACATGATATACATGACACATACATGATATACATGACACATACATGATATACATGACACATATATGATATGATATACAACATATGTTATATATCTATCATAGGGTCAATATAATGCTACGTTATAGTTAGACAGACCACTCCAGGGAGGCATTGCTTAAGGCTAGATCTGGGTCATTATAGGTAGTCAATGCTTGTGCACTAGTGATGATATTAGTTGGTCTGACGGCCTGTATTTTTAGTAGAGGTATTCGGCCGGCTTCAGAGGTCAGAACTAGTGGCTCGTTGGATACATTGTCGGTGGTGTTCTTATATCTGGTTGGTCAGAACTGGGTGACCTGGCAGTCTGTTTCACAGGTCAGGCTTACTAGAGGAACAGTATTCTTGGATCAGGTCCCTCAGATTCGGCTGACCCCGCTGCTCGGTCTGACCGCACTGCCGCTCTGTCTGACTACGAGATTCGGTATAAAATAGCCGCGCACTAAAGACAAAGGGCCTGTCTGGTTGGAATCGCTCGTTGTCCGTGGGTTCGTTAAGGTATAGTCAAGTAGATTAAGATATTGGGAAGACTGTCGCTAGTGATGCATTGGTGAACTCCGCTATTGAACGTAAACGGTAACTGTGTCATTATCTAGATAAAATTATTCATATATTTATTATTATTATTCTGAAATCTCAAACTGAGTAATTGAATATCAACTTTATATATACGAACTCATTATCAGCGTGATCGTGTATAAGTGAAAGAACTCTAAAAGCTTGTACGCTAGGTCGTCTAAACACGCTGTGCAGATTAAGTTTAATGTTCATTTCTAAAGTCTTTTGATGATTATTAGAGTTATCGTTTACGTGTTAATAAAACAATTTATTTCATTACATTTTATACCTCTCGTGCGAGTTGCTAAGTTCACCCATAATTTCCTGTAGGTAGATACTTCGTCTGGTTGATATCGTGGCTTAGCTAATTGTCTGTAAGGTAATTTCTTATACTTATAGATTGGCTAGGTACTCAGATAAGTGACACGATATATATCAGAAAAGATTAACCAAGACGACATATTGTGGAAAGAACCTAACGGGCTGATATATCTATACATGATATTATACATGACCCATCAAATGGTTGTATATGCTCAGTGTCTGCCCATGCACGCTTGAGACTGCTCGAAACGCTTCTATATCGCATTCATTATTTACGAGATGTCGACGAACCGTTCGCTCCTTCAGTCTATCAGTCTGGACATTCATATGGCGCCTTTTCTCATATGTATAACTGTCCGCAAAATGAAGTGCGGTCTTTTGGCTAATAACTTCATTACTCCTTGGTTTTAGCAGCAGCGAGTGTTCAGAAGACGACAGCAGAGACGAGCCGAATAAAAACTATATTCATACATATGCAGTCCATGTATATACATATATATATGCGTATATATAAATGCATACATAGATATATTTCAATACGTTACGTTCATATATTACATGAACACAATGTCATAGTTTGTTGGTATCGGCTTACTTATTAAAATCACCATCATGTACAGAAGACAGTTTTTCATTTTAATAGAGGGTCAATATTGTGTCTGTATAATCTACAGTTTCAATATATTATTTATATACATGTAGGGTATATTCTGTTTATGCAATAACATATAGTAATACGTATTCGCAGGCTATGAGCTATATATATATATAGATATTTATATAAATAAATATTCAAATAGATAGCCTATATTTATGTTCTACATAATTATAGACAACACGATTAATAAATATACAAGGAGAAGTTGGAGAAATTAATCGATATTAGTAGATCAGTCTAGGAAGAGGAAATTAATAGCAAAGGCTCTTCGTTCCGCATTTCGAGTCATTGCGCAATCAATTCTGGATGGAGTGTCAAGCCCAATTTATGCGGCACCTTCTCCAGGCCGATAGAAAGACAAGAAGCGGTCCTTGCAGCTGTTTCCACGAAGATGAGACGGAAGTTAACTGCTGAACAAATACAAGACAATGACGGAATTAAGGAAAAACACTAACAACAACTAAGATAAAAGAGAGGAAGGTCTTTTCTTGTTTATCTGATCCAGTGGCTCCCAATATATGGTTTCTTTCGGCCCCTATATAGAGTGTATACATAGTGAACCTGCTTCAGAGATGCGTTCCACGATCGGGTGGCGAAATGGCAGCAACACTACCTTTGTGCGTCTTCTTCTGTCAAAAGAAATGTGACAGGCAATGATTAGGACAACTGAAATAGGCACAATTATTTTTTATAAACTTAAAGTAATGTATAAATAGCTTCAGGTCTTTGCTTACATATAAGGACCATGGCACGTTATTGTGCAAAGTATAACCAGAAAAATACATGAAATTTAGACCAAGAGTGCACATAGTTGGTCTGGCATTGCGTTAGCATGGTATTCTCTTCGTGCGATGAAATAGGCTGGTCATCACTAATCCAATCTCATAGTCTCCAAATCGGCGCTAACATAAAGAGCCTGGTTCGTGGAAAATTGGTATTTATTAAGCGATGGTATGTGAGTGGATGAGAGATGGATAGAGAAAGAGAGAGAGAGACAAACAGATGGACAGAGAGTGAGAGGGAGAGAGGGAAGAGGCGAGATTGGAAAGAGAGATTAGGGAGGGTGAGATGGAGAAAAAGAGCAAAAAGTGAGAGATACAAGTTACAGAAGCTGACTTGAGGAAAGACATTGACACAGACAGGACAGACAAGACAGACAAGACAGACAAGACAAGACAAGACAAGACACGGATGAAGATATGGGACGCAGGTCAGGAAAACGATAGAGTAGGCTATACGTTACGGACAGCTTACCTTTCGAAGACTATTTAGGCAAATATTTCTATTTCCACTACTCTCTACGAAGAGACCACGGGGGTTATTTGCACGGGGGTAATTTTCAATTAAATTTTAATTTTAAATTAACCCCCACAACCCCAAGGGGGTTGTGGGGGTTAATGGCCGGAGGTTAATGGCCGGGAGGTTATTGCCCAAGGGGTTCTTAACCTAGAACCTCGGGGGACATAGTTATCGTAATCTCTCAATTTCAAGAGCGCTATTCGAAAGCCAACTGTGCATGGCTCTCATAAAGTGAGTTCGCAGGAGCAAACTCATTCGCAGGTGCTTTGTAACAACAAAATCCGTAGCCAAAATCGATGGAACAAGAAAGCGGCTCACGGTCAAGAAGGTCTTAAGGGGTCAGGTAGGCACTGCCACTGACAGACAAGCACACGGACCCACACACACACACAGACACGCAGACGACGTCGTGGGCGTACGTCGTGATGCTTCCGTGTAAATCGAAACCTTATATTCAGGTAACGGTTTCTGTTTCGCTCTCATGACGGAAAATGGTCCTGGGATTTCTCGTCTTCACGAGCCGAGATTTTCCTCTGCCTCCGTCTCCTCTCATCCAAAACACATAAATGATTCAAGCCGGCATCAGTTGCTGATCTTCGGCTGAAACCCCTCCTCTAACCCCGTTTCCTCGAGTCCAGCTTCTGTCTGGGGTGGGTGGTAGAGAGGGTGTCCACAATGATAAGTAGATGTCAGTAAATGACCCACCACCACCACCCAATTACCTGCTGCCGTGGTTCGAAACCAAGCCTTATAATCCGATACCATCTGTAATGACATGCATAATGTATTAGTCTATATATGTGCACATAGGCGCAGGTGCCCTGATGGGTTAATGGAAAGATGAATGAAAGAGTGAATGGAGGGGTTGATGAACGAGGGAGCGGGTGCATGGAGAAGGTAGGTGGATAGGTTGGTATGCATGGGTAGGTAGGTAGGCATAATTGACTATGTATTATTATTATTATTAAACGGACGATTTATAAAGCGCCGTATACACGCAGCCCTGCCGCTATACAAGGGCGTTTTACAATGACACGATCAACCCACAACAAGAAAACACCGTACTATAACAATCGCTACATCAGTTCAACAGGGATATGCCTTCCTGAACAGGTGGGATTTGAGACGTGCCCTAAAGATCTCAATCGATGCTGCAGCACGCACTTCAGGCGGGAAGCTATTCCAGCAGCGCGGGCCGACAACAGAGAAGACGCGATAACCGAATTTGGTCATGGGTACAAGAAGGTCTTCACGCGAAGCTCCATGCAGCTGGAGACCAGCTGAACACGACGACGTTGACCTGAGAAATCTGCAATGTATCCCGGCGCGACACCATGGAGCGCTTTGTATACAAGTAGACATAGTTTGAACTCTACACACTGTGGTATGGGAAGCCAATGAAGCCTGTTGCGCACAAGGGGCGTCGCGTGGTCAAAACGTCGTCGTCCGAAGAGTAGCCTCGCTGCAGTGTTCAGAACGGACTGTAGGCTATCTGATGTAAATTTCGGTGCTCCTGCAAGGAGACTATTACAATAGTCTACCCTGGACAACACGAAACTGGCGCCAGCAGTCCGAGCAGCATCGAAGGTCAACGACTTCAGGCAGGATTTGATGATGCGCAGCTGGCGGAAGCATCTGTGGTAACATGTAGTTTCATCAAAAGATCAGACTGTAACGTTATGCCCAGATCACGGACGGACTCCACCGGTGTTAGAACGGCCCCGAGTATACGCAGAGAAGAGAGATTGAGTCGACTGCATCGGCCGTGAGTCGTGCAGCATAGAGGTTCAGTCTTGGTGGGATTTAGACTGAATCGGTTTGAAGCCATCCACGCGGAGAACCTCTCAATCGCAAGGACCATGCGTCTACGTGAGCTGTCGACCTCGGACGGACGGTCGCTGGTATAGAGCTGGGAGTCATCGGCATAAAAATGAGACGATAGTCTGCACCCAGCCGCCAACTTTTCGAGGTCAGCAGTATAGAGTATAAACAACAAGGGTCCAAGGACTGACCTCTGAGGTACCCCGAAAGCAATGGGTAGTGGATGCAAAAGTGCGCAAGAATATATTTGTATGAGATATTGCATGCATCGTGTACATGTGCATAATCATATGCCTATGCAAATGCATAAATACACACACCATATATACACACACCATACATACACACACACCATATATACACACACCATATATACACACACCATATATACACACACCATATATACATGCGCACGCACATGAGTATATATAGATACTTACGATGAAGAGAGTTTTAATTTCTTGCTGAGTCAAATTACAAAGTATCGCGAGTTCAATTTTGCTGAGTCCAATTCAGAGTCCTAGTATCGAATAATTTAAAAAAGTCTCGTTTTCTTTATTTGACTTTAAGTTCGGCAGTTTACACAACCTTTATGTAAGCACTGACAATGGCAGCATCTTGGTTTTATTTAGGTCGATTGTCGTTTTGTAAATTAATAAATCCAATTGTACGAAACTCAGGCCAAGCAGAGTTCCGAACAGAGATTCGATTCATCCTTAATGTATAGGCTACACAAATACAACCATACACGCAAAACATGCATACATACAAACAAACATACATACATACATACATACGTATACACATGCATGCACATTCTGTGACATAGGCATACACATGCGCGCGCACACACACACACACACACACTCTCTCTCTCTCTCTCTCTCATCACGGTAGTAGCTGTAGGGAGATTTCCATACGAAGGACGCTGACTTGTTATGCGACAATACTTACTTACACCATCGTATTTCCTTCTTCGTTAATATGTCTGACCTCAGCGAGACCGTTGACCAAGAACTTAGCAACTGGCCACCAGAAGTGTGGTGGGAAGAGTTTTCCAGAGTTCTTTTATAACCTATAACCAGTCTCAGATTCGTACAATTAGTCGTTTGTTTACAGTCGAATCTCCGACAGTCATAATAGTGTCTTTTATCTGCATCATGGCTAATTACGTCAATGCCATGTATTTAAACAAGAATCTCTTTCGCTTTAATAAGCTAATCACGATCTGTTTTAAATTTGGCAGCTCAGATAAGCTGTCGCATAGCTTGGTTTTTGGCAAATATCCTGTTTGTTGGATATATATCTTGTTTGTCCTTTGCATATTTCAGGTTTCTTGAGCATAGATCCCGTTTTCTTTGCATATCTCATGTTACTGGAGCGTATATGTCTTGTTTCCTTTGCAAATCTCCTATTTGCTTTGCATATCTTATGTTTCCTTTGCATATCTCCTATTTGCTTTGCATATCTTATGTTTCCTTTGCATATCTCCTATTTGCTTTGCATATCTTATGTTTCCTTTGCATATGTTCTGTTTCTTTGGCATAAATCCTGTTTTCTTTCCATGTCTCCTATTTCTTTTGCATACATCCAGATTCTATCCAGTGCCTCGCCTCATATTGGGGATCCGTGTATCCTTCTTCCGTTTCTTCCGTCCCTGGTGGTAACTGGGTCCCCTGCAGAAGGTGGTGACCCCTGGTCTCTCCGAGCGATGTCCTCTGCATATATTGTGAGTTATTTCTGCGTTATCATCTATCTTTCCTTGATACCTCGGTCTTCAGATCATTCGTCTTTCTATCACTCAGCTGTCAGGTCCGAAGCGTCTCTGCATGCTGTGTCAATTTTTAATGATGGCGCCATATAAATTTGCGATGACCGTTGCAATGCATATTTATACACAAGTGTGTATATGTATATTTGTACTGATGAAATCTTGTATGTATCTACCTAACATCATTCTCCTCAATCTTTATTATACAAGGCTACGCCAATATCTTAAGTACTGTAATGTTGCCTGGACTACTAAGGTTAAATTCCCTTAAGAAAAGAACTATTCGTATGCAACCTTACTATGCCGTCGTTGGTCATCTAACAAAATGTATTCAGTACTACTGGTATCTAACCCTTCATCGTATAACTTCCCTCCAAACAAGCGAATTTATTATGGCCTAATATAAATGCACAGTCAGCCTACTGTTTGCTAGTCATTTTTGTACGTATTTCTGTTATTTAATCTCACCGCATGCGTTCCCCTCTCAATAACAGACAAATCCTTTGTAGAACCAACGCCCAGATGGCCTACACAAAGCGTGGAACCGAGAGCAGAAATTAACTCGCACATACCAGACACGACTGGACCGTGTCAAACGCGAAACCAAATACCCAACACCCGTTCCACATTCCCAGCCACCAACCCATCTGCTGGTTTTCCACAAAATGGCCATTGCAGTTCTGAATTAGATTATCGCCAGCAACAGAAAGGACTAAAATATGACGAGGACGAGCGCCAAGACTATCCCATTACTGATTAGGACGGTCAATCGAGATTAATACCTATAGTTTATTTGGATGTATATCCATAGTGTTCAGTCAGTAAACATGTTTATTATAACTGAATAGGCAACTATGTGCAATTGTATGTATTTATATGAGTATTTATATGTTCACGCAGTGTTCGGCATTCTCTGGATATGGTCGACTGATTTCTTGTCGTCGTGTCTGTCGGTTGGATGGGGCGCCGAGCAGTCAACAGGGACTCAACGACGACGACGACGATGATGACGATGACGATGATGATGATGACGACGACGACGACGCTTTCAGTCCATTAGACTGATCACTGGCGATCGAAGGAGGAGAACGGTTTAATGTGCGAGAAACGAAGGCCGTAAATCGTAGAACGACGGTTACCCACTACCAGGCATCTCTGATAGGAACTGGAACAGTATGTGGGAACAGAAATTAAGAACAGGAACGGGAATGAAAGAGAGGCGGGGAAATGGATGAAGAAGAAAGAACAGGAGCATTCGTACAGACAGACAGACAGGCAGACGAATAGGGCAGAAAGAAAGGGAATTTAAGGGAGACGAACGGGAAAGGGAAGAGTAGCGACAACAGAGAGCCAAAGCGAGTAACCTACATAATTATTAGGACCGGGACGAGAATAAAGGATGGAAACAACATGACTAGGAATATATTAGGACGGAATAGTATATTGGGAAGCAGCCAAGACGCAGAGTGTTTGGCTGTATCAGGCGTTTGGCTTCTTCTGTGCTCTGGTTCAGTTTAGGACTCAAATCTTATATTCTTTGGATCTGTTCTAAATCCTCCTTCCCTTCCGTCTCCGTTGCATCATTGATATTCTGTTGTCTTGCTAAACAACATCCTATGACTACGGGAGTGGTTGGCGTCGATTTGTCAACCACTTACTTGGTTTGTTAACACTTAGCAATGCTGAAATTCCACATGCCTGCTTTCCTGAACGTTTAGATATTACTTTCAAAGAAATAGGTTGGACACATGCACAACGCCTCATTGAGTCCAGTACATGTAGGTGGAGACTATGTCTATGGTGTTGGTTGACGTTGTTTCGAAAGGACCGGGGGGACCATCGAGGGCAACGAAGACGAACGAGTGGACCATAGCCCTCTCAGTATATATATATATATATATGTATATATATATGTATATATATGTATATATATGTATATATATATGTGTATATATATATATGTATATACGTAGCCATCGAACAATGAAATATTCATCGGATCCATTTTCGTGAAAAGAACTGCAACGCCTCTAAAAAGGCGCCTCATAATTCGAATGAATTGCGACGAAGCAATGGTCATAAACGAAAGTGGGATGAGAAAAAAAGAATGCAACGTCAAATAAAACAATAAAATAAGACAAGACCAGCTTCTTATGCAACGCCAAAGAAGGATGCGCTATATCAGTGTTTGCATATATATATACTATTGATATATATATACACACATCACATTTGTAATATTTTATGTTGCCTTCGGCATAATGTATATTTATATCCTCATTATTGATCAATTCCTATTGTATTCGATAGACATGAAGTACAGTCCATTAAGCTATAGGCAGTCATGGATATGAACTGTTGGGAAATTCATATTTCTTAGAGTTGGCATATATACAAGGGTAGGCGATTGGGCAACCAGTCTTTTCGCCCGCCGTCTAGTCTCTATAAGCTCCTCCTTAGTTTACGGTAATTGTACTCATGATTGTCATGGTGACAATGGGGTGGAAAATGTAATGGTTCCTCCCACAGTTATTTATCTTGACAAATATTCTGGAAGGCCTATTCAAGCCATCGACTGAAATTAAGCACGCCATGGCCACTAGACTATCACGCACCACCTCTTAATTAATCGGTTATCAACAACTAATTCCCATTTCAACTGTGGCCATTAAATGCATTATTGGATTTATCAACTAATTTGTATCTATTGTCAATATAGTTCTATAATTCATTTTTTATTCGGTTATTTTTGTCGCTCGCTCCTTTTTCTAGGCGCTTGAGTTAGTGACTAGCGTCGACTAAGAAGTAAGAAGTGAGGTGTTGATGTACTCACAATGGCATAAATTGTAAGTTTATGTGAACGCTGACCGTGCACCACCAATTGAAAGGTTGGACGGCGAGGAATAGGGTTGACCATCCGCCGCCTTCGGATGCTGAGACTAAGAAAAATTATGCTCCTAACATTGATCACACCTGGGGTATAGAGGATGTAGCTCAATGGACGGAGAAGCCTCTCTCTCTCTCTCTCTCTCTCTCTCTCTCTCTCTCTCTCTCTTTCTCTGTCTCTCTCTCTCTCTCTCTTTCTCTCTCTCTCTCTCTCTCTCTGTCTCTCTCTCTCTCTGTCTGTCTGTCTGTCTCTCTCTCTCTTGCTCTTTTTCCCCTGTATTGATTTTCTCTCACTATCAATTACAATGCATCACTGTCACCATTCGCTTCTGCATTGTTTTCTCTGTATGTATGCATCAGAACACGCAATATTGAACATATTAATTAGCTCAGTGAAGGGCAGTGTCCATTGTCCACTGATTTTCCTGTTCATTATGTTAGTAATAATCGTTGTGTTATTACGCCGCTTGTTTTTGTGCATCGTGTTGCAGCTCTGTCTCATGTGACTAGTAACGTCCTCTGGTGGCGGCACGAAGTACTTGAGTCTAGGGTTCGACTCCTAAGAAAATTGGCAATTTGTTTAGAGGTCACGAATGTGTATCGACTGCTTATCTGCCGAGGCAGTTGATTTATCGTTATATTCCTCTCCTGCTCAGCAGCTGACGGATTTTACCATCCCAGTCGGGGACTCCTTAGGAGCATTAAATGCCTGGTCTGTCCATCGGGAAAGTGGCAACACACTTATCCCTCTAAGACAATCAGACGGATTCTCTCTGGACAGAGGTGCCAGACGGTGTTGTGCCATTTTATGGCAATTGAGTGTTACAGTTCGTGAATTTGATCGCGCTTTGCTGTCGTAACTTTAGCTTCGATTAGGTTAGGCTAGTTTCGAGCGGATACTTTAGAATCGATACATTTGATCGGATTGCATAACATTGCATTGAATTAGATAGGGTTAGGTCAGGTTAAATCAGTTCAGGTAGGATCAAATGAAATTAAATCGGAACAGATCAAAGCAGGTCAGGTCAGACCAGATCAAATTAAATGAAAATCATAACAATATACGATCAGGTTAGACCAAATAAGATCAGATGAGGCAAAACTTCGATAAAATCAAGTCAGAACAGATCAGCGAACAGACGTCAGGTCAAATCACATAAGATAAACTCAATCTGATCGGATCTAATGAATTCAGCTCAAATTAAATTAAGTCAGAACAAATCAGACCAGGTCAGATCCGATTAGATCGTGTCAGGTCAAATCAAAACCGGAAACGTCAGATCCTAATCACAGCAGATCAGATCATCCGACGAGATCATAGTTAAACCCAGAGCACACATAGCCATGTGAGTGTGTGCACGAGTTCTGTTTGGTGAAGCGTCGTGTACGAGTTCCTGTCTAGACCGAGAAATTCTCCTCCGTTTCAGATCCAAGTCAATTTTCTCGCCTGTCTGTCCATCAGCCTCTTGCGAATAGAAGTGGAAATAAACGGGTTCAATAACACGTCAGGCGCAATCTTTGTCCTCTGGGAATGGGCAAAGGAGGAAACCTGGAGGGATGGAGTGAGTAAAGGAGGAAAGTTGGAGGGATGGAATCCTAGCAGACACAGTCGGACAGATATGCACGTATATGGACAGATTGGCATACACACATGTACAGGGACACGGCCAGATGCAGAGAAGAAACAGAGATATACACGGAGACAGAGGCATAAAACGAGACAGACTCAGACGCAGACAGAGACAAATACGGAGCGAAACAGACACACACACAGAGACAGATTCACAGACGGGAGACTCATTCATGAATAGAAGTAAAGGGGGAAGGTCATGGAACTCAGAGAAGGGAAGAGACAGGCAGATACAAAAACAGTCACACGCCATGGAGGAGATACAGAGCGAGGAAAAGTCGAGGTAGGGAAACTGCCAAAGAGGAAGACGTTTCCAGAGCCCTAAGAGTAAACCGTGCAAAGCTAGAGTCAGTTCCACAGACAGGCAGTAAAGCATAAGAAGAGCCTGGTACACTGCGGACACGGCGACCGCCCTGGTCAGAACTAGCATTCTGATTGGAGGGTGTCGTCGTACGGTGGTGGGTAGGGTGGGACCCGTGGAGATGGACACCCCTCCTTTTTCGATGAAAACGGGACGTATTAATTTGTAGGCGATATGCGCAGCGAACGAGACGGTATTGCAGAACGGATAGCAATCTGCTAAGGATTGCAAGAGGTGAAGAAAAACAAAATGCAAAGAGAGACAGAGACAGAGAGACAGAAACAGAAAGAGACAGAGACATAGACAGAAACAGAATGCGTGTGTGAGAGAGAGAGAGAGAGAGAGAGAGAGAGAGAGAGAGAGAGAAAGAAAGAAAGAAAGAAAGAGAAAGAGGGGGAGGGCGAAGAGTGACACGGAGAATTATGCAGTTAGGAAGGATACAGAATAGAAAATGAGAGACGAACAGAGACAAAAGAGATGGAAGGGTTAAACCAGAAGAAGGGTTAGATGCAGATTGCCAGATAAGAACAAAGGCTGAATGCAAAGCTGGAGCGCAACGCAGATGGCGGCAGAAACAGACAGAGACGAAGACAAAAAGACAGCAGGAGACAAACGAGGGAAAACAGAGAAACAAAAACAAAATGAAAAATAAATTTAAACAAGTAAACGCAGCATAAAATGTAGTACAACGAATATAGACGGACACACAGAGGAGAGAATAGTAGGGGCGATAGAGTCACAGACAGACAAACAGACAGACATGAGCAGAAAAGAGAAGGAGAAGAGGCTAGACGAGCACCTGGGCAGAAACATAGGTTGGTTGGTTGCTGCGGTTTAACGACACTGTGTGGTAACAAAGACCATTAGCGTCGCCCTCCTCCATTATCGAGGCGTGGGACTGGCACTTGCCGAGTACTGCCAGTGGCGGAATTACATAAACATAGAAAACGGGAGTTTATATATATAATATATATCACATTCAATTCAATTCCATATTCGTTTAATCAAAAACAAGCTGACTGCTGACAAACCGCAACTAATTTAAAAAGTTAATTTTAGTACAATAAATGCACCAGAGTCAGACACCTAAACTTATTCTATAGTTCTTAAATAGTTTTTCTATAGTTCTTCTACAGCCCCTTAGTTCAAAACATATCTCTATAAAGGAGGCGAGGCATGAAGTTGCGGTCGTCCTTGCGTGCACGTAAGGTGAATTCATGGGTCCGTGGCCGCAGGTTGAACTTGCAAGAACGAGGTGCAGGCAAGTGTTTCCTCAGGTCATGATCGGGGTTAATTAAAATGTTCCTAAACAATAGTCAGATTAGATTAGAAAGTGAATTAGAAGCAATCTCGTCAGTTACATTTCAATTCCTATACAGATCGACTCCAATCCAATCCAGTTCGTTCTAATCTGGAATTATAAGAAGAACTGTTCCAGGGAATTGGATGTAGGATGTATACAGAGAGAGAGCTAAATGGATCGATGGTCGTTGATGATATTGGATAGACGAAGTCACTGTTGCAAACGCGATCGAATGATCGAAATTGATCCTATCTTCATGGATCACTAAGTGCTAAGTGGAATGCGATACATGGACATAAACGACGTGACTGCGATATCGTTGACCGACGGATGGACGAACCAATGGACAACGGGAAGGATGAACGGATGGATGGATGGGTGGACGGACGGACGGACGGACGGATGGATGGATGGATGGATGGATGGACGGACAGACGGATGGACTACAAGAGTGGATTGATGGATTGGATAGACGGATGCGTGGAATGGTCGGTAGGTTGCTGGATAGCTGTGTGGGTTAGGTGGATAACTTCTTTGAACTCAATGCAGGACTAATGTACCACTCAGAGGCGGCGATTTCGTTTGATGGGTGGGGGGACATCCAATGAGATAGGTGAGATATGTGGGGTGGAAACGTATAACGTATCCCCTCTCTGTAAATGGTGATCGCCGCCTCTGGTATCACCCTAGCGGAGACCCTTATTAACGTCTTATTAATTATTCACGTCAGAATAAACACAGGCTGGCATCCATTAAGTGCAAGAGCCCAGAGTCCTTGTATTTAGATTCCCTGCTCAGTTTTGTTTCCTGCTCAGCTTTCAACAATTCAAGAAGAAGATGAAACCTTTTTTGTATCAGATGAATTGCAATATTTTTGATCGTTGTTGTCATCTCAAACTAACTCCTGACAATCTTTAAACAATCCAGTGATCTATTTAGCGGCTCTCTTCACAACACTCCTGTCAGAGCATTCTCGTTCAGTATTACTGCCGTGATCTGCTTGTCTATGTTTTCCACCAACCTAATCACTGCCTCAGTATCGTTGTAGGCCTACATACCCGGGAAAAGTGTACTCAACGATACTGAGGCAGCGCCTGAGAAGGCACGTGGAGGGTGTGGAAGCTGAAGAATAGGCGAGATTCAGAGCAGAGAGAAGCACCATTGACCAACTGTTTGTGGTCACACAACTATCGGTAAAAATATTTTGAAAGGAACAAAGTCCTATTATAACAATTTCATAGACTTCAAGCAAGGAGGATGAGAGGAGGCTGCTTGAGGCGGAAATGAACTGGCTCAGATCTATTTCGGGAAATAGTAGAGGGACATGATCTGAAATGACATGATCTGAAATGACATGATCTGAAAGGAACTGGGCCAAGAACAAGCAATAATCGATAAAATCAGGAAAAAAGGCTTCCATGGTTTGGTCATGTGACCAGAATGGACAACAAAAGGTTGCCACTGGCGGTACTACATAGCCACTGAGAAGGAGCAAGAAGCAAAGGGAGACCAAGAAAACCTGGATGGACAATATTAGAGAAGATACGAGGAAGGCGAACGTGGATATGAGAGAGACGGTAGAAATGGCTAAAGACAGAAATGTATGAAGACGTTTCGTTGAGACCTCATGAATCGTCGGCGCAATATGAAAAAAATGAAATGAATTACTGTAAACACCGATGAAACACGCCCGAACATTTGCATGAATATATGCATCAGATGCATCAATGCATGTATGCATGCATTCTTCTGTGCTTGTATGTCTATATCTTGGACCATAAAACCATAATCGTAAAGCATATTCGGCTGCCAATTCCTTTGATGGCATGGCTGCTAGGGAACCAGCTGGCGTCGGCGGAATGGCAGTGAACCAGTGGGTATGGTGTTGGACGAGGTCATATGAGCGAGATAAGAAGATGGCGACTCGACACCAGATGGAGCCACCGGGTATTTTATGTCCATCCTGGTTCCATGGGTGGCCAATTGGAAAACTGAGCAACGTTCGCGAAGAGTTGAAGCGATATCTTGGAGCATAAAACCATTCCTTTGTGTCGTGGATAAAAAGAAAACTGGACCAGAGGAAAGGATAAGGGCGTTTGACCGATAGACTGTTACGGTGATGACTACGAACATAGGGATGAATATTGATGACGATGAGGAATATTGATGACGATGATGACGATGACGATAATTATTATTAATAAGATGATGACGAGATGATGATTATGATGATGATGAATAGGAGAAGGAGGAGGAGGAGGAGGAGGAGTAAGGAGAGACAAAGGAAGGGAGGGTGAAATAAAGGATTAGGGAAAGAGGTATTTAGCAAAGAATGACCGCAACGCAGCTAGGCTGATGGATTGACGATGGCGATAACGATGATGACGATGATGACGATGATGTCAGAGACGAGACAGTGATTGTTATGTACGTCTGTGCTTACGTTCGTCGTCTGTGTCTTCGTCCGTTTCAGACTCGACGACCAGACGAACAAAGACTGTGCCACTCCTCCGCCTCTCCCTCCGACACAACAGTCGCTGTCGAACGACCCTTTCACGCGTTCTCCCCTCAACTCGAAGCTAGCGGCCACTCGTTCGAGGGACAACTCCCCAGCGGGGGCAGGAGCCACAGGGACCGCCTGCCCTCCCGCCCGTCCCACCGTGCCGTCCTCCAACTCCCTGGCCGCCCTTCGAAGCGCCAGTACGACCGACAGCGCTAAGACGAACGCTCCTACGACGAACACCGGAAGCAACCACGTCCAGCCATCGCGCACCGGAAGTTACCACAGCGACCTCTGCCGAACGAGGAACACCCTCAGCGACTCACCGCTCAGAGCGAGCAGCCTCGATGTTGCCACTAAGGTAGATGACGACAACGTCTCAATTAGGCAGAGAAAATTTCACGTAGGGTAGACCACAGGCATAGTGTATGGTAAGATTGGTTAGGGTATGGTCGGGATAGTGTACGGAAGTGGTGTCAAAACGTATTGCACAAAGGGTCGAAACAAGCTGTTGTGTAACTCACTGCGGCTGATGCTTCTTAATAACAAATAATAACTTCTTAATAAGTAGTTTAACTTAGAATAGAGGAATTAACATATTATGTTGCTGGTGTATAATTTCAGCCGAATGAATAATTTCCCTTGAATTTGATGAAATTTTGGGTCTATTTAACAGCATAGGCATAGTTAATTGTTCGATAGCTGGCACTTTAATGTCCAGCAACTTAAGGGACCCGAAAATGCCACCGAGAGTAACATGAACATGCATGACACCGTAATAATATTATGATTTCGATTGAATCTTGAAGTTATATATGGCACCAACAGTTTGGTTTGCTTCAAAAATATATTAGCGTCATAATAATTGTTTACTTCCCCTTTATCACAGAGCATATATTATGTGATGAAGACTTCGACATGATCTGAAAAATTAAAACAATAACTTCAGTTATTACTAAAATAATTCATAGCACAGAGAGTAATTAAAGTTCCCTGTGAAGAAGTAGCGCTATAGACCCCTGCATTATTCTGTCACGGGTGCGCATGTAGGATATAAGTTATTGTAGAATATAGCTACATTTTGCTTATTATACTTGTGAACAATTCCCTCTAATCAATAAGTAATTAAAAACAATTTGACTTGTCACTGGATCTGTGCAATACTACAAATACTTTACAGAGGGTTTTAAATATCAGGTGGCCGACAGTGCTGGATCGCTGAATACATTTTTATAATTAGTTTCATAGGAGAAAGTGATTAATCACTCCAGTCCGTTGAAACGGAACGACATATAAATTGATAGGCCAATGAAGGCAAAGTTCTGTTCCTCGTATACTGCAACAGGGACGGCTTTGTTCTGGTTTTTCATTTGATAAACTGACTTTGGCTGCATTACGAAGTCTGTTTTTTTGGCCATAAAGTTCTTTCGTAGAACTGATCCAGTTGGATCTCGAGAACAAGGTCTGGGCCGTTCTAAGTAACATCTCTACTAAGAGGAACGTGCGGGTGAAACGTGCCCTGACTAATATTTATCAGAAATTTTCCGTAAAGACTGTTCTTCGGCCCGTATCGATTCGTTAAACTTTGATGTAAATTCAGATTCAGATATATGGGCTAACTGGGAGCGAACAGAAATGAAATTAGGCCTAAAGTGATCTTGCCCTAAATGGCCAGAATTTTAAAGCAGTGAGAATAGGACACCAAAAACCGATTTACGGGCCACTTTTGCAGTTTGGGAACAACTGGCATAGAGTATGATAGGTAGGACTGGGTAGGTTTAGGTAGGTGATGTATGATACAACGTACTGTATAGGGTTGTCGGTTGCATGGGGCACAGTAGGGCAAATGCCGACCAATGCTATGCTTACGGATGGCTAATGGTTTGAATAGAAACAGGATAGTCACATGGTTCGAAGGTTTGCAAAGTCTTATAATATTGATCGCCTAAGGGACAAGATTGATTTCTGTTTTCCTTTCAAGAAAACCCTGATGAGCTTAAAGTAACTTCGGATAATTAATTAATTTAATTAATTAAATTATTGTTTATTTTTCTTCTAAAATTAACATTACCACAGCTACATCAAGCGAAATAGGCGCCAAAGGCCTTAGATGTAAAATGCATTTATATAGCGCCGGGTCGTCTAATGCCGTCCAAAGCCGCTTAGTATTTCACGGACTGGTTGTCCTCTCGACAAAGGTCTTTTGCGCCGTTCCCCAACCGCGATGCGTTAATCAGATAATTAAATTGGATCGTGGTAAATGAAAGCGAGGTTGTTCGGTCCACGATGCCACTACATCACGTGACCCGATTAGCCATCATCGCACGACCCGATCGGCATCACGTGCCTTCCATAACCTCCTTTTCCATTTAACGTCTTCTCGTCCGATCCACAGCAGATGCCCGAACTAGGAAAGCTTCCTCTGTTCGATCAATCCGTGCATAATCCTTTCCACTCCAGCGGTCTTCAAGACCCTCTCATTTGTCTTTCTTATAGTCAATGATGCCGCGAAATGCGCTGAATCTCATCTGCTCATCCCTCTTTATGGTCCAGCTTTCATTGCCATAATTGTCACCAGCCACATACTGTCTTTATCGGTCTTTTTAAGATTCTGCCACTTTCTACACCTTTTCAATGCTGTCCCAGCGCAAGTGTTCCATCTCTACTATAGTCTTCAACGAATCGCTTTGCAATGTATACTGAAAGCCCTCGGTAAGAAGCTAGCCAAGAAATTGAAGTATGTCAACGTGCTGTGCTCTAAGCGGTTGCCCTATACCTTCTGTCACAAGTGATGACACTGCTTACCGTAGCCTTGGTTTTGCCTAATTTAATCAATAGATCTTATTGCCTCACTTGGCTGCATGGCTGGTCTAAACGAGTGACCATCTCGTATGGGTTCCAAGACCACCAACAGAACAGTATCATCTGAAATTTACCATTACATTACCTTAATAAACTTGACGACCACGCATCCACTGAAACGCACGGTCAGACAGACCGTCGCACATTGACAAATAAGGCGACATGAAAAGCCTTCATCTAACAACGGCGAGGTCATAAATCCATTCTGCAGATAACACGTGTCCGCTCGCTTTCCGTCATCCCTGATGAGCGTATCGCCACCATTAAAGTGCGCTTGGTCGCCGGTGTGCAGCTAATGAGTATTGCTGACGCTCGGTATTGTCATTCAAGAAGCCCTCGCATTGCGAAGTCCCGCGCAGAAAAAGTCAACGGACATCGGCAGAGCCAGAAGAAAGATGAATTATGGGTTCCGGTGGATAGAAGTCACTTCCGCTCTGACCGGCACGGCAAATAAAGACAGCCGAACCCGAGTGCCTCCGTAAAGCGCCGTTCTCATCCGTTCACAGATTGGGCTATAAACTAGCGCCACATAAATAATTCGCATTGCCCAATGTAAAGGTCGCTCTAGCATGTTAGACCAACTTGACATCTGTGGACTTCATCTCCACAGACTTTACACCAATCTTACATGGCAAACCATCTACCCAGGTATACCCACGTGACCATCCCTCAGACCACCTACTTAAGCACTTCTGCTGCACCAAATCATGAATAGACCAGCAGCGTATCATGTTATGATCGCACCTTGTGCCAAACGGAAATTTCTACCCTCCTCCCAATAAATCTACTTAACCAGTAACGACGTAAACATAAGATATCAGTAAACTGTAATGTAATGTTTCAGCTCTGAACTGCGATTTACTAATTTTCATATAAATACAAGTGAACGACAATTTTTCACATAGGCCAGCGCAGTTATCTATTTACTGATATTATTAAATACAATTTTAGTTGTTTATAATTATTATTGTTACATTTATTTAACTCATTATGTTGTTCATATGATCCAAGTTCAAGATATAGTTGAATAAAAAAATCATTCCTCTCAAAATTCCCGTTTCCCTTGAGTTGCGTCCTGTTCCATGGCTCCGCCTGATCACCCCTCGTAACGGTATCACATCCATGAGTTCATTGACCCTTCCGCTAAAGTATCAACAGATGTCGTAGCCCAGAGGTGTAACAAGGTTTTGAAAAGTGGGAGGCATAATTTTTAAAACATTGCTCAAAGCGCCAGAAAAATTTTTTGCCCCACCCCATTTTTTGGATTTTGCCCTGCCAGAAATTTGAACAATGGAGGAGCACAAATTATTTTAACGAAGGTAATTTTAAAAAGCCATTGGATAAACATAAAAAGAAACGATTTGGGGGTCACATGGGGCACTGAACACTAAAACTGGGGGGCTTTGCCCCCCCCAGTTTTGAAACTAGGGGGCAGGTGCCCCTCTGACCCCCCGCCTGTTACACCCCTGTCGTAGCCTAATAAGCCACAATAAGCAAATATCCTAACGACAGAGAGGAACTAGGCAAATAATTTAACAGTGATCAGTCCTCAAAGTTGAGAACGAAATGGCATACTCGTCAATGAATCCTCCCATCTTTCCACCATCGAACCAACCAACCATCAACCCTTTATCACACCAGGTTGCCAATTACTTGTCTATCCACTAGCCTCTTCCCTCATTCGGGTCTAGCCAATTACTGACCTTCACCTTCACTATGTGAGGCGTTCATTTGCACATTCTACGTACGTGTGAATGGACGTTGAATTACTAGGATTGGACATTCTAATTTCTCGGAAGAACATTATTGTATACGTGCAGGAGATTGTTTCGTCCTTTGGGGCAGCAGTTCCATGCATTTTATAGTCTGCAATCCATAGAAGAATGTGAAAAACATCGTCGGTTGAGAGTGGTAGTGGCTGGGATGGGTGCGTCAAACCTGATCGTTAGCACTACAGACCTTCTCCATTGATTCGCTGATCTTATTCGATCGTTTGCCCGAACCTCTTGCATCAGTTCTGTCTGCGGTGGACACTCAATGCCACTCGATCAACATCTATGCTCTCGATCCATTTCGAGATCTTGTTCGATCTGTTTTCGATTAGTCATATCCTCAGTATCTCATTATCGAATGATCCATCTTGATCGTAGACTGCACTCCATAATTTTTTATATGGGAGTCCTTCTCTGTTGTCCTTCTCACTATAGAAGTCTCGATCATTCTGGCCAATGAGATGATCCTTCCAAGCATTCGATCAACTCCAAGGCTCGTTTCGATCAGTGCCTCGATCATTACCGATCAGTGTTTTCGATCCATGTTTACTATTCCAGTCGTCGCTCGTCTTGACGAGTGCCTTTCGCTGGCCGATATCAATCACTGCGACTCATGCGCCCTCTGTCTGTCCGACCGTCCGTCCGTCCGTCTGTCTGTCTGTCGGGCCGATAGAAAGCCTCTGGAATTAATGTTAACGACCCGACGAAGAAGAACCTAATCGCTTATACGATAAGCCAACTGGAACATAGCATTTGAAGCATGCTGATGTAAATTATGTCAAGTAGTGTAACTGTAAATGAAAACGCTTTCTATAGCGCCCGTGTGTGGTCTCAACGCTGTTTTTTGTCTATGAATTTATCAGGTAAGATCCTTCACCTAGGCTGCTATAGGTTGAACGGACTCCACAGTCCACACCCTATAAGGCCCCACTTTACGAACTGTGCCAACTCGAGACTCAAAATTATTCTTTATATCAGCCATGATCTGTAATTCTGTATTCAAATCGGCCATCGCAGGAACAGAAGCGCAAACTCTGACCAGTGTAGCTAACTGGTCCAGGTATATGAGATAAGGTAAATGTAAGTAAGTAGGACCTTGTAATAAATAAGATAGATATTTAAATGCATAAGTGCAGTGTTGTGCACGTACAAACACACACACACACACTTACATACAGACAAATAACATAGAGTGCAATAGAGCGAGAGTGAGAGAGAGACAGACAGAGAGAGAGACAGGCAGACCGACAGACAGACAGAGATAAAGCGAGAGAGATAGAGATAGAGAGAGAAAGAGAGAGAGACAGAGAGAGAGAGAGACAGAGAGACAGAGAGAGAGACAGAGAGATAGAGATTGAGAGAGAAAGAGAGAGAGAGAGAGAGAGAGAGAGAGAGAGAGAGAGAGAGAGAGAGAGCAGTGGCGTTTCCATCAGAAGGGAACATGAGAAGGAGACAGACAGACAGACAGACAGACAGACAGACAGACAGAGACAGAAGAGAGACAGAGACAGACAGAGAGAGTGAGTGAGGGAGAAACAGAGACATAGACAGAGAGACAGAGTGGCGAATGGGCGGTCCTATAGGTAACAGCATCAGCGTCTTTCAATGATTCGGTTGTTGTACACCTGCGGCCATTGCCTTGTAACCGGCGCCACATTCCATTCCCAATCAAATCCAATTCACTACGATATCAACCATCTAATTTCAGCCTTCAAGGACGTTCCTTTTTTCTTGCCATTCCTTTTATATCTTTGCACGAATCTTCTATAGCGCAGTCATAATTAAAGCACAAGGCCTCAAATGGATGATCGTGACAAAAGGAAGTTCATTGATTATATCTCGATAGATCATAAAAGTGAGAAATACATGTATGGCGTAGAAATTGAAACAGAAAAGTCAAGTCGTAAGAACTGAAAATCCGCTCCATGGTGTTTATATATACAGGGTGGCTCAATAAAAAAAATACCCTACCACAAGAAATGCAATTTCTCAACAACAGATAGATTTATCTTTACCAAGCATTTTAAGATTTACAGAGGAAAAATTTGCGAACAATTCCTGAAAATTTAAATGAAAACTTTTCGTTGCTTCAAATATTGCAGCTGACTAAATTTAATATTCCGTATTTTCACAATAACGCAAAATATGGACAGGAACTTGTAATTTTCAATGTCAGATATCACCTTTAATTGCAAATTCAAAATCTGTTAAGCAGTATGTTCAAAGCATTGTCGAAGTGTCGGACCCGAGCTTTCACACGAGGTAGAAGTCATTTTGTGAAGCTCAGTGTGGCCTTGTTGATTGAGTCCCGTGGCAGCTTCCCCCCCCCCCCCCATATTAATTACAAGAGTTTCTTCAGCTCTTCGATGTTCGTTGGCTAGGCATGAAATGCCTTGCAGCACTGAAGCATAGTTCCCTGGACGTGATAATTGAGAGGGTTAAGGTCTGGTGAGTTTGGTGGCCATTCATCTTTGCGAATGAAGTCATTGCCGTTAGTGGCAATAAAGTTTTGAGCCAACTTTGCCGTGTGAGCTGGAAAATAAAATCAGACGGTAGAACTGACTTGCAGTCCTCAAAAAGTGAGGGTAGCAATGTAAAGTTTTGCGTTTACTTTAGCCTTGTCTGTGATGAAATGCGGTCTTCCCTTACCGTCGTAACACACGCCAGCAGAAACCATGACGTGCTTCGCACACTTGGCTCTTTCAACCACCCGGCGACTTTCGTGAACATCGCGTTTTTTGCCGGCAGACGGTCGTTCTGATGTTAACGGGCAGGTTTAGGTAAACTTTTTTCATTTTCCAGCAGGAAAAACGGATTTGAGATAACTGCTCAACAGATCTTTTAATTTGCATTTAAAGGTGGTGATACTTGACATTGAAAGTACAAGGGCCTGTCCATTTTTTCTGCGTAATTGTGAAACTACAGAATATTAAATTTAGGCAGCTGTAATGTTTGAAGCAATGACAAGTTTTCAATGAAATTTGTAGGAATTGTTCGCAAATCTTTCTTCTATAAATCTTAAAAAGTTTGGTACATGTATCTCTATTGGTTGTTGAGAAATTGCATTTCTTGTGGTGGGGTAATTTTTATTGAGCCACCCTGTATATGTATATATATATTTATTTATTCCGACTCTGTGTGTGCATTAAATCATTATGTATGTATATATAATTGAAATATTTTATAAATGCAGTTCCTCACAAGTTGATCTATGTACATAGCCTTTGAAGCATTGAAGTGATATGGTGCTCATCAAATGGCGTAAAATAAATTTGCAGAAGCAATTACAAATAGGATTACAATTGTAAATATACTCTAAGTGTGGATCTAGAAGATATAGAAGACTTCGGTTCCATCAATCGTGGGGGACTTTTTCTTTCCACCCGATCTCTGCCTCGCTTTTAGTTTCTTGCCCTCAGCGTCATCCGCCGAGGTTTTCACGGCTTCCGGAAGGCAAAGGAGTGGCCCCAACGGGGCATCAGTCGTGTAACTGATATCGACTAAAGCAACGCAGAGGACAAAGGGACGCAGGGATGGATGTGGGATGGGCATGAGTTAATGGAATCTGGCACTGCCATTACGTCGACCCCAAATCCAAATACTATCGCTATAGTCCTTTCCAACTTCTGCATATTTGATTGCGTGTGTCTACATGCATAGTGGTGAATTCATGTGTGTGGCTATCTTCCTGTCTGTCTGTCTGTCTGTGTCTTTCTGTTTCCCGCTCTGTTCGGCCTAACTTCTTTTCTGTTACTCTTGGAGTATTCATGTGTGCATGTAGGTATGTTCGTTTGTCTGCATGCAATTTGTATGAACGTATAAACTTGAGATTGCTTCAATGTACGTACGTATGTATGTATGTATGTATGTATGTATGTACGTATGTATGTATATATGTATGTATGTATGTATGTACGTATGTATGTATGTATGTATGTATGTATGTATGTATGTACGTATGTATGTATGTATGTATGTATGTATGTATGTACGTATGTATGTATGTATGTACGTATGTACGTATGTATGTATGTATGTATGTATGTATGTATGTATGTATGTATGTATGTACGTATGTATGTATGTATGTATGTATGTACGTATGTATGTATGTATGTATGTATGTATGTATGTATGTACGTATGTATGTATGTATGTATGTATGTATGTATGTACGTATGTATGTATGTATGTATGTATGTATGTATGTATGAACGTACGTACGTACGTAAGTACGTATGTATGTATGTATGTATGTATGTATGTATGTATGTATGTATGTATGTATGTATGTATGTATGTATGTATGTATGTATGTATGTATGTATATATGCATGCATGTATCTATGTATCTATGTATCTATGTATCTATGTGCATATTTGTATCTTGTACGTGCATGTATTTTTCATGCATGCGATTTTCTATGCATATATATGCGTGTATATACATTGTGTGCATGTCTGGATCTATGTATGTAGTGATGCATGCATGAATTTATGTAGCGCCTTTCCTCTTGCACCATAACTTCAAAAATGGTATATCGCAATGGGCTTGATCTATTTTTGGTAAAAGGGGAATTCTGACCGAGGAGGCGGAGCCAGTGGAGCGGAGTCGAACTCCAACAGCTCTCCCTACCGTCAGATCCTTCCATCGACCTACGACTTCGAGCCTCTGAGCGCATGTCCCGAGGAGCCAGTTCTTGAGATTGAGGAGCCGGAGAATTTGTCGGGTGAGAAACTTGGTCGGATCCAGTTCAGCGTGTCGTACGACTTCGACGCAATGACCTTGACCGTGAAGATCATGAAGGCCGAGGAGCTGGCCGCCAAGGACCTGTCGGGCACGAGTGACCCATACGTCAAGATATGTCTCCTGCCCGACAAGAAACACACCCTGACGACGAACATCAAGAGGAAAAACCTCAATCCACGGTGGAACGAAGTGTTCGCTTTTGAAGGTGAGCCACTCACTCACTAGGGCGAAGTAACAGTCACTCGTGGTTGGCATGATGCATACCAACAATCGAAAGGTTTGGGGTTCATTTCCCTGTGAGTGCAGAGAATTGCTTCTTAACCATTGCTTCATTTTGCAACCCGCTGCGCTATATATATATATATATATATATATATATATACATATACACATACATACATACATACATATATATACATATATATAAAGCGTATACTGACGTCGATGTCGCTAGGAAGATGAGATGACGAGAGTGAGAGATAGAGAGAGAGACATATAGACAGAGAGAGAGACACAAAGAGAGACACAGAGATAGACACAGAGACAGACACAGGCACAGACACAGAGGACTGGCCCACCCGCTCTCAAATGATGGGGTGGAGAAGTTGAAATATAGCTGACATATCTCGCTAACGACTGTCGCTCAGAGCTAAACGAAAACTAAACAAGCAGTTATGATTACATACTGAGGTTATTCTGAATTAGACAAACTCTAAAGCATCGACTCCTGCCTTCTTATCAACACATGTTCTTACATTTAACATTTTTCATGTTCTTACATTTAACATTTTTGATGCGAATAGATACGAGTTTTCCAAATTTATTAGAAAAGATGATTCGAGTTGCGTAGGCGATTAGATCCTGGAATAGTATGTTTCAGCCATAATTGGGTTCAGCTTTAGTTGAACTTCCTTCTGTAACATCCTGTCTGTCTGGTTGTCTTTCCATCCTATTTGTATCGCTAGCTGTATGTTTGTATGTTTGTACAGGTCTTTCTGTCCATCTGTCTGTCAGTATGTCTTCCATTCGTTCATCTGTCTCCGTCAATCAGTCACCCCTCACTGTTTTTATGACCCACTCATTCGCTCAATCACTCATTCGTGACCACTCATTCACTCACTCGCTCACTCCCCACCCGTTCACTCGCTCTCTTGCTACCTCGTTTACTCACTTACCCACTCACCAACCCACCCACCAGCTCACTCACCAGCTCACTCACCAGCTCACTCACTCGCTCGCTCTCACTCAGTCACCCAGTCACCCAGTCACCCAGTCACCCAGTCACCCAGTCACCCAGTCACCCAGTCACTCACTCACTCACTCACTCACTCACTCACTCACTCACTCACTCACTCACTCACTCACTCACTCACTCACTCACTCACTCACTCACTCACTCACTCACTCACTCACTCACTCACTCACTCACTCACTCACTCACTCACTCACTCACTCACTCACTCACTCACTCACTCACTCACTCACTCACTCACTCACTCACTCACTCACTCACTCACTCACTCACTCACTCACTCACTCACTCACTCACTCACTCACTCACTCACTCACTCACTCACTCACTCACTCACTCACTCACTCACTCACTCACTCACTCACTCACTCACTCACTCACTCACTCACTCACTCACTCACTCACTCACTCACTCACTCACTCACTCACTCACTCACTCACTCACTCACTCACTCACTCACTCACTCACTCACTCACTCACTCACTCACTCACTCACTCACTCACTCACTCACTCACTCACTCACTCACTCACTCACTCACTCACTCACTCACTCACTCACTCACTCACTCACTCACTCACTCACTCACTCACTCACTCACTCACTCACTCACTCACTCACTCACTCACTCACTCACTCACTCACTCACTCACTCACTCACTCACTCACTCACTCACTCACTCACTCACTCACTCACTCACTCACTCACTCACTCACTCACTCACTCACTCACTCACTCACTCACTCACTCACTCACTCACTCACTCACTCACTCACTCACTCACTCACTCACTCACTCACTCACTCACTCACTCACTCACTCACTCGCTCATCAAGTCGTCAACTTTCAGTTAGCGATCCAGATTTCCATATGTCGGTCCATACGTTGGTCCTCTGTCTATCTGTCTGTCTGTCTGTCTGTCTTCAGTCAGGTCTGTCTGTGTGTCTGCCTGTCTGTCTGTCTGAATGACGTATTAGAGCCACGTTTCGGTCCACATGGTTCAATGAGTCCGACGGCGTCGATGGAAAACATAGGGTGAAGTCGAACGAATTCATCTTTCTCATCCATGGAACTCTCATTTCCGATCTTCTTCCGTAAACAGGCGATCGACTGAAAACGAAAACATCTCTCTCTGCTTCTCTAGGGACGATCGCAGGATTTATGATGCGTGGCATCAACACCTATCTGAAGCTGAACTTACGACCTGTGACGTGTTTTCAGATTTTAAACTACTAAATAAAATAGAAGATTGGAATGCGTTGGCCGCTGTTGACCCCTTAGAGGGGAAAGATAAACGATAAGATGATTGTGTGTAGCTTAAAATAAGAACAAGGTCAAGATGATAAAGATAGAACAGATTGTCTTAAAGCACACAAATTGAAACTCTTATACATAATAGAAGCTAACTTCCTGTTATTTAATCCTATCCTGTTTGTAATCTAATCCAGGAGCATCCAGATAGGGAGGTCCGGAGGCAAAGCTTCCAATTTCAGATAGGTGTGGTATTCGTTTAGTCTTTGGCGGAAATTCTTGCCTTCATGACACTTGGGACCGGGGGGTTTGCCTCCATCACTCAGAGGGGGTCTGACGCCCCTAACCTAATCTTACGTGGCTTTTGTGTATTACTGCGTCCCGTACAACATGAGTGTTTACATTTAGTCTGTGTTATTCGTGTATCTTTTACGTTCAACAGGATTTCCGTATAACAAAGTTGTAACGAAGACGCTCTATCTGCTCGTTCTCGACTACGACCGATTCAGTCGAGATGATCCCATTGGAGAAGTCTGCATTCCTCTGAGTGACATCGATCTGGCAGCTGGTGCTACCATGTGGAAGATTCTACAGCCATGCAAGGGAGCAGTGGTAAGCTGTCTTCTGTCAGGTCGACCACTCCCCAGAATCAAATTGATCGCTCTGTTGGTTTTTCGACGACGGATTAAATGCAGTAGAGGTCATGGATTCAGGATAAAATCATATGAAAATGATTTACATTTGTACCAGCTAGCATTGCAGCCCAGCTTCGTCTAGGATTGAATTTTGAACTCAGAGGGTGCGCTACCTTTAGGCCCGAATTCCGCCCCAATCGCAAGTTGTCCATTAGGCGAGCGCTCCAAGGTAGACCGTGGTTACATAACCAGCACACCTGATATGCATATTAAAGTTAGTACAGCCTTCAGATGATGCGAATGAAAGTGGAGGCTGCTGTTTTATCATATCGAATGTAGGTGAACTGTGCAATTCGAAACTAGAATATATTTAAACATCGGAATTTTGAGTAAATTTCGTGTCGAAAAGGGTCACGCTGTATATATATATAATGTATATGTATATATATTATATATATATATACATATACATATATATGTATATATATTATATATATATATACACGTACATGATTGATTGTGAATCAGTAACAAGATTGGAGTAAAATGAATGAGTGAAAGGAAACACGAATAGCGTATATTTGCATTCATTCGGGACACACTGCGCTGGCTCCCTGTGCCCCAGCGCATCCTGTTAAAAATTCTAACTCTAATGCGCAACTGTTTCATCGGGGTAGATTATTCATACCTCATGACCTTCTCTCACTAGATGTCTTTGCTTCCTGGTTGCCCCACCCTTCGCTCTCCGCTCTCCACTCTCCGCCCTCCGTTCTCCACTTTCCACTCTCCACTTTACACTTTCTAACCTCTTCTCTCTCCGCTCGGCCCACATAAGCCTTCTGGTATTTTAACAAGGAAGCTTAGCCTGTGATGACCCCTCTAGTTGGTACCATCTTTCGCAGGAACAGCGACTTCAGCTCCTAAGATTTTATTCTCAAATCTGTTTCAGAAACGACTCAGATTCCTTTCCTATGTTCGTGACAGTATTGAAGTTGATTGGAAGCGATTATATTCACTGATTGACGCATTTATAAAGGTTCGATTACAACAATAACATCAGTTGAAGATATAAGTCACATGAGCTAAGGGAATCAATGCTCAGTAGCAGCTAATCAGAGTGAATGAAGGCATTAAACAGGAGTTAAATAAATAAGTCATAAGAACAAGAAACAATGGAAGAAACTAAACAGTCGTTGAATGAATCATTAACAGGAATTAGAGGTTTAAGTACTTACTTACTTACTTACTTACTCACTTAAGTAAACAGTACAAGAAAACAACTTAAACCTTCGATCTAATCTCATCTGTGAATCCATTGCTCTATCACACCTCACCCTTCTTGCATGCTTTATCATCATTGGTGACCTTACGAACCTGATTAGTTTAAGAAATTAATTATCCCAGTCGCCAATAATTGGAAAAAAACACGAAGCGTTGTAAGAACTTTGAAAACATGTGAAGCATGTCTCACTCAATTAGGACGGTAATTGGCGAAATCCAATCAGTTCGACGATGCGACGATACTACTTACGAACACGAGAACAATGGACCGTGTTAAAGGTGTTTGAGACGGGCAAGGAAGAGGCGCTAGCTAATGACTTACGGTTATACTGCACTGAGGCAGCGATGCTGTTTCTACTGCAGTTGAACTTTGCTGTATTAGCACATTGAGCTGCAAGCATTACATTACACTGTACTTTGTCACACTATACAACACTAACAAAAGGTGCTACAGAATACAATCGCATTACAACTACACTATTTATGGCAGTGAAACGCCTGCCAACCGAAGCGTAACCACTCCATGTCGCGCTACATGACAATAGGAATGTATTGCATCAAACATCCGATCGCACGACATAAGTGCGTGCGAGTAATGAGTGAACTGCAGCCTAAGATCAATTAATTACAAGGAATTAAAGCAAGAAAATTGGTCCCCTTGATCACTTATTGGTATTAATGAAACCACGATCGGTGAAGAGGGTGGGTGCCACTCTGTCCCAGAGATATGCTGGCGATGACGGAGAAAAGAGTGGATAGAAATTGATACGAAGACAAGAAACAGTCCGATGATAGAAACCTTCTTTGAAATGCACATTGTACCTATGACTACATACATATGTCTGGACTTCATGGATCTAAGACGTATACACACTCATGTGTGTGACACGGTGGCCGATCGGTTAGAGCGGTCAGACCGTAAAGTTCAGTGTGCGCTGACTGAGCGGGTTCGACCCTCGTCCGAGGAGTCACTGTGTAGGGACCTTGAGCAAGTTCTTCACGCGCAATTGCTCTGCAGTATACAAATGCAGTTGCACCGTCGAGGCGTGTGTATGCACCTCTGAGCAAAAAATGTTGGAAGAAGGACGGTATCAATTTTCGGTAATAAGAAAAACACGAGAACTATCGTATGTGGTCTAAGGCATACACAAGAAAACAATAATTGTGTGCGCTTCTTTGCTGCTTTCGTGCAATTTGAAATTGACTTCCCGTGTCTCCTTCACTTGAGATCCAGTGCCATTGCTACAACGTTTTATTACAAACTTAACCCTTACCTCTTCAATTATTATATCAAACGCATTAAATTTGGCAGCGCAGGAGTGGTAAGGGTTAAGATTGTTCTCATTTAGCCGGGTTTGATTCAGGATGTGAATGAGTGAATTAATGAATGTATGAATGTATGAATGTATACGTAGTCTTTGATTCTTTTATATATCAAGCATACACACATGAAGAACACTGCATTGGGTCTCGTTATATCTACATGTAGCACACCCGTCACTGGCATTTGCTTCGAGGCATTCCGACTATTGAATTATGGCAATGCTGCCGAGTTTCGCCAATAAGTCTCTCTATCCTTATAATTCTTATAAAGGCAGCCTCTGCAGAATGTAGGAAGAACACACAATGATCAAATTATGCACGTGGTTTATCTCAAGTCCGGTTAAGTAATATCTAGATAATATTACATATACAATACATATACAATACATATACAATACATATACAATAATATCTTAGTTGATATGAATTGTCCTCAAGTGCTTCAATACGGTTCATCTTAGGTTCGCTATTAAGCAGAGTAAAGTAGTAATCGAATGTGATATAAAACAAGTGAACGTACTGAAAGTATTCTAATTCTGTTTCTTGAATGTCCCACCAAGCTGAAAACAAACGAAACTAGTTAGTGAATAAATATTACCTTAGGCAAACAGTATAGACGATGTTCAATTTCATTCATTTTATTGAAGCCATTGTAAGCAGAACAGAAGAAACAATAATACCATCAGTCAGCGACAACAGGGTTCCCGAGAAAGGACAATTATATGGTTCCGCTAGGCAGGACCACCTAAGTAATTCATAACAGTTAGGAAAACGAAGCAGAGATAGATACTTTAGAGTTAATTGTCAAAGCGGCTGTTACGATCTAAAGAGAAAGCAGTGGTGCAAAATAAAGCTTAACAAGGTTCACACTGAACAATAAATCTTAACTAAAGACAAACTCAAACTGAAACAGACCTAAACTAAACGAGGATATAGAGTTGCTTAAAATGAGCAGATGCTGTTCATAAGCATGACATAATTCATTCATTCATTTATTACAGAGATTTCTATAGCGCCCCCTCATGTCTACTATTCAGGAGCGCAATAATATTCATAGTATATAATATAAATATATATTCTATTTATTTGTGTGTGTGTTTGTTACACAGTGTGTCTCTGTGTGTGTGTCTGTGTGTGTGTGTGTATGTGTGTGTGTTGTGTTTGTGTTTGTGTTCTGGTAATAGCATAGAACTATAAAATGTGTAACATTCTCCGTTGATGCATTTATCTAATGCCACATCCATCATTATTCACTGTCAAAGCGAAGGTCACGTGACGCATTGTCCAATGCTGCGCAAATGAGAAGCCTCCTTTCCTAGTCATTCCTTTTCATTCCTCTTCCTTCCTCTTCATTCCTCCTTTTCATTCCTCCTCTTCATTCCTCTTCATTCCTCTTCATTCCTCTTCCTTCCTCTTCATTCCTCTTCCTTCCTCTTCATTCCTCTTCCTTCCTCTTCATTCCTCCTCCTTCCTCTTCATTCGTCTGCTGCTGTTGGTGACACCGTCCTCTTCCTTCTTCTGCTCTTTCTCCTAAGTCGACCTTTCCCACATCATCCGCCGTACTAACCAAATATCCAGCCACTCCTGCCCTGGTTGTCTCTTTTGCACATCTGTCTTCCTGTTATTTTCTCGATACTCCTTCTCGCTTCCGCCTCTGCTGCTTCCGTCAGTCCTCCCATCTTCCCTACCTTCCACTTTCTTCGCCACACACCTTCATCTCTACCATCCTCTTCAGTTTTCTGCTCTTTTCCTCGACTGTGTCCTTCCTCAATCCTCATCATTGTTTTTATCTCCTCCTCCTCCTCTTGCTTCTCTTCCTCCTCCTCCTCCTCTTGCTTCTCTTCCTCCTCCTCCTCCTCTTGCTTCTCTTCCTCCTCCTCCTCCTCTTGCTTCTCTTCCTCCTCCTCCTCCTAATCGTCTCCTTTTTCTCTCTTCATTGCGATAACGGTGTCTAAGCTCAGCTCATAATGGTTAGTTACAGTAAAAGATACTGTGTGATTACAAGGATCCTCAGCGTCGCCCTCTCCCTTTAACCAAGCTTGCGACTGACACTGCTGAACTGCAAGCAGTGGAGGAGACTGGGAATCCATCCGTTGAGATATACATGTCTGCGGGTGCTCTCCAGTGGTGATTCTTCTAATCTTCTTATCAGTATTCACATTTATGTTCTAATATTGATTTAATATCAGTTAAGTTGTGGGTACGTAAAATGTGTAATGGTAAGGATAATGTAATGTAGTTGAACATTTACTTAGCTCTCATCAATGATATCTACTTAGCGGCGCTCAATAGTGAGTAAATAGACTGCTTAAATACATAGATCCTAATAGTTTATATAGCGCCTGTCTCTCCGTCCAAAATCAAATTCTTAAAGATCTTCCTCTCCAATCCTCCTAATCCTATAATCCGACCCGACAACATGATTATTGAGGACTGCATTCATATAGCGCCTGCGTTTAATCCTCCCTGACACGGATTATGTGCTTTTGTGGCGCTGAGAAATTTAGGAGATTTACAATACTTGCATCTCATTTTTTGGCAGCTGCGTTGTCCTTTCTTCTTTCTGCTCTTCCTCCTCCTCCTCCTCCTCCTCCGCCCTATTCCCCTTCTCCTCCTCTTCCTCCTTCGATTTTCGTAGCATCCCTTATCGTCGTGTTTATCCTCGGTTTCCTTGCGCATGTCAACCGCGATCATTGATTTTATTTCAGATCCTCCTATGGTTCGATCTCTCCTTTCTCCTCATCTCTCATTCATCTCTTCGTCGTATCAGTTTGTAATTGTCTCTGTCTATTCTTCGTCTTCCTCCATTTAACTTCCGTTCCTATTTTTATCCTACTTAGTTCGATTCTCCCCTTCTCTGATCTCCTCTTCCTCCGTCTACCATACTCTCAATTCTCTCAATATCGAAACTTCCAATCCTTTTATTCTCCTCCTTTCTCTCCGGGTAGTTCTACTCATCTTAATCATCTTGTTAGACTCTCCTACTCTTTATATCCTCCAGTCTTATATCTCGTCTTCTACCTCATATTCTTCTTTTCCTGGTGTCAGTTCTCCTGGCATCATCATTGCTCCTCTTTTCCCTATCCTCTTCCCTCAAAGACCTAGCCTCTTCGTCCTCCTGTTATTAAATCCTCAACCTCTTGTTGCCCTCCTAGTCTTAATGCTCTTCTGCTCTAAATCTTCCTAATGCTGGTCATCCTTTTCCCACGGTAACTTCTTTATTTTTCAGCACCGATTTTCCTGCAACAAGATCATCTTTGTGTCCTCTTTGTTCGAATCGTCCTCTTTCAAGTTTGTCTCAATCCTCATAATCTTTTTTTCACTTCCATACTTCACCTTCCATTGACGTTGGACATCGTTCAACCAGATACTCATGCTTTCAATTTTTCACCAATTATCCTTTCCTTCTCTTAATACAGCAAAGCGGCCCCAACTCTGCATGATACTACAACTAACTAAATATACAACTATCTCCCTCCCTCTCATCTCTAAGACCCTCCCCTATACCATCCTACTCCATTTTGTCCTTTCCATCCTTTTTCTCGTACTCCCAACTTATCCGTCATTCCTTAGATCGCCTACTGGTCCCATTCTCTATTCCTCTGAGGATTTTTCCCGACCTCCTAATAATCGTTTTTGGAGAGCGGTGTCATCGGGAATAGTTGATTGCTCCATCGAGTCTCGTTAGAACAGTTCCGGTTGTTCTTCTGTGTTCCGCTCTGTCTCGACCTAATCTTGCGTCTTCCTTAAAATACACGTAGTTGCGCCGCCAAAACTGAATCGTATTAGTTCAAGGGTCACTTTCTGATAATAATGTATGCATTCGGAACATTATTGCGAGAACATTGCAAGAGGTCATTATTATAATCATCATCATTAGTCATCATCATTAGCATTATCAGCATCATAATCATCGCGGGAACAATGCTTCCAATTCTGTTCCCACGGTTATGATGTAGTAATATTCAGTGTTTAATATCGACACCGATCACAGGGTCATCATTGTGACGATGAAGCTGAAAGAACTGGAATTGCTTTTAAATGAGGTGGCTGTGAATGTTACCAAGGCGATGATGATTGAATTTTTGTGTGGGTGTAGTGGTTAACGATAATGATTAGGATGAGGATTATGATGATGGTAATGGTGATGATGATGATGACGACGACGATGATGATGATGATGATGACGATGACGACGACGTCGATGATGATGATGATGACGATGATGATGATGATGCTGATGACCATGACGATGACGATAATGATGCCAGTGACCATTACGATGATGATTGGATTTTGTTGTAGATGAAGTGGTTAACGATAATGATTAGGATTCTGATGATGGTGACGGTGGTGGTGGTGATGATGATGATGATGATGATGATGATGATGATGATGGTGATGGTGATGGTGACGACGATGACGATGACGATGACGATGACTATGACGATGACGATGACGATGATGATGATGATGATGATGATGATGATGATGATGATGACGACGATGATGATGATGACTTTAGTTCACATTTTGAGTGAAGCACTGTACAGCAGTAGCTGCAGTCATTGATTTATAGATTGATTCGTTCGATCATTCATTCGTTCATTCATTCATGTAATTCACTAATCAAATTCATGCATTCATATATAATACATTGATATCCACATACATGCATATCATTCATTCATTCATTCATTCATTCAGTCAACATGTTATTAATTATTTGACTTTGTCACACATCCGGACCGTTTCAGTAGCACTCTTTCCAGAGGTATCCTTAATCATTGAAACTTGATATAGCGCCTCTTCAAGAAATCTTTCATAGGAGGTACCTTCAACCCAGGATCCCCGGGAAGATTGCGTTCGCTTCCAGGTATTGACGATTGGTTAATGGAGTGACCCTCCAATGTCAAAAAGGTACGTAGGTGCAGTGGGGAGGAATGTGGACAATCTACGTAAGGTGAGACTCTGTGTGACCTGTGTTTTAGGGGAAACTGGGCGTGCTGCTAATTTCGCTCTGTTACCAGCCGGCTGTTGGCTGTATCACGGTGGTCGTCATCAAGGCCAAGGACCTGAAAGCCAAGGACATCAACGGACTCTCGGGTAATGGCTTGCCTCTTTATAAATACGATAGGGTAAACGGATTGAATTTAAGGAGTCCCAAGAGAATGCTTTGATGTTATTGGAAAATTATCAGTAGAAAGAGAGAAACAGAGATAGAGAGAAAGGTAAATAGATATAGATAGATAGAGAGATATATTGCGCCAGAGAAAGACCGAGGGACGGACAGACGATCAAGCAGACAAGATTTGCTCATCCTCATAAATTCTTTCGCCTCACAGTGTAACCTCTACATCGCTTTCACTCTCTTCTGCTATAAAATTTGCACTCACGACTGAAAACCTTGAAGCTATCATATCCATATTCTACTTCTCCACCACTATATCACCATATGCCCAGAATCATCACCGATTACCACCGTTGCACCACGTTGTCTCTTCGGCTTGACCTCCCGGTTTTTGAACTGGCATCAGAACGAATCGAGAAGCCTGGCTATTGCCAATGCTATTTGTATGTGGCACATCGCAGGTGGCTTAGCAATTTAAAAGATTTACATCACATAGCATTGCAATGCAAGAAGTTAGAGAGACACAGTATTCTATTCTATTCTATTTACGGATTTATAAAGCGCCTCTTACAGTACAGGCAGAGACAAAGAGATTGATTAAATTAGCTATAACAGGAACGAGGGCAAAGTCTTTGAGAAGAGATTAGAGAGCGGGCAATAGGATCAATCGCACATCGTTTGTTGAGTGGCCAGATGTCGTTTGAATCAGTGTAATCGCCTCCAATGTTGTAAATTTACTTGTAGTCTTGTACCCATGGCTTTGCCGATCCCCTGTTTAAGATAGTTCATCAGAACCGGTCACGATCTGGCCACACGATCGAGCAGAATGTTTTTTAAGCTATTAAGTTCAATTCGTTAATGCGATCTGTGACGACTTCGCATCAAAAGCCAGAAATTTAAACAGAGCAGGTGGACGAAGTGAGGAGCTGACGCATTTGTAGCTTTACCATCCTGTTATATACCAGCGTTTAAAGCTTACATCGAATGATTCGTATGTCCTGACTGACTGATATAAGTTTATTTAACGACGCATCCATGACGAGGATGATATGCGTATGTCCACGCTTTATCGCGCTTTTATAGTCTTTCGTCCTGGTTGGTTTTCTATAAAGATTACTTTGGACCAATTGGACGACATATCCATAAGCCTCATATATAGGCCTCATGGGCCCCACAGGCCTCAATGGCCTCATTGGCCTCATGGTCTTGCACTGACTGATGAACTCAGTTAACAAAGTCTTTGTCTTCTAAAGTTACCGCAGATTTACTTCTTCTTTCGAGCCTTTTTAAATTCGCTCTCTGTCTGTCTGTCTGTGTGCCTGTCTCTCTCTGTCTATCTCTGCCTCTGCCTAGATCTATCTTTCCCTTTTAATCCTGCTTTCCTCTCTTTGTTTACGTCACATTTCGCTCTATCTCTCCCTCCCTCTTCCTCTCCACTCTGTCTGTCTCTCTCTGCTTCCGTTTTGCTGTCTTTAATATGCCTCAATTCAGTTTTTTCCTGAGCCAGATGGTATAACAGTTATGGGCTCTCGCGCATTCAGTGTCTCTGCTTCCAACGAATGCAATCAACGTCCACTTTCTTCGTGGCTAAGATTAGCTTCCTTCCTTTGGACTACAAAGTATTTGTCCTTGGCTTTCAAGCACTTGGATGTCTAAATGCATCTTCACCTGCATGGCAGCTGACTATCCCCGCCTCGGATTAACGATTCGATGGGACCTTCCCCGCATTATTAATTAATTAATTAATGATGATAATGATGATGTCGACGACGATGATGATCATCATCATCATTATCATGATAATAATAATAATAATACCGACGATAATAATAATAAAAATAATAATAAAAAATGCATATATGATGACAGTTAGTTCCGGGATGTTTGTTGTTGATCATGATGATTGCAACGACGACGGCGATGATGATGATTGATTAATTCTACTATTACCAATACAGCAACATTACTTCCACTGTTTCTACTACTACTACTACTTCCACTACTTCCCTGTATACTAGTACTACAACAACTGCTGCCCCAACTACTATTACAACTACTACACTACTTGCTACTAGTACCTCTGGTCTTCTCCTACTACTACTACCACTACTGCTACTCTTGAGATCATCATTATCATCATCGTCATCCTTGTCTATATAGTCATCATCAGCACCACATTGATGACTGTGTATTCGCTATCTGTTGTATCCATTAACGTAGATCCGTACGTGAAGATCTGGTTGATGTACGACGGAAAGAAAGTGGAGAAGAAGAAGACGGAGATGAAGGAAAAGACGTTGAACCCGGTCTTCCACGAGACCTTCGTCTTCACCGTTCCCTACGAACGCATCCGACAGACGAGTCTCGTCGTCTCAGTCATGGACTACGACCGGATGGGGCGGAACGAGGCCATCGGACAGGTCATCCTCGGCAGCAAGAGTGGACCAATGGAGGTCAAGCACTGGAACGAAATGTTCGCCAAGAGCAGACAACCCGTCACCCAGTGGCACATCCTCAAGGACTTCGGCTGATTCATTATCCAGATGGACTCTTGTCTGCCTCGCACTCTTGTCTATATTTGCATTGACCAATGTCTGTTTAGGCCTTTTTACTCTCTCTCTCTCTCTGTCCCTGTCTCTCTCTCTCTCTCGCAATGTGTTTCTCTCTCTCTCTTTCTCTCTGTCTGTCACTGTCTACCTCTGTCTCTCTGTCTCTCTTTCACTTTCTCTCCAGAGGTTTTTCTCTCACTTTCCGGCTCATTGTGTCTATCTGTGTCTGTGTCTGTTTGTTCCTAGTGCTCGTGTCACTCTCTATTGCCTTCTTTTTGCTCTTTATCTTCCTTTGTATTATATCCCTTTACTGTATACATCTATTTACTTTCGCTTCCTCTATTTCTGTTTCTGTTTGATTCTATTTCTTTGTCCGGCCGCGTTTCTCTCGCTGTTCATCGCCATACGCCTCCAATCGAAAGAGAGACGTTTGGCAAAAGAAGATATTCACTCCGAACTAAGTTCTGTTGCTTTGCATCACGTGATGTGGCATCTGTGTTGACTTCAGACAAAGCGGAAGAGAAGATTTAAGAGTCATTCTTCGTGCTAGAAAGCCGTGACAATCTGTGGAGCTATAAATGGGATAAACATTTCACAAGGATATTGATGAATCACGCCCAGGTTGACAAAGTCGAGCTCAGAATGTCTTGTCATTTTCTGTGAATGTGAATGTGTATGGTTTCGTAATCGATCGTAGGGTCCTGACCTCAGTGAATTGATCGTGTGAGGAGGTCCTTCATAACCACTGCTCTCCTTTGAATGGGTGCCGTGGGGGAACGATCCGTCCCAACCGGAGATTCAAATCTTTTGTTTATAGGTAGTTCGCTAGGCTTTCAATGCTGATAAACATAAAAATCCTACACTTCTATTATATCAACTTCCCATAGCAATATCAGTAATACTACTACTACTCTTACAAATACCACTAATGCTGCAACTAATAAAAATTATAAAAATACTAATGATAATAATAATAATAATAATAATAATAATAATAATAATAATAATCATGATAATAACGATAACAATAAGAATGAGGATGATCATAACAGCAACAACATTAATAATAATGATGATGATAGTGGTGGTGGTGGTGGTGATGATGCTGATGATGATGATGGTGATGGTGGTGTTGGCGTGGGCGGTGGCGGTGAATATGACGATGACGATAATAGTAATAATAATAATACTAATAAAAAATATTATTAAAAAATAATAATAATAATGATAATAACGATAATGATAATAATAATAGTAGTTAATTGATTGGTGAGCTTATTGTGAGCTTAACACTAAGCACTGGAGATATTAGAGAGACATCTTATCTTTTCCAACGCCTAGCTACCGCAATCCAACGCTTTAATGCGGTTGCCTTCAGAGGCACATTTGCCCTACCACACACTGCCGAGTGAGTTGCCGTTCCAGAAAACCATCACATCTCCGTATATTGTTTGTATCGCCTGAGGAATTACTAATACCTCGGGCACAAAAAAAAATACTACTACTAATAATAATAATAATGATAATAACGATAATGATAATAATAATAGTAGTTAATTGATTGGTGAGCTTATTGTGAGCTTATACCTGCGTTGCACAAAGTTTATTTGCAATAAGGAGCACTTCAGTAGGCTACAATAAAGCAATACACATCATCACATTACCATCGTCACAGGCAACTATTGTCACGTTACAAATTGTCAAGTTAGCTTTTTCTCAATCCGAATTGCAAATGTACAGTTTCGTATATTGAAGTCGGTGGTCTTAGAAACGAATACTAAGCGCCGCATTTGTTGGAATGAAACTTTCCATCTGAAAGATTTAACTTCTTACTTATGTCGGTCGGTGAAAAACTATACAAAACGTTGCACTCTCGGTTGAGCGTCTTCAATGTAGGCCTACATTGCACAGGTTCCACTGATCGATCATTAATTCAACTGTCCAATCCATTGCCTTTGCATGTACGATGCACATATGTTGAAAAAACACAATCG
>OY365807.1:12009823-12402323 GCA_959347315.1 Bimastos eiseni
CAGTCGGGCAGTAATGAAGGCGTGAACAAGGGTAGCTGTGGCGTGTGGAGTTAGCGAGCGGGAAACAGTTCGAAGCTGACGCAACTGGTAGTATGAATCACGGAAAAGACGGTGAATATGAAAGGCAAAGGTGAGCTCTTGGTCCAACATGACTCCAAGGTCCCGGACAACAGAGGAAAATGCAAAGAGGTGGAAATCATGATGAGGATTATGCCATGACAACTACTATCATTCCGAATATGGCGATGACTGTGACTATGAAAAAGGAAGTTGACTCTGGGTTGGGTTTGCCACTCGGTCTTCTGTTGGGACGGGGTAACAGAGAGAGGCAGACAGATAGACTGAGACAGAAAGACAAACGCAGAGAGAGACACACGGATAGACAGGCACGCATACAGACTTACAGACAGAGGAAGAACTTCATAAAGGTCGAAGACGTTTATCGTTGAAATTAAACAGACGCACAAGACAGTCACGTGTTCGGCCTTTAGATAAGAGCCGCCGTCTCCGCCTCGTCACTCCCTTCCCTCTCCCCTTCCCTTCCCTCTCCCTTCCCTTCCCTGTCCTGCCCTCCCCTCTCCCCCATTACCCTTGTCTTCCCGCAACTTGGATTTTCACAGTAAACATCTTCCTGAACCCCACTTTAAATTACTCGGTTGTGGGTTTTTGGGTTCTTTAGCCTTGTGCAACACCTGATCGTCGTAGATTAGCCGACTTCCGGTGAGGTGCCGGAAGTTGTTGTGCGGAGTAAAAAAATGGCGAACGAAGCACGTGGCAACGATAGGAAGAAATCTGTCAGCGAAGGATCTGGTAGGAAGGATTTCATTGGATGGGGTGGTTAGGTCATAGAAGGTTACGAGTTTGATGGATGGATGGTTGGATGGATGAATGGATGGTTGAATGGATGAATGGATGGTTGAATGGATGGATAGATGAATGGATGGGTGAATGAATGAATGGATGAGTTGTTGAGGGATCGATGGATCGGTTGGTGGATGGATGGGTGGATGGATAAATGGATGGATGGATGAATGGGTGTATGGATGAGTTGACGGGTGTATGGATGTATAAATGAATGGATGGATGGGTTGGTGAATGGACAGGTGGATGAATGGATGGATGGGTGGATGGATGAGTTTTGAATGGATGAATGTATGGGTTGGTGGATGGATGGGAGGATGGATATATATCAATCGACGGTGTTGATGGATGGATGGATGGATGGATGGATGAGTTCATGGGTGGATGGACGGATGGATAAAAGAATGAATAGATGAATGAATTAGCGGATGGATAAATGCTTGGATATTATCACAGAGTGAGTAAATATATGGATAGGTTGTTATTGGAGAAATAGATGGATTTTGGTTTAATGGATGAATGGATGGATGAATGGATGGATGTATGAATGGATGGAAGAATGGATGAGTGGTCGGATATATTGATGGGTGGGTGGTGTGATAGATAAATGGATGAATGGGTAGATGAATTGATGGGTGGGAGTGAATATTAGGTGTTAGGGAGGTTGTCAATATAGGGGCTTTGGTATTGAGTCAAAATAGCCAGTTAGGGCGAGTGTGAACATAGGAACTCACGCAGGGAGTGGGGAGATAAAGAAACGAAGACCAATTTTAAAAGCATGTTGTCATAGTCATCAGCATCATCAGCACCAACGACTACCAACTGATCAAAATATAGGCCTAATCATGCACGAACACAAAGATGTAACAATGAAAATGATTGTGATCAATTGAAAACGACAGCGATGATGATGATAATGATGATCATGATCATGATGAGGATGAGGATGATGATGACGACGACGACGATGACGATGATGATGATCATGATGATGATGATGATGATGAGAACGTTAATTTCAATATGAAGGTGCCAATAATACATACGTTTATCAATCTACCCTGATATCAATTCAACCAGCCACCCATCTAAACTCCCTCCCACCATCCATCCATCCTCCCGCTCCACTCATCCCAAAACCTCCACGTCAGCATCGACTGATATACAGCATCCGGTTCCTTTGTTCCAGCGTTGTTGAGCCATTTGCAACGTCCGCTTTCTGGAAAAAGTTTACCCCTTTTCAGGGCAGAGCGTGCACGGTGTGGTTAATGAGCCCGCAGCTGATTGGCGGCTTTACCATCGCTGCTAGTCAGGTCTACCCTCATTTTTCGATGACTAACGCAGAGGATGAGGGAACTCCGTATAAGCCTTTGGAGAGGCACTTGTGGGTATGATGTTGGTGTCAGTAGATTTCCAGTTGATCTGTCTGTCTATCTATCTTTCTGTCTTGCCTGTCTCTCTATCTGTCGATGTCTGTCTGACACTGTCTGTATGTCTGCACCCATCGGTCATTTAGATTTATATGAATTCGCTCGTATCGTTCAAGGTTAGACATGAAGTTTAAAAAAATTAAAGCATGCTATAATAATAGGATTTTTCACGCATCGCAGACGGACAGACAGATCCAGAATATAAAGACACACTAACAGATGACCAGACAGACAAAGGACGAATACGAGAGTAGGCAGATCGACAGACGAGCGCTCCTTGCAATGCAATGCAGGTCCTGATACAAATTCCTTTTGTATGATACAGACAAACGATTTGCTCATTTATTTGTCCTGCGCTAACATGACCTCACTAGACCTCATCTGTCTTAAATGACCTACTAAACAACTATAATCGAGTCGTTCCTTTTTTAACATAAGCGTCATTTTTGCTTGTTTGGTTCTCGTTCAAGCCTTCGCTACTGCTCGAATTGGCAACTGTTGTTCTTAACTTGCTGGCCTTCTCCTTGTGGTTATGGGGCCACTAGATCAAGTTTTGCGCTCTGGTGCTCGATTTATTGGGTGTTTTCCTAAATTCTCCTCTGTCCTTGCATAGATGCGTGATATGTTGCAATGGTTGCCTGTGTCCCAGCGGATTTTAAACTGCGTTGCTGCTCTGGTTTCGCGCTGCGTTCTTGGCTGTGCTCCATCTTTACTTGTGCGATCTTTACCGTCCAGCGTACGACGTCGCAGCGCGTTGGGTGCTTCGCTCTGCGACGAGGGGTGAGCTTCTAGTTCAGCGGGTTTGCTTGGCTATTAGGCAACGTCATGCTTGTTCGGCTGTGGATCCTCTAACACGGGTTGACATCCCACTTGAGCTTCGCTCTTTACTTGTGGTCCAACTTTCCTTAGTCGTGGCTTGATTGGAAGCGCTCGTGAGTAGGTTCTGGAGGGGCGTAATATAATATGTTCATAATGAATGAATATTCCTTGGTTAATATGGTCAATGATATCAAATCGATTCGGCGGGTCGCTTCACTGGAATAACGCTTATCCACGATGCAGTTCATGAGCACTGTGTACCCTGCGCAAGCGTTAACCATCACACATTTGCTAACCCAAACGTAACTGACAGCGAGCCCGCGTGGCTGCAATCTTCAATGTGGCCTACTATCAGACAGTTTCAACTACAAATGCCTACCGACCCAAAAATCAGTTTCCATGGCGACAGGGACCATGCCATGCGCAGCAAATCTCCGAAAACTTCTAGACATTGTTCACAGCTAAATGATTCCTAACGTTCGCGAATGATGATTTTTGCTGCTACAAAGTGGCTTTGTTGACAATTGTAGATTAAATAGAATTAGATGAATTTATATTGAATTAGACTGGATAAGATATGGCTGCGAACTAGTAACATTGACGCTTTGTAACTTACAGCGGTGTGTCAATTTGACCGTCGTTAAACGAAGATATAGGTTATATATTTCAAAATGCTAAACTTTCCAATTATAGGCTTAGCCTGTGTGAGCGATGTTGAAAAATTCCAATGTCAGAATCCAACTTTGGTCACCCTTATTTCAAATAAAGTTTCATGAAAGTTTAGCTTTTTCACATGTGCCTGATTTTAGCTGAACGCTGATGCTCTTTCTTTTCTGGTGTAGACTAGACTAGTCGACAGGCCCTTCTGATAATAACTAGTCTGCTCATTCAAAATAACGGTCGTCTTGGTTATTCGCATTAATGACCGTGCTAGGATATGGGTGACAGGTATGCCTATTTAGATGTTGGAAAGTAGCTCTTAGTGTGGAATGGTTGATATGTAGAAACTGCCCGGTTTTGTGTTTTTGATGTAAGCCTATTTGGCAATTGAGCATTAATTCATGGATATTGTTAACGATCTTAGATGCGCATGATGAAGGAATTTTCTTACTAAGTACAATACGAAGAATGGTTTTCTTAGATAAATACTTCGCAACATTATGATAAAAAGTCTAGACTGATTTTATATGCAGCCTTCCAATGTGACTTCGTTTGCTGGTTTCTTAGGAGGCTCCATAGTGAAACACATTCGATGCCAAATTATTTCTCCTCATTTTCAGGCTTTCTGTGTCCTCCTGAAGCTATTCGTATATCTAGCAGCCCTAATCTAAATGTATCTATATAATCAACCATAACCTAAATGTACCCAGCAGCCATAATCAAAATGTAGAAAGATATAATGTAACTGTTCCGCCCATATAATATGACGGCTTTATGCCTCCTTTTTCAGCATTTTTATTTGAGCATAGACAAACATTTATACCGAGGTTCTTATGTGTACTCAACACCTTGCGATATGTCTTTGTATGCCTGCTAGCTTAAAATATATGTAAAAACAATGATCAATCGACAAATTCAATTTCCGCTTTTCGTCTATTTGAGACTATCGGTTTTCCAGACGTTGCTCATTTTTGACAGTGTCAGGATAATATTTCACTTCCGTGTCGAGAAACTTTTGCAGGACAAGAATCTGGACCAACACGTTTATCTGGACAAAATTTCTTAGCTGGGTTACTGTTTTTGCTAGAGCAATACTTGAAAATCTAGCAAACATTAGGACACACTAACCCAGTCTAAGATATTTTCATCGTTTCTAAAGAGCACAATCTTCGAGTTCCTTCAAGAATGTTCCACAAGGTCTACATACAAATTCGCTTCTGCCAAGGTATCTGACAAAGTACGCCTGCCTCGAGTTTAAAAAGTTGCAGGCAGCCTATAGCAAGTGGGATTATTGGACAGGTACTAATTTGAATTCAAAACTGATGGGATTAGGGACAAGGTAGGCAATGGGCATAGATGATAAACATTCTAGTTGGATGACAGTGCTAAGTGGAATGCCACAAGGATCTGTGCGTGGGCCAGTGCTGTTTGTATTTTTTATTAATGACTTTGGCGATGGGATTACGTCAATAATTTTTTATAAGAGGCAGCCCTATGCTTGAAAACCGCCTCGTAGAAGGCTGTGTGGCCGGGCCTCAAGCCGGGCAGTGCCAGTGGGTAGTCAATTGTTAGGGCGTTGTCTGGAATCTGTGTTGGGTCTAATATAGCCCATATTGGACGGGATAGAAGTTAAATATTGCGCATGACAGCTATTTCACTTACTAGTGTCAATGCTATTTTATATAGGCAAATTAAACATTGCTCACCATTCATTATTAAACTGGTTCATAAAGAGTTTTTATGTTCACCTTCGACACTAAATTGCCGTCTAATCGCTATTTTTTTTATTGGCGTGTAGATGTTGAGATGAGAAATTAGCGTCAATTTTGAATAACGTGACGTAAGCCGTTTTTAAGATCAGGTCTCGGGTATGCAGCGAATCCCCGAAAACTTTATCCCCAAGGTAACTTTTGCCAGGATCCCATAAATGTAGACCCGATTTCTCAGTTAAAAGAAAATAAATGCGAAATCTTGACTATTTAGGATATTTTTTGAATATCTGATTTGGCCTATAATTCATGACAAAAAGGTTTACTTACTTACTCCCTCCCTTGCTTGTTTGACATATGTTATCTTTAATCTAAGCAGGTTCTTCGCTGCCCATCTATATTAGTGATTACAAGTATTTCGCAATCTTTCTTGGGGTTCCCTCTAGCGAGATATTCCTCCCTCAGGGTCCTACATATTATCTATCGTTCTTCCTGTTAAGTTGTGCTCTGTTATACCTCTTTAAGCCAATTTTTGCTCTATTGATATGAAGCCACATGTTTATAATTTATTTTTTGTGTTCGTATTGTTGGATAACAATAAACGAGTTAACAATTAAAGAAACACGCTGCTTGGGATATCGAACACTTACGCCTAAATAAGAAAACCAACATTAGGTTATAAGAACACCAAGATGAAGTTACAAGAACACCAAGATTAAGCCTAAATAAGAATTACTTTCCGAAATCTAGTCAATTTTGTACCGTCATCACATTCGGAAAATCCTTCCCCAAACCCTTCAAGAGCAATTTGGTATTTGTGCGTCTGCACTCATTTGGATCTTCACTCTTCTGACTTCCAGAAAATTATATCGTATATTTCGGCACAAAGTGTTCTTAAATTGCTAACTTAATCTTGGTGTTCCACAACGTCCCACTCTTAGCCCGCTGCATTTCACACATAAACATCTAAAGTCGCCATCGAAAATTAAGCAATGGTTATTGAATACACATAGGTGACAGATAACTAGGCCCACTGAGCGAGCGGGCAAATTCGTCAGTCTTCGGTCCTTTTACCTCGGTGACAAGCGCGAAAAATACATAAAAGGTTAACTGGACGCACCTTAGAACTTTCGGAAATATGAACAGCAAATATGTAAGCAGCGAAATTACAATGAAAACAAATAAAAAGTATATTATAAGACGATGATATAATCCATCTCATATGTCAACGACGGATAACGCAAGCAAAATGAGGAAAGAAGTATGCCAGTAGATATTAGCTAGATAGCTTACAGAAGATGTAAAAACTGTCAGTTATTGACGAAGAACAGTTTCTGGATAACTATACAAGACGTATGATACAACCCTGCTGGACAAATGCAAGACCTGGATTGGTAGCGCCTCTGTATAATTATGTTGAAGTGACGAATTCAAGGGGGCCAATCCTCGGCCGTGCATTCATTTGATACTCACACAGGTCGTGCTTCACCACCCCATTTCCAAAAAAGTCTATGATCTCTGCGTGATCTTTCGTGAAGACAAATTGAATGACGCAATATAAATTAAATCGTGGAATAAAACCTAAAGATTTGATGTATTAGTTTATTTGTTCATTTCAAATAGTTTGGTAATTGAAGTTGGAACTACAAAGGTCTTTGAGTGAGTCTGACTTAAGTGTACAGTGGGCCACAATAGCCACGCAGCACAGAATGATGCGCGTCATTCTAGCATTGACATCGGATGTATGGCAACAACAATTATTGATTAAAATTATTTAGCGGTCATTTGACAAAACACATTTTACAAATAATTAACAAAATATCTGGAGAAATGCAACCCAAGCGTTTCAAACAGACATCATTGTCATTTACGAAGCTGCATGAAGTCAGAGGGAGTAGGTAGATTTAGCATGATTTCATCACATTTCCTAAATATTTGTGTTCTTTACTTTCGTTGTTTTCGATCTAGCCTGTCTAACTGATAAAGCAATCACTTTAAAGAGAGCATTATTTTGTCATTCATTGATGTTCCTCGTCGACTGATCTGATATCATCAGAACGGAAGTTGGTCGTGTTAGCTGAAATCAAAGCCGTCATTGTGTGTTGTAGCTGCAGCTCTTCTAATGCGTCATAGTCACTCAGACTGTCACTGACTGATTTATGTCAATGACATTTGCAGTATGGGTGAACTAAATAATAATTATTATGTCATATTTTAAAACGTCTACTCGTCAATTAAACAGGGATTACGTACAATAATTAAAAAAAGTACATTTGGTAAAATAAGGGAGCTAATATCTGCTCCATTTGGCAGAATATGCTCAGAAATACTTTGTCGCGTGTATTCCACCCCTATGGTCGGAAGATTACGATTATCGTGTAGGCCAATAGTAAAATAAAGAGCTGTGTAAAATGTAAATGCTATCAACGCCGATGAGGCTTTGACCCTTTAACCACGAATCACCGACTTTCACAAGGACACCACTGGGGCTCCCGGGAACGCTCATTCACTTCATTGACCCCTCATAAACGTTCTGGATCTGTCACTGAAGGGTGCTATATAAATGCCATCGACAGAAATAGACAGATAGAAAATCGTTCAGAGAATAGGACTCGTAGAAACTGGCAACGTTTACAAATAAATTATATTAGTCTGTTAAATTCCCACGGATGATAAATGGACGATTTGTTAGAAAGAGAAACAAAAAGATAAAGACTGCGGCGTATAATATAGGCCTACAAAAAAATTGAGAGCATCGCTGAACTTGACAACTGACAGAAAAAATGGAGATAATTTATTTCTGCTCTTCATCGTTAAGTGGCTGGAGTCATAACATGATGATGACAATGATGGTGACGGTTGTTCTGCGGCTGCCGCTACTGATAATGATAACGATGCCATGATAATTTATGGTGTATTGAATAGCAGTCTACAATGCTAGTGTCTGCTGTTAGTGGACATGATTATAGATAGAAATTGAGACAACGACAATACATAAGCACTCAGACGGTTATTTTCTAGAAACTTCCGTTTCTCAGAAAGCAAACTATAGTGGAAATCGCTTCAATCACAAAGCTAGTCGATTGATTACTTTCAATTATTGTTTACACTAAATAAGAAAGTAATTACATGCTGTTTTGAACCGCCTGTAGACACACATAAATAAAAACAACAATAACAACGACAATAACAATAATAATAGTAGTAATAGTGATAGTAATAATAATTATAATTTTTATTATAAAAACATTTCAATAATAGGCCCTCTAACAACAATAATTACAAGCGACAACAAAAATAAACAGTTTTCTGGCATAATTATTAAACGACATTTTTCTAAAAATACCTTTTAAAATAAGTTATAAGAGCGTCCTCTGTCCGTCAAATCCTCCTGCTTCTCCCTCTCATTTGACGTTCATACTTTTTCTCCTCATGCTACTCACTCGCTCTCCTTCTCCTCATCCTACCCATCATCAGAACCAGAGACGGGGACTTAGAGGGAATAGAGGGACGGTTTCCCCTCCAAAAATATCACAGAGGCACAGACCTCTCCTATTGACAGCACAGCAGTTTGCGTGTCCGTGTCATATAATTGCATTAGTAATACAAATCTACCATGTCCTATGAAGTGATGGGAGTCTGCGCCTCTCGGGTGTGCTGGGAGTTTGAGCCTCCCGGGAGTTGCAGCACGGAAACTCCCGGGGAAAGTAACGCCTTTAAAGAGTGAGAGGCCGATGGAGAGAAACCAGCCATTAGTTAAGCCATTGGTTTTGGAGGAAGGTCATTCCAGGTAGTTGGATTCGCATCAACAGAGCGCAAATGAAGAGATGAAGTTGCACATAACGGCTTTCGCAAAATTAGTCAGATACGTCTCGGGGCATTGCCTAGCTGGGCTTTGGAAACTAGAAAGAGGATCTTGTAGTGAATACATGCAGTGACAGGAAACCAGCGCAAGGCTTCCAGCATATAATTATGTGGAGATAAACGCAATGCGAGAGTGTCGGGCTATGAGCCTATACTGAAGCATTTAAGACTGATCTAAGGGGAAAGACGCTGCTTCGGGAGGCCAATAAGAAGTGAGTTGCAGCAGTCTAGGCGTGAACAGACAAATGCATGAACTATGGTGGCAAAAACAGTGGGAAAGACAGATCGTCTGATGGTTCTGAGTCGCTTCAGTTCAAAATAGCAAGAGCAGAAAGAGCGTGTCAGGTTAGGTATGTGTTCCGTGAACGTGAGGGAGAAACCAAGCGTGACGTCCAGGTCACGGACATTAGAATTCTAGGTTATGTGTAAGGAGGGAATTTCTCAGTCAATAGCTGTAGGTAAACTTTAGCAAGCTGTTGCCTAGTTCCAAACCATAATCGGTAGACTCTTGCAGCATTTACACAGAGTCTGTTAGTCGACATCCAACAGTGAAGCTCAGAAACAAGACAATCGATAGAGCGGACTGTAGGGACAATTGATTAGATGATGGACCTTGTACGAAAGCCTGAGTATCTATCATCTGCATAAAGATGCCCTGTGCTTAGTAAATGAAAGCGGAATATCGGCAGCTGAAGCAAACGTTCACACCGAGTACAGAGGAATACCAAATTTAACTCCAACCTATTGAATCACGGAGTCTCCAAGGACAACAATTTATGAGCGGTGAGTGAGGTAGGATTGGAACCAAAGAATGAGGAGATACCGAATAGGCCACAGAATAAAATGACCCGAGCAGAATCTCGTGAGCCACCAACCAAACCAAAAGCAGACGATACACACAGATAACTTCTTATGCAGGAAGATGACGTTAGATCTGCTGGTGGAGTTGTCTGCTCTACGTCAGGCTTTGTTTGCCAACACTTAGAACAAATACTTAACTTTCTTTTTGTAGGTTAGTGAACCACCATCTTAGAGAAACCTTATCATTCCATACACAAAGGCCGACTACACTTACACGCGTGCGTCTATGTATATAATTTATGTGGCGGACAGGCCACAAGGCTTGGATTAAAGAATTTGTTCGTAATTAATCGGCTCGCCATAGCGCTTAATTTGCGTACATTTTCTTACAGTGTTGGTATTGGAGGGAAGACCGATCGGAGGTTTGTAGTTCTGTGCATAGCGTGCAGACGCATGAATCGGGTTGAGTATAGCCTGACATGCGGTGCGTCGCTTATATTGTAGAGTGGTGACGACTGCTCTGCATATACGGTGCATTGAATTCTTTGGTTAGCGATTAATACCGCACACCCGTGTGGTCGGTGAGCGTTCGTTCAAAGCTTGGTTCACGGCAAGTTGCGAGAAAATATAGTTGCGGACGAGAGGGCGTCCAAAAACTAGTCCGAGCTACAGCCGAGCGTCTGGTGTTGAGACCGACTCTGCCGATCTGATAGGGCTGGGGCCCCACCCTGTTATCGATCGCGAGAAAGTCTGCAGCCGATCGTGAGGTTGCTTCCTCGGGAAGGTCCGACAGTGAAATAAATAAATCACAGGTCTGTGTAAAGACCGGGTAAAGCCCGGGTTAGCCGTTCGCATATACCAAGAGAGGCCTCGGCGGCCGACAGTGAGACCGACTGGGTGAGTCCCAGAAGGGACCGACCGCATATACCGAGAGAGGCCTCGGCGGCCGACAGTGAGACAGACTGGGTGAGTCCCAGAAGGGACCGACCGCATATACCGAGAAAGGCCTCGGCGGCCGACAGTGAGACAGACTGGGTGAGTCCCGGAAGGGACCGACCGCATATACCGAGAGAGGCATCGGCGGCCGACAGATATATAGACTGGGAAAAATCCCCGACCGCGCAGACCTGAGAAAGTTTTGGTAACCAAGAAATATAAATGTTGGCTACCTAGAACGGTCATAGTTAATCCTCGCGTTTTCCAGCAGGTTGTCGGATACGCAAAAGTTCCGGGTGGCCGAGACCGAGAAAATTAGGGTGGCCGCTAGAAATACAAGCCGGCTAGATTCCCGTAGTAGCAACCGTACAGACCGAAAGAGAGGCCGGTAATACGTTCGATAAATACAGGGAAAGTTTCCCATTGAATACGTTCGATAAATACGGGGAAAGTTTCCCATTGAATACGTTCGATAAATACGGGGAAAGTTTCCCATTGAATACGTTCGATAAATACGGGGAGGGTGACCCCCTTGGTGCTTACGACGATTACAAGAAACTGGTGCCGAAGACCTCAATAATTGCGGCTGTTGCCTCATCTTCTTTTCCCCTGTAATATATATACTTGGCTACCTAACGTGGTCATACTTACTCCCTGTAATATATATACTTGGCTACCTAACGTGGTCATACTTACTCCCGCGGTCTTCCGTGGTTTCTTTATTTACGTGTCTAATCGCAATATCTTTACTCGCGCGTCTGATTCGAAATATCTTTATTCGCGGTCTTACGGTCTTTCGACAAATATTCTTGTTGGCTACCTAACGTGGTCATACTTACTCCCGCGGTCTTCCGTGGTTTCTTGACTTGCGTGTCTGATCGCAACAATATCTTTACTCGCGGTTTCCCCGCGATATCTTTACTTGTGTGTCTGAACGCAGTATCTTTAATTGCGGTTTTCCCGCGATATCTCTTCTTGATTGTATTACGGTTTTTCGATAAATATTCTTCTTGGCTACCTAACGTGGTCATAGATACTCCCCGGGTTTTCCCGAAGTCTCAGTATATGTTACGGTATTGGTGGATAACTGCAAAACGCAGAGGACGGTAAATCGTGGTGCATGATAATTTACACGTGTGAGGCCGGTATGCCACACACGGACATGGAGCGAGAGGTACATGAAGAGTGGAAGGTGCGATTTCCGGTGGATAAGTGTCTGGGAAAAGGCGACGTTAAGATCAGTGGCCAGCATTGCCTACGGCAAAGTGACGAAGGGACTTGTTACAAATATTTCTGCTCTCCGGAACAGGGAGAACGTTTGATGCCCCCTGTTGGCGATTGTTCAAGAGTCACGAGATGTAGAATGATACGACGAAGCTCAGGTCAGGTAGAGAGAAAGAGGAAAACCGTCTCTAAGCGAGTAAACAAGAAAGGGAAGACTCCGGTCGGTAAAAGAGCGAACCCTGTTCTGAATAAAGGCCATCCTCAGGACGTTGCCCATCCGGCGACCGCGGAAGTGATAGAGTCTGATCCCGAGACAGAGTCATATACTGTTGCCTCTTTTAGAGAAACGGTCAACCCCGATTCTCCTCTGACAGTCACTGCTACGATAGGCAGAGATGGAGAACGGTCAGGCTATGCTAAAAATCGACTTAGAAGTGACTCGAGTGGCTCCAGACACAGAAGAGGGCTGGAGCCGACACCGTTGCGCGACCTGGTAGCGTCCGAACGGTGTACGCCACAAATTGGTACCAGAAGTGGGGTTTCAAAGTTTTCTTTCCACAGATCAGAGGTTGGGCCAGATGATGCAGATGACGAGTCGGGAGACCTTCCTAACTATGAGCACAGAGGCTTAGCCCATAGAGGTGCGCGCTCTAAGACACAACTGATTGAGCGAGAGTCACCGTGTGAATTTGCAGCATATGGTGCGGTAAGGACAGTTGAAACGGAGGCTGAAGCTCGCAATGGACACGGAAGAGGTGCGATCTATCTCGCTGGAATTGAAGATTGGGTGAGAACTGTTCCAAAAGATGCAGAGATGTCCGGTGATGAAAGGCCCAGAGTCTTGGAGGATATCCAGAGTTATCCGTTGAGTGCGGCGGTGGTAGGACGATTGTCCGGTGTGTTCGAAACGGGCAAACTACCAAGAGTTAGGCACGAAGAAACGGTGGAATACCTGGTGGGAAACGCTGACTCGGGTCGAGCCCATGGTGTTAGCCATTATTCGGAAGCTAGACGTTTGGGCGTAGCTGATGTAATGTCTAGGGCGCAGGACGAGGTCCGGATATCTTGTACTTCACACGACAACGATGGAGTAGATTGGAAAGAAGAGGTGCTTTTCCTAAGACAGACAGTAGCAGCAATGAGTAAGAGGCTTGAAGAATTGTCGGAACCTGCTGTTCGACCTGCAGAGCCGTACCAGGTCGAGACTACGAAGGTCCCACGGGAACAAGGTTACCGTGATAAAGGCGCAAGAAAGCTGCAGGTTGAAGAGTCAGCGCGGGGTCAAAGTATCTCAGAAGCACGTGAGATAATATCGCATTCTGAAACTGCGGTACGATCACAGATTCGCGATTGTGCGGAAGATATTGGAGTTTCAGTGCATAGGATAAAAAGGGAAATCCCAGAGAAACGAGAATCGGGAAGAAGATTAATACAGGGTGAAAGTACGGTGAACTCACGGACCCGATATTTTTCGGAAAATCACGATAAACTCATGCAAACGGATAGTGCTAGACAGTTGCGGAATCGAGGTTTCCCTGATACGGATGACAAGGCATCACCTTTCAGGACATCTAGAAACCCGCCGAGTCGATATCAGCTTGAGAGAGACGAGGTTTGGGTGAGGCAATCTGAATCCGAGGAGTCTTCCGGTCCAGAGGAAGGAAACAATGGTCGAGACGAACCTTGGATTTGAAAAAGTTATGGAACGATGCCTCATCACAGAAGTGAAAGACGCGAGGCGTACCAGAATGCTGAAAGGGGTACGTATGGTCCCGTTGATCCACGTGATTACAAGCTACGTGACGGTGATCGGAGTAATGATAGACGTCGGATAAGATTTGGAAGGTTCGATGAGAATGACAGTCACCAAATAGCCGGGGATCCTCACCGAGACAGGAAAACAATTTCGGACAACAAAGGTCTATTGGCATTGCAGACGACTGTAGAACGGTGCTCTATTGACCGAAAACATGATTGTAAAGGCGAGACTGGTGACGGCAGGAACGTTGATCGACCGTGGGCAATAGCTCGGCCAAAGCTGATCATTACAGATAACGGCCGTTTTAATGATAGGTCTGCGGTGGTTCCTGGAAAGATCCGATGGGATGTCATCAGTATGCACGAAGAGCCAGATAGATTCCAGAAGTCAAGGACAGGTGAGGTGCGGGAACACGACGGAAGGACGACGCTAGCGGGCGCAAGTTCCCAGACAGATCAACGAATACAGTCAGATGTAGGCTGCTCTGTGGTTGGGGACCAGCGTCATAGAAGTCCGCCTCGCCTTGTCAGGAGCTTCGCAGAGGAAAGCGAGTCGCTGAGTGACAATGAGAAAGCTACGAAGGATTCTATGGGACGTCCTAGGAAGCGATCCACCATTAAATGGAGAAGAAAAATCGCTCCACGTCAAACTGTCACGAGTACCGAAGACGAAGAGGACTCAATGAGTGATATCGATCGTCCAAGACGGGATCATCCCAAGAAAAGGGCAGGAAAAGTGCCTGTTACTAAGAGAATAAGTGAAAACTCGGGAGACCGTGGAATACGTATTAAGCTTGAGAAATATGATGGAAAAACTGCCATTGCTGCATTTTTGGCCAAATTCTATGTCTGTGCGCGGTGTAATAGGTGGAGTGACCAGGAGAAAGCCGACCAGTTAATGTGTGCCTTAACAGGGGCTGCATCTCAGCTATTGTGGGACATGGGTGCACAGAAAAACTTAACTTGGCAAGAACTTGTTGAAAGGCTCAAGGCCAGGTATGGTTCTGAAGACCAGACAAGCCTTTACCGAATTAAACTTCGCACGTACAGGCAAGCTCATGGAGAAAGTCTGAGCAATGTCGTGCAAGAAATCAGGCGATTGATGGCTTTGGCATATCCTGGGCCGTCGAGCGACATTGTCGAAACGGTTGCGTGCGATGCATTCATTGATGCACTGACAAATCAAGATTTGGCGCAGAAGGTGCGGGAAAGAGAACCTGCTAACCTTGAGGCTGCGTTCAAACATGCAGTTCGGTTAGATGCTTATGGGCGATCATCGTCACAGGGAAACGAGGTGGACCGAAAACACGGCAGAGTGAAAGCGACAAGGGAAGATCGAAAATCACCGGTCGACGATGAGCAACAGACGTTGCGGTTAGAAGAGCTCCAACGGGAGATTAAAAATTTGTCAAAAGAATTCGGGCGATTTGCAGCAACGCAGGATTCCGGTCCTGCAGCGAGTAAACCCTACGGAAAAACGGGCAATTCAGACAGACCCGTCGAAGATACAAGAAAAACCGAGCCCTTTGTAACACAGCGAAGAGTTTTTCCGCCAGGACGGTGGAGGAACCCTGATATTGAATGTTTCCAGTGTAAACAAAAAGGGCATATAAAACGTTTTTGCCCTCAACGTATTTCGGAGATGAGCGGAGAGAACCGAGTCGAGGAAATAACTAAAGTCGAGCCCATCCAAGAACAAGCCCAAAGTCGATTGGTCAAAGGTAGCAGGATGGCTTACGTTGTGGCCAGAATAGATGGCAAACGATTGCACTGTTTACTAGACTCGGGAAGTGAGATGTCGCTTGTGCCACGGCGTCTTGTGCTAAACACTGAGATAATACCCTCAGAGCAAAGACTGTTAGCCGCAAATGGAAGCGAGATTAAAGTGGACGGTGAAACCAAGCTGGAGATTCGTATCGGAAAACAACTGTATCCGTTGCCATGCCTAGTGACAGACCAAGTGACGGAAGTGATCTTGGGGCTGTCTTGGCTAGAAAGCAATCAGGCCCAGTGGGATTTCGCAAATCGCAGTGTTTGTTTAGGAAGCGAGAGAATCCCTTTAAAAGAAGCTGTAACTGAATCCATGTGTCGGAGAGTTGTCGTTCAGGAAGATACATTAATTCCTCCAAGAAGTGAAGTCGATGTCCCAGCATCGGTGGTATACCCGCATTTTCAAGAGGATAACGATAATTGGACGACTATACCCACTGAATTATCACAAGACCTGATAATTGGACGTTCCTTAATAACGGGAAGGGAACCCAAAGTGTGGATTAGAATGCTAAATGTCGGAGATAGCGACTCTGTTGTCAAAAGAAGAACGGAATGCTTGCTCGAAAGGGTAGAATTGGTCGGTCACACGGTAACCCAGCAAAGTTCCGATGACCTGTCATCCTCGATGATTCGAAAAGCGACAGCTATAACGGAGCAGATTGTCGAACCTGAAGCCGAAGAGACACTAAGACGATTATGGGATGAAGTGCCAGCAGATATCTCCGATGCCGAGAGAGGACGACTGAGGGAACTCGTGCTTATGTACAGTAGGACGTTTTCGCTTAGTGAAAATGATCACGGGTTTACGGCGGTTATCCAACACGAGATTGATACACAGCAAGAAAGGCCAGTTCGACAACCACTAAGACGGCAGCCATTGTCAATGTTACCTGAAATTGACAGTCAAGTAAGAGATATGTTGGAACAGGGAATAGTGGAACCATCAATATCCGAATGGGCATCCAATGTCGTAATGGTGAGGAAGAAGGATGGAAGCATGCGTTTCTGTATTGATTACAGGCAGCTGAATCTGAAGACGCGGAAAGATGCTCATCCATTGCCTCTTATCCGCGAGAGTCTAGACACACTGGGTGGTTCGAGATGGTACAGTACATTTGATTTGAGATCGGGTTATCATCAGATGGCTTTACACCCTAGAGACAAGCATAAGACCGCTTTCGTTACAAGAAGGGGAAGTTTCCAATTCAAGGTTTTACCATTTGGGTTGTGCAATAGCCCGGCATCGTTTTGTCGGCTAATGAACTTAGTCCTGACTGGACTCAACTACGACATATGTCTTGTCTATTTAGATGACATAATCGTGTTCTCTAGAGACGTTGATACTCATTTGCAGCGGCTAGAGATGGTGTTTAAGAGGATCCAAGAGTACAATCTCAAGCTCAAACCATCGAAATGTCATCTATTGCAGCAAAGAGTACTATTCCTAGGACATGTACTGAGCGAAGATGGTGTAGCGACAGACCCGAACAAGATCGTGGCAGTGAACGGATGGACAGTTCCAAGCAATCTCAGACAGGTGCGATCGTTCATAGGCCTGTGTTCCTATTACCGACGTTTTATACACGATTTTGCAACCGTCGCGCAACCCCTTCACGTCTTGACTAGGAAAAATGTTATTTTCCTGTGGACTGATGAATGTCAAGAGGCTTTTAATGAACTGAAGAGAAGGCTTGTGTCTGCACCAATACTGGCGCTACCGATGGATGAGGGACAGTACATCTTAGATACGGATGCCTCTGGTTATGCCATAGGAGCGGTGTTGTCACAGGTACAAGATGGTCAAGAAAAAGTGATCTCTTATGCGAGTCGACTGTTGTCGACAGCGGAACGCAACTATAATGTAACCAGGAGAGAATTGTTGGCTGTGATATATTTCTTGAAAGAGTTTCGTCAGTATCTGCTAGGTAGAAAATTTCTTCTGAGGACAGACCACTCTGCCCTTCAATGGCTACGCAAGACACCAGAACCTATAGGCCAACAAGCGCGTTGGTTGGAGATAATAGAAGAGTTTGATTTTGAAATAAACCATAGAGTCGGATCGAAGCATGGAAATGCGGATGCGCTGTCACGACCTCCAACTGAAGAGGAGCAACCTAATGTGGATGTTAGGACAGAGTCGGATGGAGAAGCAAGGTGGATACGTCCGATAGAAGAGATAAGACCCTCAGGTGTGACCACTGAGAGTGCAGATCAGGAAGTCGGTTGGACCAAAGAGATGCTTCGAACAGAACAAGAAAAAGATGGTAATATTGGTCCGGTACTTAGTTGGAAGGAGTCAGATTATCATCCAGCACAGCATGAGCTAATGTCTACCAGTGAAGAGGTTAAAGTTTTGGTTAGCAACTGGAACCAGCTGGAAGTCCGTCAGGGCGTGCTATACAGAATCTGGATACAAAGTAATACTGGAGAAACGGAGCGGCATCAGTTAGTTGTGCCTTCATCACTGCGAAAGGAGTTTCTCGGCTTAACGCACACGAGTTTTACCAGAGGACACTTTGGAATTCGAAAGAGTATAGCTCAGTTGCAACGCAGGGCGTATTGGCCAGGCTGGAAGGACGATGTACGGAGGTTTTGCCAGCGTTGTGACAGCTGTGCTCGGTATCGACGAGAGAAACCTCCAAGGCAAGGTTACTTACAGAGTCCATTGGTCGGGGAACCAATGGAGAGATTTGGGATAGATATCACAGGGCCGCATCCTGTTTCAAGTAAGGGCAACAAATACATACTGACGGCAATAGACTACTTCTCCCGATGGGCTGAAGCCCTGCCGATTAGAAACCAAGAGGCTGTTACTGTTGCAGAAGCCTTGATGGTACATGTGTTTTCCAGATTTGGTATGCCACGTCAGATATTGACTGACCAGGGACCATGTTTCGAATCGAATTTGTTCAAGCAGTTATGTAAATTTATGGAGGTTGATAAAATACGAACAACGCCTTATCGACCTTCGGGGAACGGAATGATTGAGCGATTTCATAGGACGCTTAATATGTTGCTTGGAAAGGTAGTTTCGGAACGACAGAAAGACTGGGATGTCCATGTTCCGTATGTGATGGCGTCTTACCGGTCAACAGAACATGAGTCTACCCAACGAACTCCTAATTTTCTGTTTCTGGGAAGAGAGAATCATGCGCCGCTAGACTTGATTCTCGCTCAAGTTAATGATCTTGAGCGACCATCTTACCACGACTTAGAAGATTATGTGGAGGAACAGAAAGAGAAAATGGAAAGAGCTTACCGTCTGGTACGAGACCAATTAAAGAGGACTGCGGAACGCAGAAAGAAAGCGTACGACTTGAGAGTGAGACCTAACGAGTTCGCTCGCGGTGACTGGGTCTATTATTACTACCCTCGAATGAGGAGTGGAAGGAAGACTAAGTGGGCTCGGTTTTATACCGGCCCGTTCTTGATTATTCAAGTACTTAGTCCAATTTTGTATCGGATTCAGAAGAGTTCGAGATCCACGCCTATGGTTGTGCACGTGGATAAGCTCAAGTGCTATTACGGTAATACTCCACACAACTGGTTGTTGGAGGATGAGAGGGAACGTACGGAGGAGACTGACAATTTACAAGTACAGTCTCCAGAACCGCATACAGTGAATGACTTGGAGGAATTTCCGGAGGCCCCAGCGGAGTCCACTAGTCTTGAAGAGAACGGCGACGAAAGACCACGTCGACGATCGATTCGACCTCCTCGTTGGCTGGACGATTATTCTTGAACAAGAAGTTCTTTTAAATGAATGCTTTGAGGACAGGTGGCCGCTTAATTGCGCAAGTTTCTTGGAAGATGTTGGGAACATATTTTGAGTTTCTTTTGATGCCAATTTTTCGTTGAATTGAATATACGTCTAGTACCGAAACGTCTAACAATTGCGGTGCTCTTGACCGCAAACTTGCCTGTTTTATCGACTGTTACTGTAGATCGTTGTTTTAGTTTCGTCTTGATAAAAGCATTTTAGTTAGATTGTCTATTAGTAAGGAAATACTTAGCTAAAGCTCAGCAACTTTCCGATGAATATGGTCAGATGATCTTGTTACGCATACGACATAATTTGCGTAACAGGGAAACAGGTACCGTTCAGTGACGCTAATTTATTTTTAAGAAGACTGGCGGATCGATTTTATTTTCACAGGACCGCGAAGGTTCTTTTGGGTTATTGGAATCGATGTAGTGTGCTGTACCGTTTGTGCCGTACGGCACGAGTTATAAAGTATAACCGCAATCTTTGCGGCTATTGCGCATGTGAGACGATCACATGATTTGAAATTCTAACTTTACTTCCGAACAGAAATTCGTTAGTGAGTAGTCGATGATTGAACGGTACCTATAGAATCTTAGAATTGGCTACGATTCAAAGCAAGCGCTGATTGACATGATAGTTAATGATTCAATGTTTACGTAGACGGTTGCGTCTAACAACGCCTACATATAACTGCATGTCCTATAAATAGTTACTTCATTTTATTCAAGAAGTCTTATGTTAGCGATGATTTATGTATTTAATTTAATTTGTAAAAAAAAAAAAAAAAAAAAAAAAAAAAAATTAATTTATTGCTGCAAGGCAGTGCTGGCTTTTGTGCTGCAAGGTCCGTGACAAGTGATGTATGAGCAGGATCGGGAGATTGTTGGTGACATTTCTTTCCTATGTTCCCTTGCCAGTTTGGTCAGGTGGAACTCAGATTCAAGACAGAGGGCCTGTTAAGGTTGATAACTTGATGAGGAATAGACTGATTGCCAGTGCACCGGTAAAGATACCTGGCACCATTAAACAGGCTGTCGCCAATGCAGATCGCTGGAGAATATGGCGGTTCGTTGGCGTACGTGCGTGGTAGCTGAGGTTCTTGGGTTGGTGGACGGAGTTGGACGTCCCATAACCGGTATTCTGGCCGATAATCAAGAATCGATACCTTGCCTTCTAATTGGATCTGGGTTGGAGATGTTTCTGTGTCACGAATGATAGGTCCCCGGTTTTCTCGAAGATGCTCCGCATCAACGTAAGGTGGGGAGAGTGTGGCGGACAGGCCACAAGGCTTGGATTAAAGAATTTGTTCGTAATTAATCGGCTCGCCATAGCGCTTAATTTACGTACATTTTCTTACAGTGTTGGTATTGGAGGGAAGACCGATCGGAGGTTTGTAGTTCTGTGCATAGCGTGCAGACGCATGAATCGGGTTGAGTATAGCCTGACATGCGGTGCGTCGCTTATATTGTAGAGTGGTGACGACTGCTCTGCATATACGGTGCATTGAATTCTTTGGTTAGCGATTAATACCGCACACCCGTGTGGTCGGTGAGCGTTCGTTCAAAGCTTGGTTCACGGCAAGTTGCGAGAAAATATAGTTGCGGACGAGAGGGCGTCCAAAAACTAGTCCGAGCTACAGCCGAGCGTCTGGTGTTGAGACCGACTCTGCCGATCTGATAGGGCTGGGGCCCCACCCTGTTATCGATCGCGAGAAAGTCTGCAGCCGATCGTGAGGTTGCTTCCTCGGGAAGGTCCGACAGTGAAATAAATAAATCACAGGTCTGTGTAAAGACCGGGTAAAGCCCGGGTTAGCCGTTCGCATATACCAAGAGAGGCCTCGGCGGCCGACAGTGAGACCGACTGGGTGAGTCCCAGAAGGGACCGACCGCATATACCGAGAGAGGCCTCGGCGGCCGACAGTGAGACAGACTGGGTGAGTCCCAGAAGGGACCGACCGCATATACCGAGAAAGGCCTCGGCGGCCGACAGTGAGACAGACTGGGTGAGTCCCGGAAGGGACCGACCGCATATACCGAGAGAGGCATCGGCGGCCGACAGATATATAGACTGGGAAAAATCCCCGACCGCGCAGACCTGAGAAAGTTTTGGTAACCAAGAAATATAAATGTTGGCTACCTAGAACGGTCATAGTTAATCCTCGCGTTTTCCAGCAGGTTGTCGGATACGCAAAAGTTCCGGGTGGCCGAGACCGAGAAAATTAGGGTGGCCGCTAGAAATACAAGCCGGCTAGATTCCCGTAGTAGCAACCGTACAGACCGAAAGAGAGGCCGGTAATACGTTCGATAAATACAGGGAAAGTTTCCCATTGAATACGTTCGATAAATACGGGGAAAGTTTCCCATTGAATACGTTCGATAAATACGGGGAAAGTTTCCCATTGAATACGTTCGATAAATACGGGGAGGGTGACCCCCTTGGTGCTTACGACGATTACAAGAAACTGGTGCCGAAGACCTCAATAATTGCGGCTGTTGCCTCATCTTCTTTTCCCCTGTAATATATATACTTGGCTACCTAACGTGGTCATACTTACTCCCTGTAATATATATACTTGGCTACCTAACGTGGTCATACTTACTCCCGCGGTCTTCCGTGGTTTCTTTATTTACGTGTCTAATCGCAATATCTTTACTCGCGCGTCTGATTCGAAATATCTTTATTCGCGGTCTTACGGTCTTTCGACAAATATTCTTGTTGGCTACCTAACGTGGTCATACTTACTCCCGCGGTCTTCCGTGGTTTCTTGACTTGCGTGTCTGATCGCAACAATATCTTTACTCGCGGTTTCCCCGCGATATCTTTACTTGTGTGTCTGAACGCAGTATCTTTAATTGCGGTTTTCCCGCGATATCTCTTCTTGATTGTATTACGGTTTTTCGATAAATATTCTTCTTGGCTACCTAACGTGGTCATAGATACTCCCCGGGTTTTCCCGAAGTCTCAGTATATGTTACGGTATTGGTGGATAACTGCAAAACGCAGAGGACGGTAAATCGTGGTGCATGATAATTTACACGTGTGAGGCCGGTATGCCACACACGGACATGGAGCGAGAGGTACATGAAGAGTGGAAGGTGCGATTTCCGGTGGATAAGTGTCTGGGAAAAGGCGACGTTAAGATCAGTGGCCAGCATTGCCTACGGCAAAGTGACGAAGGGACTTGTTACAAATATTTCTGCTCTCCGGAACAGGGAGAACGTTTGATGCCCCCTGTTGGCGATTGTTCAAGAGTCACGAGATGTAGAATGATACGACGAAGCTCAGGTCAGGTAGAGAGAAAGAGGAAAACCGTCTCTAAGCGAGTAAACAAGAAAGGGAAGACTCCGGTCGGTAAAAGAGCGAACCCTGTTCTGAATAAAGGCCATCCTCAGGACGTTGCCCATCCGGCGACCGCGGAAGTGATAGAGTCTGATCCCGAGACAGAGTCATATACTGTTGCCTCTTTTAGAGAAACGGTCAACCCCGATTCTCCTCTGACAGTCACTGCTACGATAGGCAGAGATGGAGAACGGTCAGGCTATGCTAAAAATCGACTTAGAAGTGACTCGAGTGGCTCCAGACACAGAAGAGGGCTGGAGCCGACACCGTTGCGCGACCTGGTAGCGTCCGAACGGTGTACGCCACATTTATATACATATATATGCAGAGAGAGAGAGAGAGAGAACTTGATTAAACATAGATCAAGGTGAAGTCTATGCATACTATAAGGTATTCTGTGTATGTGTGCGCTCGCTCACGTGTGTGTGTGTGGGTCTGTGTGTGTGTCTGTGTGTGTGAACAAAGGGTTGAACCTGAGGACTTCTATACCATATTGTAATGAATTCTAATTAGAGTAAGTTTTTATAGAGCATTCCCTTTTTATCCACGCCATTACATAAATTTAGTCTCTCTCTTTGTGTATATATATAATTGAAAATGAAAGTGCATTGGTATATATATATATATATATATATATATACTCATATTATATTCTCGATTTTATCAATGCATTGGGTCTGGTTAAGTACTGTACTGATCAGATATGCCAGTGTCATCATTTGCATGGCAAGTACAGTACACATCCGGCCCTTAGCGTCTTCCGTATGTATTGTATATTCGAAGCCAGCCCGCTATCACGCCCGCCTCCCGCTAGGCGTATCCGTATATTATGTGGACTGCGTTCCTGCTTTGACCCCCTCGGGTACCTCCCCCTACCAGATCAACGGCCTAGCTGGGTCACAGACAGTTGCCCTCTTACTCTCTACGCCAATGTTGCGCGCTGCTATACCTATTTATGGAACACAGAGAGTATTTTGAGGTAAACAACACCAAATGAAGTAAGAACCTTCACCCGATGCCTTGGGCGTAAACGTAGCGCAAGCGGACGACCCTTTCCAGTGGAGTGGCATGCAGCTAGAGGTGCAAAAACCAAGATTTTTTAAACATCAAAAGTTATTTTTTTGTTTTCTGCCTTTTTGGGTTTTACTTGGTTTATTTGGTTTTTCGTTTTCCTTTGGATTTTGTCACAAGTTTTTCTATTTATGTAAAAAGCATCAAACACAGCATGAAAAAGAGCTCCAACTCGTTTTTATAATTGACTTAGCTTGATATCGGACTGAATAACACACAATTAGTAATATAATAGTAATATTAGTAAATTGAATAAAAATATTTAATAAAAATTTCCATTTTTCGTATCTTTTGGTGTTTTGTAAAAAAACAAAAAAATCAAATAACCAAAAATCCAACATGTTTGCAGCCCTGCATGCAACCATGCACTCGAGAGGGTGGCGCTAATGGAGCGAAGATGGAGCACGCATGCAGGAGTTCCAATATCCAAAGAATTGAGACCCCTGTCAAGATTAAAGACCCGTATGCAAAGAACGGATACCCGCATTCAAAGAACGGATACCTCACCCAAAGAACCGAGATCCATATCCAAAGATTCAGTGCCAGATCGGCGGTGCAACGACTTCAGTCGAAGTCTAAGAAATTGACGGCAAGTTATGAGATAGGCCTAACGGGTAACGATGGATACCATTTGGGTATGTGTCGAACCCGAAATCGCACCCGACTCATATTTTGTCGAAGCTATTTCACAACGCAATTAGGCGCAAGACAATTCGACGCCAAACATTTCGGCGCCAGACAATTCGGCACCAGACAATTCAGTGTAGATATATTGTGATTCAGCGACCAAAAATTCGACGCAGATCAAGATGAGATCAAGTTTCGGTGTCCGCTCAGATATCCGAAGGTTCGACAGTCCGAATTTTCGATAGTCCGAATGTTCGATAGTCCATAGGTTCAATAGTCCGAAGATTCGATATTAATTTAATTAGAAGCTGGGTTAAATTATGAAAAGAATGTGTAAAACTGGGAGCTGAGAGTTGGATTGATATGACAAGAGTTATGCCTAAATGGAAGCTGGATGAATTAAAAGGATGGTACAATCCAGCTTCTGGCCAAATATATATCGACCGGACACCATGCAATCTTCGGACAATCGAACCTTCGGACTATAGACACAGAACCCGTGTTTCGTGCTATTCAGTGATAAATCAGAGCCGCTTAAAGTAGTTCATTGATCAATTTATGCCAATCAAACACTAAAACATGGTATCTCAGTGTTCACCACAGCGGTACCATAGTAAAGTAACTATGATACACAGTCATTACTCAAGTTACAACAAGCTTAGGTCATTTCTAATTTAGTGTGGACATAAGATACATTTTCATCGTCTTTTAATCTGATTAGTCTAGGCAAATTGTAACAATCGAATTCCTGAATGCCGGTCCAAAGATGCGAATACCGTGTTGCCTTTAATTATATTTTGCTGTGCATGAGATTTATTCTATGACTTTATGCCGTTGTTAATTTCATTTCCAACATAGCCTATACATACCTTTTTTTCCAAACAATAACAATACGTCAGTTCATCAAATTGCGCCCTACATTGTAATTTGAATCTAATGAACTATATTTTGAAATTTGTAACAAACACGATTGTTAAAACGTCAAAGAATAAGACACGGGAAACGTTTTTCTCAACCGAGTAAAACGCGAATAAACGGATAAAGGTAATAAATTGACGTCGTTACAACTCACAGGCCAGTCCTACTGCATTTTAAAATAACTAATTTTTCAAATATAAATTTTGAACGCAAGTTCACGCGAGCCCATGCTGCCATAAACTATCAAAAGCACATATTAAAAACTAAAATTTTTGAGCATATAGAGTGTCCTGTAAACTTAATTTAAAAGTATTTTGAATTTGAAGTATGAGTCTGTTCTGCAGCAGCGACGTACTAAGTTTCTTTCTCCAACGCTTCTCGTTTTCTTTTCAATTATATTATATGCCTCCGGTTTTATCTTTTATAGCCTAATCATATTAGCCTATTGATGTTTGTTAGCCCTTTTCACTTGATTTTATATTGATGTCATCTCTCGCAAGATGACTCTTAACTCGGTCAGTAGCACCCAAATAAACTTTCTCGCAGTAAATGCATTGCAATTGAGCCAGTTCAGCGTTTTTGTCTTCTCGTTTATCAGAGTAAAAGTTTTTCAGCATTTTCGATAACTTGGAAAAATTCAAATAGTTTTTAATTTTTTTAATTTTTAGGCCTGTTGTGTTATTTATTTATCAAATCCTGACAGAATTCTTGACATTACGGACACAACGTAAGGGACATCAGATAAAAATAAAACAAACAATAGCAGAGAGTAAAGAAAAGAAATAAATTTGCACGAAAAATTGTGTGGCACCCAATTGTCTGGCACTCAATTGTCTGGCACCCAATTGTCTGGTACCGAATTGTCAGAGCACCGTGTCAGTGTACTGTGACGCAACATAATGCATCATAAAATTATTTTGGCGAAGCATTAATCGGTTCTCTCACCTTTCATATACCATATCCTTCTAAGACTTCTACCGTACGTCTCCTGTCATACTGGTGACCCGTCAAAAGCGCGCAGGGCAAAAGCGCGCCGACAAAAGCCCGTCGTCATTTGCGCATATAGATCAAAAGTGCGCAACGACTACACCTTTGTTACACTTGTTAAAAATTACTTTTATTAAGATAAGTAAAAGGTGTTCACCAGACAGACCGAGTAGCGATCTAAGTTATTATAGCGCTATAGTTAAATCTATGAAGTCAATTTTGCAAAAAAAATTGACAGTATTCTAGCGCTTTAGTTAAACGTAATTTCGTTTAGATGTTTATGTTCTGAGCGGTGCCACGCAAGTACTCTACCAAAGGAACAGTTCCGTGTGTAAGAAACACCCTATAAAAGAAAAGAAGTTAGGTTCGTGTATGCAAATAAATTTGCTTAAAAGACTAAAGCAAATTTATGAAGATCATTTCAAAACAATTGTTATTGGACGTTAGTTGCAATTTCATTATCACAAATCTGTGGTAGAAGCCGTATAACTATCTAATTATGCGGTACGTTATTGACCAAATAGTGTCTGTTATTTCTATTTCTATAACAGTGCGCGCTTATGTCTTGCGCCCATTTGTCGGATTTGTTTGCGCGATTATGTCGTGGCACTTATGTCATCGCGCTTTTGTCGGCGCGCTTTTATCCTGCGCGCATTTGTTACGGTACCGTCATACTATATATGCCACACATTGATTTTCTTCTTTTTCATACGCATACTTTACCCTACCCGATATCATGCCTTGTCCAAAACACAACACTCTACACCATACCCTGTCCCACTCTTACACCCTAAATTGTAAGCTTTCTACCATGCCCTACCATATCCTGTTCTGTATCCTTCCTTATATACTAAAGCATACCTACCATTATTTCACATTCAGTCACAGGCTATGGTAATGGTATAATATTATGCGCTATCTTAATCTGCTTTACAGTAGACCTAATTTACCCTGCCTAATGCTTACCTTACGACACCATACCGTGCTAAACCATATTCTTATATTAAGCACTATACCATACCTTATTCAGCCAGTGTGCATACGGTACAAACCTATATGATACGTGAAACCCGAGCTTTAGTGCCAGTTGTATCTTAAAGCGATCTGCACCCTTGACCCACGTGCACCCCGTGCGGTTGTCGTATGACGCACCATTGATAAAACCACCTAGGCGGTGATTGGCCGTTGCCCGAGGGACCGGATGTGCTTGCAGCGCCCTGTTGGAAGGCTCATCTGGCGCCATTCATACCCTGTGCGGAGGCCGGGCAGCAGTGTCAGCTGAAGACTGCCATCTAATCGGTCTGAAGACTGCCGCCAGCCCGTCAAGGAAGGGGCCGAAGACTAGTCTTTCGTCACCGGCAAGAGCTCACTCCTCAACCGATCCACCGATCGACGATGGCCCCTACCGCAACGCCCTTCTTCCGTCTGGCCTGAGCTCCTCACTCGCCTTGAGCTCGGAAACGGAAACGACGAAGAAGCCACCCTGGACCGGAAGTACCTCCGTGACCACCCGTTCTACCTCAGTTTCCTCCATTAGAAGATGGCGGCCGACCTCCTGTGTCTCGAGACCTTCGACAGTCCGCCTCGACGGTCCATTAGGGATCCTGTGATCATGAACGATGAGAGGGTTCTACGGAACCTTCTGGAAGTCGACGAGAAACACACGCCGTCGACGTCCTACTTTAACATCCAGACGGACCTCAATTCGTGCATGCGGAAGACACTCACCAGGTGGATGCTCGAGGTAAATCACATGGCGATATAGCAGCTCAACCCCAACACAGCCACATTCTTTCTTTTCATGTTCGAAGGCCACGGTAGCAGTCACTGGCATGCCTCACTGGCATAGCATCCCCTGCAGGGCGCAATTTAGAGGGAAAGGGACTGGATTAAATTCCCCTTAGTTGGCTGTCTCTTCCAATACACGCAAGGTGCAATCTACGGGGGTATTTTTTATCACACGTCGTACCCTCAGGCTATAATTTACAGGGGGTAATTAACCTTTAAGTGGTGGGTGACTTGCAGGGTACGATTTCCAGGGAGAAACGCAGAGAGGCTTTTCACTTTTAGCCTTTTCTTTTGGAGTATATTTTCAACCATTATCCAGTGGCCATCCTCTTTCCTGATGCCAATACAGTGGCAGTTCTCTCCGTTAGGTTCATGCAGTCCAAGGGTCTCCTGCTTCACTCCTATAGATTCTTAAACTAAAATTTCGCTCAGAAACGTTGTCATAATTTTGCAGGTTACACTCGACGTAGGTTAGGCGAATAAGTAAGTAAGCACGAGTAAGTAAATGGCATTTTGTTTCACTTTGGATGTTTTTACTTCATTATATATGTGTAGTAATCTGTATTTACACTGGTGGCGGTAGTGCTTTGTGGTGGTGATGTGTAGTGTTGGTGCTATGTAGTGGAGGTACTGTGTAGTGGTGGCGTTGTGTGGTAGTGACAATAGTTGTAGGAGCTTCAGTTTAACTACACTGTGTGCTAGCAAAGATCATTGGTGTCGCCACCCCTTATTCAGGTATGAAATCGGCCATGTCAGAGTGCTAACGATAATCGTAACGACGATGATCGCATTAATAGCAGAGTTTGATCCATATCGTGGTTGGTTCGTATTAGCATCTGGAGAAATGAACCCAATCGACGGCTTTTCCAGATTCTTCTAACGATGGGCCTGTAAAAGGCAAAGCTAACGAACTCTGGCTTTCCATACTTCCATTACCCTAGTACCTGGCTTGGGATTGATGTTCCATTGTTTGCACCCCAGTCAACAGATCAGTCAACCACTAAATGAAAATGATACCGAACGATAAAGGTAGACGGTGACGGTAACTTTAACTCAGCACGCCTCAATAGAAATGCACCTAATCGTAAAAACTATTTGGAAGCACATCAGAAGCGGTAAAGTCAACGTAACATGTTTTATGGACTCGTGTATAGAGAGCTTCTCAAACGTGTAGAGAGGTCCAACGATCAGTGACTGCGACTTAAACACGACCGCAGTGATCAGACCTCGAACTCATTTCGAAACCGAAAAGGCTGTGGGTTTTCTCACTGACACTCCTAACCTATCGGGAAAACCTGTCATTCCTATATTATGTCAACACTTGAGGTACTTGAACAGTAGCTAAACGTATACTTAATAAGTATCTCATAAATAATATCCTGCCTATGCGTAGTATACACAAGGACTCTGGGTTCGTTTCAAGTGAGACCGAACAGATCTGTCGAGTAGACGATTTTAGTTCATGTTTCCGACGTGCCAAGCCCTTCAGAAGAAGAAGGTCTTGCTGATCTATTTGCCATTAAGGGTGGGTGGCGTTAAGAAGACCCCAGCACTACCACACACGTATAAGTGGGTCTATCAGTATGCGTGGCAAACTAACTGCCTGTTTGTCTGTATCTGTTGGCCTCTGTCTGTATCTGTATGTATGTCTGTTATAGTTTGTCTGTCTGTCTGTCTGTCTTTGACTCTGTCTATCTCTCTGTCTCTCTCTCTGTCTCTCTCTCTCTGTCTCTCTCTCTCTGCCTCTCTCTCTGTCTCTCTCTCTGGCTCTCTCTCTCTCTGGCTCTCTCTTTCTCTTTCTCTCTGACTCTCTCTCTCTCTTTCTCTGTCTGTCTGTCTGTCTGTCTCTCTCTGGCTCTCTCTGACTCGCTCTCTCCCTCCGTCTGTATCTTCGTATGTCTAGCTTGCTCTCTGTCTCTGTCTGTCTGTCTCTCTCTCTCTCTAGCTTGCTGTCTGACTGTCCCCTTTGCGTTCTATGTCTTTTCTTCTTCGCGCTGGTCTTTCTTCTTTATACAATTGTATCTCGTCTTGATGTCTGCGCTTCTGTCCCTCTGACCGTTTCTTTCTTGTTCTCAGTATCGTCTCTTCTATCTGTCTGTTTATTACTAATCATCCGTCTGTCTCTCTGTCTGTCTTCGTTTTTCTATCTTATCTGTGTTCTGTCGGTTCGTCTGTCTGTTCGTGTGTCCAACTGACGAGTTTGTAAGTATGTCCGTCCTAATGTCTCTGTCTCTCTCTCTCTCCCCGTCTGTATCTCTGTATATTCATCTCTACGTATGTCCATCTCTCTATGTGTTTTGCTATATGTCTGTTTTGCTGTCTGTGTATCCATCCGTATGTCCGAACGCCTGTCTTCACGCCTGTGTGGCCATATTATCTGTCTGACTGTATCCTTAGTTATAAATCTCTGAATTGATATCTGAATATCTCTCCCTATCGGCGTCTAAGCTTATATCACTGTACTTGTATCTATCTAATTTATCCTCGATCGTATGTCTCTCTGGCCCTGTGCGTTTCACTCTATGCGTGTGTCTATACATTTTATGTTGCGCCTTTACAACGTGGCAAAAGCGATGCTGCACGTTTGTTAATTGGAATGGCTGCACGTGTGCATATGTCTAGGTGAATGTGTGGTTGGTCGTGGCCTTGTATGCGTTGGTTCGTGGGAAAGTGTGTCTTCAGCCTTTGAGTTGATCGGCCGAGGAGGGATCGAGTAGTCTTCGGTCTCAAACAGACCGCCGACAATGCCAACGAACTCATTCGCTCAATCAGAAATACCACACATTCTTATATATACATATACATCCATTCCAATATATGTGTGTATGCAGTAGAATATATATATATATATATATATAATTATTTGTATTATGTATAGTCAGAGATACCCATGTATAATTGCATACACGTCGTCTATGTGCTTGGATTATATATTACATATGCATGTATTGTACGGATATAGTGTTCAAAGATTCCCATATACAAATTTATATATATATATATATATATATATATATGTGTGTGTGTGTGTGTGCGTGCGGTTGTATATTTATATGCATATAATTATATGCTGGTGGGTGAATATGTATAAATATTGTATGTTTAGACTACTTTAAAAACCAATCTCACTTCTGTCTAACTTGTTGTCCGTAACTCTATATACGAACACCATTGTTGCCCGGTTTGTATAAACCATCGGAGACTGTCCTCTATAATATGTGTGTATGAATGTCTGTACTGAGCTATACATTCAATATGTTACAGTGTGTGTGTGTGTGTGTGTGTGTGTGTGTGTGTAATGTGTGTATGCTTACGTGTAAAGCAGGTTTATTACTGAACTATGACCTGTTAGTCATCATTTGTATATTTAGAGCTGATCATTCAAGAATCGGATTCCTTAAAGTTGTGTGTTCTTTGGTTGTGTCAATAACTTCTTCAACGATGATTGTTGTCGCTAGCGACGCCCACGTTAAACATCTCGGATAAGATGAAAACGTCGTCGCAAAATATAAAAAACGCCTACGCTCATTGAAAATGCACGTTGCGAAATGTGCGCATTCGTGCATTAATGCACGGGTGAAGTATGAGGCTTTTTAAATTCTCACGACAGTCTCGTCTTTACGTCTTAACATTCTCGACGTTTTTTGATGACGCATCTGAGGGGTGTAAGCCATATACTCTTTCTATATGCCAGTATGTCACCGTCGACTATTCACATGTGTGGGGGGCTTCAAATTCCGTCTGGACGGCAGATGTTTTACAGTTTCCGTTCCACTTGTTCTAAATTAATGAATTCATCGACCTTGGAGTGTCGATGGAAAGATCAGACTGTGAAGAAAAGACTGCATGGTCAAACCACTTCCCTCAAATGTCGACGCCCATGGAGGTGAATTCGCTAATAGTTTACAACGGTGTCCGCTCAATAGTCCGAAGGTTCGATAGTCCGACATCAATTTAACTAGAAGCTGGATTAATTGATGAAAAGAATGTGTAAAACTGGGAGCTGGATTGATATGAAAATAATCATTCTTAAATGGAAGCTTGATGAATAAAAAGAATAGTGCAATCCAGTTTCTAGCTACGGATAATTCTTTTCATCAATCCAACTACCATTAAAACCGCAATCTTATCACCTATCGACTGTACACCACGCAATCTCCGAACTATCGAACCTTCGGACTATAGACAGGACCGTTTATAACTGTGGGTGCCTATAGCTCTAGGATTAGAATAAGGGACTGATCGCCTTCACCCCAAGGGAATGGTGTACCTCGTAGGTTTATCTGATATAATAGTCTACTTGTCATGCAATGTCTTACCAAGCCTCACATACCTTGCCATCATCGCTTCACCTCGTCGGCTTATAATCCTATAGGCTTCAATGCACACCATACTATCGTATATGTTACCATACCTTACTCTACATTACATAAACTTAACATGCATGTAGGAAATTAGCACAATATATAACTCTAGCTTAGCCTTATCTTGATTGATCTCATAGTTACCTTTGCGGAACTGCCTTTGCTATGCTCAACCTTGTCTTAAGAACCTTCTTAGGTACCTTCGCCTATCACGCAATTAAGAAAACCCAATTAATCTTGGTTACCTTAATGTGTCGTCGCATACCGGCTGTCATCATACCAATCAATGCTACCATACCTTAGCTGAGTTGCCTTCGCGTGCCCGACCATGATCATACGGTGACCGGTCATGACCAGATTTTTATTGACCTTTAGGTGACCTTGGAGGAGAATCTGGAGGAGGAGATCTTTCCGCTCTCCGTCATCTACCTGGACCGCTTCCTCTCCGCGTCTTCGCTGCCCATACGAAGGACACAGCTCCAGCTGATCGGCTGCGTCTGCCTCTTCATAGCCTCAAAGTTCAAGAGCTCTCTGCCCCTCAAGGCCGAGAACCTCGTCTGGTTCACAGCCAACTCCATCACCCACGATGAAGTCATCGTAAGTCTTCTTGGTGATCATCGTTCTTATCTAGGTGATCATCGTTGTCGTCGTCGCTGATGTTATCGAAGCCGCTGTTAATCTCATCGCCGTTGTCATAGTCAACGTCGTCATTATCATCTTCGTGTTCTTCGTCAATTGTCCGTCATCATCATAGTTGTTAAATTATTGATCAATGTCTCGTGAATAACAATAGAGCAATATAAAAGTATCTGGATCAGTCCAGACAATCCATCTCTATAAAGCAAAGATTCTGTGCATCTGTCCCTGCTGTGCATTTGCACAGTTTTAGAGCTATTGACTCGAAACCTTCGCTGTTCGCTCGGGGAACATCTGGGACACTCAGTAGAGGGGTTGGTGAACCCTGCGGCTGCCCTCTTCCTGCTCTCCAGGGCCAAAAACCTGTATCAACCCGTACAACGCCGGGATCCCCAACTAGTATTAGGTAAGCATAGATTGGAGTGGTAGATGAGTGGAATGCATTGGAAGGCCTTTGACTGATGACATTATATAAAGCCATAATTAAACGGAAAAACAGTAATGACTGTACTATCGCAAGAACTTCTGTGAAATAACACGGTTATGTAGGCGTAGGTAGTAGGAGGTCGTCTTTATTGGAGGAATCATAATCAAAATCTTAAAAGACCGCTCACCATGAGATTTTCAAACTTTGAGATTCTCACAAGAACTCTTAACGATCAGATTCTCTCACGAACTCTCTTAACCTCAGTTATCTCATGATCACATTCTTATAAGAACTCCTGCAATCAGGTTCTTATAAGAAAACTATCAAAATATGATTCTCACAAAAATCATCATTCGCATGAACCCTCACAATCAACATCTCAAAAGACCGCTCACCATAAGATTTTAAAAAGAACTCTCTCACAATTGGACTTGATTGCTTAGCCTTTTGAGAAACGGACGCATCGTCATAATTTATGTTTAGAACACCTAATTAAGGCAGTCAAAGGCGTTCACTAAACGCCCACACTATTGAAACCGAAAGTAGCATTTCCTTTCAAGGTCGATTTGGCTGATTGGTCTATAACTTCCTGAAGGTCGCGTCCCTCGTGCGCTGGGAGGGGGGCGAGCAATACCAGCAATCGACAGGTGTGACACTCTCCCCTCCACTGGCGGTTGATTTGAAATTGCTAAGTCGACCACATCACGTAAGCATGTGTACAAAGCACTGCAGTTAATGCAAACGGACGAGACTGAAAAGTCTTTTCGACAGTCAATACATCACATAGTTTGCATAGTTCACTGAAAGTCATTCGTTTGAGTCCAAAATCGTTACTTACTTACTCACCAAATTGCCCTCGTGCCATACCTGGTGAAAAATGAGCATGATGAATGACGATTCACTGGGTCTGATTCATCCTAGCTTTCAATTTCAACATACTTGCCGTTCAATCAACAGTAACGAGTAAGCTCTAGCGTAACGTAACTAATGGGTCGTTTATATAGCACCAGAACTCATTGAATTTAATATTAATGTGAATGCATGCGTTGATATGTGGGCCGATGTACTTAGTCCATGGATGCATATGTTGCTGCATATGTGTGACCGTGTGTATGACTACACTTGGGTGTATGTACATGTTTATGTATGTCTGTATGTGTGTGTGAAGCATGTTTGTGTAATATTTATACAGCGCCTTTTTTCGGTGTTGAAGGCATGCCAATTCTGCGTGTCTTGGTGTCTGGTTTCCGTTTGTTACGGGTCAGTGGGAGTTATTCAGCCACAGGCAAAATGTCATCAATGAGAAATATTTCGGCGCTTTTGAGGGACTTAAGATATCCATATCCCGTGTCATTTTGGGGTGGGGAAATGAGGTTGAAGGGTACAGACCCATAACCCTTACTATGTCTGGGTAAACTAATCTATCTCCGTTTACAAATTGTTAGTTCATGGTTGGGTAGGGTTGTTAGGTTGGCTTGGAACAAATAATGTAAGAATAGGATATGATAAAGTAGGATATGGTGAAATATAGTTGGTCATAATGAGATGAAATAGGATAGAATTGGATAGATTAAAACAATGAGATAGAGTAAAGTGATAGAATTGAGCTAAACATCAGGATAGGATGGGATTGAGTAAGACAAAAGGATTGAGAAGAACAATAGGATAGGATAAGAATGAGTAAGACAAAAGGATTGAGAAGAACAATAGGATAGGATAAGAATGAGTAAGACAAAAGGATTGAGAAGAACAATAGGATAGGATAAGAATGAGTAAGACAAAAGGATTGAGAAGAACAATAGGATAGGATAAGAATGAGTAAGACAAAAGGATTGAGCTAAGTAATAGAATAGCATTGGACAGGGTAAAACAATGGATAGGAGAGAGTTAGCAAGGATGGGATGGCATTCAGTAAAACAATAGGATAGGCTGGGATAGATTAAAACAATAGGATAAGATTGGATATGTCATAACGGGATAGGATGTGCAGAATGTAGGATTTGATTGAATATTTTGAGATATAATAGATTGGTGATATAAATTTGTAAGGATAGAATTGAGTAGAGTGGAATAATATATGTGATAGGATAAGAATTTTACTGAGTAAAGTAGGATTAGAATCAATTAAAGTAGGATGTATAAATTAGAATAGAATGTTATACAGATATAATTGAATAGACTTTCATTCTGTATGATTCTGTTTTTACATTTAGAAATAGCTGCCAATTTCATTTGTGTAATATTTCATTCATTCGTTCATTCATTCATTCATTCATGCATTCATTCATTCATAGGAATGGGAGTTGGTCGTCCTGCAAGGTTTGAGGTGGGACCTTTCGTCCATCACCCCATACGACTTCCTCGACCACCTGTTCAGCCGTCTGCCGCTCTCTTCAGATGACATGACGTCACTCCGAAAACACGCCACCATTTTGATCGACCTAAGCACCACAGGTACACAAGATCTGATGATAGACAAATGATTTTATAATAATAATGATGATTATGATGATGATGATGACGGCGGCGACGACGACGACGATTATGACGATGACGACGATGATGATGATTATGACGACGACGATGATGATGAATATGACGACGATGATGACGATGGAGTAGGCGACGACGATATTACAGTAGCAATGACGGCAATAGTAATAGTAATAATAATGATGTGTTAACAATCAATAATAGCTCTCATTATCGTGACCTTTTTCATTCTCTAATAATGCTGACCATCATCACCACCAGAATCATCATAGTTAACATACTCATCATCTTTATCATTATATTATCACATTGTGGTTGTTTAATTGATGATAATGATGGTGATGATGAAATCTGGCAACAGATGTAAAACTCTCGTCATCTCCATCATCGATGATCGCAGCTTCCTGCATCCTGGCTGCTGTGAATGGTCATCCTTGTCACGACCGATATACGAATTCGAATCTGCTTCATAGGCTGAGCGAAATCACGTCAATTGACAAGGTGATAATGCACTGGTAATTTTGGGTCGGTCATTAAGTGAATAATGTATCAAATCATTTGCTTTTTATTGTTTTGTCTATATACATGTAAACTGGCCTCATCTTGCCTTTTTGCCTAATGTTTTCAGTCTTGTCCGGTCTAGTACTATACAGTATGCATGTATACGTACATACATACATATATACATACATATATATGTATATACATACATACATATATATATATATGTATATGTACATGCATATTGTTAAATAATTATGAGTACATCCTGATTCCCATCTGAATTCTAGTAGATATAAACACGCACACACACACACATACACACACACATACACACATACACACATATATATATATAATGGATAGAATTATATATTCTTGAAGTAAGTATGTAAAACACTGATAATAACTCTAATGCCTGTTGTGTTAGCAGACATTAGTTCCAATGCCCTTATTTTCATTATCCCGCCCCGCGACCACAAAAATTCCTTATCGTTAAGCTTCTTCATTCTCGGAAGTGTTCGTAACTTCGTCATTGTCCTATCGTCCATACCCTACCTACCTCCATTCCCTGCCCTTTCTTCCCAACCCTCCCTCTTTCTCCTCTTTCCCTCTGCCGTCGATAATGAAACCGTCATTTGACCTCCGGATGTGGGTTCAACTTCTGAGCTGGCAAGTACTTGTTCCTAATGTATTGAACCAAGTAGCAGACTGCAGTGTGAGTTTTTAAGTGATGTATTGATAACAGTAGACACTATTGTGGCAGTATAGCCTCCGCTACAGACACTGTCTTTCTATGAGTGCCCGCTACACAGAGGCATTTCCGATTTTTTAAAAAGATATTCGATCACTATTATAAACGGCTGATCCGCTGGAAGTAATATGTACGTCCTTCTTACAGTTGCAACTCATTCCCCGCGAACAGCACCAGACAGCGTGGTTCGAAAACTAATATGTATGTATTATATGTCCATCTTCTACCAAGACACTTGATATAGCGCCTTTTAATGCCCAACAAAAGCTCAATGGATGTAAATGATGTCTGATGTCTTGTACGTATCATCAAAGCTACTCTTATGTAGTTTTTATATCATCGATGCCCATATCAGCCACTGGTTACTATGTGAGGCCACCTTAGTGTCTGGAGCAGGGCAACATTGCTCCGTGAGTTAACGTTCTGACTACATCAGTGTTTGATATTTCCAGATATTTCTTTAGGAAAGTGATACGCTAGAAGATTTTATATATATATGCATGTATATATAAATATAAAAATATAATTATATATATATATATTCTACAATTATACAACTATATATTTGTGATGTGTGTGAACCTTCTTTGTATATGCATATATTTCCATTTATATAGGAGCGGCTGTAAAGATAAGGTTGAAAAGAAAGAGTCCTGTTTTATAAATTAGAACCTTCCACCAATAATTGAAATGGTCAACCTGTGTGTGTCTGTCTGTCTGTCTATCTGTCTGTTGGCTTGTCTGTCTGATTCTTTTCCATTCGAGCCCTATTAAGTGATGTTAGTCACTAGAGGTCGTTAGCGTGATGAAGTGCGGCTGAGAACAAAGATCTGGAAATGAAAAGGGACGGCGTTTTTTCCATCCTGATAACCGATTTAGTCTGTATCGGTGGGAGAGGAGAACCTGGTGCACACATGCTTCGAGAAGGGCGTGGATTAGAGGGCGTGAAAAAGAGGGTGCGAAAGAAATGGTTTGTCAGAGTGGACGTGTTAAAGTTCGGGGAGAGGGTGGGGAAGAATGGATGCGGAAGATAGGGTGTGAAAGTCTGAAAGATAGAGTATGGAAAGGTGCAGAAAGCAGGGTTCGGAAAAGAGGGTGTAAAAAAGAGGCATGAAATAGGTGGTGAGACGAGAGGGTGTGTACGTCAGATGACATGGAAGAGTGCTAAGAAAAGAATTGATCAGTATTATCTTACTCCTCTATGTCACAACATCTTTTCACATTGTTGGATGGTTTGGCGAGTGAGTGAGTACGTGATCGATCGATTGATTGATTGATTGAGTGGATGGGTGATTGGCTGGTTGGTTTGGTTTAGTTGGTTGGTTTGGTGGGTCGGTGGTAGTGGGTTGTTTGATAGATGGATAAATGGATGAGCAAGCCATTGTGCAAATAGAACAAACTTACAGACGAAGTTATACAGACAAATTGGTATATTGATGGAGAGACGTGGACGTAGAGTTAAAGAAACACATAGACTGGCAGGCAAGCAGACAGGTAGACAGATAGAGTGGCAGTGTGAAACAGAGGCAGAAGAAACGGAGAGCGATAAAGAATAAAATGGTTATGCTTAAGAGAAAGAGGGAGAGGCGCAACAGAGACATAGAATTGGTTCCTGTTATGGCTTCAGGTTTGTCAAAACACTGACATTAGTGGCCAATGCCTTAGTCAAACAACTTTCACAGGTACTTGAAAGGTACCCAATATATGACTACTTTAGTCAAGCCTAGTAATTAGTTACTTAGTCCTTGGACTCTGTTTGTAGTACCTAGTATACATTGCTTAATAATTGCTTTAGAGTTAATTTTAGTATTTGTTTTTGGTCAGTTTAGTTTTTGTGTGCTGTCTGTCTTTCCCTCTGTCTGTCAGTCCGTCCCTCTCTCTTTCTCGCTGCCTGACTCTAGTGTCTGCCTACATATATCCTTGTCTACCTATTTGTGGTTGGCTTTTACTGTCGATGGTCATCTTTTACTTCCTGCATAAACTCTGACCCCCAACTTAATACATTTGAAGTCATTTGAACGATCTGAAGTATCTTTTTCGCAATTAACTTTTACTAATTTATTACGGTCCACTGACGTTTTCAATTGCTTTCATTTCAACTTTGAACCTCCTCCTTGTTCGCTTTGTCCGAACTCCTTTAGGCCTACATGTGTCAGATTCAAGCATCGGTCGATTGTAAATCGTAATCGTAACCTATAGATATTTGTACAGCACTCCTAAATACGTAGTCGCGGGAATCAGCTTATTCACTGGCGTTTAGTCAAAGAAAATTGATTGGCATTAAGGTCAAAATCTGTTCGAAGTGAGGATCTAAAGAAGAAAGCTGTAGTGGGATGTTGCTTAGGATTGAAAGGGCGAGTGGAATAAGGGGAAAGAGTAGGAATGAGGATAGGATTTGTGAAAGAAGAGTGTTTTCAGTTTTGACTGAAAGACTTGTGAAGAGACAATAAGGGGTGAGGCTTTTGTAAGTTCGCAAGTTTAAGCAGATAGCCTATATTTAGAATAAACTGGCGGGAGTTTATTGCAGAGGTGGTACAGCAGTGGCTATGGAGCGATTTGCAAATTGTAGTGATAAGGTGACGGAAGAGGATGGAGACCTGATAGGTCGGAAGAGGAGCTGGTTGAGCGAAGTGGTTGTACCATAAACGGCTGATGAAGATAGGAAGATTGGGATGGTTGAAGAAGTGGTGTAGGTATGCGTACTTTGTATTCTATTCACTCAGATTATTTTATCCAGGTGAGTTATGTGAAAAGAGGATCACGTGCTGTGATGGTGTCTGGGGTTTTAGTGACAACACGATCAAGAACAGTTTAAAGAGTGTGGCAGAATCCTCAAACGTTCATTGACGATTTTTTGCTCGATGCTCTATTGCTCTATTTGGGTTACATCCTGACTAGATTGTTCTCTTTATCTGGCATATGTCATGTCCTTTGTCTTATCTCATTATCTGTCTGTCTATCTGTCTGTCTGTCTCTCTGTCTCTCTGTATCTGTCTGATTGTCACGAGGTGGTGGGCGAGAGTATGTGTGATTGGATTACCACCGGCACAACAATTAACAACTTTGGTTTCCTTGCAATCAACGCAAACGACTTATAGGACAAAATCTCGTAACAGAGGTCGAGGATTCGATCCCCATTGAACGCTGAGCCCTTAGTTGGATCATAGCTTCGGTTCTAATTAGCTTCTGTCACTTATCACAAGACGGGAATGGAGCCCATCGCCTGCATAGGTCATGCGCGTGATGCAGTCGATATCTGAGCAGTCAATTTACTCGCTCACTCGATGCTCTGGTGATTCGTATAGCGCCTTTATTATATCTCAGTGCTTCTACCTAATATCCGTTGGATATTTGGGGTAATAACCGTTGGATATTAGGGGTTGTGAAGTCTGACTCATTAAGCCAGTGTTTTATAAGGTTTCTTATTTATATCGCGTATTTCGGAACCTGCAATGATTTTGCTAAGTAGTCCTTGGATGAGAAACTCATTCGGACGTCATGAATGGACTTCGGTGTCATTGGTAGTGCGTGCAATTACAGAATTTATTTTGGCCATTCATGTTGAGATAACGGTTCCCCAACTTGAATTACACAGCTTGAAAGCTTCATTCGTAAGAGCATTGTCTTCCGCACCACGTCATATGAATAATGTATAATTTTTATTTACAACTATATATCATACATTATACATGAATATATATATATATATATCAATGTATTATATGAATATTTGTCTCTAAATGCATACTCAACAAAACGTATCCAGACGCGATATGCTGGACCTCTGTTACCGACCGCAGCTACTGTTATCACCGACACATCACTGTAACAACCATTATCTCCACTACAACATGACCACTGACCAGCCATCAACTGATGGTTACGCAGTATCAAGATTCAAAACAGCGTTTATACCGATCACCACCATATCACCATGACTACAATATCATCAAGACCACAGAATCACCTCCACCACCGTATCTGCACAACCGCATCGTCACCACTGTCATGATATCACTAAAACCACCATTATCATTACTACGACGGTGACTACCGCTACGTAACAATGCATATGTTGTCCATCCCAAGTCGCTGTAAAGTAGACCACGAGGAGGAGACCTGATATCTACCCTCCCGAGGGGTGTGTAGTGCTGCAACACAGATGCGTACCTTGCCCACCCACCCCCACGCTTTGGCCTTATCTGTGCCAGCTTTTGTTTGCGGCTGTAACTGCACCCAATGCCCTCGAGTCGGTGGGACCTTTGGGTCGTGCGAAAAGGTCAGCCTTGACGCCTCTGATTTGACCTCAGGTCAACGGAGCCGACCCAGCATAATGGACATTTTATCTCTGTCCAACTTCATGTATTTATATACACTAGCAGATTTTCATTTATATATATATGTGTGTGTATGTATGTATGTATGTATGTATGTATGAGCAGAAAAGCAGAAAGCTAGCCTGAGAGGTAGCCCTGTATATGAAGTGTTAGGGAACTTCGTTTTCTTACACCTCGACATATTGCGAATTTCTATGTCAACGTGACTGTTTCAGCACACAATTTGCATGAAGTTCCGACATTTTGACATTTATAGTTTCAAATTGCAGCATTGTCCGACATGCGCTATATCAGCAACCACCATTTGATGATTTGTATCATCTGAAGGCTGTGCCTATTCTATCAGGCGAGTTAATCGTGTAATCACGGTCTCACTCGAAGCGATCGCCAAATGGAACACTTGCGATCGGGACGAATTTCAGGGTTCAATCCGAGGCGGTAAAGCTAGTAATCCATGTAGATTGTAGATGAGGGGGCAAAGGCGCATATATGGAACTAATTTCTGCCCTGATGAGAATTTTAACAGTAGATTATTGATTGAAAGTCCATCTTGCTAAGCAGGATACAATCACCTCTCCTCTCATCTCCCCTCCTCACCACTTCTCCATCTGCTTGGATAATATATTATTATGGAGAGTGACCGTGAAATGCGTGGTTCCATCTGACGAATGAAATAGTCGTGAAATTGCATGACTGGAATGTTGATTGATGACAGACATTTCTCTATGATCACATTCAATCAGTCAAGCAAGCAGGAAATCAAGCAATCATTGAACTTAATATAGCGCCCCTTCAAGAGATCTACTCAGAGATTACGGCTAAGGAGAGTAGCTTTCAGTAATTGTAGAAAGCGGATGAGGAGGTTACGTATGCTGTAGTGACTGAAGATTTTACACTTTTATACTTAACACACTTGACTCAAGTTGACGGACATCTAATATCGGCAGAGTGCTAGGTACTATATAAATATTCTTTTACAGCTACAGTTACCATACATGACTGAGACCATGCATGACTAAATGTACTCGGTAAGGTAAATTGTTTTGGCATGACCTGTCCTGTCGACCTTTGGATTTCTAGTCAAAACCACTTAACAGGACAAGAATGTTAATTGAAAACGCACCTACGCTTTGAAGTTGGTTATAATTTCTCTTCTATACACGGATTTCATGATACACACAATGTATAATGCATACACTTGTATGTTCTTATGGAAGTAGTATAGATACTATATACATATTTTAATACATCCATTTATACATACTGTATGGCGCTAGACATCGTAGCTAAAGTTAGAGTGAATTCCTAGTGAAATTTTTTTAATCAACACTCGACTCAATTGCGGTCAACACTGGGGACAGATTTCCACGCTGGCGTTTAACTTAAGTTCCACCTGTCGACCGCTAAGAAGTTTCACAGGCACAGATAGACAGGCATAGGGACAGACAAGTTGTGGATTTTTTTAACGACACCGTTTCATATCGAAGATGATTTGGTGTCGCCCTCCTCATTTCTCCAGGCTTGAGACTGGCACTGTCAACGTCCAAACAGTGGAGGAGTTATACGGACAGGCAGAATACATCCATATATATATATATTGTATATTTTATGTATATATATATATATATATATAGTATGGCAGACAAGCAGACCATAAAATCAGTCAATGAATCGTTCTGACCAGTCATTGCAATGTATCGAATGGCGACTTCTGTATGGCCGGGGTCCAACGCAGAATGTTAATGCCGAACGCTAACCGAAATCAGATCAACATCCAGGAAGTGTGAAGTAGTTGAAGGCAGAGTGCAAGAGCACTTTGAATAGACACGAATGGCGTGTTGAACGATGCGCAACAACTGACTGAGCAGAACGAAAAGACTGAGGCAGGCAATTGCTGAATCTAGGTCAAGCAACAAAACGTACACTCACAAGAACTGTTAGAGTTGTTGGTGTGACCAGAAAGAACAACGAGCAGCGACATCGTTAATGGGAATAATGGGCAGAGTTTAAACACTCGAGTTGACTATACTTGACTACGGTTCAACGTCTTGCATAGACCCAATTTGAACGAGATTCACTGCGGAATAGGAAGCCAAGGCAGTGATTTATTTCAGTTGCCGTGCCTTCGTTGTCATGTTGTAGCTGTGACTAAGCAGAGTTCAGAACTCTCTTCAGTGTTAGTACCGTTAACCGTATCCCACAAGAAAGAAGCGAGTTATAGTAGTCTAAGGGACCAGAGATATCCTATAAGACATAGAGGTTCTGTATCGATAGTCCGAAGGTTCGATAGCCCGAAGATTGCATGGTGACTGGTCGATAAATGATAAGATTGTGGTTTTAATGGTGGCTGGACTGATGAGCAGAATTATGTTTGCTAGAAGCTGGATTGCATAATTCTTTTCATTCATCCAGCTTCCATTTAGGCATGATTCTTTACATATCAATTCAGCTCCCAGTTTTACACTTTCTTTTCATCAATTAATCCAGGTTCTAGTTAAATTAATGTCGGATTTGAGAATCTTCGGACTATCGAACCTTCGGACTATTGAGCAGGCACCGACATAGGGACAGGCGACCAAAATTCACTCACTCTTCACTGACTCCCTAACTAACCCCTCACTGGCCCTCTAGCTCGATCCTCTGCCTCGCAAAAATAATCTTTTTCAATTGTAAAAATATTCGGCCATGGAGGAAATTTATCCCCGTCTTTCGTCCTGGGAATTGAAACCCTTCATGTACTGGTTGGAAAGGAGACCGATAGACGACGGACAGACACAGAGGAGTGGTCGCTCCCTGCGTCCTTGGCTCCGTTTTCTATAGCCGTCTGTCTAATTGGTTCATGTAAAGCGCACAGCATGGAGTAAATAATCGATATCAACTGAAACTGACCCGGAAATGTTCAGCCCTCAACCCTACATCCTTAATCAACATATTTCACGCTTAAACTGCAGCGCATCAGACTCCGTGCTACTATTGCGGTTTTTTTGCCATTTCTACCCGGTGCGATTGTCCATTAGACCTTTCATCGCGCCGTTGAAGTCCGTGTGAACTGCGGTTACGTGCATGCGTGCCGAATCTGGGTCACACGGTTTGCGGGTCTACAGGCTTTACCAGGACGTATTGCTTTCCTTATGGCATCCCCTCACACTGGGAAGATTCCGAAGGGCCATCGATGGGTGGGGCGTCTAGTCGTCGTCTACGTCTACTCCCAGCAGATGACTGACATCGGCTTAACTTAAAAGAAACCAGCTTCTTGATGAATGCGAAATATACACTGTAGCCTACTGCCGAAAATGTGCATAAAATAGCGCTTTGGAATGGACGGTGGGATGCGGAAAGAGGTTCGAAATTCTATTGGAACACCTTTTGCACACCGACGATGAAAGGCTGTGCTGTCTGTGCACGATATATCGTAGTTTGGATAATTAAACGTCCAGAGGATTCAGAGTGTTTGGAAATCTGTCCAGTGCAGATGATGAGTTCATCTATTGTCGTCATTAGGGCAGAAGACACTTGTTTGCTTATATACAATCCTGTAGTGGATAGGCAAAGCAATTTGTAAAAGTAAAGTCGTGTCGTGGACAAAATGACAAATCTAGGTCTCAACTGATGTCTCCATTCGCTAGTAGCGCCACGAGTATTCATTAGGTTAAACATTCTGATCCTGCCTCGCGGTGATGCTTATCTGTCTTTTCTGTCTGTCGTTCTGTCTGCATCTGAGTAAAAGCAAAAATCAGCCGCTATAGTCGCTGCTCTCATCAGGTTCGGTCTGTTGCGCCAAAATACATTTTTATGATTATGTACAGCAAAGCATTTTATAGTTATTTATATTCATTTATATACATACACTGTATCCGTATTAAAAATATATAAACACTTGTAACGCTCACACACACACAATATATATATATATATTCGTCCGCGTATATTTTGAAGTATCTGGGTTAGCCGTTGATACCGGCAGCAGTTAACCATGTTTGTGTTAGGCTGTGACTAACTTCAGTCCGTCTGGTGAGGTTGTCTGGCCTGCACAGCACTCGACGCCGGCCGAGGACGACGGTCGATGAAGTTTGAGCCCCACATAATAAAAGGCTATTTATACAACACAAGCGGATGTTGGAAGCCTATGTGTGCGCGCGTATGTAAATATATATATATATATATATATATATATGCATTCAAAGACATGCGATAGGGCGGATCCAGATTGTCAACTGGGCCAAGCCCGCCCCAATTTTTATTTAAGGTCACGTCATTAAGTTGCCTCAAAACTTAACTGGCGGTGGTAGACAAGGCTAATCAAGAAGGTTATCCAGAGCCTGAAAAAAAACACAAAGAGATGTTTGGTTAATACAAAAGACAGAAAATCCTTAGGACCTAGTAGAAGTTGAGAAAGTGAGGGGAAGAGTATGAATGGGAATTAAGATATAGCCTATAATAGCCATTTATACGTCCGCTTTTTACGCGTCTCCACACAATCCCTTCCCAAGTGTATCACTGCAATATTCACAACTTGTGTCGATAGGCCTTCAGAAGGATGAAAGAATGAATGTACACCAGATGGCGCGGGACTGCACCGAGGTTTGCTCCAACAAGTACCAATCCCGCTGCGTTTTGCTTAACCCTTTTAGTTTTCTTCCTGAATACCAGTGTCGCGTAGAGGAGACGAAGCGGCTAACCTGCTTGCGTGTCTTGTGCATGATGCGTTACAACAGCTTCGGAATGTCGCATTGCTTTCTCCGAGAGCAAAACTGAATCGATTGAACGAGTATTTGATGAATTTATGGTTGAGATGCGGGAGACAGGACCAATTAATCAGCTGCGTGACCCGATTCCAAGCGGACCATTAATAAACGACTTCCCTTGCAGGAAAGAGTAGCCTATGTAGGCCTATATATGGGGTGTTCGGCTCATTCAGACCCCGAGGCCCAAGGGGTCGGTTCAGTGGGGTAAATGCGTCAGGCGACAAAAATGACGCACGCGCTGTAAGCAATTACTGCTAATTTACTGGAAATTGCTGCAATTACGTCTTTTCTGAACGGGTCGAAGCCAAGTACACTTGCCCCTCCCCTGAAAACGAACAAGTATGATACGTTCTTAAATTCACCGGACGATGAGTTAGCCAGACATGAGAAATTTCTTTTAACAGATGGCCGTCCTAAGATTATAAGGGCAGCTCAGAAAATCAAACGACGATTGTAGGCTCTATCAATTGTGGGCTAATTTTTGCAGATTAATTTCCCCAAGAATAATGAGACAACATTAATTTATATTCAAAGTAAACACTGCAGAATAACCAACTGAAAGAATATATGTTTTAGGTTTATTCAGTTTTCAAAATACATAAAGCGTGTAAAAAGCTCCTAAGTTTCAGTTACTAGGGCCTATGCTAATAGAAAACACATGTCAGAGCTAGGCCGGTTCAAAGATTCCGTGGATCCGACTTGGTCAGCATGTTGCCCACCTGAGTTACGCAAAAGACGATGACGATCATAGTTTAGTGAAGACAATAAAACTACGATGATAATGATGACGAACGACAACGACTGCAATTATTACAATGATGATGCTGATGATAACGGCAAAGGTAATGATGCCTTGTTCTTGTCTGTTAAAGGATCTAATTCGAGTGTGCCAGGATCAGATCGAAGCTCTTCTTTTCGCCAGCATCGCTGAATCGCAATCACAGAAGCAGAACCACATCGTCTTGGAAATGAAGCCCACCTCCTCTTCAACGCACGTCAAGCAGCCAAACACCCCAACAGACGTCCGTGATGTGACCCTTGTCGATAAGAAGAAATAAGGGGCACCAATCATATACGCGTGTATCATTTGTTTATGGAACCGGCTGTTCTCATTATGCCGCTTAAATTCGTCTTCCTACTGTTCATAAGAACAGCAGCTGTCCTACAACTACACGCACGAGCGTAGCGCCAACTAGACACAGATGCTGCTCTCCTGCGCTGCTTGCCTCAAAGCCGCTTCAGTTTTCGTGTAGTTGTGTAGCGATGTTTGGTTTTACCGTTTTAGTGAACCCAGTAAGTCCTGAATAACTTGGGACCCACTGCATAGCAGTGAATCATTTGGCAATCGCTATGTCACCAGTTGTTTTGTTGGATGTTATTTCTTTATCTCCTGTGGCATTTTCGAGACGTGAGTGTTGGTATGAATAGTTTTGAAGCATCGCTGCCGGACCCAAGAGTTGAGGAGCCAGTGTTACCGTGGTTGAGATCTTGTACCCTTGAACAGTGGAAAGAACTTCAGGCAAGGTTTTTCATTCCACATCCAATGATCATAGGAACTTCAGAGTTTTGTGTTGCTAAAATGTCGTTTTTGGTCATCCTGTTCTCAGTATGTCGTCGAATAGCCCATCCTGGATCTCTCTTGTGTGAGGCTGTCTGTCCCTCTGACCAAAACAACATGAGGTCTGTTTTATAGTAGCTATGTTATAAATGCATGTACCTGATCAAACCGCTCTGTAGTTTCATGTCTCCTTGCGTAATTACTGCCACTTTAGAAGTCCCCATATCTGATTACATCATTTGTGGTCCATCTGTCTTCCCACAATAGAAATTGATATTGCTTTTCTATTTGCTAGAATTTCCTCTCCTAACTGATAGCGTCTTTTTATTTGACTGACAGTCATTATCTTGAATAGTAAGTCAGTCAGTCAGCGACTGACAGTCTTGTCCTTAGCTATTACTCTTGTCCATTGACAGACACCTTTTTCCGTGGCCATTGCTTGCATTTTCGTCCTTAACTGATTTGTTATTAGTTAACTAATTAAATCTGTTTTATGATGGTAAGGCTTTTGACGATGATTATTATTATTATTAATTATTTTAAATTATCGCTGGTATTAATTTTTCTGTTATGATTTAAAAAATCATTGTTATTATTAATAACATTATCGTGTGATGCATTGTTCTGTTAAGCAGAAGCAGTTTGAAGTTTGTTATCATTGTTGTGTTTCGTGCATTTATCGCAACAGTTCAACTTATGCAAGAGCAACGCTGCAACATGTTAGACAACAGTTGTAATTTTAACTAGGTCGACATAGGATTTTGCTTGTATCAGTTGCCTATTCAGCTTAACAGTTTCAAGCTTCGAAAGACTTCAAACCCTGTGTGGTTTGTCTGTTTAAAGCTCTTTAAGCTTTTGAGGTATGCATATTGCGGGAACTGAAGCTTTCTATGGTCTTATGCTATTTTTTTTTATTTTTTACTTCAATGGGATAATGATGTCGTGAATCTGTGATATGTATTGCATGCTGATTGAATTTATGATGTTAATGAAGGAAATTAGGGAAATTCCTTGTCAACTTCAGTAAACTGTTCTCTGCCGACTTGCTACAGATATTAATGATGATAGAGGTGGCCAGTTTAATTTTGTTGATGATTATGGTAATGATGATAAGTTCTATAGGATCGTCAGTAGCAATTTACTTCTAAGATGCTATGTCACGTATTGTCAGATGCTACTGTCTGCTGCCAAATACATTCCCAGTTCATATGATGACCACACACACACATACATACATGCAACCTTGTAATTATTATACGTAGTCTTGTCACAACACAGACAGTTTTCTTTTGGAAATAATGAAAACAGTTAAGTTACTCTAACGCACGATGAAAAACACAACGTTTACTGTATCATCTATGTACGGGACGGATGAGTTACTTACTGTCAGACGAGATTAGTTTAAGTACCATGCACTCAATGATCTATACAGTTAGTATGAAATGATTAAAATCCACCACAAGCAACAAAATGACCACTGCAATAACAGTAACAATAAGAACAAGATATTACCACCAAAGGACAATAAAACAGCAGCAATGATATAGAACCATCAATTGTATAGGAAGTGGTTTTTTTTGTATTTAACTTTAATATTGTGAATTATACAACACTCATGATTATCTGGGGTATGCTTAGATATGTCTGGGAACAATCAGGACTGATATATAATCCACATTATATATATATATATATATGTATATATATATATATATATATATTTGATTCATAGGCCATATATCAGACATATATGACTAAACATATATCTTAACGTTTTTGTCTTTTTAAGCTGGTTTTCATCTATGGGGCCATGGTGAATAGGCCCTTTTAATACTTTTGTCAGGGTGGTTATGTTTCAGGGACCAATCTTACATTTCTTCGGTTAGCTATACACGGTAAATGACTTCCAAGTGGTTGTATATCAGCCATATGTAATTTATGCTGGTGCAGAATTTGCTGAAGGGTTGTATGGTTAATTGTTTTAACCATTTGTCTCTGAAACTCTGACAGGAGGTAATTTTAAGTAACCAGGATATCTTCCATATCCATTCAGAGCATGTACAGAATACAACCCATGCACCCACTGGGACAATATAAATCCTGCCAGTAGGTTATCATGATTGTAGACTGTAATTTCACTTTCATCAAAACGATCGATGGCTAGTGCATCAGGGTTTTACTATATTAATCTAGAATAGTTTTATATTTAGGGTAGCTCAGATCAGATTTGAGTGGAATATGAAATGCACCCAACAATATGAAGATATGTTGAGAATTTTAATATACCAACATTTTTTAAATGGGCTAGGAACTAGCATACAGATGATGACTAACTGCCCATACACGGGTCTTTCAGAAGTTTTTAGAATGTCTTTCGCTGATCCAGTCAGTTGTGTTCCGAGTCCCGTCACACATCTATTCTTCGTGTTACTTCTTTAAATGCAATGTCCATCGCTACATCTCTGTAGTAATTTATATGTCACACAAAATACGAAAGTAAAGACACTATTTTTAAATGTCTACATGTATAATTACATGCATCACTTTACAAAACCTGGGCTACAGTACTGAATGCCACGTCTTGTTCATGTTGGTTCAGTTTAGCAGTGCGCAATTGTGGAGGTAGGAGGGAAACTGACTACTGCCTGGTTCAGAATATCCACCTATTTTCACATATTTACATCAGTTGTGCTCATGCGTGTTTCTCCCTTACGGTACAACCAACCATGAGTGACATACTCTAAAATCAAAGTTTTGGCTACGTTAAAAGATTTAGTTTCTAGTAAACTGAGTATGATTTGCAGAAGGGTGCATCAATTCCTTTCATCTACATTTTATGAACATGTAGACTTCTGTAGGTCTCCATAAATTCCCCCGTTCATTCTTCCTCTTTCGAATTAGTTTTGACCCAGCTATACTATTCCTCCTATGGCATCATAGCTAGGGATCTTACGAGTTTAGTAGCTTTCTTAAAAAATTGCGCTGGTTCCAGGCATTCAAGTTCCTTTTTTGTGGTATTAAAGGTAAATGCTCCTCATGCATCCCGCTGCTACTTAAGGGTTTGTCCTCATCAATTACAGATTGCCCGTAAAGGTACTGCAAAAATGACAGTGGGATTAACCTTCAGAGCATTCCAGGAAAAATATTCACCAAAATGATAGAAAAAAAAAGGAATTAAGCAGTATGCTGAAAGAGCATTTTTTGCAAACGAGCCGTTTTCAGACCAGGAAGAGAAACAATTGATCAACTCTTCCCTAGTCATCCTAAACTGCTGTAACATACCTTTGCCTTAAGTAGTCAAGAGTAAACCGTTACTCTCTGGGCAGTAATGTCTGCAAACAGCAGAGAATAATTTGTCTTGAATGCTCACACACATAAAATGCCTTGTATTTGAACATTTTCAATGTGGCCTACTATACTAGATACTTCAAATGTACTATAAAGGCCACATTGGTACATGTACAGGCAGCAAGGCTGTACCTTGCTGCCTGACAATTAATATCTACGAGTTTTATACAAGCTAGTCTCCCTTTCTTTTTCCAGATATTAAGTTTTAAGTGATTTTAGCTTGACATTTTTTTTCTGAGGAGGTTATTGAAATTCTTGCTTTGGAGAATGTATGTATGTATGCATGTATGTATACATGTTTGTATGCATGTATTGTATTTAAGCATTTGTAAAGTTCTTCTACTAGGATGAACCGAACCGTTCAGAAACACTGCCAGGTTTTTAGAAAATTGAAGAACGATGAGAGACTACCATACAGAATTTTAAAGCGAACAGGAAAAAGCATTGTTCCACAGAGAGGGACCAATTGCAGCAAAGGATCGAGACTGAGCCATAGCAGTTCTAGTATGAGGAACCAAGAGGTCAAGTCTATAGGACAGATATTTAGAGGAAAACCCAGCTGAGCCTTGAAGATTAGAATGAGGATCTTAAATTGTATGTAAGCATGGAGAGGGAGCCAGTGAAGTTCATCGAAGATAAAGTAAGAGATGCGAAGATACAGAGGAAAGCTATCGGTCAACCGGCTGTTTGAGTACTGAGAGAGAGAGAGACGAACCTTAGGATCAATGAGAAGGTAATTGCAGTAGTCAACTCTAGAACATATGAAAGCCTGAACTAAAGTTTCAAAGGTGGAGAAGGAGACCGAACAATGAATGAACGAATGTGTAATGGATACCCGTATGTATGTCTGTATGTTACAGCTGTGTTATAGGTCATATATAGACCTATTGTGTCCATAGGCATATGCTAAGAAATATTCGTAGCACCTTACAGAAGGCCATAGCAGAACGTTTTGAAGATGCCTGACTCTGTAGAAATCCTAAGATTAGATTAGAGTATTTGTTGCAGAGATTACAAGGTCAATTATGACTGGTTTTGGAAGGATTTTTGCCCAAAGTATGTACATCATATGCAGATCATAGTAAAAAAAGGATAAGATATTCAAGACAAGCTTACTTTAACTTCTTTTTTGATGTGAAATTAAAATTTTAAATCAACTGGATCAAATCAACTTGGACTGTATCGATTGTTTGATGCTTGTTGTTTGAACCTTGCATAGTTAAACCCTCTGTGCCTATACACATCCTTCATATGTTATATATCTGTCCGTTCATATACCTGTTTGTCTGTCTGTCTGTCCATAACACGATGCACGGCTACCTCTTTCATCGTCTTTCCTTACCAGTACGACGGATTTTTGGGGTTGAGTTTATCTTTCACTAAATGGTTTATCATTTCTGTGAAGCAGGTGGCGCCTAGTGCAGAAACTCGCACGGGAATGGAGATAAACTTCCATGCAATGAATGAAGCTCGGCCCCATGCACTTGCCATGCCTGTTCGTTTTAACACATGGTTTGTAATTTCTTATGTAGCTAGGTATGTACTATTATATAGCGCCTTTTGTGAATCTAATATTAATGATTTATTTTTACAACTTAGACTTTTGCATGTTATGCATGTAAGCAGAGATTTTGTGAATTGAAAGTATAATTATCAGTGCATTAAATTTCTGGGTCCAAGTGTGCACTTTGAGTAACTCTGTGCCAAACGTCCATGTTACTTGTGTCGCTTGGAGTTAATCTTTGTTAATTGAATATACTCTGTGCATAATTGGGTCAGAACAGTACACACTGCACCCAATGAGCTATGGGATTTGTAACCTGAAACTCTCTATATGATACGATCAAAATGATGCTGATTATGCAAAAAGGGAACTAATTTATACACTGAGAATATCTGACGTTGCATAGAACATTCTACTTCTTGCAAGTTTTTCCAATTTTTTTGTATTTCTTCTATAATTATCTCAAATAACTATCTGAAATAATTATTGTGTATCTTCTGTACGCAGGTGATTTTTTGTAATCGGTATCTTATAGCCTATAGGCTTAATTGCTCATGTGATTTGCTGTGCTATATTAGGGCACGGTTTTGAAATAAATCTTGTTTATTCATTTAGTTATCTACTTTGAAGCTAACAACTTCTAAAAACATATTGCCTAAAAACTAAAAATGGCCAACTAATTCTAAAAATCGATGAAATGCTGACAAAAAGTCGTTATTACCAAATATGTAGTTTGATGCCAGTACTGTGTATATTTTACATTACTTACACTTTTGGCCGACTGGTTAAGACCCTTCAACTTAAGAGCACTTGCCTTATAACACCCACCAAGAAGGTTGCAACTTATGGACACCTGAGTATGGGTTAAGAATATTTAATAAAATAATTATACAACGCCTGCTGTGGACAGCATACAATCATCTTACCTAGCCTATAACCTTCTGACCTTAAGCTAACTATTCAAAATAATCAAGCTTCTCTTCTTTCAAATGTCATTCGTTTTAAGCATCATTGTAGTTCATGAACTGGCACAAATTAGCTTCAAATATTTGTTTGCCTTTCCATGTAGGCTAACCGAATTTTCTAGTTAGAATTTCGTTTCCTATTGGTTTCTTACTGGCACTGGTTATTCTATCATACTACAAATTAGATGGGCATAATTTATGACTTATAAAACTTTAGCCTAACCTAATATTTAGTTTGTACAAATGGCTAATCTATTTTCTATTTGATAAAAACTTTCCTCACCTAATTTCCAAAGCTTGTAAAAACTAGGATAACCTAATTAAAAACTTGAATTAGGTTAATCCGATTTAAGTTTGTTCTACAGTTCGTAGTTACATTTGGGATACTGAGTCATGGTGAAACATTGTCAATCCTTAATTAGAAACTAATTGTATCAGGTTATTGTTGGTTTGTCTTTGTTAATTTGTCTTTTGCAGAATAATAAAAGTTGAAAGGATATGTTTGCATATTGTAATTACAATTTTCTATGGGCAAACAAAATCCGTTCTGTTGAATAGTTTCCTAGGCTTATACTGTTGTTAGTTCTAGAGCAACTCACAGAACAATTTAAAAAAAATCAATTTATAAAAAATGCATTGCTTCAGTGGAGCAGGCCCACTGAACTGAACTGATCAAAGAAAGGTGTTTAACCCCAAACTGTTGACTGTCTGTCTATATCGTGAAATTACGCTGTCTGCTGTCGCTTAGCAACTAAGTGATAGTTGGATGTTTCTATAATTTACAATTTCTCTTACGAAGCTGTGACATGCACAGTAATTACTTAAGTACATTTCACACAGATTCATTTTCTCACTGTTGCTAGGATTCAGTGTATGTACAGTAACTCGCCCAAAGGTGTTCTAGGCTTCATCGACTCGTGGAGCAGATTAGATTATCTGTTTAACACAGACTCAGACCTCTTTTCGTCCTAATATGTCACCTCCCTGAAAAACACAGCATCATAACAAACACTCTACTATACACTAAAATCAACACTGACAATCCTCTCAGAACATACTGAACAGTGCACAGTGAAGCACCCCTGCACCCCTTTGCCTTTGTGACTAGCAGCACAAGATTTGGACAGCACATAACAATGATAAACTACAACTTTTACTGAAAGATTCTGCAGTCAAGCGAGATGTGCGAGTTCTCTTATAACCCACATGTTAAGACTCATGTGAAGTAAATTGCATTGAAAACCTCCATCTTTATCATCTCAACAGACTAATAATCAGCCACAACCAACCAGACACTCTATTTAAATCAATAGTTTATCTATGTTATAGTTAACCAACTCAGCTATTACAACTGAAATTTAATATTACAACTGAAATTTAATATTACAACTGAAATTTAATATTACAACTGAAATTTAATATTACAACTGAAATTTAATATTACAACTGAAATTTAATATTACAACTGAAATTTAATATTACAACTGAAATTTAATATTACGACTGAAATTTAATATTACAACCGAAATTTAATATTACAACCAAAATTTAATATTACAACTGATATTCTATATTACCACTGAAATTTTATATTCCCCTTCTTCCAATATTTTTGCTCAGAAGTGCACACACCTCGACAACGCAACTGCGGTTGTAATGCAGAGAAACAGTGCAAAGGACTTGTTCAAGGTCCCTACACAGTGACTCCTCGGACGAACCCGCACACTCAACGTTGCGGGCTGACTGTTCTAACCAATCGGAAACGTGCTACTATATATAATATATATAATATATATATATATATATAAAAAGTTCAATGACCGAACACTGTCGAGTTGGTGTGGAAGGGGACTGGCCACGCACAATCGTAAGCTGCGGCTAAGAAAATCAGGTGCCAAACACTTCATACCGATGGCTACTACAGTGCTAGCTAGTGAGGAAAGGATCATAGCTCAGGTAATACCACAATACAGAGCCGTACCAAGGTAGGGGCCAGCGGGGCCATGGCCCAGGGCGCAAATGTGGGAAGGGCACAAATTTCAGGATAGAATAACTTAATATTCCATAAAATGCACTATTTTCAAAATGTGGGGTGCCAGATTGATGATACGCACAGGGCACAATTATAGCTTGGTACGGCCCTGCAACAATACAATGAAGTGACGTTTAAAATTGCATACACTCTGTTGTTGATCGATCGATGGCCTATTAGCTGCACTGAATGTGCATGTGTAATAGTAAAGCGAAACTCCCTTATTCAACAATTACTTTCTGTATCGTCCAAATGATTTCACGAAAAAGCCAGATTCATAAAACAAAACTTTAAAAGCATTTGCTATTATCTGGACATACTTGGCAAAGATGATCATTGCGATGAGACCGAAAATAATCTCAAGTCCAATGAGGATAATCTGTATGGATGACAAGATAACATCTGCTCGAAGGACGTACGTTTCCCAAAGCAACAGATAGAGGGCACCGAACAGTGATGCTATGGAGATGAGCAATGCAAATAACAGCACTTTTATGCTCTCTCTTAGGTTTCCATGGTTACCTGGTAAAACAGACACATTCCCTTTATTCAGTTATTTGATGAAAACACACGAGAAAACACTAATGTACCGTTCTTAACTTTTCTTTTAGTTAAAATGTAACCATCCATTTACTGGCACGCCTGTATTTAGATATAAATTTTCGTGCGATTAAAGATGCTCTCAAGATGTCCAATACAATGAGGGACGTCCTTCATTGGCTGCCCTTCTCTCAGAGGATCTCGTACCAGATCTCTTCATTGGTATGGTGTTGCACAGATGTTCAGCTCCCAGTTACCTGCAGGAACCATGCTGTTCTACCAAGGCTCCCTTCGCTCTTTTTTGCAGGCTGACCTTCTTGTCCTTCGCTCCAGGACTTCCATACGGCAGCACCGAGCCTTCTCGGCTGCTGGCCCTGCAACCTGGAATGGGCTCTCTGTCACTGCTTGATCGATCACCTAGTGCCCTGGGGACACAACACATATGCCCACATTAAGACTGTACTGTTTAGCTGGGGTTTGGTCGGAAGTGCTCCTGAGTAGGTGTTCTTGCAGGAGCACTATATAAATCCTCCAAATAAATAAATAAACAAAGTACTTTTTGCAAATATAAGGACAAGCAGTTGGTGATTACACTACCGAAGAAGAGTCGAAGCATTTCGATTGGCACCAAAATGAAGATTAGGAAAATTTCGCCACCTAAGGCACTTGATGGATATGGAAGTGTCAAGGCTGCAAAGAAATTATACCAGTCATCAAATCAATTAAAACGATTCAATCAATGAGTCACCCTAGACAATGAAACAGACAATGAATCACAAAACCAATACCATCAATCAACCAAATCAATTCATTCTGGGAATGCATGATCAAGTTGACGATCAGCACATTTTCAACTTTAATCTTGAATGCTTTAGAAAAGTCTGTATTCAGTGTTCATCTAGTGATCAACATAAACCATAAAGTGATCAAACAAGGATCACACATTTGTTCACAAAACACTCTGCTGGAAGTGTACTGCCATTTATAAAAGTCAGAGGTCAAAGATGAAGCCAACCATTCAGTCTCACCTTTATAAACGATCAAAGCCAGTTCCAAGAAGAAAAATAACACAAAATAGAAGCCGTTGGCAACAAACAGCATCTGCAGTGGAAGCAAGGCCCTCTGGTGAAAAATGTTAAGGATAAAAACCATAAAACAGAGCAACTGTGCATGCTCTCACCATGGTCTGATACGCTGGAATGTATGTAACGTAACACTTACATCGCATGTTTTAAGAACCTCACAAAAGCAGTGTAACATGACTATCTAGTGCAGAGGTTCTTAACAGGTGTGTCGCGACACACTAGTGCATCGCGAAACGACCGGTAGTGCGTCGCATAAGCATGGAGTGTTGTTGGTGTGTCACAAAAAATTGGTGGATCTCTTTACAAGACGGTGACTCAGAGCGTGTCGGTCAGTTAACGTCACGATACGTAGAATTAAATCAATTGAATTAAGAATCTTAAATTGTTAGTAGCTATAAAGCGTTTCAATATGAAAATTTTCATTCATAAAAATGTGAGCAATTTTAAACCAAAATATTCGCTCTTTGCTATTTGAAGAAAGATAAAAAAATGCAAGATGATGCATCTTATGATAAGGTTCTAGAGCATTCTTAGCATTTTTATTTAGTGCCATTGTAACAGCATCATTCTTATTCATTTGATTACTAGTAATGCATCATCTGACAAGTAGATTCATGGAAAGTTTGAATCCTTACACCTGTAATGTAATGTAATGTAATGTAAATCTTCAAAAATTTCTCAGCACCCACAAAAGCCACGTCATGGAGACCAGCTTATTCACTGGCGCTACATGTATTAAAATGAAATGTATGTAACCAATCAGGCAAACACCTAACGCTGTATGTATTAAAATGTCATTCAGTCGACCAGTCATCTGTTGTACATACATATTACACATTCTAAAATACAGGCAAGAATTATTGCAATATTAACTGATTATTTGAAGGATACAGCAGGCCTTCCATGTCCTGAAAAGAATGAGGATAAGAGTTAAACTCGCAAGTCAAGCATGATGAACAATTAATTTCACAAGAGTACAGTATCAAAAAGCACGCAATCTTAACTGTTTAATATAGTAGGGTATATAGTGAAACAGATGATAAAAATTTTAATTATCATAATCGTAGTATGGACATTTCTAAAGCACTACTCGAAGCTATGCTCAGGGCACCAGCATATCAGGGATGTGGTCTCAACATCGCGATCTTGGTCTCGAGACGGTCTCGAGACCGGAAAACTGCGGTCTTGGTCTCGAATGCATCGGTCTTGCTCTTAAAGTAACGGTCCTGGGATTGGTCTCCGTCTTAAATTAGCATTCTTGGTCATTTGCCGTATCAGAGCAATTTGTTCGATATTTGTGGGCTATTTTCGATTACTAAAGAAACACCTGATGAATAAGCCATAGGCTATTGCTTTCAATTTATAGCATGCTGACCAAATTAATAGATCTTTATATGCATGTTACTATGGGCAGAAAAAAATGCATTTGCAACAGAGCCAGGAATTTAAAAATTTGCTTTCACAAATTTCAAGGTTTTGGAACAATCTGATATTTATGTGGTCGGCCACATGTAGATACTGTTAACCTACAATTTCGAGGTCCGTGGGTAGAACATGCACACCATTCAAACAGAACTTTAATCTACCTGTTCAGATGTCTTAAAGTATTTACCTATCGTATACTGTTAGTAATTTATAGTGCGATATTCCCCTGCAGGCCGAAGCCAAGGGCTGAACTCGTAAGAGTTCAGAGTGGTCAGTAAAACTGTTTTTGGATCATTATTAAGATCCGTATTCTTCAGCAATAAAATTAATGTTTTAAGAGTGTTATTCAGTTTTAGCGTTTTAATAAATCGAATTGTTTATATAAAACAGTATCGGTCTTGGTCTCGGACCATCAGTCTCAGACCACTCGGTCTCGGGCTTCTTGGTCTTGAGTTTTTGGTCTCGTGCCCAACACTGCAGCATATTCAAGAATGCAGGATCATATCAGATATAGCAATAGTAGTAGTACTAGTAGCAGACTAGTAGTACCAGCAGCAGCAGTACTAAATAATAAAAATGGCAATATTTACAGTGAGATAAGCACCAATATCCGGTGCAGATGTAACTGACACATTAAAGATACTCATTGTACTTGTATTGATGATGTAATTTATGCATTTTGGAAGGTGTGGCTGCAATAGGTATAAAAAAATCGGCAGTTCGACAAACTTGCAGTGTTGAGGTGCATATAGATACCGGGCGTCGTGAGAGTCGGTTAGGGCCTGGTTACGCATCGTAATAGTCGGATAGGGTAAGCCAACTCGTGAGGGTTGGTCAGGGTTACGGTTACGCACATGCTTAAAGATGACGTTCGACTCGCGGTATCACGAGCACCTCGACAATGCAAGTTTGCTGTAAGTTTAACTGAATAAAGTTTAATGTGCTAAATCAATGTAACTTATTGCTTGATGCGACTACGCATTAAGCTGGACTTAATCGCAACTGTAATTGTAATCGTGGGACTCCAAACATCTACAGCGTCACTCGAAAGCAAAGCGCGGGGCACCAATTTCTTTACGAGCGCTTGGTAAAAATTTATACAATTAAAAAAATACATTTTTGGTACATGACAAATATAACACTCCTAATTCGAGTAATTTTACGGATAATTAACTAAATAACGAGTAAAATAGGTCGCAATCTACCGGCTATTGCAGTCATATCGGTCGCTTAGCAAGTGAGAAGCCGCCGCGAAATGGCAGCAGAGTCGGCAAATATTTTTACAACGTAAGGCTAGGTTTTATTTAGGTGAGCTGGATTGTAATTACCACCGGACCAGATCCTTTTATAAAATTTATTACATAACAGTAATAGAATTAGCCTGTATAATACTCTGGTCATCAGAGAGGCAAACGGAACATTTTCCTGGGGGTTCTCATTGCAAACGTCGAAGGTGTGAAGCAGCGTACTGAAAGCATACCCGCCCCCACTCACTCCAAAAATTCATTGGAATGGATCAATTGTGTACATCGGCCAACAATTTTATCCAGGGGTGCTCAAGCACCCGACAGGGCCACAACACCCCTCTAGTTGCGCCTGTGCTGGTCATCATAACACAAGTAGCAATAATATTAAATAATAAAAGAAATATTAGTTGCATTTCAGCGTTTGAAATAAGCTGGTGCCCTGGTGGCGCTTTAGAAATTTGGAGATTAATATTATGATTACGATTGCATTTCAAGCTAACAAACCGCAGTATGATTATAAACATAATATGAACGAATGATGACAAGTCACCAGACTCTGACTGCCAACGGACTACTCTTTGGATAACCCCTCCGATTCGTTGCAACGCTCTTGAATAAGTTGGTGCCCTGAGCTTGGCTTCAAGTGGCGCTTTAGAAGTCTGAAGATTCCGATTACGAGTCATAGGATTTATACATTACATTACATTAACAGGAGTCGAATTTGACTATCGGCAGCCATTGCACAATAAGTCTACATCTAATTTAACCTTCGCGGCCGGCTATCGAAGGAATTGTAACCATCAATTAGGGTGCGTGCAAAAAGGCGACATCGCACATAAGGGCGCGCCTAGTTGGCCTAAAGACGATCGGCCAATAAGAGCGACACTCAAAAGGGCGATATGTGGACAAATAAAGTTTCGCCACAATTATTTAAAAGACGTAACATGTTTAGGCAAATAAAGTTCACTGATATTTTGATATTTAAAAGACAAAACCTAGACACGTTAAGGTCACTGGTATTTGCGAGACAAATAGAGCTATAGGCCTGCAGAGTTAGATTGTGAGCGATGCCACGAAGGTAGTCCATAAACAGACTCGGATTTTGTCCTGGGATTTATTGCTCCATCTGATTCAATCTCTGCTCCGTGTGTATTTGTATGTGTGCGTGTGCAGCTAGATTCTGTCATCTCTAATCTACACCTCCCCCCCCATTGCCAGAATCCCTACTACCAAATGCAGAGGTGTATACCTGTGCTATTTTGCGCCTGAGGACAAACTATATTATTGGCGCCCCTTTCCCAAATTATTTCACATTTTTCAGGTCATTTATACCTGACTATCTATGACAGTCTACAAATTTAATTTTTCTTGATTAACTGTCGCAAATTGGTCAATAAAGTTATAAAAATTTGTTTTCTCCAATGTTTCTCGTTCCGTGCTCAGAAGAGAAAGATCGCTGGGACGATTTTGTTCCATCGAAGATTGCAAATGCGACAAAATTAGCTTCAATTTGCCGAAGGGCCGCTCACAGCTTGCACCTGAAACAGCAGTATCATTGTGGAAAATGGCGGCCATCAGCCCCATTCGATCCTCGCCTGATCGTGTATATTAAGATCAGTGGATCTTGATAAATCATTTTGCGTTCCTTTACCGACAGAAGCACATTCGCTAGATGGAAGCACGTTTTCATTATTTTAAATCGTGAAGACCGAGGTATCTAGGCCGTATTAGATAGTTTGAAATCTGGCCAGACCATTCAGCTCACAACAGACTAAATGTAAGTTTATTCAGAATTTTTCGTGACTTATCGTTTCCTCTAGCCTACGTGTGATCTTAAAGTATTCAGAAAATTTATAACTCAAGTTAGTTGAGGTGTTCTAATTCCAAAGTGGCTTAAGGTCATTTGAATGTTCTGCATATTTAATCGTTTTCTTATAGGCCAAGAAACCTTCATAAACCTAACATTATTACGAAAGTACCAGCGAACCTTTCTCAGCGAAATTTCCGCGGTAGCTTAGGCATAATGATGGCAGCTGCTAGCTATATTGTGCAAATAGAGAAGAATAGTGCAGTACCTACAACTAACCACGATGCGACCGTGAGTAGGCCTAAGATACTCTTAACAAACTCATTCCGGGACATTTCCCAATACCCACAACATGCATAGCAATTACTAAACCGTTGACACGGGACAACTGCCAAACTCCTATACCCGCGGGTTTTCCGCCTTCCCCTAGGTTTATAAAGTCATGAGTTTCGAATTATTTTCGAGGCTTCGAGACTTTCGAGTCTTTGATCGAGAGTCGATAAGTCGAAACACTTGTGATTAAATTATGATTATGGACATTGAGAATTAAAGATGTTGTATTACAGTATTGCTCATATTGCTTGGATTTTGATAATGTCATTGAATAGCAATGTCTTCTGTAAATACTTACCTGTTCCTGTATTCAGTGACAAAATAGACTTTGCGCGGGACGGCCTGGATCGATTCCGGGACTGTCCCGGCATTTCCGGGACGTTTGGCAATCGTAGTGTTAAGACTTAGTTTTCTTGGCCTCGGCATATGAGTTCGATGTGCCAATCCTCTCTTTCTCGCCGCCTCACCCTCCAAGCGACAGTGTACGGTCGGTGTACTCATCGTAGCTGAGTTGGCCAGAGGCACAGATGTAGCAATATAATTATTATACCCGAAGAAAGTTTCTGACCTGTTGGATTTTTGACCTCAAACCCCTGGGTTCACAGTCCATCAGGATAACCACGACACTATCCGACACCCCAAGCGGAGAGCAAATAGGTATCGGATAAAGTAGTCCTCTCGAATAAATGCAGGCCCGCCGAGAAGGAGAGGAAAGGCCAGTGGCAATGGCACAGGGACCTGGCGAGTATAAGGGACCCGGGCATGGTCCGCAATTAAAAGAGGGTGTACTATAAGCGATCCTGCTGCTGTATAAGGTCCAGAGAACTTGGTCCTTAAGATGGGTTTGTGGCCTGCGACTGCTCTGCCTCTATAGGGTCTCGGAATTTATGTCGCTCTCCCTGAATATATGCAATCCTCAGTCCATATTCAGCTTTATCTAAAAGCCGATGAACACTGTTCAGAATATGCTGGTATCTGTGTAGGCCTACTGTCTTTCGTTGTAAGCTAAAAACAAACACTGCATCTAATCTGTTTTTAGGCCTAATTTGATTCTCAGTGTTTTTGTAGCCCGGATTCAATTCGAAATTCTAAACTTTGTGAAGAGGCATTATCAATTTCAGTTGTACTGTTTTGAATTCACATGTACAATAATTGTAGGCCTACATGCACGCATGTTTTGTGCAGGCTTTGCGCATATATGTATGTATGCGTGTACTGTATGTTTGTATGTATGTCAGGTATACGTGCGCATGTATATATCGTACGAAGGTGTAGACTTAGCTGGAAAGGACAGGTAAACGTGTCAACAGACACGTTTACATAAACATACAGACGGACAAACACATACACTCATGACTGGCAGAACGACTGACTCACTGACTGACAGGCAGACACGCAGACACACAAAGCCACGTAGACAGACAGACAGACAGACAGACAGACACGCATATACAGACATACTTGTGCAGGATGCGTCTAGAGAGGCCAGTTGAAACTTGCAGTTTCGCCCGACGTCACCGATACATTAGGCATCTGTACCAACGAGGGAGAGCGGATGTAGGCACATTTCAATTATCGTATGCGCTCCTCCACATGAATATGCATGAGGCAGACTTTGTCAATGCCACATCATTAGGGTTCCCGGTGATGTTTGTGTTGCAAGAGTTCGTGACGCCTTCAGGCGTCTAACCCTCCGCAATATGTTAAATTCACATGAATGAAGTTATCCAGAATATATCAGATCGTGCTTGCATAATATGTTACTTGATGCATTGGTTAACGATCACCACTATATTATGAACTTAATTAGGCATAATAGGTCTAATAATATAATCAGGGTAGGCCTTGGCGTCAATGATGCTGCGGGCAAAGTAGGCCCAGATACGGTTTGTCACCCCACCCCGCGTAATTGAAATAGGCTTAGGCACATAAGTAGCAAAACTTGAATTTGAATTTTCTTGCCGAGTGAATGGCACTATATCGCGACAAGCTTGCGATAGCAGAAACTTTTGAATTCAAATGAAATCTTATCATCGAAACAGTGCTTTGAAAATGAATAGAAAAACATAAAACAGGATTTATTATTTTAGGGAATATGGCACACATAAAACTGTGGTGCTCCAGACAAATACCTGTTCCGCATAGCGTATACTAAAATCGGAATAAACTCATCCTAAGAGGCGGAATACAGATGGTACAACATCACCACGCTGTCTCAAAGGACCTTCTCTCCAAGGCCTGGCTCCAATGGCCCATCTCCTATAACCAAGGGCCTATCTCCAAGGGCCTCTCACCAAAGGCCTATCTCCAAGAGCTTATCACCAAGGGCCGATCTCCAAGGGCTTATCAACAAGGGCTTATCTCCAAGGGCTTATCTTCAAGGGCTTATCTCCAGGGCTCTGGCCCCCTGATTCTGACCTGGCACGAAACTGACCGTCACAACCGGACTTGATATGGCGCCGATGTTTGATTTGGTTTCCATCAAGTTGCCTTTGTGAGTCGCTAAGAAACGTCGGAGATTTACATTACATTACATTAATTTTGCGGTATAACTGTATGCATGATGTAACTGAGTTACTGTGAATTATTACGTCGGCCTATGTTTTTTTTCTATCTGTTGTCCTATTTCATCTGTCGTCGAGTAGTATTTTGTGTTGTATTGGCAATTTATACAGCACCTTATTAGAACAAATTATACATAGGGAATCGACTTGTGTGTCTATATATTAATTCGACTGGCCAAATGTGTCAAGCACTCTGCAGTGTATATATATGAATGTGCCAGTGACAACACCCTATAATAAATCGAATAAGTGTATGTTTTAAAATCTTAGTCGCAATGGTGAATATAGACCGATGGGTTAAACACTAGGCCTGTATATATATATATATAGGGCTAATTATAGGCTTGTTTAAATTATACTTCGGCTGCAGTTACGAGTATGACAAGTACGAGTATATATGTACTTGGTTGTGTCAAAGACAAAATATGTGACTCATCTCAAGTGAATCAGTTCTAAGCAGTTCCCTCGATGACCTGCATGTTGCGGCTTTTAAAAGTCAGATGTGTGTTTTGCATCGAGTCAGAATGTATCGGCATGTATACATGCAATCAGTCATATATTAGTTTGTTGGGGAGGTGTGGCCAAAAGGAACGTAAAGCATATATGACCCTTTAACGTAAGTTTACCGGCGTTTGCGGTATATCACAAGGGTTGCCGAGATTGTCTTCGATACGTCGGACGTACAAAAAGCCATATTAGAAGATGTCAACGTATGACTTCAAGTCCTTTGGTTGAATTATTCGATCGCAGACTACATTCTTCATTCTTTGAAGCCCGATTGTCAAAATGCAACCGCGACGAAATGCAACGCCTGTATATATATATAGTACCGGCCTATAGAGAACTGTTATTTATACGGCCGCATTATGTGAAAAATATAGGCCTTATGTATATTAGCAGGCCTGTGCAGAGCTTGTAATATACCCAGGCCTTATGGGATGTGTAGGCCCATTAATTTCAAATTGTTAAGTATTTTAATGATCAGCGAGTCCTAACTACGCATTATGATATTTGTACATGTCTGTTTTCGTTTATTTGTTCATGATTTATCTGTATTTCATTGGCATTAATCTTTATGTTGGTTGCTCTGCACGGGCCTGCTAATATATAAGGATCCATTTTCCTGCATATATATATATATATATATACATATATATATAATATGTGGCGGACAGGCCACAAGGCTTGAATGAATGATTTATTTAAATAATCGGCTCGCCATAGCGTTATGTTACGTATATTTTTTTTACAGTGTTGCGTATAGGAAGGAAGACCGATCGGCGGTTTTTAATTGAGTGCATAGCTTGCAGACACAGGAATTGGCTTGAGTATAGTCTGACATGCGGTGCATCGCTATATATGTGGAGCAGTGGTTCGTACTGCTTCATACGTAGAGTGGTTCTCGTACCGCTCCAGGGATCGTTGAGTGTTGCCATATAAATACGACCTCTAGTGACAGCCGCTCTCGCGGTCAGGCCGGTGCTGCTTTTCGCTGATCTGGTGGGGTGGGCCCCTCTGCCGTCGATCGCAAGACGAACCGTGCCCTGATCGTAGGAGTCAACAGGCTGACAGAGAAAGACCGATCGTGAGAAATGCTCACAGGTCTGGGTATCGTTCGAGAGTGCGTAAAGACCCGATCGTGAGAAATAAATGAATGAATGACAGTTATGTTCGGAAATACGGAAAAGATGGTGACCCCGTTGGTGACCGTGAGTGATACAGACTGGTTGAGTCCCAGAAGGGACCGACGCATATATCGAGAGAAGCCTCGACGGCCGACCGAGAGAAAGACTGGGAAAAATCCCCAACCGTGCAGACCGTGGGAGTTCTGGTGGCCGAGAAATAGTCTTGTTGGCTACCTAGATCGGTCATAGTTACTCCTCGAGAATACCAGCCGGTTGTCGGATACGTGACCCCGTCGGTGGCCGTGAGAAATAGAGATCTGGTAAAGCCCCGAGCAACCGAACGCTACATCGAGACAGATTATGGCGACTGTTGAGACAATTTACGGGAAGAATTCCCCAGTGTACACGTTGGTTAAAAGACGGGGAGGGCGGACCCGTGAAGCCGTTGGAAACAGACTGAGAGCTACCGGAGAAGCCGTTGACAAATACTGGAAAACATGAATATATTCGATAAATACGGGGAGGGTGACCCCATTGTTGCGTTAGATACAGGGAAAGTTCCCTTTGGTGCCGAAAACCTGATCAATTGTGAGCGTCTCCGCATATTCTTTCTATTTACGGTTTTCCGTAAATATCTATGCTTGGCTACCTAACGGTGGTCATACTTACTCCTCTCGTTTACCAGAATCTGTTGAATTGCGTGTCTGATCGCAATGTCTTAGGTCGCGGTTTCCCCGCGTATCTTTACTTGAGTTACTAAACGTAATATCTGTACTTGCGGTGTCCCCGCAGTATGTCTTCTTGATTGTCTTACGGTCTTTCGGTAAATATTCTTACTGGCTACCTATGTTGGTCACAGTTACTCCTCTCGGTTTTCCAAAAATCTATTCACTTGTGTGTCTAGTTGCAATATCTTGGCTCGCGGTTTCCCCGCGAGGCGTCTACTAATTTCTTCTTGTAGATCTAACTACATAATCTCTTTTCGAGGACTGCCAGTGGTTCGTTCCAGTGTATAAGAGACAGAGTACAATTGCTTCAGAGAAAGTGATTATAATAATACAGGTCTGTGTGAAACATAGAGGTAACGTGGTGACACTTACCTCAGTTGCCTGTGAGAGAATCGAGTCTGAGAAACGAGAGTTGGTGCATTACCGTTGGTCAGATCTCTAGGTGACGAATACAAATATGTTCATACGATGGGATGCATAAATGCAGTAGATGAGAGTTAAAGACATGTGAGAGTCTGGGTGATCGGATATTAAAGTATATGACAGATGTAAGCCGGTGGAGAAATATACTTGTTGGCTACCTAGTTTGGTCATAGATACTCCTCCCGTTTTCCCAGGTTGTCGGAGACATGAAAATTCGGGTGGCCGCAAGAAATACAAGCCGAGTAGATTCCCGCAGTAGCAGCCGTACAAACAGAGAGAGCTGCCGGTGGAGAGTTGGCACATACGGGGAAGGTTCCCCATTGAATACGTTCGATAGAAATATCGGGGAAATTCCCGAAGGACCCGCTGGAATTACACGTGGAGGGTGAACACGTTAGAAGAGCACGTGACAAACAAGAGAAAACACTGGTGCCGATTGATACTTTCAGGTTACTAGTCAAGTAACTCTTCTTGATGGCTTTATAGTCGTTCGATAGATACTCTTGTTTGTTACCTACGTTGGTCATAGTTACTCCTCCCGGTTTCCCGAGTATCAGAATATATTTCGGTGTTGGCGGACAATTGCCAACGCAGAGGACGGTCGATCGTGTGCCTGATAACTTATGCGTGTGAGGCCGGTATGCCACACACGGAAATGGGCCAAGAGGCCGACGTGAAAGTCTGGGCAGTCGGAAACCCAGGGTAAAGATAGTAAGCAGACCAAGAATTGATCGATGCGTAAATATTACTGTTGGCTACCTACGTTGGTCATAGATACTCCTCACGTTTTCCCGAAGTGTATCTATTTGCGTGTCTGATCGAAGTGATCGTACGAGTACGTTTGGGTAATCGGGTAGCCAGGTGAATACATGGTTGTTTGTAGTCACACACAGTTCTGAGAGCTGACTAAAGTGCGAGGTCGGGCCCCCTCGTGCGTAGGTCGGATCGAAGATCTGTGTGCAGATAGCGAAGGTTATAGACAGAAGACCTTCACTATCAGTGTCCGTGAATACCATGCCAGTGTCATTTTTATCGAAGCAGAATATATCAGTGTTGGTGGGTAACTGCTAACACAGAGGACGGGAACGTAGTCAGTCAAATGTGCATGACAAAATATACGTGTGCGGCCGTTTATGCCATACACGGAAATAGATCGAGAGATACGTGTTGAGCAGAAGACGTGATAGCTAAGTGTCTAGCATGATATGACGAAGTGCTGTGAGACTGGTGTGTCTAGGACGACAGAGGTTAGAGAGTTGGGGACAGTAATGTCTAAGAGTATAAGACGTTGGATTTAGCTACCGATAATTGTATAGGCCGAAATGGCTTATGGACTTGTTTCAAATATGTCTGAACCTCGTAACTTAAGAGAACGTTTGGTGTCCCTAAATGGCGATAGTTTCAGAGTCACAAGATGCTGAACGGTACGACATCAGGTAGAGGAAGACGAGGCTAGTAGCTTGGAAGGTATGCAAGGCGAGGAAGACTCCTGCCGGTATGATTATGAACCCTGTTTTGAGTACGGCCATCCTCAGAACGTTGCCCATCCGGCGACCGCGGAATAGGCAGAGTCAGACCTCGTTACTAATTCGAGTCGTGTTACCTTTCTTGGAGAAGAAACCCGTCCCTAATCTTGCCTGGTGATAGTGAACATCCTGGTAGATATAGAGTAACCGTTTGGCATTGAGATTTGGTAAGAAAGTGACTCGGGCGACTCCAGGCGTGTCAGCGAGCTTGGGTCGACACCGTCCGTTAGCGCTAGGCAGGCGCTCGGGCGGCAGAACGCCACAAATATATGTATATAGTCATAATGTATGCATAATCTGATGCACAGGGCACCAACCATTTGCGTAATCAAGTGTAGTTCCTGAAGATTCGTCCGATAAGACTGTGGGTAAGGTATCTGTCTTGTGGTGGACAAGCAATTTAGAAAGGAAAAGTGTTATTAAGAGAGAGGAAAATGAGAGCTGCCAACACATTCTGCATAATTATTATTAAGGCGTACTTCATGATCAGCCATCATAGTCTATACCAATTTACGATTGGGTCCGAAATATCCTGAACAAGGATACGAAGCACGATTCGTTTGAAGCTGAGAAGGCGTGTCGCACAATTAATATCCATGTGCCTATAGGCACAAAGATGGAGAGGCTTCCCTCTTCCTGCCCAATGAGCTGGAAGACGTCTAGGGTCGCAGACTCGCAGGCTGACGACGCTGGCCCAGTTATACGAGATGCAGAATGTCTGACAAGGAAGAAGAAAGAGTTCGTATAGTTAGGCAGTGAGCAACCGTGTTTCTGGTTAAGATATGAACCCTGTTATAATTATTCTGAAAACTTAAGAACATTGCCCATTAAACGATACGTGGAGTTCGGATCGTTCTGTTGGCTCAAACCTGCTATCGATGAATTATAGACAAAGCGCGTTAGCACATTAACGACCGTGTTATAACGGTTTTGTTGTTTGTATCAATACTCAGTGGTATCTGGTATACAGAGATGATCGTCCCAATGCGATCCAAACTTAACTGGATGACTTTATCTTGTCTTACGATATCTTGCAATGATCGCAATTGGGTCATACGAGTCGTAATAAGTTTGTAGCAATTAAGCATCTGATTGCAAACCTCGTGACTGTTAGACTATTTGCACTGGCACATCTCCAGAAACTGAAGTCAGAGAGTACAACTTCTACAAGTCGTTCAGTTGTTGACTGGAAAACTTTTTACGACTGTTTACATTGAGAACGTTGACGACTCAGGCCGCTTTCAAGCACATGTAGCCTACATTTTTAAAGCTCTTTGCATCTTCGTTGTGCTTCTTATAAGTTTAATATTTACTCTTCTATTAATTTCCTTTCGCTCTCTTTCTTTCTCCTTCTCTGTCTGTCTCTGTCTATCCTCTCTGTCTCTGTCTCTATCTCTCTGTGTCTCTGTCTCTCTCTCAACTCCTCTCTCTCCCTCGCTAGCTCTCTGTTTGTCTGTCTCTGTCGCTGTCTGTCTGTCTCTCTATCTATCTATCTATCTATCTATCTATCTATCTATCTATCTATCTATCTATCTATCTATCTATCTATCTATCCATCCATCCATTCATCTATCTATGTATCTATCTACCTACCTACCTACCTATCTATCTATCTATCTATCTATCTATCTATCTATCTATCTATCTATCTATCTATCTATCTATCTATCTATCTATCTATCTATCTATCTATCTATCTATCTATCTATCTATCTATCTATCTATCTATCTATCTATCTATCTATCTATCTATCTATCTATCTATAAACTTTGTGCATCACTTTGCGATCTTTTGTCGTTAGTTCTTCTATTGTCGCAGTCTTTCGGAAACCGGTTCTCGTTTCTTGTACTATTATCAAGTGATCCCTCAAACTTGACGCAGCGCACGTGAGTATTGTGGTGCATTCAGTTAGCGTTAAAACAGCTCTTCGAAAGTTTAATGCTTTCGAATTTGACAAGAGCGACAATATCACTCTGATCACTCAAAAAATTCTGTTGGCAACATTTATACCCATAGCCAAACCGGATTGAGGGCTATTCTGCTTATAGCGGACGTCAATTATAGATCACCCCGCATCTGTTGTGTCCGAAATGTTATGATATTGGGCTGATTGGGCTGCAGCGTATACCAGTGATATGCTTTGTTTGAATCGAGGTAATTTCGTCGATAACATGTGAGCTGATCATTGTCACGAGGTGATGTTGGCTTCACAGTAGACCGTTAACGCTGCCAGACGAATTGGATTGTCTACCAATCTATATAGACCATCTCATGTAAACATGATAAAAATGCATATAAAAGTGTAGTCCTATATAGGCTGCCGCGGGTACCATAGTACTCGCGAGTACCCGACTCCAAAATTACTCGAGTAATTTTTTTACTCGAGTACCCGCATGCTTCCACTTCCGATCGGAAAATTGCAATTTTTTGCTGTATCTTATATTTGTGTGTAACAAAAAGTAAAATTATTCTATTTCTTTGACTGTTCAGTGTAGCTTGTTGGTTGTCACATTGGAGATTTAACTTTATTGGTGTGCCAGAGCTTTAGTTAGAACCTATACGGTCGTCACCATAGTCTATCTATAATCTATAGTAGAAGCCATGCAGCTTGTATTAGACACTTCCGGTATTAACGGGTACTCGAGTATCCGCTTAGCTACTCGACCGAGTACTCGATTCCAAAACTACTCGATAGCGTCTGCCCTAATATGTGTATGTGCATGTATACGTCAAACATAGGGCTTATATGATTACGAAGATCGTATTGTTTCTATATGCTCCAAGGCGTGTTTGCTGAGCAAGGGGTCAATCCCATACGGAGGCGGTCAGCGTGGGCAACTGGGCATGCATGTGTTTTAGTAGGCTACACAGCGGCCATTTTACGTTGCATGATGTGGTTGACAATTAACCTCAGAGCGCTGAATTGGGTAAGAGTCATCCCACCCCACAATGTCACGTGATCAGATTGCGTTCGCCACAAACTATATATCCTACTGCTATAGATCAACATAATTTTTGGTATATTGGGTCATATATTATGCGTTGCGCAATTCTTATTCGCCATCGGGTGTAATGTATAGTCGTTAGTAATATAAAGCGATACCCTACTGATGTTGAATAACTAATTCTAAATATCAAATTTCATACATATAAGTGCACATATAAGTACTTGCGATCATTGTATTACATATACAGGGTGAGCCATTAAAAAGTAACCCCATCAGGTTTTTTGCTAATATTTTGGCCAAAAGAAGAGATTAGTAAATGAAATTTTACAGGCGCTAAGCCAATTCATATTTAAATATAACCGCCACATTTTTATCACTTTTAGTGAGTGCAACCATTGATTTTTGATAGTCTAAAAACAGTTTACGCAGCAAAAAGTAACAAAAGCGAGTTACTGAGGTCACATCTAAAAAATTGTTATAAAACATACATCATATTGTTTCACAACCTGTTTACCACCAATAGCCACACATATTCTGAGTAATTTGGCAAGTTTTGATGACCTGGTTGGGGCCATGGCATCTGTGATAATTTGCCCAGGTACACGACGAAAAGCGATGAGGTTCAGATCTTCTTTGGCAAATCTTCTAACAGACGTGCGGCTGATGTTCAATTCTGCTGAAATTCGCCGAATACTGAGAGAATGTCTGATGTTGCTATTCTGTGAGCAAATAAGTTCAACATGCTTGATATTTGTTTGGGTGCCAATAGATTTTTGCCTTCCACTGCCCTTACGACGTTCCTCCGCCCATCCCCTATCATCAATGCGTCCACATATTTTTATAAGTGCTCAGCTCCAATGATTTCAGGTGAGCATTGGTTACAGCTTTGGTTCCAAGATCATGTTCATGATTCATGAAGTGTCTGCATATGCATTTTATCTGTCGTGGACACCCCTTGCCCTTGTTTATTTTGTTACAAATGCTATCATAAAATGGTTGATCGCACAACATTTTTATTCACCAATTCAATCGACTGCTTGCTAGAGGACGTCAAGTGAATTACATATGCGATAATTTCCAGTTTTTCTCAATAATAATAATTATGAAGTGTGTTTTGTTAAAACTACTTAAAATGTGACCTCATAAATTGGCTTTTAAAAACTTTTGCGGCGTTAAATGTTTTTTAACCATCAAAAATCAGAGGCTCCACTCTGTAAAAGTAATATAACTTTTGTTCTGTTTGAAATATGTTATTCAATTTAGGCAGTTATATGCAAATACGAATTGTCTTTCAGCCTGTAAAATTTCATTTAATATTTCCTATACTTTTGGCCGAAATATTAGCAAAAATTCGTAGGGGGGTTACTTTTTTGGCCCACCCTGTGTAATAAGATAGGATAAAGTCATCCAGTTATATTTGGATCGCACGTATGTTATACGTATACGTAGGATATTTAATTATGGTTGATGCACAATGGTGTTTTATGTAAGAAGATTAGCCGGTAGTGGTCTTTTCTGGATCTGGATGGCATTTCTAAATGGCGAATCTTTACTGCAGGTGAGATCGTCTATCCTATATATATATATATATATATATATATATATATATATATATATATATATATATATATATATATATATATATGCGTGGACAGCTCCATTAAAAGTCGCTTTGCCTTAGATATCCGCTGCAACAGTTTTAGACTCACTTCTTGCGGAACAGTCGATCCAGGGGCAGCTGGCTGAGCGTATACAGGGAAGGGAACATGCAAGATGATCCTCGATTCTCTTCTGCCATCAGCAGTACACCTGGAGCGCGGACAGATACTGCACTTGTTTGATAAAACATGCACTGAAGTTAACTTAGCAACACAGGTATATATATATACTTGATAAATATATAGATATATATATAGATATATATATATAGATATATAGATATATATATAATATATATATATACACGTGTAAATTTCGAGATCATCAGCGCTTGTCTCTCTGTCCTTTCTGAGTCTGAAAACGAGTTGTAGTATAGACCGTAATTAATTTTCTTTGACGCTGGTATACAACTATAGCGTATACATGCAATGACATACATGCACTCGAGGCTTTGTTTGAAGACATCGCTATATATATATATATTTATGTATATATATACATGTCTCGGAATGCTTTCCCGTATATCGCATCCATCTGATCTGAAAGCGATCAGCAAAATACTATAGTTTCTACTTTGGTATATGTGTAGTCATTTTCTGTGTTAGCGAAGTTGTTTGTAGTTGCAATGTTGTAGTAAAAGATTTGGAAAGCGTCATTCAGAGACTTAAGAGAGGTTCTTCCGGTCGTATATAGTCAACTGTCACTGACACATAAAATACATTGTAGTCTTCGGGCATTTCAGAAACAAGAAGTGGACGGCTGATGAGCTAACGCAGTGCTTCCTGCTGAAGATGGTTTCAGTTATAGGGAAGGAGCCGACATAATCAATGCTTCTGGATTAATGCGCGTATCAACCAGAATGATGGCCTGTGCCATGGCGACCGAGCGGGTGAGCGAAGCGACCTGAGAGTGAAGAGGTCGAAGTTATGACGGTTTACCATTTACACCTCCTCCTTTACCCAGGATTGAGATTGGCATCACCTGAGTGAAGGTTGTGGCGGAATTCTGCATAAAACCAGACTGATATATACAACGTCAGTTAAAACCTTTTAAGCACCTATAAGCAAGGTGTATCAATACCCGATGTTGATCGATATCTCATTGGCCTCATTCTGGTATGTGAGGTCGACCTTAATCTTACCTTCCTCGTTATTTACAAAATGTTCCAATGTTTCGCAACATCTTCAGGCACACTGCAGGCTGTTGCGACTAAATTCTCTTCCTCTACTCGACGACATTATGAAGACGCAACATTTAGTGCACATGACGAACAAATAACGTTCGTATACTGCGTTCTGCTGGTGTTTAAAATTTTGAATTCTAAAAACTCTCATTGCACTATGTGTGTATATATATATATATATATATATATATATATATATATCCAATGGTATCCGAGGAGAGGTTTACCGGCTCAGCCCCTCTCCCGTCTGCCTGGCTCTAACCTTAGACGCAAGGATCGGCTATTCACAGGACCAGAGAGTCCTCATTAAAAAATCCAAGTTATTGGGCGATAATTGGGGTAGGAAGTGCCACTTCCTGTTAACATAACAAGGATATCCAGTAATATATATTTACGAAGACAAATCGACGAATATGTTTCTTTGCTAAGTATAAATTGTCAGTGGTGATTGAATACAACATTATTCAATATCAGAAACAAAATTTGTAGTGGGGCGACATCTGTGGATAAGTGTGAAACAGTTATTCCTTGCTCCTTGCTCTAAACAACAAGACAGAGTGACAAGCAAGTTTTATTTCACTCTAAAAATCTGTGTTAGTTGCAGTTAATAGTGTAAAAAGGTGTTTGAATTTGAAACGATTTGAAGCTACTGCCTAAGTTTGAGAAATTTGATGCATGACACCTAGCGAGTAGCGATTCCAGTATCTGTATCCAAAACACTCGATCACGTTTGAACTGACGTTTGCGCAAGCGAACAAACTGCGAAAATCTCTTCACTTATTGGCTGAGAGTGAAGTGAGAGAGGTAGGAGTGCGTTTCTGTGGACGCGTGCATCGGTAAGGTTTAAATTCAATAGACCCCCAGTGATTCTGTATAGGCGGTCGCCGACCCAGCCGTGTGAATGCATGCATATTCTACAATGGTGAGATCTGCAATTGACCGGCCAAAGTGCGTGTGTTGGTGTGTGTGGGCGTGGGTGTGTGCAGATATATGTCGGGGTGTGTGTGTTTTTTTGTGCTTAGGTGTGTGTGTGTGTGTGTGTGTGTGTGTGTTTAGGTTTAGGTCTGTGTATGCATGTTGGTCTTTGTGTGTCTGTGTGTGCGTGCGTGATAGTGTGTAAATTACACGATGTTATACCCCAGTGCATGGTTCCCACGGGTTTTAACCTCTTCCTTGCAATATCATTCTTGCCTGAACTCAATAGTGTTCGGCATGTTATTCTCTGGTTTAGAGAGATAGACGATCAGAAACGACTATTATCGTGAATTCGTCATAAAACTCAGTATTTTCATTTGTTTTTCTGCTTTCCTTCTTTGTTTCGTATACGTCAATTTATGCCAAGTGTCACTTTTGCCACTTTGTCAGCTTTCCTTCAACTCGATCTAACCCTCCTTTGTCCAAATACATCATTCACGATCTTCCTCTTTTCTTTAACTCTCAATTCTCCCTCGATAATTGGTCTTGGAAGGCTGATTATTAATTATACATGTGGCGCAACCGTTTTATTAGTCGGCTTAAAAATATTCTTTCAATTTCCTTTCCATCCATTGTCATATTTACCGTTGTTCTTTTCGTTTACTGTGTATATACCCTGCTGAACGTTGTCGTTTTGTTGTTTAGACCTTTGTCTATTAACCTAATCCGTTGAGATCTCAACTTAGCCGATCTGTCAGTTTATATGGCACTGGCTGGAAGCCTGCCAACATTATCTGGTCATCTGCGAATCTTAATACGTTCGTCAATCTTCCTCCCACCTATGCATGCGCCCTGCTTAGCCTCTCTGTGTACCTCCTCTCTTATTAATTCCTCAATGCAGAAGTTAGAGTTCATAAAAATGATATATCGCTAATCTGGATTGTTCCAGTTTCTACTGCGTACATTTTCAGAGCTACGGTTTTATGACGAGTCACCTGATTTGCAGATTAAATTAATCCACCTTCAAATGACGTCAAGACAAATGGCCGTCGTTATTTATTTTGAATGTCACCAATTAAATACTTAAAATGTCCATAAATCGGAGTCTAAAGTAAACTGTTAGTTGAAACTAGTTCGTTTAAGCTACAAATTCGCAAAAGAACGTTCTTTAAATTAGATTATATTGCAAGAGCGTTTATTTCGCGAGCCTTTACTGATCCAGACATACACGGAAGGACAAACATTCAACATATAAGCCCTAGACTGTTAATAAATTTGTAAATAGGGCCCATGTATAATAAACGGTCTGACCGTCTGAAACGGTCCTGCGTGTGTTCGTGTCTGACCGTGAGCGCAACATTCATACAGCGCCACTCTGCAAACACGGGTATATCCGTTACTTCCCTTGATCTCGATATATACATCGTAATGGCTACCGGGTGTTTATCTATGCGAGACGACCCTGTGTACCCACAACTGTATCATACCCCATGTAAGTTGAGAATCCGAGGACGTTCGGGAGTGCGTCCCATACGTGGTCCATTGGTCCCTGTAGACGACGTATCAATTGTCCAGTCAGATCGCAATGGAACAAAATAATGAGCTACCCTTTACAGGTGTCAATCGAATGCCTTTCGAAGCACCTCGAGTCTATATAGACCTGAAGGGAGATAGGCAGGGACACATATCATCCTCATCATGGACGCGTCATAAACTTATTACACACACAGATGGGCAGGGGGTGCGTTTCTATGGACGTTTTAATCGACAAGATTTAGTTTGATCGACCCACCGCAATCCAATACGCGGTGGGGAGATAGTTCAAAATCCTTCGAGCATTGGGTCGACAGACAGTCCTCGCGGCTGAACAGAGTATAGGCCAAATACAGTGAACGTCTTCTGCTCTTACTCGCTCGACATATAGTTCATCAATTATTCGACATGGTTCATACTTATTCAGCACCATGGTATACATGACGAAATGCCAAGATTTCTCACACATGCATTTGATGGACATAATGTATACAATGCCGTCAACAGACGTGTTACCCACTTGACAATAGCAGTGTGTGTGTGACCTATTATAATATGATTGTTTCTGGCGATGGTTGATATTCATGTCCTATGTTTGCGATCTACGCGCAAGTTGCGCTTCCTGTATACTTAACGCAGTGGCCATATACGGGTTTGTTTGCATTGTTTGTTGGTGTAGGCTTTGTGCCAAGGCCCAGTCGTTCGTCATCTAGGCTACTATAGAATGTGTTTGGATTGCACATGCAGTGACTGGTGGTGGTTAATATGATGAATACTTTCATCTCTGCATCTATTATGATTTATATGTAGCATCAAATTGCACTTCCTTTAATGCTCCTCCTCTTCCTCCTAATTCTTCCCTATACCTTCTATTCTTCACCTTCTAGACATATACTCATCCTCTGCCTTCTCCATCCTCTTCGTCATCCTCTCTCCTGCTAGTCTCATTTCTCCTCTTACTCCTTCATATTTTCATCTTTCTCATCATCATCCTCCATTTTCGGTCTCTAATGCCTTTGCGTTTCACCTCCTCTTTATCCTCCTCCCTTCCTGTACCTCCCTTTCCTCTCTTTCCTTAACTTATTTCTTCCTTCCTCTTCATAATCGTCGTTATTCTATTCTATTTACGGATTTATAAAGCGCCTGTCACAGCAGTGACGGATCCAGAAATTTGGAATGGGGTGATAATCTTTAAAAGTTGGACATGTAGTATGAGAAAGATGAGAAATGGCTCCCAGGTGCCACGTCCTTACAATTAGTGGTATGGGCCTCGGAGGTCAGTGAGACATCAGGGAGCTAGGAGCGTAGCAAACTCCTCCGGCAGGAGCATTCACTCACCTTCCCATTTTCCTTAATTGCCTGTATTCACATAATAGGCGATCAAAAACTAATTATTGTTTGTGCTCCAACTTTGTGGCCATTCACTGCGTTTGCGCCATCAAAACTTTTTCCAATCATACCGCTTAAATTGGAACTCAATTCCAAATTCTTACATTTCCTCGATAATCTTATTTGCAATTCCTTTACCTGTTACATCATTAATTTCTGCAATGTCAACAAAGTCCTCTCTAATTGCATGATAGTCAAAGTATTGTATGCATAATGTCATTTGTTCCTTTTCCCATTATCACAAGTTTGAAGTTTTATCGGAAGGCACTCTGATATATAGGGGCATCATTAATTTGATTCACAATTGTTTCCATAATTACTGAGCCCAGCGCAGGCAATGATTTTGTTTTGAATTGTTTTGCTGGTGTACTGGGCCTTCCTAGGACCACATACACTTAAGATGGTCCTAAATTCCTCATGTCCGATATAGACAAATGCACGAAGGGTTTTCTTAATAAGCCATCACTGTGGGCCTGGAACTCCACACCACTAGCAATATATAGCCATCCACGAAGCGGTGCTCCACACCGTCCAAGTGCAAGAATTTCCAGTATTGTTTTTCTGCTAACACCTCTATTTTTCACAACTTCTGCAACCGTTGTCGATAAAGAGCAGTTCATATGCCGGACCCGACTGTAGTACGAGCATCAGTTGCTAAGGGCCGTTCCTGAATTTATCATGATATTCAGTGTCATTGTGATCTCGTTGTTTCTTGCAGTTTTCTTCAGTGAAATGGAAGTCGAAATTTGAAATTTTTATATGGCGGAACGAAGAAGGTAATTATTTTCGATTTGCGATAATAAAATCTGTCAAATTGGTAAATTTTAAGGAAAAGTGTGATATTTTGGTAACTTTCTTAAATAAAACTTTATTATTTTTTATTTAGCAATGGGGTGCCATGGCACCTATGGCACCTCCTGGATCCGCCACTGTCTCACAGTACAACCTAATCAGAGGCACTATCCTCCTCTTCCACTTCCTCCTCCTCCTCCTCCTCCTCCTCCTCTTTCTCCTCCTCCTCCTCCTTCTGCGCTTCTGCCCTGCTTCGCTTTAAATCGCCTTTTGTTATTTCAGTTTCCGTTTTTGACGCGATTACCGGATCAATCCCCCATCAGCGTCCCTCTCTCTGTCTCTGTCTCTCTGTCTCTCTGTCTCTCTGTCTCTCTCTCTCTCTCTCACACACACACACACACACACACACTCTCTCTCTCTCTACTCCGGCGGCGGCGGCATATGTCTTCTGCGGAGCTCCTCATTGGACAGCCAGGCGCTGACTTGAGACGTCAATCATCATCGTCTTGTGGCTCCGCCCTACAGCCGTGGGTTGAAGCGGCGAACGTTGCCTTCAATTCAGACTGCCAGCGGTCTTCAGTCGAGCGATCCGCTTGAGCGTTGGGAGAAGAAGGTGCGCTTTGCAATCGACCGAACGCCTTCGACAGAGCAGGCGTTCGTGTACAAATATCGCAGATCTCTGGCAAAACGAGGGGAAGTAGGAACGTTCGTTTGTTTGCAACCGAACGCATGCACTCTTGGTAAAAGAGGAAGTTATCTTCCAAGGAAGAGCGGAACTCAGTTATCGTGTTTACTGAGCTACCCTTCGGGAATCGCTATCCGACGCGCGTTACTGCTCCGTGGTGACATGGATGTATTGGTAGTCGAAGCAAGCGCTTGCAAACCGCGTTCTGTTTGTCGGAACCTGTTTGGAACGAGGCCGTCGGATGCAACGGAGAACATCCGGTTGCTGCAGCAGTTGAACGAAAAGGTGATGGAGACGCGCTCTCAGCGCTGGAACTTCGATTTCCGGAAGTGTGTCCCGTTGGACGGACCTTACGAGTGGCGCCGCCCAGCGGAGAATTTCAACGACCGACGGACGACATCTGACGTCAGCGGCTCCGTCCAAAGGGAACCAGCGGCAACGACGACGACTACATCACTTCCGGTCGTTACATCTACGTCGAACTTTCGCCGAAAGCGACAAGCGACGATTACAGGTTAGCTGATGTCACGTTGTTGCTCTGTAGCGTCACCAGAGAGTTGAAATAGTAATGGTTACGTTTTCATGATCTTGTAAATGATATGTGTATACAAGTGCATGGTTGAGTGTCATCAGAGGAGTTTCTACGAAGAGGCACTATATAAATTATGGGTAATACATTCCTGAGCATGGCTGCCCCGTATAAGTGTGATTCTGTTAACTGAGATGGAATTCCTTGCCACAGAAGCAAATGGTGAGCTCTAATGCCCTGACTCGTTCGTTTCTCCCTTTCCCATCCTCTCTCTTAACGAACAGTGACACCCGCCGTAGCCGCTACTTCCCCGCCCCCATAACGCTCGAGCAGCCATGCAGACCCGAACACCATATGGAATATCCTTTGGACCACCGCCCTGATACGCCGCTGCGCCCGTGAACAAGTCTGTGCCCTGCGCGTGGCTTTCGAGTGGGCGCTTTAGAAGTTTGGAGATTACAATTACTTTACAAGAGACTGAGAAAATTGAGGTGCAACAGTTTGGCATAACATTTAGACTACTTGAGCATGCAGCGATCCATTGCACTATACTATAGATACTATATACAATGATCTACGTTAGTCTACACTACACATGTCTCGATGCTCTATACGGGCGACAAGACGGAGAAAGTGAAGGCGCCATTGTTCTAGAGAACATCGTGCGGAATGCGGATGGGTCAGGTGACGCTCCTCTGCTGCGTTCGGGCAAGTTCTAAGTGAGCAGTTGAGAGTTGTATGCAAATGTGACCCTATATGCATGCCACCAACCTGTTTCGACGCGTCTTGTTAGCCATGGATGCAATGTGAAGCCAAATGAGAGGACAAATAGACATGTTGACACATGTCCCAGACATGTTATCATCATCATCGCTCGTCGCGCTTTAATCTCTCTCATTGATCGATTGGTAGATGAGAGAAATCGGGTCTTTGCTACTGAGGGAATAATATAGACTTGGACCACCTGTTGCCCGAACTTGTGTGCGTGTGTGTGTGCGCGCGCGCGCGTGTGTGTACGTGTCTGTTTGCCTGTTTGTCTGTGTGCTTATTTGTTGATTGCTGTGTTTGGGCAAGTTGTAATAAGCAACCCTGTCATAAGACGATTTAGACGACTCTATACTCTAATATATTGAAATATTATTTCATGTTTCTTATTTGTTTTGTTTTTAGTATTTAATGCAATTTCTTACTTAATTATTAATACTTCGAATCCCATATACTGACTCCTTGACTCCTTCGTTGTATAGTTGAATCTTTGAACTTTTCAGACTATTATTCTTTTTCTGCTGTTCATATTACCCTACTAAGCGTAACGAACGTCAATTGGTGGCTGCTTGTGGTCCATGGTTCCTACAGAGATATTTGCGCTGAGAAGAGCACACAGTTAGAAAAGCCCGTATGGGTCCATTATTTACCCTAAGAGTAGAAGAGGATCGGTGTATCGAACCATTAACCCAACCATCTCTATACTGGGGTTGTGTTAGTCCCAGACCTGCCTGCCTATATTGAGCCAACCCAAAATGGCTTCCATGGGAGGTAGGTATTCGCCGCTTCGTTTTCTTAGCCTCGGTCCTCCATTGCACAGCCCGATCTTCCCACAGACAAGGTAATGTCGACGTACCCACTTCATTGCCATTTTCGATATGGGACGGTAAACAATAGACATCTGGGAGGGTTTTGAACCCTCAGAACTTGATGGTATATAGTGGAGCTAACCAGTAACCATGCACAGTTTACTGTAGCGCCCCCTACGTATTTGTAGCTTCAAATGTGACAAATTGAATGTCGATCAAACTCGGCTGCGTATGAATGGAGAAGGCCGTCCGTCATTGGCGTCCGTTGTACGCAGCGGGGCTTCAAAAGATAAGCCCGTTATCGGTGAGCCTTTTAGGGGGCTTCTGCGATTCATCACTGTCGGTGCAGGGGCGATTTAGAGAGGGTAAAGGCGCCGGCCAGCTTACTAGGAACCGTTGATGGCTGTTTGCGGAAACCGTTGAGGAGGCGAAGGAGGGCGCCAGATGTAACGGCGAAGGCAGAGGGCGTTGCGCGTAACAGCGGCGCCTATGCCCACGTCCACTGCGTGTCTGCCTGGCTGTAGGCCTCTGTATCGGTATATATGCTTGTATGTGTGTGCCTTTGTATCTGTGTATTTATATTTGTATCCGTTCGACTTTGTGCTATCTGTTATGCGTGAATTTGACTGTGGGCCTCTGCGTCTGTTTGCCTGTTTGTATGAGTCTGCGTTTGTCTGCCTGTGTGCAGTCCGTCTGTTTGTCTCCATGCACACTAGCGTTCGTGTTTTGTCTACCTCTCAGAGCTACGTGTGTCTATCTGTCTCCCTGCTTGTCTGTCTGTCTTTCTGCCTCTCGGTCGTAGTTCCTGGGATCGTCTGCTTCTAGGATCGGTTGAGTAGATCTCGGCTTGGCCTCTGCCTTTGTTCGCAGAGGTGTGCGCCACGTGGCGCCGACAAATGCATGCGTTTGCTTAGGGGGCTTTCGAGGAAACGCAGAGTGACACGCACACATAGGCGCAGACGGACGGAGACAGAGAACTCTTTGTCTGCCAGTGTTGCCGTCGAAATCGTACACCCTCATCGACGTCCGTTGCCATGGAAACGCGCGTGCCTGCTTCAGCAGCAGCAGCAGCAGCAGCCGCAGCAGCTGTGACTGCGCTTGCGGCACCGGTGCCTCGCCCTCTCCGCTTCCTCGTGCTCAGCAGCAGCAGTATCCGCCTGCTGCTCCTCCGGTCATCCAGGGACGTGCACCTTCAAATAGCAATCTGGTCGGTTTCCACAATGAGCGCGTGCGTGTGTCACCCCTGGCCTTCTTTGTCTCTTTAAATGTCACTTTATGCCTACCCCGCTCCGGAGCATCAGTTGCCATTGTGCCTTTAAATGTCCCTTTGTCACCTTCCCTGCGCAACTGGCCCTTTGTCCCTTTAAATTCTCTTTATTCTTTGTCCCTTTAAACCTACGATTCCTATTTGTCCATTTAAATATTCCGTCTGCCTTTGTCTATAGTTCCTGGTGGCGATTCCTCGGCTCCGTCTGCATTTTGACTATTGCCCTATTTGTAGATAGCATCGTCTGGATACGATATACGTACACACGTGGCGATTTATCTAGATGAAGGTAGAGAAAATGAGACAGACAGACAGAGAAGAAGAGAGGGAGAAAGAGATAAAGGGGAGAGTACTTTACATAGGAGAATAGAAGCCAGCTTATCTCCGCCACGGCACACACTCTGGCTGCGCCAGTCTCAAGGCAGGAGAATGACGGAGGGGGACGCTAATGATCTTTATCACGCAGTTGTTAAACTGAAACTACCACGTTATAAAATGTTGCACATTACCTTAACAGCGATAGGAGAGAACAGAACGGAACAGAACAGAACGGAACGGAACAGAACAGAGGATATAGCACAGGGGGCCCGTAGAGTAATGGAACTCACATTTGGGTGCGGAGCTGAGAAACTGAATTTGAGAACCATATTCCCCGTAAGGTTGGCTAGTCCATCTTTCGCTAGGCGGAGGCGTTTGTTGAAATCAGATGTATACCGATATGGGCGACTTACATGGGACTGTTAAATTCGACTCATGTAATAACTTATCATCATTCGTTCAGATAATATATACTGTACTTGCAATCATACTGCAGTTTGTCAGTTTGAAACTAACAATTATTGTTATCGTTATTGCTATTGTTATTAACAATTATTATCATAGAGCAAAGCAGAGAAGATTGAAGCAAATAGAAGAAAACAGAGAGAATGACTTAAGTTGAGCGAGGGTATACACAGTTAATGATGTTCACTATTTTGGTCTAAAAACATACATTTATATTTTTTGCGTTTTTACTTTGTAGATTACTTTCCGTGTAGAAAACACATGCGAACACATTCCTTTCAATCGACAGACGATGGCGCTAAATAAATGAGGTAGATTGCTTGCTTGTTTAAGATCTTGTTCAGATAAAGTAATGAGTCTAATGACCAATTAATTTTAATTAGTTCGTGATCGATAGTTGAAGGGAACTTATTCCATGTTCTTTTCTCAAGTTTAATGCACTGTTGTATGAAAGAGCTTCTCGCAAATAGTATGTACAATTGTACGGTGGTAATGCATAATTCATTTAGCTCATTTACTTACGTAATGAAGTCGCATATATTCTAGACCAGTCCAAAGTAACTGGCTTGCTAATTACTTGCATTTGTTGTGTATGACGTAATCTATGGCTAGACGGACATACGCATACATACATACAGACACCTATCAACAAACACATAGGCATACACAGATAGAGACAGAAGCAAGACATGTCCATAACTCCGAGAGGATTACGTTACATCAATGTTACAATTACATTACATAATACGTAAAATCTTTATTCATAAATAAGTTCGCGTGTAAATCTTAAATTAGAATAGTCTTTAGTTAACCAATTGCAATGGAACATTGATCTACAACGCGTGACATGAATCTTTATATTCACATTACATTACATTATATCCCTTTCGTTGCTTACATTAAACGGTATTACATTCGCCTTTTCGGGAAGAAGAGTCCTAAGGCGAGGGGGGAATTGGGAATTTCTGGATCCCTGAAGCATTTTGTTCGGACCCATCCGTCCATCCTTTGATTAAATCTAATGACTGACCAGAGGTCATTATTATTCGCTGACCAATCTCCTCGTCTGACTGACCACAGCAAGAAGCGGCTGTTGATTTTATTACTGGTCAGTTAGCGGTCAGTATCGAACGGGCGAGCGACGGCTAGTTCAAAGTGAGCCTTTGGGGTTGGGAAACCAGACACCACGCGGCCCTGTCCATCTATGCGTGTGTGCCTGTATCTGGGCTTGCGTTTGTCCGCCTGCATGTGTACTTGGTTTCATCGTTGTCCGCGTCTATTCCTCTGCACGTGTTCCTTTCATCACTCCCTGCTCCCTCGCGCCCTCCCCTACACCTGCTGCCCTCTGTCCACCTGTCCAGTTTGGGCGGGGTCGTCTTGTGAAGCGGCGTCTGGCCCATTCCGGCTCCATCTGGCGAACAGAATCAAAATTACCCTCGAAAGATTAGAGGAATTCTAGGAGCCTTTCTGGCTTTGAATCACATCTCCAACTCGGGGTGAGTTTGATGGGTATGGGTGGGAAAAGTGGAGGGCTGGTGGGTGGGAAGAGTGGGTGGTGGAGTGGGAAGGGGCTGGAAGAAGTGAGATTAAGGCCCGGATGGTCATCGCATATACAACTTTTCCACCAGTTTAGTATAAACTGCTATATATACAGCCGTACTATTAGCGTATACTACCTAGACAAGATGTTACCAAGCTGTTCTATGCCTCGCATCCATGGGAAATGTCTGACCAATGTTCGCGCCCCAAATGCAATAGCCTTATCACATTTGAAAACGCTTGCATGAAATTGTTAGTTTTGAATACTATACTGAAACGTGTGCCTACACAAGCCTGCAAGCTTACAATGCACCCCAGTTTCGGAACCTCTGATATAGAAATGACTGTATGAGTAGGTGTAATGAGGAGTTGCTTTCATAGAATATACCCAATGTTAGCTAAAACTGCATTTGGGCCTATTTAGTATTTCTCATGCTCGGTCCTGACCCACTGTTTAGTACTTTTCTGATACAGAATCTTTTGTGTTCTTATGCTTCCAGGTACTATTAGTAGCACAATAATTATATACAGTCAGTTGACATAGCATGTGGTGCAATATAATGTAATCTATGATCCTTTGTTTGATACGGAAACAATTGTGTAAATTAATAGTAATGCAAATGTACCATAATTATTCTGTCCAAATGATAATTGCGGCATTATGCCGAAGTAATTTGCAATTACGTAAGCAAACACAGATATACATGTATATCGTATACACCACACACACACACATGACACACTTGTATGTATGCGTTGTATACGTTTGTGTATTATGTGTTTGTCAAATTGTGCTTATGTATTTGGTATATAATTATATAGCACTATGATATATTTGCTGCATTTAATGATATTTAGTTCTTCAAATAGTTAAAGTTCGACCGTATGTATAATGAATACGTACACGTTATTTATCTGTATGGGACGGAAGTTTGTGTACAAAGTACAACGCATGCGCATTGAAATGCCTATAATATTAGACAGGTTGATGCTCATCTGTCAGTCCACGCATATTTGTCCATCTGTGAGAATATCTGTCTAGATACGTTCGATGATACATAACAGAAAGTAGCCATTTTTATTGATTCCTATGAATGTTATGAATGTTATGTTATGTTCCCTATGAATGTTCCCTATGAATGTTCCCTATGAATGTTAGAGCACAGCAATCGTTATGTTGGGGCTACACCGCTATAAATTGGGTGGGCCATGGGTGCAGAAGTAACCAAAGTTCCCCTATATATGCACCATAAGACGTCAGGTGCAGACTGTGTTGAGACAGAACTTGCCATAAGTGATATAAAATCTATGCTTGTTAGAGAGACTTTAATAGTCTATCGACTTGACTAAGTAAAGAAGGTTTACTATATATAACCCGTAATTAAAGCTCAATATGCATGAAATGGTCTTTTAATGTGAGGAAAGTTGGAGAGCAATTTGGCGAACAAGGCTTACTCCATGATCAGTAGCTGTTCTAGTGTTGCATGAATGAATGTCGGAGACCAAAGTCTCTGACAGATATATCTTCCGTAACAGACTGTCATACTGTCAACGAGACATGAATAATTCAGATGTGTTTTTACTATTCTTACGACATCAAGTGCAGGAAATGCTGGGTTTCTAGAAAGTGTATAGGAAGGTTGTGAGTTGTATTGAGATTTAGAACTGAGATGAAATTACTATAATTATGTTAATGATGTTGTGTATGCATCCGTCGTCTCTTCTGCTACCTATCCGGTTGTCCTTCTGTCCGTTCGTCCGTTCCTCTGCATTTGCGTCCGTCTGTGTTTGTCTGTTTTCCTCTGTCTCTTACAGTCTTTCCGTTAGTCCTCCTCACTCAGTCTACGATTTCCTTCTACAATCATCTTAATTTCTGCTAATGTCTTACTTAGACTCCGAGCTTCAGATTGTGGTTTAGATTGGTCGAAAGAGAGAGTCTGGTCAAGTGGGTTAATTCGTCTCCTATAGTAGCAGTAGTGACGGGTGTCTAATGTCTACCATGCCCTGTGCAGTGAAGGTGTATGGAGATGACGTGTAAGAGGCCGAGCCATCTGACGATGACCCTCTGGCGTCTCTTTCCATCGAACAATCGCGACCTTTGTTTGCCAATGTCACGCTACGGTGAACGATCAACGATACTGCGCTTAGACACGCATTAGCACACAGTGGGTCATCATTAACCCTTCAGCAAATTGGTTTCTGCTGGGACGCGTATTCTGATCAATATTGCATACATGTATACAATTATACATAAAATATAAATATATGTTAAGACGGGATGGCGCTTTATAAATGTACTGTAAATAATAGCAATAATGATAATAAGCATGGTAATAATAATCATGATAATAAATGAGTCATAATCATATTAATAATAATTTGACGTGTTTTATGCCGTTCCAGATGTTCATTTAATTGAGAAGCTGTCATAACTAAATCGTCAGAATAAATAATAATAATGCAGCATTCATATGATTTGACACAAGACGTGCTCGAGTAAGGATTGCCAGTTAAGGATTGATAGTGGCGGCATTTTTAAGTTGGGTAGCACAGGGTGTTGTTGAACCTCATAGTGCTTTTGAACTGAAGATCACAGTTGATAGAGGATCACAAAGGATAGACGATCACTGCAGGTCCTCTGTTTATCATATAAGTTAAATTAGCGTCAATAGAGAGATTAGAGACATGCGTCGTCTAAAGTTTCGTTACCGTACTCCACGCTTTTTCAACTTTCATTCACTCGTTGTTTCTGACTGTCTGGACTACTGCAACTCTAACCTTGCACTTCTGCCAAAATTCCGGATACGACGACTGCTTCAGTCTATCTTGAAATCTTGATGCGGCGATATATGTATGTTCGATCACTAATGCGATTTAATTCTCGTAACATAGAGCAACACGCAAGAGACGCAACGATGGTTTCTAACTTTCCATGGATGGCAGTCGAATACAGGATGATCGTCCTGATAGAACGGCTTCGGACCCGGATTCGAGTTTCTATAGTTGTTTCTGTTTAACGATACTGTGTGATAACAAAGACCATTAGCGTCGTCCTTCTCCTTTATCCAGACTTGAGACTGGCACTGGCAGAGTGCAAGCAGTGGCGGAGTTTCCGAATTCCTATATACATGTCTCTTGGAAGCCTATAATTTATGTAGTCCCCATTTGCTGCGGTCAGCGTGGAACTTAGTTGGTTCCACACTTCCGTATACAACGATGCGATCTCGTGGTACTCTATCGCTCATTGAACCTACCCTTATGGAACAGTGGGTATACACACTCGTATTTCGACACATGCAGTACAAGAAATACGTATTTCAGACTATCCTAAGCAGGGAGTTTGTCAGGACAAACTTGGGGGTTGATAAGTTTATCGGGGTTACCATAGAACTTGGTCTTATACGTTTCTACATATTTTGGAGTTAATAACAGTGATGCAATATCTTTTGGCTGCAGTTGAACCTGTTAATCCTCAAATACTCTCTCGATCGGCCTACCTCTAGTTAGAGGCCGTTCAGAGCTCTTGTGAAGTTCGTGAAGAGAGGTTTATTACAATTGCCAGGTATACACGCAGACAGAGACAGACAGACAGATATTTACCGACAGAGAGAGAGAGAGAGAGAGAGAGAGAGAGAGACATAGAGATAATATAATGTATTAAGTTGGAAACTGGCTGGCGTAGAATCGGAGGAAGGGAGATGTAATCTTCTTATCACAGTGCAAGGCTTATCATATGATATATGACATTGGATACGCACTTCATAATAACCTGGACACGTGAAGCAAAAGGTTCACATTTCTGCTAATGTTGATAGCCAAATAATGAAGCATGACGTCATATCCTGCTTACAGGGAATTTGTGTGATTATAGCCTAACTTAACTGTTTAGAAATTGATCTTATTGTAATGTTCTATACATATTGTTCTCTATATCGATGTTACGTCACAGATATTGCGACAGACGTACGCACGGTCATACGTTTAGACATGGAAAGAGGTAGAAGAGAGGTAACAAGAAAGAAAGTGAGATGTCTAAAATATATAGGAAACGAGAGAGAGAGAGAGAGAGAGGAGAGAGAGAGAGAGAGAGAGAGAGAGAGACAGGGATAGAGAGACAGGGATAGAGAGACAAACATTTACATTAAGTCAGACGGACTGGAAAAGAGTGAAGCCTAAAGGCAGGCAGACGGGAGGTTAAGTAACGATACGAACGGGTATGTAGATATAGATAGACAGATAAGTAGCGAAACGGAGAGATGGAGAGAGGTAGTACGGTAAGAGGTATGTGGCTGTGATTCAGTTCCGCCGCCGTCCTGTCTCTTGTCGACAGATGTTGATTTGAAATCTTGAAGGATTGCAGCGGTCTCTGCAGGTTGGCTCTTGTTCTTGCTCCTGCTGTTGCTGCTGACTCCTTTGTGTGTCTAAAATTCTGCATTTCTTGTCTCGAGATTTATTAATCGAGATTAATAAGACAGTATATATACACAAGAAATGGTCAGCGATGATAAAGAGACAGACACGCAGTGGGAGGGCAAGTCAGAAGCAAAAGGGGGTGTGAGAGAGAGAAAGAGCAAGGTAGCAAGATAGGGATATGACAGAGAGACAGAGAAAGACAGAGACACAAACAGAGAGAGAGAGAGAGAGAGAGAGGTAGAGAGAGACAGAGAGAGAACCAGAGAGACAGACGCAGAGATAGAGGAGAGAAGGGGTGAAGGAGAGTGGCCGAGTAACGGCTGACGACTGAGAGATAGACTTGCAAATGCCGACCCAGAAAAGAGGGCACTGTAGCGATGGGGTGGGTATAATAATTGTGTCACATGTTCACAATGGATCTCATAGGATGATGTGTTGGACATCATCTGACATCAGCCCATGCAGTCTGCTGTCGTCTCCTGTTACGAACCATGATCTAACACTGCAACACATAGGCCTACATAGACCTGTACAGTATCCATGTACGCTATGCCCTATATGAAGTCAAGCCTTCAAGCTCCTCCCCAGACTATATTTCTCGAATTTACGAGATATCTAATTATGTATATAAAGGATAACAATCCTTAAGCGGTGGGAGTATTAAGTGCAGGCGCCTTCATTTTCTCAACCCCTGTATATGAGGAAGGGTGGTCAGCTCTCTCCCTTGCCGAGTGATTGTTCACAAGACACCACACAACATAGTGTACACTCGTGGACATGTTACAGTATGTTACATGTTACTATAGTTTACAGACCGAGTTTGCTGAGGGCGTATACACAAGACAGAGAGGGGTAGTGGAGCAGAACGTGTGAAACGTCTTTCTACCCTTTCGAAGATTTGAAGCCCGATCGCTCAATTGATAGTCAAGCACTTTAACCACTGAACTAATGCATGTGTCACGTTTGTTGTATGTAAGGAGACACGCTTTCGTGCAACATCGAATCAAGATTCTGAGTTTAACCACTCTCAGAATATCAATTTCTCATGATGACCCGAAATGTATGGAGTTTTCCCATGTTGTAGTGAAGAATTGTCTATTTGCTATTATTGGCTCTCGTGTTACCCTCAAATTACGTTCCGACATCGCATAAGAAAACAATAATAGGCCTAATAATATCAGTGTTGGGCACGAGACCAAAATCTCGAGATCAAGACCAAGACCGAGAGGTCCAAGACCAAGACCAAGACCGGGTGATCCAAGACCAAGACCGATACTCTTTTTTATAAACAATTCAATTTATTAAGACGCTAAAACGGAATAACACGCTTAAAACATTAATTTTATTGCTGAATAATACTAATCTTAATAATGGTCCAGAAGAAATGGCTGATTCCGTTGCAAATGCACATTTTCACCATAGTAACTTGTATATATAAATGGTCAGCGCGTCGTAAGTCAATAAAAAGCGCGTAGGGCCTAAACATCCGATGTCTCTAATAATCGAAAATAACCGACAAATATCAAAGAAATAGCTCTGATACGGCAAATGACCAAGAACGCTACCCTAAGACAGCGATCAATCCCAAGACCGCTCCTTTAAGACCAAGACCGACGCATTCGAGACCAAGACCAAGACCGATGGTCCGAGACCAAGACCAAGACCGATGCATTCGAGACTAAGACCAGGACCGCAGTTTTCTGGTCTCGAGACCGTCTCGAGACCAAGACCGCGGTCTCGAGACCACATCCCTGAATAATATAATAATAACATTACAGGACTGAAAATGTAATAATTAAACATTTTCTGTTGCGCTCTTCGTTCAATGACCAAAAGGATTAAAAGCAGTAACTGAAGGCGAGGCAGAGACAGAGGCAGAGTCAGAGACAGAGAAGGTGATTTTGCAATTGAATATGGTAAACAGCTTATAAGTTGAGCGTCTATGGCGTAGTACGTCCGTCCGTCCGTCCGTCCGTCCGTCCGTCCGTCCGTCCGTCTGCCTGGGAAAATGTATGTTCTTCTCGCGTGCATTGCTCTGAAATGCGTTTGAATGCATCTTTCATCAGATCTGGAAAACTCTTATCTTTCGGCACCGCCGCTTAATTGGGAGATCTTCTGATGTCATTGAGAAACGCTGTGGAATTTGCGCAATGTATACGTGATACCGTCCTTAACCAATGTTCTCATGGATCGCAACCCCGTCGTAATATATGACATTCGTTGTAATCTTTGGACATGCACGCGTCTTATACCACGAGTACAATACAGATTATTTTTTTATCGCCCTATACTTCAGATGTTTATAAATGAACAGGCGGCCATATTACAGACTATGTATACGTCATAGCATCGGTGGCGTTGGACACCTTCCCATGAAATATATTTAGCTGATATAAGATTCTCCTGTCTCATTCATTCTCCTCACATGTGCACCGTCTAATTCGTTCTTCAAGCATGCAGACTCGTTGCAAAGCGCTCTTCGCTCAATGACCGAAAGGATAAGAGTTCCTTATCTTATAGAACAGTTATAGACTCAGTCCCGATCCTCGATTGGTCCATACATCTTTGAAATGCGCTGTATCCATCTACTATATATCTCAAATTCTATCTGGCAACCCCTTCTATACCCTTTTTCTTTTCTCAAAACATATTTCTGCTTCTGGAACACGCGCACTGGGATATCGACGGTTCACAGTCGGTGTATATAGTTGCAGTTTAACGACACCTTGTGATAACAAAGACCATTAGCGTCGCCCTCCTCCTTTATTCAGGCTTGGGACTGGCACTGTGAGGGTGCAAAAGTGACGCAGTTTCGACGGTTCGCCATGACATACATCCTATCTCTTGTGCATGCTTAATAAATGTTTGAATTTAATAGAATATTAGTATTACTATGGCTGAAGGACTCGCTGTGATCCTTACATTACAGTGAACATCATGAATGGAGGGGCTCACTCCCGTTTGCAGAACAAGGGATCTATTTATTCGACCATATATCGGGCCCTATATTCAATATACAACATACATGATACAGTATACATCTATAGTATGTATACACTTAGCTTTACAATTTATTTTGTGTAATGCGTTTTGATTATAAACGTGCCTCCTAGACGCATGATATAATACATATAGGGGCCTATAGATATAAAATATTGACATGTAAATATAGGAACATCTTATATATATATATGTATATATATATATGTATATATATGTATGTATATATATGTATGTATATATATGTATATATATGTATGTATGTATATATATGTATATATATATATATAGTGCACCTACGCGCGCACATCCGGATTATGAACACACATCCTATCTTATTATATTCTTCCGGAAGTATGACTAATGGAGGAGGAATGTCAGTTAGATGGAGGTGAAGATGGAAGAAGAGAAGCCGGAGAGAATGAGGATTAAGGGAGGGAGGTGGACCAGAGACTGGACAGGTTCATGCTGCGCATACCCAAAGTTCGTACTATATATATATATAATATATATATATAAATGATATGCTCATGTATAGTTATATATATAGATAAATATTGTGTTTTAGTGTAGGCCTACAGTATGAGTGACGCAATATGCGAGTCTCTCATTTGAGCCGTAGCTTTAGTTTGAGCTATACAAGCATTCTGGAAGCCTCTATATAGGCGCTATATAACATAATAACAGAATGTGTTACCTCGATCCATTCAGTATATGGCTTACGTGAATGGGAATGTATACGTAATGTACATTAGGTAATTGTAATGATTTAAGTCATTGCAGTTATGTATAACTGCCAGCACTACATGGCCACGTAGAGGGAGCAAGAAGCCGAGGGAGACAACATAAACCCTGAATGGACAATATTAGAGAAGATACGAGGAAGGTGAACGTGGATATGAGAGAGACGGCAGAAATTGCTAAAGACAGAAATGTATGAAGACGTTTCGTTGAGACCTCATGAATCGTCGGCGCATGGCTGACGGAGGAGAGAAAATGAATTGAAGTCATTGCGGATTAATCTATGCAATTCGAGTGACGTCACTGATACACTGAAACTCACGTGTGTCACTGTGTGACGGTTTTGTGCAGTAATTAATGCACCATGCATTCATTCAGATGCACGCAGAATGCCAAACATGTTCGACTATAGTTATACCAATATGTCATAAAGCTGTAGATATTATATGGGAAAACTCCAACAGCAACGATGTTGACCTCCTGTGTGCTATCGCAAGCAGTCTGTCTACCCTTCCATTTCTCTATCTCTCTTTCTCTCTCCTATTTTCTTCTTCCTACGTGCCACTTCTTCTATATTTCCATTCGTATACGGTGTTCCTCTCCATGGTATCCTATATTTAGAACGCGGGGTGCTATTTTTAGATGGCTGTAGTCAATGATCATTCGACCAATCTCGGCGTCTGGAGTCTTTGAGTGCCATCCAGGGACCAGACTAAACACTCCTCTCCCTCTCCCTCTCCTCTGCTCTCTTCTCTTCTCCTCTGCTCTCCTCTGCTCTGCTCTGCTCTGCTCTCCTCTCTTCTCTTCTCCTCTGCTCTGCTTTGCTCTGCTCTGCTCTGCTCTCTTCTCTTCTCCTCTGCTCTCCTCTGCTCTCCTCTGCTCTCTTCTCTTCTCCTCTGCTTTCCTCTGCTCTCTTCTCCTCTCCTCTGCTTTGCTCTGCTCTGCTCTCCTCTCTTCTCTTCTGCTCTCCTCTCTTCTCTTCTCTTCTGCTCTCCTCTGCTCTCTTCTCCTCTGCTCTGCTTTGCTCTGCTCTGCTCTCTTCTCTTCTCCTCTGCTCTCCCCTCCCCTCCTCTCCACTCGTCTCCTCTCCATCGCTAGCTCTCTTGCTGTGGCATCGAATCTTTTCTTTAACGTCTCAGTTTGTCTGGCTGACTCTTCGTTTGTCTCCGTTTGTCTGTCTCCCTGTCGATGATGTCTATCTGTCGGTCGGTCATTCTATGTGTTTTTCAGTATCTCTATCTAGCTATCTGGTGCTGGATATCTCAGTGCGTCTCTCAGCCCACCTGTATCGGTGCTGCCTTCCAGAGCTATCTTCACATCAGACTAACAGACTATTTTCTTACCTGCTCATTCTCGCTGCTTTCCGTTATCCTTTCTCGGTATTTCTTGGACAGACAGAGGCTGACCGACCGACTGACTGGTTGACGGAAGGACGGATATCTCAGCTTATTTCTGTTGTGTATGTGGGTTTGTTTGTTTGTGTGTATGTGTGTGAGTTTGTGTGTGTGTGTGTGCGCGCCTATGTGTTTATCACATTTATTTATTGTGCGCCTCGGTGTATATTGATTGCCTGAGTGTTTGACTGCCTGCCTGTGTGTCTGGCTGTCTGCCTGTATGTGCCTGACATCTGCCGCTGTAACCAGCCCCGCAGCAGCAGCTGCCGTAGCTCGATGCACCAGTTGACTGTGCGCCTCCGTCGGCGGGTTATCGGTTGTCTTGGCAACGCTCGGCGGGGTCAGCCATAGGCCAGCAGCGTATCTGGGTTCGATGAGGCGATGCTGAATGCCCGTACAGCGCCAGAAACAAATGATTTCGGTCATTCAGCTAAAGCCGGACGCCATATAAATTTGTCGCAATAAATTGTGATAAGCAATTGCGCCATATAAATTTGTTCGAGTCTACCAACCGTCCGTCTGTGTGTCTGACTTGTTTTTGGCTCCGGTTGGACGCGTTTGGTTTGCCAGAGAATAATTTGTGCTGTTGTAGTCGCCTAACTTAGCTGGCTAAGCAGACTTTCGGCTTTTTTCATCGGAATTCCTGAGAGGCGTCAGGTGGTTAGTCACTCGTCGGGAGTCGATAAGATGTCGAGAAGCAGACTTCATTCTTCTTTGGGACCTTGCTAAGACGTTTGCGAAAATTATAGCACTATGATTCAAATATACGTAATGCGTACAATACATGCCTTTGAATATGTGCTGCAGTTCGATGTCTGGAGTTTATTGTTTAGTTTGCAAGGCTGCTCCATATTTTCAATGACTGTTTAGTTTTGTTATGAGGAATATATTGATCTTGTTGAGCGGTAAACATTTTTTAATGACTTTTTCAATGTTCTGTTTTCTTCAGAGTGACAGAGTTTAGCGAGACGTTTGTGCCTCGGGAATGGTGCAATATCGAACAGTGTGGTCTCTTGGCGATCGCGTATCTTCGTCGTCTGCCAATTACGGCGCCATGTTCAATGCAGTCGTCGGCTCACGTTGTACATGATTTTCATCTAAATATTGATGTGTTTTTTCCGATAATATTATAATTTATTTATCAGCTTAATTGTAAGAAGCTATTCTCAGACGTGTGTGGTGTTTATTTTAAAGTGTCGCTTTTTGCTTCTTGTGACGTAATTACCAATGACGGTAGATGTACTATTTACTGAGCGTTTACACATTTCTGGATCTGGTCCTAGATAAATGGAAGTCTTTTGCATTAAGAATGACTTCAACTTTTAGCGATATCAAACTTCAATTAAAGATAAATACAGGAGAACTGTTTACTGTTAAGGAAAAATGCGATGTATGTTACCAGATGTCATATACTATTCTGTCTAACGTCTTAACTGCTTGTCATTTACTCGAAAGACAACATCTTCAGTGCTGCCAACATTGGATTGTACTAAATAAGCTGATCCGGATTTGAGTGTAGTTTAATTATGTGGACCTATTAAATACTAAGTGCGTATTCCTGGTTTCTGCAGTATAGGTGGTTGATTGACTTTGTATTTTCACTGATTTATTAAGCAGACTGTGATTTGTCTTCTTTAGCCAGAGCTGGATGGCAGTTAACTGTAACACAGATTGTGATGGCAAGCTGTAAACCTGCACAGAAAAACCATATTGTATAAACCCAACAAATATGAAATGTTTTGTCAGCAATCAATTGACCGTAATTGGTGTAATCAGTTTGAAATTGCTCATCCTGTAGCGTTTAACTCATAACATTTATGCATCTTTAAGCAGATTGTTACGATGTAGTCGCTTATATTATATGGCAGCGTGGTTTAGGTAAATGTGGTGGGTGTGATTTCTGATTGTAAGCAATGGGATGGACTTGAACCCTTATGGATAGCACAGAATAATATGGAGTTCTTCTGCGCTCTAGAAGCCGAGGATTCTGTTTCCTATGTATTTTGCTCTGTACTTTTGTGAAGGTCAAACTACTTTAAATGGATGATATGTATCGATTATAAGCTTCAACCATTTGCATGTATTTGTGTATATATGGAGATGCACATCTGGCGGACTTTTATTTTTTCTATGCGAATGCATACATTTTGAATACATGTGTTGCGTTTCAGTTTGTTTTAATGTCATGGAAGACATCTAGCCTTTAGTTGCGTGTTTAGATTGTGTGTTGTTCGTTGTGTGTGCGTGTGTCTGTGTGTGATGTGGAGATCAAGTGAAAAAAACGTTTTTTTTATATTCACCCATTGTTGTTCTAGATATAGGACAAAAGGCAACACTAGGTATATGCACCAAATTCAGAGTAAAGGACGGATCTTACTTAACCTACATCTATTCCAAGAAATCTAAAACAATGCAACTTTTACTTTAGTCCGTTCGGCAATGTAATGAATTGCGTCTATCGCTTGCCATAAAGTCAATTGAAATTGTTCATATATTATATTTAAGGTTATGTGTATAACCTTACATTATATAGGTATATATATATATATATATATATATAATATATACATTATCCGCCCTATAGCCAATCTGTAGCTCTAGGTTTGGCTACCAAAGAATTTTTTCAAGAAGATGCAGAATGTGGAATTTATGTTCAAGTACATTTCATACTTTTATATCGTATAATACATAGTCAATGGTAATATAGCTACGAGGGGGGGGGTGTAGTTGGTGACCTACACAAAAGTCGTCTGTTCGAATATTTTCTCGCCTCTGGTCGTTTGTCTGCTACGACGCAATGCATTTGTTGGTCTTACAATACATCGGAAATAACATTTCCTCAAGCGTTTGCTGATCAAATTACTAAAGAAAAGAAGAAGAAGAATAGGATGAAAGACGTCCCTTAAGCTAGCCATAGGGCAGGTATGAGTGTGAAATGTTGGCGTCTTCCTCCTCTTGGCCTCGGCATATGAAGGCCGGTGGCAAGTTCTCTACCTCGCCGTCTCATCTCCCCACCGACAGTTTGCGGTCATTGTACTCCTTATGACGGAGTTGGATAGGGTAGCTTATGCAGATTTCTGCCCTAGGGGATTTGAACCTCTGACCTCTCGTTTGACGTCCAGCACGCTTATACCACTACACCCATCTACTAGAGAACAAAACGGCAAGTTGGTCTGTCCAACAGCGCACAGATTATAAACGTCATTGTGACGACGTCTCGTATTGTTCGCCTATACCCTATAGCGCAATGCTTGGACATTTATAGAAATTTCTGGTTTCCGGTCTTATATAGCAGTCTGACCGATTTCCCTTGGCCACTTCACCCCGCATGAGTTGGGCTTTACGTAGGAGGATTAGTGAAAGACCCGTCAGAGCCAACCAACAATTAGGCATGGATGCAAACAGACAGCCAGACAGACAGACAGACAGAGCTGGTGGGTGCGTAGGTTGTTCTGACCGCTCAGCTTGAGGCCGTATATGCAAATCGTACACATACTGCTATTGCTAGCGATATCTTTTTGTTGTGTGCGTATTTATACGTAGAGTGTGCCCCGAGCAGGAGGTCGTTTCAGCCCACTGTGAGAAAAGACTAAGGGAATGTTCCATGAACGCTTCCAGTACAATGTAGGTTATGCCTCTCGGCCACCCACCTCATAAGACGAGGCTAAGAAAATTAAGTCGCTATGGCACTTGCTACACATGACTGCCCCTGCAAGGCTAGAAGGGGACGGCTCTTCTTCTTTTCAGTTGGTGCACCGTGTCCGTTTCGAGTGTGAAGCTGGCATACATGTATGTATTTTACACTGTTGTACATTATCTGTAATGCAATGTAGTGTAATCGAGCATTTATATAGCGCCTCTTCAAGATATCTGCTCAGAATTCTCTGCGCTGACCAATGATATGATGTTAAATCTCATTACGAATAAGTAAAATATATAAATTAGCAAAACTATACACAGAAAGCTAAGAATAGTCATCAGTGGTGGGCCCACGCACACAGGTGGAAAACCAACCTACGGATTCCCGTCGAATGACGGCATGTAGCGCCACACTTTGACCAAATTTTCAAGTCGCAACTGACTATTCTAATTTCTGAACAATGTTGGAAACAAATATTTTTATCTTATGCAAGCAAGCAGGCGTTGCTCAATTACAATTTCGGGAGGACAGTGACTGATGGCGGAATCAGACAACACAGTCGAATCTTGGCATCAATCAAAAGCTGCTGAAGGACGCTTTGTATAGCACAACGTTTATCTAATGACTTAGACTTTATATATTCAAAGACGAACCTGGAGCCAGACCATTATTGTATTTGCATAATTTACGATTACTTTAATTTACTTACTTCGGTTGGCTTTAGTGCATTCCGTGACCAAATGACTGCTGACTATTTATTTATTGTTAGTAATAAGCGTCTATGAAAGACGACACATAAAATACGCTGTAAAGTGTACCCACAGAAGTTCACTAGGTCGACAGCGCATCGCTCGCCTCATATGGGAAGCTGCATGTGTAATTGTGTATGTATCAACTTTCATGATTAACTTATTACACTGGAAAACTTTTTAGGCTTGTTTTAAATTTAAGATACTCTAAATGGTCTCTGAAGTTCACCATGACCAGGTTACAAAGTATACCTTTGCTATCTGACCCATAAATAGATGACTCTCTTTATATATTTACATATAATTATATATATACATATATACACACATATATGCCTCTCTATCTCTCTCTGTCTGTCTCTGTCCGTCTCTGTCTCTCTGTCTGTCTGTCTGTATCTCACTTTCTCTCTCTCTGTCTCTGTCTCTCTATCTCTCTGTCTCTCTCTGTCTCTGTCTGTCTGTCTGTCTGTCTCTCTCTCTGTCTCTCTATCTATCTATCTATCTATCTATCTATCTATCTATCTATCTATCTATCTATCTATCTATCTATCTATCTATCTATCTATCTATCTATCTATCTATCTGCGGGTCGTGCATTAGCCTTCCTCGGAGTGTTTATTCTGACATTAGTGTTCGAGACGCTTTACAAAAAACCAATGCGTATCTGTACCTACAGTCTTACATGCAAACATACAGCGTACGTAAGTGCGTACGTAGGCTTACATATGTGCAGACAGACATATGCCTACAAGCATGCATGCATACGTGGCATTACATATACACACATGCAAACGCTGATATGTACAGACGAACGTACTTTACATTTTTACATACTTTCACACGCAGCATTACGTAAGCAAAAGCATTTATCGTACCTTGCTCATGACCAAGCGATGTATCATCTCCTGCAGCAAACGTATAACCCATGACCGACTCAAAGTCCAAAATATTGTGTGTGTGTGTGTGTGTATGTGGGTGTGTTTGTGTGAGTGTGTGTGGGAGGGGTATTTGTGAAGGAAGTGCGTACATATACACGCAGGCACTTCCAGACAGACATATACGCCTACGTAAACGTGCAATATGTGGATACGTGTATATAATTTGCTGACAGACATACATAGGTACCGTCTGTACAGACAGACAGACAGGCGTGCACGCACTCACTCACGCACACATACACAGTTTACACACATATATACCTACATACATGCATGATGCATGCATTGAAACATGCAAATAGACATATGTACTCCCGCACTAACACTTGTCAATTTTCGATTTGGTCTTCGGATTCGAAAGTCTGGAATAATTATTCACCCAACGACATAAGCTTACGCTGTCTACCGAAAATAAATTTTTTCAAACGTACACTTCGTAAATAATTGTTCTTGCACTAACTCTCACTGGCTATAACATTCTTTGAGTGTAACTACATGTATTATCTACCCTTCGTTATAGCAACACTTCAATTAAAAGTTAAGTTTTGCAACAACATTAACACACACAGTCACCAACATCATTGCTTGAACATTTCAATTTCCATAGGTTGAAGGGGTCTTCCCAATAAAGCGACTTAGGTCTTTTTAAATATCAATCTGTATGTAGGCCACTTAGCATGCTTAATGTAACACGTTGCATTTTTGTCAGTATGATATCTGAATAAAGGAAAATTGTTCCATTAATTAGTTTGAAGATAGATCGATTAATAACTTGATTGATTGAATGAATGATTGATTGAATGATTGAGTGTTCTCTTATCCATGGGTTGTTTCGTTCCTTATTTTAAACTGTCAATCCCTCATATATACCTCAATATTTTGTACCATAATCTGATTGATTGTCAGTTATTAATAAACCAGATGGTCATGGTTATACATACATGTGCGCACTTGTTATATGTTCAAATATGCGGTCTCATATATATAAAAAAATTATTTATATAAACCCTTACTCATGATCAAGTGATGTATCTCCTACAGCAAGCGTAGCGCATGACTGACTCGAAGCTGATAACAACGACTTAATTATTCCTGTTTCAGTCGACCATGAACACGAATTTCCTAGGATATTTTATGGCCTGCCTGTTGGCGGTGTAGACTTTTACAGCATATTGATTATGCATTACCTTCCATGCCTCATTTCGTTCGTCTGTCCGACCTCTTCGGTGTATCTCTGTCTGTGTCTGTAAATCTGTTCACGTGTCTTTCTTTCTGGCCTTCTTGACTTCAACTCTTAGTTTGCTGTCTTAGTCTTGGCTTCTGTCCGTCTATTTGCTAGTTTTTTCTCACTCTCTACTTGTCTTCTTCCGCGTCTCTATTTCTGAGTGTATGTATGTCTGTCTGTCTGTCTGTCTGTTTGTCTGTCTTTCTAATCTGCCTTTCTCTCTGCTCTCTTTCGTTTGTCGTTTATTCTCTCTTGCTCACTCTTCCTTCTCACTCTTTTGTCTCACGTTTCTTTCTCACACTTCTCTGTCCTCGTCCCTATTTGCCAGTGTCGGTGGGTCTACCCATTTTCTTTGTCTTACTTCTCTCTCTCCGCTGACATGTAGCGTGTCCGTAGCTCTGCATTTCTGTAGTTTAGTCGCAGAACACAAATAAATATATTCAATCATTTTGTTCTCTTGTGATGGGTGTCACGAGACGCCAATCATGAATTCAGTTCAGTACTTGATCAACCTAACACCGCGAGGAGTGTGGGCGTTGGGTGCGCGTTGTGTGTGTGTGTTTATATGCAAAGGCAATTATTGTTAACATTTGCTCATCCAAAAGTCGTTCTTGTGAAGATTTTGAGAGCCATCTGGACAGAGTGAAACAGAGTTGACGTTGTAGAAAGTTTATCAGCAAAACGACCACTGATCTCATTTGCACGTCTTTCTGTCTCTCCCTTGGTGTTCTCTCGTATGTCTGCTAAATAGCGATCCAGGCGAGTTGTTGCAGGTGGCTGTTGTTTGATATTGTTGTTTGCGACATTGGTTTCATGTTCAGAAATTTGAATTTCTACGGCATAGGTGAAACTGTGTTTTCTGGAATTGATTGACTTGATTCAATAGATGCGTATATAGGGACTGGCAGCATACATGTGAAGGGCATCTTCGCTCTCAATGTATACAGATCCACTGTGGATCACATTTTCACGTTGAATAGCCAGATTAATTCAAGAATCTATAGATCGTACACTGATTACTGTATGCATGCACACATACATACATACATCAGTGCTTAAAGTGTGCCTGAACGGTCATGGACGTCGTCCAGGCACTTATTTTCGAGGCTGGACGCCGTCCTGCCACTTATTTGGACAGCAGAGCCTAGACGACGTCAATTAGCGTCCGTGCAACGGTACAATTCCTGTACGTACTTTATTATCAACAGAATTTAAATATCTACTACTCCCAAAATCATGTCTTCATTAGGCCTACTTATTAACTGAAGTAGGCCATGTTTGTAATAAATGTCTAAATTCATGTTATACATTCTAGCTACCTTTTCATCAAATTAATTTTCATCCTATGCGCTTCCGACGTCTGCTGCATTTGGTAATTAATTTTCAGATGCAAAAAGTAAAAAAATGTAAAACTGGTTTAATGACATTTTTGACGAGCTGATCAGGCCTAGTAAGTTAGTAAACTAATTAAGTTACCCTACATGCATGACCATAGCGCGTATAAAATTTGAACTGAATTTCTTCTATTTCAAGTTGCGAAACGATGAAACGTGTAGATCTAGATATAGATAGACCATAAATTATCTACTGCTACCGCTAGTAGATTATACATACATACATACATACATACATACATACGTACATACATACGTACGTACGTACGTACGTTACCATTTTTCAGTGATCGCCAGTGATCTCTTATCACACAGTGTAATTAAAGTATAACTATATACATACCAGATACGCATGCGACCGGTGAACCTGGGATGTTTTGCCCATGCACTATTAGGGTCTCCAGAGAAGTCGTTTCGGTTTCCGGAGATGCGAACTCAATCCTATACGATCGTAAAATCCTATACTGTTTATTCTTTTGCCAATCGTCTTGTGGAACGATGTACGTACGTACATACATACGTACGTACGTACGTACGTACGTACATACATACATACATACGTACGTACATACATACATACATACATACATACATACATACATGCATACATACATACATACATACATACATACATACATACATACATACATACATACATACGTACAAATATGTGTATTGGCCTACGTCTTTGAAATGTACAACATTTTTATTATCTCAACAAGCCCGTACAATCCGTATACATCGTTTTCCGACTCTCCTGCAGTATATTTTATCTGGCGTGTACGCCATGTCATACATTATTTATAGCGCTATTCGTCACCGACGGGAAGTGAACAGCATGCTAACGAAACACGTGGTTGCCAAGGGTGACCCTCTTCCCCCTTTCCTCTGGATTGCACCAGCCGCAGGACCATCTGTCTGAGCGTGGGACTTTCTAAGTCCTGCGTCAATTATCGCCTAACAATGAGCACCTGTTGCCTGTTTAATGAGCAGGCTGTATTTTATGAACCGTGAGCACCCCCCGCACAACACGTGGTTTGGGGGATTGAATGGGGAGGGTAAGCTAGAGGTGATATGGGTTGGTGGTGAGAGAGTCCGCCGAGAAAAAGAATGAATGAAGCGATGTATGTAACCGGGAACAATTGGTCCTTTGGTCTGTGACAATATTGTCCTATATTATTTGATGCCATTTTGTGCTGCTGTGTTAAGACATTGTAGGTTCATTGGTCATTACATGCGTTAATTAATTAATTATGAACATCTTTGACCAGTAGTATCAATGAAGATATATCATATGGAAATGACATACGAAGTAATTGTTCCGGAGCCGTACTTGGTTTCTGGCTTAATGCAATAAGATAGAAGATGCTCATTGGACGAATTGAATCACGCATGACCTTCGTCACTGCCATTGAAGGAACGTATTTGACTGCTTATGAGGCAGTTAAGCTTTGCGTATGACTAGGCTATACTGTGTTTTAGTGGGTATGGACAATGCTTTTTTCTGCATGGCGGAACGCGCAGCAACGGGGTTCCGGCACCTTTTTTTCAATAAATAAATAACAAAAATGGTAATTCCGCAAAAACTCTGGAATTGGAAAAAAAACTTGTCAATTTCAATTTTTTACATTCTAAAACGAATAAGTAAGATTGTGATCATTGTGTCCTATCAGATTAATTTTATTCGGTAACTAATTTTAGCGTCATTTCTTTCGACAATAAAGCCTACGGATGCATTCCGGTGTAAAGATTTCAAGTTAACCCCCATTTCAGGTTACCCCCGGTAATCTGAAATCGATTTCAGATTACCCCCTCCGTGTTCACATTACCCCTTCTCTGAATGAGTCACAATTTTAAATTGTTATGCTTTCAACTAATGATAACCAGTCTGTTTAATAAAACACTTGACACATATTATTGTAAGATAGAGGCTTGTTTTAACGCGTGAAAAATATATAAAAATCAAAGAAATATAAATTGTGTGAAATCAGAAATACACGAAATCAAAGTGCATCACATTGTTACATATAAACATAAGTTAATAACGATTTAGCCTAGTAATTACAACATAAATATACAACAACTAGGGATATAACTTTTGACTTGATAATTCAATCCTCTACTTAAATCGTCAAAAGTAACAAGAAGACTTAGCAAATGCTGCAGTTTAAAAGATGTGGTATGCCCTGTATGCTCCTGTTTGTAGTCTTCTGGTAATTATGTGATTTTACCTGGGAGTCCCGCAGCTTGTCGCAGAATCCTGCTCCTTTTTCCAGGCTTGGGACTGGCACTGCTAAACTGCAAGGCAGTGAATTAGTTAGTTACCGGGGGGGGGGATAACTTGAAATCAATTTCAAGTTACCGGGGGTAGCCTGAAGCTGATTTCATATTACCCGGAAATCGATTTCAAGTAACCCCCCGGTAACTTGAAATCGGTTTCAAGTTTAGGGGGAGGGGTAAGGTGAATTAAGGTAATTTGAAATCGCTACACCGGCACCTTTTTCCGTGCGTTCTGATACAGGCATTGGGTATTGATTAGAACTGACGGAGTGAATAGCCAGTCATAGGCTTATATGCCAGCGGGAACGTATGTTTTTTCTCTCGTCTTTGTAGGGTTTCTGCCTGTATATCTTTTTCCGTGTGCCTGTCGCTGTTCTGTTTGCGACTATACTGTAACTACTCGATAGGCCAATATATTATACATGCATTGAAATGGAAAACGATGTTCAAAGGAAGCAGGCGAAACCAATTCTACAACGGGTTCCGAATGATCTATAATTTGTACAAATGTCTCTTTATGGCACCATATGGAAGTGAACTCCCTGCAATTAGGACAATTTGAAAATAAGGCATTAACTAATGCACTGCTGTCCATTCTGTTTGGGCTTCGGAACCATTTATGTTTGAAATTATTTCTATGGAACCTGATCTTAACAAAACATTGTACTATATGCCTATAGCCGTGAAAAATGACAGAAGCAGGTTTACTATTCGTGTCCCAACTGCTAGATTTTTTATTATTGACAACTGAAAGTTCGATTATAATTGTTTCAGCTAATATGGGACGATGTTTTGATAAGTTGATTTATCCGTTATTTTAATGCGATTTTTAACACAACTATATATATATATATATATATATATATATATATATATATACATACATACATACATATATATATTATACGTATATCGCCGTCATTCACAGGAGTAAGGTATTTGACCGAGTCCATGTTCCCGGTCGTGAATATGATCCACTATTTCTTTGCGAATACTCTGATTGAGAATGTAATCAAATTCAATCAAACAATCATTCTAGATCTGAAAGCAAATAACCTGAGAACGGAAACGTAGCATGTGCTAGTATACCTGCTATAGATATAGTGACCCGCAAATGTATAAAACTGTATATCGTGACATAAAAGCTTAAACAGCTTCTACCGAACTGCAGCCATGGATGGTCACATATGGGCTATTAATAATTTAGCCAAGCAGCGCATCTAAATGACACCTTTATTCAATTTCCTCACGGAACCGTTGTCTTCTCACGGAACACTATGCATGGGTTCGGCGGAACGCACTTTGGGAAACGCCGAACTATTGAAGCGAAGATAAACCGATGAGATTTAGGCCTATTATGTATGAATGCACTCTACGTATGGACATGTATGTTACGTCTATGGGAAAGTGAGCTGAGTTTCAAATCGCTTGAATGCATTGTGAGAAAATCAGAATGGTCCAAGTTTTCGCATGTAGCATATATATATATATATATATATATATGCAGTCTATATTCTTATAGTAATATACTATTATTCACTTTTTATATGTGAAATATAAGCATGGACGCGTATGATTACGTGATGATAATGATACTATGGCATTTACCCACGAGGTAATTATACAACCTGGCATACAATCTTAGGCCCTGTGGCACATGGCTTTGGTTACTGGCCATGGCAGGCTGAAATCAACATCTATCGTCGTGCTAACAAGCTTGGATCACACGTTTTCCTTGGACGAGACTCAAAGCAAACAAAGGCTTGCATGCACTTTTCGGCAAAGCCACTGCACAACATCGTATAGATGGAAGAACGAGCATCCTAAGGGTGGATACAAATTTTTGCACTGAATTTCACATGATTCAGCTTGTCAGTTGCTTATAGTCACTCTGCTTCCGTTTGCCTCTGTAGCTGTCACGGCATATATGTCTGTCTGTCTGTCTGTCTGTCTGTCTGTCTGTCTGTCTGTCTGTCTCTCTCTCTCTCCCTCTCACTCCATTACCCTACCTCTCTCTTTGGTCACGATATATTTCGATAGAGCTAACGTTGTAGAAAGTTTAGAAGAGAATCGGCAACCGTGCTCGTCTGTCTGCCTGACTTTCTGCCTGTCTGTCTGTCTGTCTGCCTGCCTGCCTGCCTGTCTCTGTGTCCCACAGCGCATTTCCTTGGCAACCATCAATTTTTGACACAGTATACGCTGCGCAAAAAATGTGTCCTCGGGCTGTGCACGTCGTCCGTTCTTAAGTACGAACTTATCATCGTTGATCGAGTTACTGACCTCTTCCACGTTTGTTCTTTAATTTGTCTATTTTGATATTTTTACACAGAATTATTTTTAGTGGTTTTTTCTTGCTATATTTTGAGTAAAATTCACATCAAAATATATAGAGAGGCCGAGTGAGAGAAAGAGGAGTGAGAGGGAAAGAGGAGAGAAAAGGAGAGAGAGGTGAGAGTAGCACAGCGAGAGAGACAGACAGCCATGCAGACAGACACAGAGACTGTAAGACAGAGATAGAGATAGAGAGAGAGGGAGAGACAAAGAGAGAGAGAGGGAGAGAAGGACATGCACACATCGCCAAAAGCAATACTCCGTTTTACAGTTTCGCGCTCATAACCGATCATGCAGAGGTCTATATAGCATCAGAAGGTGCTTCGCGAGCATAGCTCTACAACAGCTGTCCATGGCCAAACAGAGGGCTTACATTTCTACAGACTGCACTGACCTTTACCCCCGAACACAACTTAATCAGCAATCTGCTGTTGCAAGCGTCAGCTTACACTTGCGTATTATTGTTCATGGCTTACGGCAAAACCCAAAAAACCTGGACTTCTAGGCCAGCTGCCCCTCCCCCTTCGCTCAACTCTCTTGTCAATCAACGTAGGGCATGGAGGTAGAGGTTTGCCCTCTGAACCCGTTCATCAATTCGAATGGAGCCAGGGCTGTGCTGCTGCAAAATGACGGGGTTGATGCTCTGAGGCGCGATTGGCGTGAACTCAAAGTAGAGGAGGTCAAGGGTTTAATGGTCAAACTGCAAAGTCAATCGCCGCGTGCTTGATGTAAACAAACAAAACGAATTGTTTACAAGTAAATAAACTGTAATACTGTTAATTATTACGGCGTACAGGTTACATTTAAATGAAAAGTTGATCAGTAAGACTGCATGCGTTTGAGAATGCGTTATATAATGCAAAATAAGTATAGTGTGTTAGAAATGTGAAGTTTTGCATATTGTGGTGTATACTAGGTATATACATAGTATCCATTAGGGTGCTTCCATCCATAATGTAAAAAAATTAAGGTTATTTATTTTTATTTCTCCAACCCACCATTCGGTGCCACTTAGCATGAAATTGTATATCCGAAATATTTTTTAATTTGAACAATGTTTAGGACTTGACCAAACGATTTTTATTATTCTAATTAAAAAATTTTATTCAAAATTTTTTAATAGTCCATTTAAGGCATAATACATTATTTTATGTACCAGATTTAGTCAAAGGTCATTGGTCATGTGGCCAACAGCCATCTTGTAGGATTCATGTTTAAGCAACAATAGTTTAATATTTAAACTTATTACTCTGTTTACATTTATCATCATTTTAAAATCTTCAATAAGGAATTTTGAATGTTGGTAATATTACATTGGCCAATGCACTTTGTAATTCTTTTTAATGCTACACTGGGATGCAAGATCATGCACGACTTCACAGCACCTGGAAGAGTGAAAGTTGACAGATTTCCCATTCTAGTTCCATGGTCAAAACGTCATAAAGCTGTTATCTGTTCCAAAACTCCATGACGGAACAGCAGCTACTATGGCTCGCGAAATTATATAGACCATAGATGAATGGAGATTACAGGACCATATCAGAGGTTTATGTTTTGACATTACCGCTTCAAATACAGAAGTCAAAGGCGTAGTATGTGTCAGGCTTGAGCAGGAATTTCGACAAGTTTTAAACGTAGCTTGCAGCACGACATGTCAGAAATCATGTTGGAACGTGTCATCAGCCTCCATGATGTATCAAACTCAGTAAATTCACAGAGTACTAGCCTCATATCAATGAGAGTAAATTTTCCACAGCAATGGAAGATGAGAGCATGGCATCTGTAATTTCTCCGTGGAGAAAGAATATCATAAAATTTACTGTTTCTCAATTGAACGAATTTCACCCTTGAGATGACTATCGTGAACTTTTGGAGTTCACTATCATTTTCTTTGGAACAGTTCCTCCTCGAGGTATAAATTTCTTGTATCCTGGAGCAGTTCATTGTGCTTGTTGGATGGCAAGGGCTATTTATTTACAAACATGTGGTTGTTCCATAGCCAGTTTCCATTGACTCATGAACCAAAGTTATCTCGTCATGGATCATCTTATGACAAGCAAGTCTGGGATCACTTGAAAAAAGCATCTATGTTTGTAACTTGTATATACGTGAGATACTCGTTCCAGAGTCCATCGGCAACTATAGCTCCTAGAAATGACCTTGCTCTTCTCCGTAAGTTGACTCTGTTTGAAGACAAGGATGTCGCCACAACACCATTCAGCCGCCATCTGTGGTAGTGTGGTATCTGTATGAGCTTGGCTTTCGTTGACAAGAATGTGTCCTTCGACGAAAAGTGAATGATGCCCTGAAACAAATCGATGGTTCTGACAATCCTCTAAAACGCAACTTGCCATTCAGTGAGCTTGTGAACAAGGATTTGCGCGATTTTGTCACAAAATTAACCACGAAATTCTTCTGGATTCCAAACCTGGATGAGACTTTTCTGGAACTCGATCCAAGCGAATGGGAATAGCAGTCAGACTATAGCAGAAGTCTGGAAACTTGTTTCTCCTTGAAAGTCGTCAATGATCTGGCTGAGCGTCGAGTTGCCCTCATTCAGGAATTCGACTCTTCCATTACCAGAAATGAGGAGCAAAAGCAGTACCTCCTACAGGTTCTTGAGCACCATAGAAGCTTATTTTCAGCTCCAGCCAAAGCTGCAGCCATTGTGCAAGCCAAGTCACAGTATACTATCATATAGCAGCAAACAGTTGCACTTTAACAACAGTCGAATATTGACGAATCAATTAGCATTTTGTAAAAACCTTGAGCGATTTGGTCAAGTTCTAAATATTGTTTGGTTTTAATAAAAATTCAACTGCATCATTTGTAGAGCTAGTGAAACAGAACGGTGGGTTGGAGAATGCCTTTATTTAACTTTTTATTTTTAGAAGCACCCTAGTATCCATGCAATACAAAATTGGAACCAAAGGTGTAACAAGGTTTCGAAAAGTGGGGGCATAATTTGCAAAATATTATGCGAAGCGCAACAAATTTTTGCTTGCCCCCCCTCTGTTTTGAATTTTGCCCCCCCTCCCGAAATTTGAAAAATGGGGTGCACGAATTATTTTACCTTAAGTTATCTTAAAGTGCCATTGGAGAAACATAAAAAGAACCGATTTGGGGGCACATGGGGGCACTGAGCACTAAAACTGGGGGCTTTGCCCCCTCCCAGTTTTGAAAAGGAGGGGGGCAGTGCCCCTGTTGCCCCCCGCTTGTTACACCTCTGATTGGAACGATATCGTGTTACACATTTCTGTACAATACAACTGTAATTTGACAATGCCCTCCTTACAAAGTTCAGATGAAGGCCTATACTTTGACGCCTTGCAACCATCAAGAGCCATAAACAGACTGGATTGTCACACGACTTTAAGTATAGTTTACTTTGATCTACACAGTCGAAAGCAACAGAGAAGTCTTGCAATAGCGAATGGAATATGCTAATATACTGTACTTTATTCGCAAATCACCAACATCATCATCGCTCTTCAATATCAACATCATTTGTTCCAAATGTATACATTATAACTATAATTTCCTGTGTTTTTTTACCGTCTCTGCATAATGCATATTCATGTTTATGTTTTATTACGACTTGGCAGTTACATAAATTACTATCGAGAGTGCGGATGTACTTACTTTCATTCTTAAGAAAATAAAGGTGACACGTCGTGCAGCAGAGATGAGGACTAAAGCCGTCGAGTCAGCCTAAAGCTAATCGAATATCGAGTCCACAGATTGCATCAAATCACGAATTGGCTTAAGTAGAGCTCGTATATAATCTGGAGTGGTTGCAGTATGCTTGCGCTAAAGTATTCTACGCCTATCAAATGATCTGTTTAAAAATCTGCGGACCTTATTGAGTGTTAGCAACCAAGACTGTTATTTTTCTTCAAAGTTCACTGCCGTAAAATATCCTGACATACATAGAAAAAATGAGCAAACAACTAAAATAATAAACGGACGAATGAATGAATTAACATGCAGGACAAATAGATAAATAAACAGACGAATAAATGAAAAATTGGTGAGTGAATAAATAGGCGAACAAATATCTGAGAATTAAGATGTTGCCGGAACAGATTACGTCAAAGAAATATTTCCGCCGGAACGAAACGTTTGATCGTTCCCCTAAGATTTCCGGGGTCTGGAATAGATCTGGGAAACGGGAAGGAAGCTGCCTGGGTGGGTGTGCATGGAAGTGGGGTGAGGACGGAGCTGGGGGGTTTAATTAACGACGCTCATCCGGTGCTTGTATACAGCTCGCATGCGCTCTGTGGCTCCTAGGAGTCTTAAAGTGGATATCTTTTCGTCTATGATCAGCCAGTGAGTAAGCGACTTAGAGACAGTCAGATAAAGACAATAGTTTTAATACACATGCAAATGATAAACATACAGAGATAGAGAGATGGAAAGCATGTTTAATAAGCAGGCAGGTATGCAGAGCTTACAAGCAGACACAAAGCGATGCAGAGGTATAGAGACCAATAGATAGGCAGTTTTTATATACAGGAAAACGTTACATCACGCAGACAGTCAAACAAACAACCAGACATACAGCAAAGAACACGTTGTTTATAAATAGGTAAGCCAACAGACAGATAGACAGACAGACAGACAGACAGATGGACGGACGGACAGACAGACAAGCATGATTAGCAGGCAAGCAATCGGACGGGCGATAGGGCGGGCGATAGGGCGGGCGATAGGGTGGGTGAGAGGGTGGGTGAGAGGGTAGGTGAGAGGGTAGGTGAGAGGGTGGGCAAGCATGGAGAGACAATGCACGTATAATTGGCGGCAGAAGCTCGTCAATCTGTTTCGCGTTACACGCGCCCTCACAAACTGACGAAAGCCACACGACATCTGGCGAGTGATGCGCGACTAAACACCAGAAGGAGCCACCCCACCCAACCCCACCCCACCCAACCCCACCCAACCCAACCCAACCCAAATCACTCAGATTGTATCTCTGAATCTCTCTCTGTCTGTGTCTCTGCCAGTGTGTTTGCAAGTAAAACTACACCGGACAGAGTTACAAGGTCAAAGGTCATCACACCCAGAGAGACAAAAATTAATGATTCTGGCAGTGGAAAAAAGACACTGAATGGCTGTTTTCTGGAGAGCGGACGGACACAAGCAATGGAAACTCTTTCTCATGCAATGCGATTGTACCCTAATTTTCATTTGCACCATATACTATGCAGATTTAGTCGTTGTTACGTATACCTCTCCTGCCACTGGGCAATGATCGACTACTCTCGTGTACGGCGAGGGTTTCGTTTCAGTGAAGCGACGGAGAACTTAACCCAGAAATGTTGGCGGCCCAAGAACTAATCACTACCAGACTGTAACGCAGGTGGAGCCACATACATGTACTCCTCCATATTTAACTGAGCTAGAACTTGGGTGATTTCGTCAGATCATGGCATTATGTTCATAGCATCTGGACAAGACCTTGACTGTGTTTGTCGACCCTCAGTACTGAACAAACAAGCAGCATGCATGTATGTATGCATGCATGTATGTATGCATGTATGTTTCTGAACATTCTTAAGATGCTGCTGGGAACATTACAAATGTTTTCCTTGCCACGCAATAGAACGCATCACCCATGCGCTATCCCGAATTGAACGAGAGGGAGGAATCAAGCTGCAGCCTATAGGATAAAAACAGTCAATGCACTTAATAGTTATCTTGAAGAGGCGCTATATAAATTGTATTGATTGATTTCACTGCCGAGCTTTATTATTTTCTGTAAGTCTTGAAAGTCTGTTATCAGTGTGAACTTAGGAGTCATCTGCTTCAACTTCCTGCGTGATGTATATATATAGGCTGACGTTGCACGACTGTTGATTTATCTGACTACATTGAACTTCCCACAGTTTGACGATCATTGGCTGAGGTTTAACCTATAGTCGATTCTGGGAGCGCTCCGGAGTAGGTTCTTCAAGGGGTGCTATATAAATGCTCAGAATGAATGAATGCAAAACGAGAATCGTCAGCTGAGATCTTGTTTACTGAGGCAACGGTATGCTAGAGCAGGTATTATACTAGATTAGATCAGGTGATTTCAGACGAGATTAACTAGACGGGATGCTCCAGGTCCAGCAATCGCAACGCAACGAGTTTCCAGTTCTTTTGTTGTTTCCTCCAGGAGTCTATAACGTCGTGCGTAGAAACCGTCAAGCCGCTCTAAATCCTTTGATGATAGCGGCGTGTTTGATGTCAAAGCGCCGCCTCGCGCAACTCTGCAGCGACGGATGGTCGGGCATAACGCACGTGTCACTTCTCGGATAATACACGCATTAATTTAGTCAAATCTGTCGTTATACGGCAGACACGTTATATTAATGTGGTTTGACAGCCTCTGAGGTAATTCAAACGCTGTTGTTATTTTATGCTTAACACAACAAATGTCGACTGAACTTAATACACTCCTATTGCTTAAACCTACTGCAACGCGGTTGAAATTGTTCGACTTTGCGTAATATAAACGCACATTTACAAGGCGCCCCTTCAAGATATGTACTCAGAGGCTCTCTCTTCATTGGCCTATGATGATGAGTAATGTCTTTACAAACCAATAATATAAATCAGCATGCAAAACTATGTGCAGTAAGCTGAAGAGTCACCAGCGGTTGCTCCATGCACACGCGTGGTATTATAGCCAAAGGATTCCCGTCGACAGCTGATAGATGGAATAGATGTTTAGGGTCTCTGAACCAAGTTGCATCTATAGAGTATATAGAGCGATGACTGGTGACGACGTTCGCAACTATACTGAATGCATTGGAACATTTTATCATCCAAAAGCATCATCGACGCTTTAAAAATTTGTTTAAACGTCATAGCGGATGACTATAGAGATCTTTCTTGAATACGTCGATTTTAAGTTCAACAACTTCACAGGCGGAGTCAATTGAAGAAGAGGGGGTGGAAGAAGAAGAAGAGGAAGGAGATAGAGAAATAGCTCGGTCATCCCCTTTGACTAGAGGGGGACATCACTGAAATCGGTTTTGACTTAAATTGCCTGCAGAAATTGCAAAGTAGAAATGGCAATGTTAGAACTGTTAAAAGACGCGACGGATGAGAATAGGAAGAGCAATGCGGAAACAGTGCTAAAATTTGCAAAATTGTGCATAGAAACACTAAGAATAGTGCTTGGAAAAGCGAAAAATAGAAAAGAGCATAATCGATTATTTTAGATTTGAATACTGAAAATCATCTAAAAAGACTGGTGGTCATAAAGTGCTGTTTAAAACAGTCGTCATCTAGAACCTCAACTGTGTTGAAGTCTCCCTTCTCAACGCCGTGATCCGTTCACGGACTTAAAATAGCTAAATGAAGTCCGGATATATATCGTTTGATCATAACTATATTTCAGTCGGATAATAAATTTGCTGTTCGTGCTACCAGGGGCTAAAGAAGAATTCTAGAAACAATGCATTCCTCTCACAATGCGTTTTAATGTTTGAAAACGACATCCGTTGCCTGCATGTGTCTACAGTTCTCTTAAATCCAATCTAACTCTTCAAAATGTTGTGACGTTCTGCCGCCCAAGCGCCTGCCTAGCTCTCGGACGGTGTCGACTCCAGCTCGCTGACACGTCTATAGTCGCCCGAGTCACTTTCTTACCAATCTCAGTGTCAAATGGTAGCTCTCTATATCCACCAGGATGATCGCTCTTACCAGCATAGATTAAGGATGGGCCTCTTCTCCAAGAAAGGTAGCACTGTTCAAATTAATCACGAGGTCTGACTGACTCTGCCTATTCTGCGGTCGCCGGATGGGCAACGTTCTGAGGATGGCCGTACTCAAAACAGGGTTCATAACCATACCGGCAGGAGTCTTCCTCGCCTTGCATACCTTCCAAGCTACTACCCTCTTCTTCCTCTCTACCTGATGTCGTACCGTTCAGCATCTTGTGACTCTGAAACTATCGGTTATCTATCCGTTTAGTAACTCAGGTTAAGATACGCGGGGAAACCGCGACCAAAGACATTGCGACAACACACGCAAATCGACAGAATGCTGGTAAACGGGGGGGGGTAAGTATGACCACGTTAGGTAGCCAAGTATAGATATTTACGGAAAGCCGCAAATAGAAAAGAATATGCGGAGACGCCCGCAATTGATCAGGTTTTCGGCACCAAAGGGAACTTTCTCTGTATCGATTGCACCAATGGGGTCACCCTCCCCGTATTTATCGAACGTATTTATGTTTCCCAGTATGTGTCAACGACTTCACCGGTAGCTCTCTCGGCCTGTTTCCAACGGCTTCACGGGGCCGCCCTACCCGTCTTTTAACCAACGTGTTCACTGGAGAACTCTTCCCCTATATTGTCTCAACGGCCGCCGTAATCTGTCTTTCTCGATTATAATCGCACCTCGTGGATTTACCCGTTACATTGTATCCACGGCCACCGAGGCCTCTCGATATAAACGTTCGGGGCTTTACCCGATCTCTGTCATTCATTTATTTCCAACGATCGGGTCTCTACACACGCTCGAACGGCACCCAGACCTGTGAACATTTCTGACGGTCGGTCTTTCCCCCTCAGTCTGTTGACTCCTACGATCAGGGCACGGTCCGTCTTGCGATCGACGGCAGAGGGGCCCACCCCACCATATAAGCGAAAAACAGCACCGACCTGACCGCGAGAGCGGCTGTCACTAGAGGTCGTATTTATATGGGAAACACTCAACGATCCCTGGAGCGGTACGAGAACCACTCTTACGTATGAAGCAGTACGAACCACTGTTCCACATATATAGCGATGCACCGTATGTCAGGCTATACTCAAGCCAATTGATGTGTCTGCAAGCTATGCAATGAACTAAAAACCGCCGATCGGTCCTCCCGGCTATACCAACACTGTAAGAAAATACACGTTAAAATAACGCTATGGCGAGCCGATTATTTGAATAAATCATTCATTCTAGCGTTGTGGCCTGTCCGCCACAATATGTATTCATCGATAAACAGTCATATATCCAGCAATGTTATGGTCATCATCTTTGTATCATTTCCTCATAAGATCTTGAATATCTTCATTTATCTTCATTTGCATGCCTCCATATCTGCATTTTGCAGTGCCGCAGTCATGGGGCAGAGTCAACGATGTACTGCATGGCAATCTGGCAAGCGTTGTAATATCCGAGGTGAAGTGTAATTATTTAGCTATATCTTATTTACGATTATACACGCTGCAACTCGAATTAGTTGACTCGATATATGTATATTTTTAGACTTAAGTCATTTTTATCTTTCGTTGTGCATTCTCCAATTAACTTACAGCACTTCACTCGAGTTATAAAATATATTGTCAATATTGGTAGTTAAAGAAGACGCAGAGAAAGCCTGCGACGGCGCGAAACAAGTGCTTTGCGTTTTTAACGAAATAATTGCTTTAAGTTAATAATAAATTGAAATCAATCTTTAGTTTTGCAATTGAAGAGCCAATCGAACGAGCAAAATCAATAGCAGTTGTCCCACGTCCATCATGTCTAGCTACCTGCCTGTCTGTTTGTCAATCTCTCTCGCTCCATCTCTCTCTCTCTCTCTCTCTCTCTCTCTCTCTCTCTCTCTCTCTCTCTCTCTCTCTCTCTATATATATATATATATATATATATATATATATATATATATATATATATATATATATATGTATATGTGTGTGTGTGTGTGTGTGTCAGCCTGATCAAGTGTGTCTGTGTACCTGTCTATTTGTCTGTCTGTCTGTCTATCTGTCGACTTTGTTCTCTGTTTTTCGCACAGCTTATTAATCAACCTGCATAGTGAAAGTGTCTGGTTATCTATCCGTTTAACTGTCTGCTTGTCCGCTGGTCTGTTTGTTTGCGTGTCAGTCGTCCATTATCTCGAATTCATATCTCTCATTTTCATCCAAGAACTTTTCCTTCTCTGCTCCATCCTCATTTGTTTACACGCAATCCCTTCGGTGGGAGATTGCAGCGACCCTAGCGGCCAAGGATGAAACCCGCGTTGGATTCCATCTCCTTCTAGCGGCCGGGAACGGAAGGAATTTCGTCGGTGCAATCAAGACCTCGGGAAGTGATTGACGACCGTTGCAAATTGATTGCAACGCTGGAACCCCTGTAATGGGCCATGGAAGATGGCTGGGAATTGGTGGAGGAGGTGCATAGGGCAAATGGGAAATTGGGGAAGGCGGAAGACTGCCATAAATCATGGTTGGGTTGATTTGTGGCCGGATATGCGTTTCTGGGTCGCGTGAATCGCGATATCACGTAACCGCCGGGTGGGTAGGGGAGGGCGATTTCTGTGTTTGATTGCGTTGATGGAATGCGGGCGTTTTATGAAACATGAGTTTCATTAGACTCAGGAAGGAAGGAATGAAGGAAGGTCGGCAGTTGTTAGGCGGCGATGTTTCACTTAAGACATCACTCAGAAGGAACTCGAAAGATGTAGCCATACTTAGTAAGAGGCAGACGGATGAACGGACGGACGAAGGCACATACATTGTTAAATGGTGCGATGAAAGTTGAGATTTCTCTGTGAAACAATGGTTTCGAGGTGCGCAGAAGTATATTAGGGGGTGTTGATCAGTGTGCAGGTGTGGCGAGGCAGAAACAGAGGCAGAGACAGAGGCAGAGACAGAGACAAAGACAGAGACAAAGACAGAGACAGAGGCAGAGACAGAGACAAAGACAGAGACAGAGGCAGAGGCAGAGACAGAGACAGAGACAGAGACAGAGGCAGAAACAGAGGCAGAGACAGAGACAAAGACAGAGACAAAGACAGAGACAGAGGCAGAGACAGAGGCAGAGACAGAGGCAGAGACAGAGGCAGAGACAGAGACAAAGACAGAGACAGAGGCAGAGACAGAGACAAAGACAGAGGCAGAGACAGAGACAGAGGCAGAAACAGAGACAGAGACAGAGGCAGAAACAGAGACAGAGGTAGAGACAGAGACAGAGACAGAGGCAGAGACAGAGACATAGACAGAGACAGAGGCAGAGACAGAGACATAGACAGAGGCAGAAACAGAGACAGAGACAGAGGCAGAAACAGAGACAGAGACAGAGGCAGAAACAGAGACAGAGACATAGACAGAGACAGAGGCAGAGACAGAGACAGAGACAGAGGCAGAAACAGAGACAGAGACAGAGGCAGAAACAGAGACAGAGACAGAGGCAGAAACAGAGACAGAGACATAGACAGAGACAGAGACAGAGACATAGACAGAGGCAGAAACAGAGACAGAGACAGAGGCAGAAACAGAGACAGAGGTAGAGACAGAGACAGAGACAGAGACAGAGGCAGAAACAGAGACAGAGACAAAGGCAGAAACAGAGACAGAGACATAGACAGAGACAGAGGCAGAGACAGAGACATAGACAGAGGCAGAAACAGAGACAGAGACAGAGGCAGAAACAGAGACAGAGGTAGAGACAGAGACAGAGACAGAGACAGAGGCAGAAACAGAGACAGAGGCAGAAACAGAGACAGAGACATAGACAGAGACAGAGGCAGAGACAGAGACATAGACAGAGGCAGAAACAGAGACAGAGACAGAGGCAGAGGCAGAAACAGAGACTGAGGTAGAGACAGAGACAGAGGCAGAGACAGAGGCAGAGACAGAGGCAGAGACAGAGACAGAGACATAGACAGAGACAGAGGCAGAGACAGAGACATAGACAGAGACAGAGGCAGAGACAGAGGCAGAGACATAGACAGAGACAGAGGCAGAGACAGAGACATAGACAGAGACAGAGGCAGAGACAGAGGCAGAGACATAGACAGAGACAGAGGCAGAAACAGAGACAGAGACAGAGACATAGACAGAGACAGAGGTAGAGACAGAGACAGAGGCAGAGACAGAGGCAGAAACAGAGACAGAGGTAGAGACAGAGACAGAGACAGAGGCAGAGACAGAGGCAGAGACAGAGGCAGAGGCAGAGACAGAGGCAGAGACAGAGGCAGAGACAGAGGCAGAGACAGAGGCAGAGACAGAGGCAGAGACAGAGGCAGAGGCAGCGGTGTTAACAGAAAGACACGTAGGAGGACGAAGGATAATGCACAGAGGTACATTTTCCAACGAAGAGAGGGGCATCTGTATGGCTGAGTGCATAGAGTTTTGCATAAATACTAGACACTGATACAAAGGCATATCGTATGACAGAAGACAACAATGCGAAGCCAGAGACAGCAAGAGATATAGAATAATAAACACGGATACACTGAGCGATATAGAACGAGACGGACAGACAGAAGCACATAGATTTAAATGTGAGAAGAAAGATAGACGATGATAGATAAGCAGACAGACAGACATATACACACAGATATACAGGCAGACAGACAGACATATACACACAGATATACAGGCAGACAGACAGACATATACACACAGATATACAGGCAGACAGACAGACATATACACACAGATATACAGGCAGACAGACAGACATACACACACAGATATACAGGCAGACAGACAGACCGAGATATAAACAGATACAAAGAAGAGACCACAAAACGACAGAAGCAGACAAAGACGGAGACGAAGACATAGACTGACGCAGGACATGATATAGACAGAGAGTCTGAGGGAAAGAGCGAGAGACAGACAGAGAGTGAGAGACAGAGACAGACAGACAGACAGAGATACGCAGAGAGAGATATAGAGAGAGAAAGAGAGAGAGAAACAGAGTAAGAGAGAGCGAGAGAGAGTGAGATACAGAGAGAGACAGACAGACAGACAGAGAGAGAGAGACAGAGACGGACAGAGACAGAGAGAGATAGGAATCCCATCTTATCAAATGATTTATTTAGCGCCATTAAAGTTGGTATGACGTCGATAGATGCAGATCGCTTTAGTGAAATCAGAAATCATGGACCGTAAAAGAGATCGACTGAGTTTCCAAAGATCAACGTATACCTGAAGCAAGGCTGTATTATATGCTGCAACGGAAGAGAAGATGGAAGAAATGCGTCTTAAGTTTTGTATTATTATTTATTTTTCACCAATGGATGAAGTCCAGAGGGTGTATGTGGAAAAATAATAATATATATTATATATACTCTAGAGAAGACGCATGCATGCCTTTCTGTGACGGTAATAATCTTAGCACATGTCTGATTCTTAAAACTTGTAATAAGAATAATATGCATGATTAATATATTATTGTTGTCATATATACTATTGTTACTATTATTATTATTATTGATGATGATGATTATTATTATTTTTTTTATATTAGTATAATTATTATTATTACTATTATTATTACTAGTTCTCTGTCCGAAGACAGGCCAATGGACCTGACAATTATAGCAGTATTGTAATTATTGTTAGTGGGCCCCTCACTGGCATTACTAGCCTTCTACTGCTATTTCATCATTTCCTATATTTGCCAATATCTAATAACAAGCAATTCGGTAATGCTGAGCTGTTTGTCTTGTATAACTGTGCGTTAATAACTTGATCAAAGTTTATACACGGACAACAGCAAAAGAGAAAACTAGGGGATGCTGAGGGGTGTTTGAGCACCCTCCTGGACATAAAAGTTGACCCACACAATTGATACAATTTCAAAGAGTTTTTTTGAAGGAGTTCAAGGTCCTTTCAGTACGCTGCTTCACGCCTTCGGAGTTTGCAATATGAGCAGTCCACAGGAAAATGTTCTGGTTTCGCCTCTGATCGAGAGTAGCAATGTATTTGACACAAATGACCAAGGATAGTAGAAGCCATATCTCCGTATACGTGGTATACGTGGTATACGTATATCGTCATAAAATGACTGGAGTCAGAAACTGATGATGACGATGATGAGTATAGAGTATAGATAGGAAGCTAGTAGGTGACCAGTCTCCTCTGCAATTATTCATCCCGGTAGGACACCATGCCGTCTTGACACTATATGATGCTATTTCCCAGCCTCCTCCACCTTCTCCTCCTTCTCATCCCCCTCCTAGGACGAGCGAAATCCCAGATATCTTGGCACGAGTCGTCCACCGTTATTAGTTCACAGTCTAACGGCCGTCGTTAGTGTCAACAGCCGAACACTTGACAACGATGCTATTAGGAGACCGACGTCTACCGTTGGCTGCGTAGAGATTAGAGGTGCGGCGACGCTCGGCAGAGGGCGTTTATGGCAAGGAAATTGTCCCGTGAATACCGCAGTCGGACGGTTAGGACCACGCAAGCCGACGATGAAAGTCGAAGATAAGGCAACACACTCTCGGTGTTAGACGTAGGCCTAATTATTATGTCTTGTTTAATAGAGACAAGACTGCCCGTTAGAAAGTAAATTTAACCAGTGCGCATTAACTGTTATTATATAGACGCTCAACATTAGGACTTGCTAATAGGAGAAAAGGTTTAGGTATACGAGATGTGTATTCACTGAGGAAGTCAAGTAGGAACTGTGAAGATAAACCAGATGATTTCACAAATTTGTTCACAAATTTGAGCTTTGATTCTTTGAGCTTAACAATGGTGGGATAGATTATTGATTTAGTTAGGATTATTAATATGACTTAATTGATGAACGAGTAAAGTCATAAATGAGGGAACTACTTATATCTTTGTTGCTCTTAACTTTTTCTATGGTTTATATGAGCTCGTAAGTAAAACGATGTCTTTTTAAGGAAATTGTTGCAGACTTATAATCATAATATTGTGATAAATGTTGATCAAATTACAGATGCACTCGTAAGTAACAGGTACACCTCGCATAATCTTATGTTTTGTGTCATGTTAATATGTTTAGCACTTTATGCGTTCTGTTTCTCACTCTATGAGGGCGCTCGATAGTGCAGTGAATAGCGTGTAAACGTGAATTCGGTGTCAAAATATATTAATCAAGCCAACATTATATATATATATATAGTAAACGCGAATGCTATTGAAGCAACTTGTCTGCATTTTTCTACAGAAGTAGTCTGGTTACTCGGCTGAGTCCAGCGACCAGAGACACTTAACATAATAAAGTCTATGATGCGCTACAAAAGGAAGTGGCTTCTCCAAAATATCTGGGAAAATTTCAGCAATGGCCCAAGTGCTGTATTAATGCACGACTATAAATTATGACAACAAAGGTTGGTGAGCTTTTTGGCTATTATAGTCTTCCATGCAGGCCTTGTCAGAATGTGAAGAATTCGAAGAAGAGGATTTCAAGGAAGAAGAACGAGAAGAGGACCAGCCTGAGTCAACTATGGGTGCATGAGGTGTTCTCATCCTCGGTATATCATAATGGCGGGTGGCCAAACACTGGCCAATTTTAGCTGTCTCTCACCATTTCATCTTTCTGCCGATTTTTCAAGGCTACAAGTACTGTCTTCCAAAGCCCCTTCCTCTGGAATCACCGGCCCTCTTACCTTACCAGTTCCGGAGATGCCTTGGGACTTTCTTGCTCTCTTAGCAATGACGCCCTTTGAGAGCACTGCTGATTTTGACCGGCGCCATACAAATGTCCGATTACATTACATTACAATTTCGAAATGTCATAATAGGCCAAGACGAGCATTAGCATATAGGGTGGCTCGATAAATAAAAGAGCATTTTTATTGAGCCACCCTGCACAGAATGGGACCTAATATGACCTCATATGTATGAATTATCCTCGTATACGCACATGTCTGATAGTATACGCAGTGTCACAGATGACTCGCTTACTTACACAAGCGTAACGTGCCAGAAAGATAAGAGAGCCCGAGATAAGAGCGATGGCAGAGAAAGAGACAGAGGAAGATTGATACCGTTATCAGAAAGCATCAGCATTCATGTCAGCTGGTACGGAGGAGGAGGAGGAGGAAGAAGGTTGTGGGGTATAATTAATGGCAGTGCGGCGCCAAAGTGGGCCCTAAATTGCTCTGCGTTCGGGTAACGGTTCAGTGCGTATACGGGGCGTAGATAATCTATTATAAATCGGAGTTTCTGAGTACTTCGAATGCAAGCATGTCTTCGTTTGTCTTCTGCCGACACCCTTTGTATCTCTTTCCTTCGACATTTTTCACGTTTAGTGCATATGCGTGTAAACTAAATGAAAACAGTGAATTGAACTAAACATTGGCTACAGCACAAGATATGAATCATATAATGACAGCGTATACAGAAAAGAATGAACGCTATAATTATCATAAACCTCTGCACATCAAGTGGTACAAACTGACTGGAGTCGGGAACTGGTAATGATGTTCATCATGATGATGATCATTATTATAATTAGTAGTAGAAGTAGTAGCATTGTTATTAGTATTGTTATTATTATTATTATTATTATTATTATTAAAATCATTATTATTATTAAAATTATAATGATCTTAATGATGAAGATGACGACGATAGTGATGATGATGATAAAAAAATAATAACACTAATAAAGAATTAATTATCTTTTAATTATAACAAAAACAATAATCATAACAATAATAATCATAATAATAATTCTAAACAATGTGAAGATGATGATTTGACAATGATTGTGATGATGATGATGATGATGACGATGATGATGATGACGATGACGATGACGATGATGATGATGATGATGACAATGATGATGTTGATGACGATGATGATGACGACGATGACGACGATGACGATGATAACAATAACGATAACGATAGTGATAGTGATTATGATAATTTTAATATTAATAAAATATTTATGATGATGATGACACTAGCGATTAGTAAACTGTACTGTACGAATGCTGAGGCTGTTTTGAAACTTTTGTGCATTTTTGAGCTAATGTATAATTCTGCAGATATTGTGCTGCCTGTGAATCCATGGTCGAGATCAAATCCTTTCCGCGACCGAATTTTGCTCCTAAATGGAGGCCTACAGTCATAGTCTTTTGCTTACCGTAATGAAGTCATTCACACCGATAATATTCCCACCATACGTCGTCTATGCTAGTGTAGACTGTGTGGGAGCGGGCAGTGGACACCTTCCCTGATATGCCGAGGCTAAGACAACGAAGTCGCAACACGTTTCATGCGCGTGCTTGCTTTTCGGAGTTGACTTATGGCACAATAATTGTTCTACTTCTAAAATTAATAAGGCCTCGACAAATTTTCACTCATGTAAAATTGTAGGTTCGCCATTGATATATATATATATATATGTATGTATGTATATATATACATACATATATATATATATTAAGGACAATTAAATCATACTCGTCCCTCTGCCTCATTTTAACCATGCACGAGGGTGGCCTTGGCATCTGGCCTTCGCGGATGTCCAACGACCATTATAATTCCATTCATTCTGCCAAGTTATAAATGAGTGGTGTCTTATGGCTCACACTCCCCAAGAACCAACCCTCTGGGGGTAAATTCGTCTGCTCGATCCATACCGACCTCTAAATAGATTTGGCAGAGCACTGTACGATCACGGCTGCGGCACGCACTGTGTACCCGCGGCGATTCTGTTCCAGTTTCGCCGCAACCTCTTTACATTGCAGACGACGACCAAACTGCACCAAACGGGATAAGAACCAACAAAATCCAATCTAATCGTAATCAATAAACGTAGTTCACGGGATATTGAACTCCGATATTTACAGCATTCTGCATTAAGAAATTTTGTTGAAAATCCTTACACTGTTTCAAATTTCATAATTCGGAGCAAGAACCACTCAGACAGACAGACAAACAGACAAACAGACAGACAGAAACAGAAGGATGGTAGTGGCAGTTTAACGACATTATGTGGTAACAGAGACCATTAGCGTCGTCCTCCTCCTTTATCCAGGCTTGGGACTGGCACTGGCAGTGTACGACCAGTAGCGGAAGGACAAGCATACACCAACAAATACAGACAAAGACAGAGATGGACGAGGTGAGGGAGGAAGGAGGGAGGAAGAAGTATGAAGAAGGAGGGAGGGAAGGAGGGAGGGAATATAGAGGTCAGAGAGGCAAACACGAGATGTAGAAAGAAATACAATAGCAGAATATTATGACCAGCCTCTGAATCTGCAGCTGCAACTGGCATAAGATGTAATCTATGGATACAATTACCAGAACTTGACGTGGATGTATAATGATAAATGAATGGACAAACGGAAGGAGGTGATGTGTATATATGTATGCATGTGTGGGTGAGTGAATGGATGAATGAATGTTTGTCTAGGGGTGAATGCATGCAAGCATGGATAATGGATGGTTGAATGGATGGATGGATTGATGGATCGATTGATATATGGGATATATTAAGATATTAATTGAATAATTGAGTGACAGATACTGAATGAGGAATACTATTTTCATAAACCGATCCTCATTTGAGGTTTCTCATCGGCTGAAGTGCGATTTGCCTTTTGCCAACATGGGTCAACGATTCCCGCGGGTGCTGGAGGATGCATAGCCTCCCTCTCCTTGGACATGATCCAAGGGTGATTTCCCATCGTCCCGCTCCCCTTCGTCCAACATCCGCCCATCGTAAGCCGATCCTTGGCTTGATATCAGGAATTCTCTTCTGCACCCTAAGACACCGAGTGTAACCCTCTGATTGTCACCCACGTGGGGTGCAGTGCGTTTGCGTGGTCAGTCAGACGATGACCCGCCCTGACACTTATGCGCGGTCAAGTGGTCAAGGGGTCAGAGGTCAGTATTTCCTGGAGGTGAACCACGTCTAATAGAATACTTTTGACGGCGGGGTTGCGAGGAAGGTGAGGGGCCTGACATCGATGACACCAGTTGGGCGGATCAGGGTACCATGGGGTGTATTTTTATGGCCTGTCTCAGTGTCTCTCAGTTCAGGCTCATCTCCATCAACAACTTTGACCAAACACAATAGATGCCTAGATTAACAGCCATGCTCCATTTTATGGTAGAACCGTCATGGACTCGTCAGCAAGTATGATGAATTTTAAATAAAACGGAGAATTGTCGTATATTTCTCCTAGGCTTTCATCTCTATAGTGGCTGATCAATTATTATCACATCGGTTATGTAACAGATGTGAGGAGAAACTGTGCGACATCGTCGTCGGCAAAATCATAAATTCACAGTCAGTAAAATTAATACTGTGAGAAAGACACCTTTTGATGTTGCCATAAGACGTCTCGACTCTCGAGTCCTTTTAGTAGGTGCAAACAATGTAGATTGCAATTGAAATGGGTGGAAAATGACGGGACATTAAGCGAAGTTAAACAAAGGGAAGAAATAAGTCTACTTCACAGTATACAAACAAGAGCATTACAGGAGTCGGAATTGACACAATCAAAGCATTCAAAACGAAAAACTATGATCCGCATGCAAAATAATCAGCTTTAGAAACTCTTTGTGATGTTGTCGTTGTTGTCATGTTACTGCCTCTTCGTCTGATGATGATGATTATAATAGTAATCATATTGATAATAATAATAACAATGATAATAATGATAATAATAATAATAATAATAATAATAATAATAATAATAATAATAATGATAATAATAATAATAATAATAATGATAGTCATATTGATAATAATAATAACAATGATAATAATGATAATAATAATAATAATAATAATGAAGGACTGCAGTTCATCTCAGAGTTGGGTAGTCGAACGAGTGCTGCAACCCACGATCCAATGGAGACGTCATTTCTGTTCCAACGTATCTCGGTTGTTCTTCAGCGTGGGAACGCCGCCTGCCTCTTCGGGACATTGCCACCACTCACTTAGCTCGCCCACATGGGCGATAACAGCATAATATAATAATAATATTAATAATAATAATAATAACAATAATAATAATAATAAGTGCGCTCGAGACTGGATCAAGCCACCCACGTTTGTGCAACCAGATCTTGCCGAGAGATAAGTTGTTCCAGAAAAGCGAGCGACCAGTAATTACCTCGAGTAAACAAAATAATATTATTAATAATAATTATTATTATTACTATTTCTACCCCGAGGTACACATGACTCCTCAGAGTCTTCAATAATAATAATAATAATAATAATAATAATAATAATAATAATAATAATAATAATAATAATGATCATGATGATCACGATGATGATATCCTGTTGTCAGATACACTCGTGCATCCAATATATAATTATGTATGCCTGAGTATGCATCAGAGCATTTTTATAGCGCCATGTTTACGTCTCGAAAGAGCTGCACACGTTTATCTGTAAAAATACTATCTATGCGTGTAGCCAAACACTGTTACTGTTAGTTAAGTCCATTTTTAAATAGGCCTACTCAAAAATCATTAACAATACTCGTTATGACTAGATCTATTTATAAAGACTTTAGGCCTGAGTCTTTCTTTAAAAATTAATTCTAAATTCAGTAATGCAAGGCAAACCAATGTACACGTTACTACATCGGTTGGCGACAAATTCTTTTAATTACGGCAGCTTGCGAATCTAATTAGATCAGCTAAAGCAATCATTTCGATCAGACCGACGACTACACTCTCGTCCCGCGGGCGATCAAGTGCCAGCTGCCAGCGATAACGTCCCTCCCTGTCTCCCCTGGGGCCCCAATCCAACCTCCGTTGATTTCCACGCAGTACGTCGTACTACGCCCACGTCGTTACGCGGCATTAGCTATAGCCCCCCCGGTCTGACGCGGTAGCTGAGACGGTCGCTGGGGTGGCGGCGACCGATGCGTGGTCCTCGTGAGGCGGCGGCTTATCGGTCAGCCGGGACCGGTTGCTTGCCCTCGTCTGAGGCCCCTCGTTGGTCGTCGGCTCCCGTTAGATAAACATTGGTGTCGGGGAAAGCGGAACGAAAGCCCGTAATTATATCCCTCACTTGATCGGTAATAGGCGTTTGACGCAACTTGTTACGCCAGATATATACATGTATATTAAGAGCTATATGTTACCCGTCGTATATCAGGGCTATATACGTATCAGGTTATTATACAAGTATTACATCTTACGGGCTATTGATTCAGACTTACAGTATGCTTGCATTTGCCAGCAATAAATGCACTATAAATACATGCGATCATCCTTGTACACATACATAAATAAATACTTACCTACCTACCTATCTACATACAAATATACATACATACATACATACATACATACATACATACATACATTCATACATACATACATACATACATACATACATACATACATACATACATACATACATACATACATACATACATACATACATACATACATTCATACATACATACATACATACATACATACATACATACATACATACATACATACATACATTCATACATACATACATACATACATACATACATACATACATACATACATACATACATACATACATACATACATACATACATACATACATACATACATACATACATACATACATACATACATACATACATACATACATGCATGCATGCATACATTGCTTCACTTGGCATAATATAAAGAAGAATTATGCAATGACTTGCAACGGATGCCGTCCATTAATATCGCATCTGTTGGCTTTCTGACATAACAGGTCTCTAGAGAAGAGAAGAACAAGAGGCTGCAGAACAAAAGCCCAGAGACAGCCAAGTGTATCAAGCGTTCGCGACTTCATTTTCTTAGCCTTGGCATATTTAGCGACGATGGACAGCGGACTGTGTACGATCGATGTGCTCAGTTACAGCTGAGTTGACCAGAGGAGACGAATCTTCGAATTTGAACCCCATTCTCTCAATTGACGATCTATGAAGCACGTTAATTACTACACTCTTGATCATATCAGACAGGTCTATAGATCTATATCTAATTAGAGAGGTGCTCTGACTGAATGATATAAATTTATTTAACGACGCCTTCCAAAAGAATTGTAAACTTAAAAGATTAAAGATGAATTCTCTTAATTAAGAAGAGGTTTGTTCACACATCATTATAAGCCACTCTAAGGCGCTGTTTGAGTTGCTAGTGACATCTAGTGATTAAACGCGAATAAACTCGCCTCTAAAGATTTGAAGGTGCGCCGCTTGTGGCAGCTTGAGCTCTTGTTTAAACGCCCTTGTATAGCTACATGGCTGCGTTACGGCACTCAAGAAATTGTCCGTATATTAATAGTGCTCAACCCGATCTCAGCATAGCATGATGTAGCTTAAAATGTTCGTTGCTTCTCATGTAGACCGACGTTATGGTCTACTGGATGGAACGACTAGTAACGGGCTTGACAGACTACATTGGGTGCTGAAGGCATCATCGAGGCTCTTGTGCACAAGACTTAAAGCGCGCCTCTCTCCAAGTCGTATCTCTGACTCACTGTGTAATGAACAATTAATGCTTGTAAATGTTCCCCTGTAACGGCAAGTGCTGTGCTACGCTGCAATGGAAACTGTCATAATTAATCATTGTTATCTTGTTATCTATTCTAAAAAGAACAAGTACAAGTTTGATTGGACGTGGGACAAATATGAAATAGATTGGTTGGAATATTGGAGCCATTCTTACGCAGATGATGTTCAATCGTATGCGCATTTCATATCATTCGAGGCTTCTTCTGCAGTCCGAACAATGTCTCAAGCTGCAGATGCCCTTACTGCCTGAATGTCATAAAATCGAATGCGCCTTAATCCGCAGAAAACTCAGTATATTTTCCTCGGCACCCGCCAGCAGCGGAATAAGCTGGACTTGGAGTCGCTTTCTTCTGAATTCCCTAACTTTGTCTTCTCCACCTGCCCTGTGTCCTGGATCTGGGGTTGTTTTGGATCAAGAACTGTCTTTTGTGAAGCATATTTCGGCATTTACTCATTCCTTCTATCATTTCCAGTTCCTTGCGGGCTGTATCCCTCTCTCTCTCTCTCTCTTTCTCTCTCCTCTCTCTCCTCATCTGTGATCTTTGATTGGCGGTGTACCTGAATTCGGCCACATCTTCATGTACATGCGGGATGCCCTTCACTGGCTTCCGGTTCAGCAGTGCATTCATTATGGGATTCCCTCTATTGTCTGGCACTGTGTCTTGGGCAATGCGCCTGTCTTACTTCGGGATCTATTCACCTTAACTTCGGCTTGCTATGGCCGCCGATATCCTCGCTCGGCCTCTAGACTTTGTGGTTCCACTTGCTCACACTACCACCATTCAGAATTGGTTTTCGCAGTTGTGGGTCCCAGTGTTTGGAACAACCTCCCATCTGACCTGCGCTCTCTCCGCGCGACTAATCTGGCTCTTTCTATAAACTTATCAGGACTTTCCTTTCTGACCGGGTCTGGGTCTGGAGCGACTCTGAATAGATATCCTGAAGAGGTGTTATATAAACTGCATTGATTGATTGATTTGTTGACTGGAGTAATTAGTTGGTCGGGCGGATTGATTAGCGCCGACTGACTAATTATTACATAGAGTGCTTGATTAGTCTAATTGACTGGCTAGTTAGATGGAACTTATATGACGTGTCTGGCAGTCATCCTTAGGATGACCGCCAGACACGTCATATATATGACGTCCAGCTGTTCTAACGAACAGCTGGACACAGTGAGTGATCGTGAAACTAGACCTCGATTTATAACACAGACATTGAAAAAATGCTGCAGAGTTCTATTAAATATCAGTCGAATATAATTTTTTACACGATATGTCAATACAAGATGTGTACCATGCATTTAGAGACCGTCTGTTCATTATTGCATTTTAATTACTATTCTCCGTAGAATTTCCCGACTTCAAATTCAACCAATGCACCGTCACAAAGCGAGTAAAATGGGTCAACTTCGCCGAGTTAGTTTGCAAGTTGCGTAGCATGGCAGGAAGTTTGGCATTGGTAATTTGGCAGGGCTTACTTCAAAGGTAGAGTAATATCAGTTGAACCAGTCATTTAGAAAACCATCATAACATCCATTGAACTAATTTCCAAACTGAATATAGCATCAGTTGAATAACAACAGTTGAGCTTAAGTGCAACATCCGGCGATACACTTTCCATACAGCGTAACATCAGTTAAAATGCAACTTACCCTTTGAAAGATAATGAGATGTTGAAATGTGCTTTAGTATTACTATTGTCTTCCGAGGCTAATTCCGTCTTCTTCACAGATGGCAGTAAGTGATTTCACGAATCCCTGGTTTAACGTTTACCAGAAAGGAAATAGCTCTTCCGTAGCTGTTTAGAGAAATCGTTACACTAAATTAGTTGAGTGACTTGAGTCTTCAACCGGAACAGCTACTCTTGTCAGCTGATCCGTAGAACTGACTTAACGCAGATCGCTGCCTGTTTGAAATGATGCACCGGACTTTGAACCGCTGACAGTGCGTCGAAGAACATCTTCCCACTTCACCACTTCGCCACTGTGATAAACTGACTGAGACATTTCTTCATTGTTTTGCAAAATAAAACTGAATTTTGCCCTTATACGAATAAGCGGTCTTAAGTAATTTATGAATAGCCCTAAACAATGCGAGAATCGCTAACTGCGTTGACCATTTAAAACTGAAAGGATCTGTTATATATAAATAAGTTATACTTCTAATAAATAGCTCTACTGAAAAATAAATAAGGCTTTTAACCTTCAACCTAGTCTATATTGCCTGCGTGCATTCTTCTAATTTCTCTTGCTTGTCTGGGTACTCTGGGATCTCATTGAGGACTGAGACGATTGCACTACCGTAGTTCGTGTTGCTCTGTTGCCATTCTGCAACAGAAAACCATTCTCAAATACAACTAAGCAGAGCATCTTCCGATAAAATAATAGAAAGCAGCAGAAGATTAACGGCGGTGCCTAGTGTTGTCTCTTACAAGCAACGGTTTTATATATCGTCCCCTCTGTATAAGCACTCACAGTTCTATGGCAACCGAAATCGGATCTCCAATCTATTAGCTTCATTAATTGTAGCGTTTTACAATTTGGTGTTAGTAATTGCTAGATCACAAATGTGGTAGTGGGAGGCCATTTATTACTGTTTCAACTGACATGTTAACATAAGACGTGTTTTTGGTCAAACACAATGTCCAGATTAAGCCATTACAACCACTGCTTTCAGCGACAATCGCATCCTTTTACCATTGTAGGACTCATTTGTATAATGTGGCATTCCTTCGGCTTAAAAGAAGTGCTAGATGCGTGATGGATACCTTGGTCTAAAGATAGGGTGATTCGCTGAGTAGAATCAGCGTTGGAAGCCGAGGTTCAATTCACTGGAGTGTCTTTCTTGACGTTCGTGTTCTGCAGTGGAAGACCTGGGATGCCATAAGCGCCAAGCCTTCAATAACAACAAATATTTATTGACTGTCTCACTAAGTGACGACGACGCCATATCTCTGTTGCTCTCCGTCCATATACCTGTCCGTCAATACGTCTGCCAACTTGCTTATCCATCCGTCCATCCATCCGTCCGTCCGTCCATCCATCCGTCCATCCGTCCGTCCGTCCATCTGTCCATCCATCTGTCCATCCATCCATCCGTCCGTCTGTCCTTCCATCCGTCCAGCTCATTCATTTTTTATTCCTTTCCACTAACTGCGTCGTGTTTTATCGGCGGTTGACTGTCACGTTTCCTACGTCAACTTTGTCCATATACCAGTCCACATAAAGACTAGAATCGATTGTAAACAGTTCAAAACACATCACAACATGAAGTAAAAATAAGGCTGAAAGAACTCATCAACTTAAGTTCTTAGACTTTGCACAAGACAAAGAAACCTATGGTGACATGCGAGATAAAACGACGCAATTTCAAAAGACATGTCATTCTTACCCGTGATTATCTTCTCTGTTGAAAATATGAAATAAAACAAAACTCTGTTACGCTTACTTAATAATTGTCATGCACTAAATTAAAGTTGAAAAGTTGATAACTATACAGTCTTGTGTTTATGTAACAATTTTGCTAATCATCTAAATTATGAAATACTGTCTAATTGTAGACTTATTGTTTCGAATCGTAGACTACTTGAACAAATTCCTCACAACATTTGTAATGATTTCTAGGCTACTTAGAGTGCCTTCTATTCTTAACTTGTAATTAAGAAAGTGAAAACTTTCATACGGGTATAGTAATGCGCTTCCATTTAGTTTTGCTGTTTTGCTTTTTAAAAGACTTTATTGCGAATAAATGTATCATCATCATCATCACATCGCCGTCGTCGTCATCATCATCATTATCATCACCGGCATCGTCATCGGTATCATCAACGTCGTCGTCGTCATCATCGTCATCGTCATTGTCACCGTCATCATCATCGTCATCGATATCATCATCATCATCGTCGTCGTCATCATTGTCATCATTGACAACAAAAACAACAACAACAACATCCTCCTTCTTCTTCTTCTCCCGTATCTCTTCCTCCTATCATCATCATCATCATCGTCGTCGTCGTCATCAGCAGTAGCAGCAGCAGCAGCAGCAAAAAGCAATGTGTAGTGCACACAAAGTCATGCACAACTATGAATCACATGTTATGTTTATCGTTTCAATTCGTTCACCATAATTGTTAATAATCAAATCTCAAAGTTCTTACCCAACTTGTTCGGGTGGTTCAGGCAATGGCTTCGTAAACCCGTTCTTACCCACGAGCCAGTAAGTCTTATGCATTCCTTTGCCCTAATCCAACAGCATCAATTTACTTTATTTTACTATCGTCACTATTTAATTATGATTAAGTCAAATATTGCTTTAAATTTGGTATTTCTTCAGACGTAATGCTATTCAATCCAATTCAACACAATGAATAAATGCAATTCAATATTGAACAACGCTACAAAGTCTATTAACTAAAATAAAATACAGAAATGATTAAATGAGGGCATAGAATGAGAAAGAAGAGCAATTCCATAAGCTAGCCCTGAGGCAGCCATGGGTGTGGGTGTTAATGACTTCATTTTCTTAGTCTCGGCATTTGAGGACCTATGACCAGTCCTCTCCCTTGCCGTCTCATCTCCCCAATATGTACGATGACCCTCACAGTCAGTATACCAATTGGGGTAGGTGGAGCAGAAGATTTTAAACCCGACGATTGCTCGGTTGAGAGTCCAGCACGCTGTAGCGATCACATAATAATTAGTCTAATATTAAACTATTATGTTGTACTGTAATGCTATGTAAAGACATTGTGGGCATAGATTGATGATTGATGATCTGTCCCATGCCTGCGGGAACGTCACACAAGCAAACCACTACACTATCGAGCACCTCAGAATGAAGCTTACCTTTAATTCAACCTCTCCTCTGCACTGGAGTTGATAACCACCGAGAAGAATCAATATCTCTCTCGTGGCTTCACTTACGTGGATTCGGAAGGCTAGAAAAATGTTATTACACATAGTTACCGAGTGATTGATTGATTGATTGATTGAGTGAGTGAATGAATGAGTGAGTGGGTGAGCAAGAAAATGAGCAACTGAATGAGTGAGTGAGTGAATGAATGAGTGAGTGAGTGAGCAAGAAAATGAGCAACTGAATGAGTGAGTGAGTGAACGAATGAGTGAATGTGTGAGTGACTGACTGACTGAATGAATGAATGAATGAAAAGTGAAATAAGCATTTACTGTCTAAAGACATCGTCATGCATTGCATTGTAAATCCTGATAAAATATCCAACCGCACGCGAGGGCCACGTCAGGGACACAAGCTTATTGACGGGCGCTACACAAAATTGAGTCCACGTTCTCCTCATTCTCGTTCCGTTTCGGTACCAGGTCAAAATGCAGATAGAAAAAAGTAATGCCAACATAAAAATACACTTAAAAACAATTCAAACAACGTTTATGGCATTTTCATTATTAGCCATAGTTATTGTTACTTGTATTAGTATTTTTTTACGTACAGGATATGTCTCAAATAAATTAATTGGTCTGATGCTGAATTTAATGGCTATTTTGGCCCTTATGCCCATGCATCATTGAAATAGCAAAGCCCGCCCCCCCCAAATGACCCCGTGCGAGTCTGGCCCATACCTGTTCCGGTCGACTCCATTCGGCTGGCCGTGTTTACCGTATCTCCGAATAGACAATAGCGAGGCATGCGAAGACCGACAACGCCTGCAACACAGGACCCTGCGAAGCAAACACAAACGACGCACACACGGCGCAAAATAAATGCATGATTACGGAAAAGATTACCATGACTAAGACTACGGGTTGACACAAGTTATCTATCATCTTCGTTGGCAAATCATACTCATAAATTGCACTTCCTCTTAAAATGATCAGGTCAATCTTGCATTCTGTTAAGACATTGAAGATCTACATCGATCGGACACTTTCAGATCTCACCATAACAAAGACATGAAAAATAAGAACTGCAAAACGAATGTTAAAAATGAAAAATTCGGGAAAGAATGAGAATAAAAGTAAATAAGAAGGTAAATAAATATTAGCCAGAAGGTCAATTTATGAGATAATATAAAGTGTCAGGATAGAATTGGGAACTAAGTCAGGTCATCACATTTTTTAACGTAAAAATTACAAAGCCCCTTCGAAAACTGTTTCTACAGAAGTATCAGGCTTTGACTGTTTTTCTCCGGGAAGATACAGAGATGGCTTACCAAGGTACCAAGTCTTCGCTTTCACAGGCCACAGTCTACGGAATTCGCATCCTGGTTTTGCTCACTCTTCAAGTTCTAGGATGTCACTTAGGTCAGGATGAAACACTTACCTCGCTCTAAAGATATCACTGATATTCACTTAGTAGCATAACTAATTAAATAAAAAGGCAATCAACCTGTGCGCCTACCTATGAGTAGCGTGCGGCTCACCTGTGTGAATGCCAATCCGTATCCGTAGAGGTAACTCAGGCATGTGTCGGATATGGAATTGACCGCATTGGCTGAGTATGTCCAGTGACAGTGTACTTATTTCTCCTGCATGACGAATACCGTTTCGAACAGGTAGTCCACTGCACACCATGTAGGCATCGCCTATTGTCTCCACCTGATGCAGCAGAACACGTCGAATTAGTATCTTTGAATTGACATGTTTGAATCTCATTATTTATATAGCTTTTCTGTTGACCATTCATTCTTAAAAATCAAGAATGGTTGCATTGAATTCGTTTTTTTTGTCATGTCCGTCTTTGCTCTTAACTGTCTCTTGACCACTTTTAGTCTTCAGAAGTGTATCAGCATTCTCGAATATCGTCTCTTTCCATCTTTCAACCTCTCTCTGTCGCTCCTGGCTTTTGTCTTCTTTTCCGTGTCGCTCGCTCTCTTGTTCTGTCTCATTGACTATAGCTCTCTCCATAATCCTATCCCATGTTTTCTTTCCTATTCCTACACTGTCTCGTTAGTAGTTTCACTTTAAAGACACACACCGCAACCATTCTCATGATAATGCGATGCCTGTTAATGGTGTATAAGCAGTCGGCAGACCTTGTAGACGTCGTAATCGTCGATGGTTGAGTCGAATACGGTGTATAGGTCGTTGAGCAACTGAACCACCTGGAGTGGGGTACTCATGGCAGAGATGGTGGTAAAGCCAACGATGTCGCTGAAGTAGATGGTTACTTCGTCGTAAGTCTCTGGATCAACCGTACTTCCGGTGATGAGAGCCCGAGCCACTGACCTACACAGAATATATAGAATAACGTATGGTAGGATCAGGTAAGTGAACAGTGAGGTATGGTATATAGGAAATGTCTCACCGCAGCCATTTGAGATTTCTCTACCCAAATCTCAAGATTTGCAAGCTCAGTAAGCCTGATTGATTCCTGTGGCAGTTGGTCATATATTAGCTGGAAGACTTCTCCATATCGTCAACGTTATTCGGCTCGGCATGAAATGTCTTGTAGCGGTTAAGCATAGCTTCCCAGAGGCGATAATCAAGGGATGGACCAGAGGGTTAAGGTCTAGCAAATGTTATGGCCATTCATCTTCGTCAATGAATTCACTGCAATTGGTGGCTATGAGTCTCGAGCCAGCTTTGCCGTATGAGCAGACGGTGGACCGACCATCAGAGGACTGTTGGAGAGCACGCACGGTAGAGAATAGCAGGGAATAGTAGATAGGGAACTGACTAAGGACTCACCGACAGAGGGAAGTAGTGGTGTGTCACGTCAGTAAAATCAATCTGAACAAGCATCAATTCAGTTACCTGGGATTAGTATATGTATATGAAATGTCGCTAGTTAATTTATGAAAAGAGAAGACATGGCATGGTAATAAGGTGTGTATAGGTCACATGGCAAGAGAGGGTTTAGTAGGTTATGGTAAGATATGTAGACTACGTACGGTGGTAACATCTGGGTGAGCAAGTTTTCCGTCTTTTTCCTTTCTTCTTCAAGTGCTACCGTTCTCACCCGAACGATCTCCTCCAGGTCGTTGGAATACTTCTCCAGCATACGAAACATCGTGTCGACAATATTTACCTTCCTATTGGGAAACAGACAATTACAAAACATTGTCACTTTTTTCAAACTTCTGTGTGCTGGGCTCTCTGCTGGTCATTGTACTCACTCACTGAAGAGATTCTGCCACAAGGCGCTTGAAGAATTTATCTCTGCGGTCGAACGGTTTTCAGTATTTAGCTAAAGGCAACACTAACCCTAATCCTAGCCCTAACTGACCCTGACGACACCAAACCCGATCATAACCGACCCTCGCGATGTCTAACCTGACCCTAACCGACCCTTACGAAAGTTACGAACGCCAGTTGATAGAAAATAAAGAATTAAGCAACGCACATACGCCGAGATTTACGCATTCTCAATGTGTCCAGTGCGGAAGCAAATAATGGTTAAGTTTGCTGCGAAATATTCCGCCGCAGGAGATATATCCTTGAGTAGTTTTCCATATCAAAATTTTAAATGTCCACACATCAGACTCGCGGATTTTAAACTAAATTGCAAGCTGAGGTAATTGAGTTTACCTAGAAATTCGCATCAGAACGTTATTGAAAATATTCGTATCGCTACAGTTCTTTTATCAAGCCTTTAGTGGGACGAATACGCCTACATGCCGAAAGGAAACGTTCAGAATTAAAGTAGACAACTATGTTAGCAACAGTACAAGCAACCGTCCCATTGATCATAACAATTGACAACGTATTGGCTTTTGTACTTTTGAACTAATCAATATTTTCACCTATAGTAGGCTGCTGACATGTAACATTGTGGCGGACAGGCCACAAGGCTTGAATGAATGATTTATTTAAATAATCGGCTCGCCATAGCGTTATTTTACGTATATTTTTTTACAGTGTTGCGTATAGGAAGGAAGACCGATCGGCGGTTTTTAATTGAGTGCATAGCTTGCAGACGCATGAATTGGCTTGAGTATAGCCTGACATGCAGTGCATCGCTATATATGTGGAGCAGTGGTTCGTACTGCTTCATACGTAGAGTGGTTCTCGTACCGCTCCAGGGATCGTTGAGTGTTGCCATATAAATACGACCTCTAGTGACAGCCGCTCTCGCGGTCAGGCCGGTGCTGCTTTTCGCTGATCTGGTGGGGTGGGCCCCTCTGCCGTCGATCGCAAGACGGACCGTGCCCTGATCGCAGGAGTCAACAGGCTGACAGAGAAAGACCGATCGTGAGAAATGCTCACAGGTCTGGGTATCGTTCGAGAGTGCGTAAAGACCCGATCGTGAGAAATAAATGAATGAATGACAGTTATGTTCGGAAATACGGAAAAGATGATGACCCCGTTGGTGACCGTGAGTGATACAGACTGGTTGAGTCCCAGAAAGGACCGACGCATATATCGAGAGAAGCCTCGGCGGCCGACCGAGAGATAGACTGGGAAAAATCCCCGACCGTGCAGACCGTGGGAGTTCTGGTGGCCGAGAAATAGTCTGGTTGGCTACCTAGATCGGTCATAGTTACTCCTCGTGAATACCAGCAGGTTGTCGGATACGTGACCCCGTCGGTGGCCGTGAGAAATAGAGATCGGGTAAAGCCCCGAGCAACCGAACGCTACATCGAGACAGATTATGGCGACTGTTGAGACAATTTACGGGAAGAATTCCCCAATGTACACGTTGGTTAAAAGACGGGGAGGGCGGACCCGTGAAGCCGTTGGAAACTGACTGAGAGCTACCGGAGAAGCCGTTGACAAATACTGGAAAACATGAATACATTCGATAAATACGGGGAGGGTGACCCCATTGGTGCGTTCGATACAGGGAATGTTCCCTTTGGTGCCGAAAACCTGATCAATTGGGAGCGTCTCTGCATATTCTTTTCTATTTACGGTTTTCCGTAAATATCTATACTTGGCTACCTAGCGTGGTCATACTTACTCCTCCCGTTTACCAGCAATCTGTTGATTTGCGTGTCTGATCGCAATGTCTTAGGTCGCGGTTTCCCCGCGTATCTTTACTTGAGTTACTAAACGTAATATCTGTACTTGCGGTGTCCCCGCAGTATGTCTTCTTTATTGTCTTGCGATCTTTCGGTATATCTTCTTGTTGGCTACTTAGGTCGGTCACACTTACTCCTTTCCAGAAATCTATTCACTTGTGTGTCTAGTTGCAATATCTTGGCTCGCGGTTTCCCCGCGAGGCGTCTACTAATTTCTTCTTGTAGATCTAACTACATAATCTCTTTTCGAGGACTTCCTCGAAAGATCTGCCAGTGGTTCGTTCCAGGGTATAAGAGACAGAGTACAATTACTTCAGAGAAACTGATTATAATAATACAGGTCTGTGTGAAACACAGAGGTAACGTGGTGACACTTACCTCAGTTGCCTGGGAGAGAATCGAGTCTGAGAAACGAGAGTTGGTGCATTACCGTTGGTCAGATCTCTAGGTGACGAATACAAATATGTTCCTACGATGGGATGAATAAATGCAGTCGATGAGAGTTAAAGACATGTGAGAGTCTGGGTGATCGGATATTAAAGTATATGACAGATGCAAGCCAGCCGAGAAATATACTTGTTGGCTACCTAGTTCGGTCATAGATACTCCTCCCGTTTTCCCCAGGTTGTCGGAGACATGAAAAGTCGGGTGGTCGCAAGAGATACAAGCCGAGTAGATTCCCGCAGTAGCAGCCGTACAAACCGAGAGAGCTGCCGGTGGAGAGTTGGCACATACGGGGAAAGTTCTCCATTGAATACGTTCGATAGAAATATCGGGGAAATTCCCGAAGGACCCGCTGGAATTACACGTGGAAGGTGAACACGTTAGAAGAGCACGTGACAAACAAGAGAAAACACTGGTGCCGATTGATACCTTCAGGTTACTAGTCAAGTAACTCTTCTTGATGGGTTTATAGTCGTTCGATAGGTACTCTTGTTTGTTACCTACGTTGGTCATAGTTACTCCTCCCGGTTTTCCGAGTATCAGAATATATTACGGTGTTGGCGGACAATTGCCAACGCAGAGGACGGTCAATCGTGTGCCTGATAACTTATGCGTGTGAGGCCGGTATGCCACACACGGAAATGGGCCAAGAGGCCGACGTGAAAGTCTGGGCAGTCGGAAACCCAGGGTAAAGATAGTAAGCAGACCAAGAATTGATCGATGCGTAAATATTACTGTTTGCTACCTACGTTGGTTATAGATACTCCTCCCGTTTCAATATTACTGTTGGCTACCTACGTTGGTCATAGATACTCCTCCCGTTTTCCCGAAGTGTATCTACTTGCGTGTCTGATCGAAGTGATCGATACGAGTACGTTTGGGTAATCGGGTAGCCAGGTGAATACATGGTTGTTTGTCGTCAGACACAGTTCTGAGAGCTGACTAAAGTGCGAGGTCGGGCCCCCTCGTGCGTAGGTCGGATCGAAGATCTGTGTGCAGATAGCGAAGGTTATAGACAGAAGACCTTCACTATCAGTGTTCGTGAATACCATGCCAGTGTCATTTTTATCGAAGCAGAATATATCAGTGTTGGTGGGTAACTGCTAACACAGAGGACGGGAACTTAGTCAGTCAAATGTGCATGACAAAATATACGTGTGCGGCCGTTTATGCCATACACGGAAATAGATCGAGAGATACGTGTTGAGCAGAAGACGTGATAGCTAAGTGTCTAGCATGATATGACGAAGAGCTGTGAGACTGGTGTGTCTAGGACGACAGAGGTTAGAGAGTTGGGGACAGTAATGTCTAAGAGTATAAGACGTTGGATTTAGCTACCGATAAATGTATAGGCCGAAATGGCTTATGGACTTGTTTCAAATATGTCTGAACCTCGTAACTTAAGAGAACGTTTGGTGTCCCTAAATGGCGATAGTTTCAGAGTCACAAGATGCTGAACGGTACGACATCAGGTAGAGGTAGAGGAAGACGAGGCTAGTAGCTTGGAAGGTATGCAAGGCGAGGAAGACTCCTGCCGGTATGATTATGAACCCTGTTTTGAGTACGGCCATCCTCAGAACGTTGCCCATCCGGCGACCGCGGACTAGGCAGAGTCAGACCTCGTTACTAATTCGAGCCGTGTTACCTTTCTTGGAGAAGAAACCCGTCCCTAATCTTGCCTGGTGATAGTGAACATCCTGGTAGATATAGAGAGTAACCATTAGCATTGAGATTTGGTAAGAAAGTGACTCGGGCGACTTCAGACGTGTTCGCAAGCTGGAGTCGACACCGTCCGTTAGCGCTAGGCAGAACGCCACAACATCTGTTTAAAAGGACGTATTGTGGACACCTCAGTTAAGGTTGGCATGTTCTGTTCCGTTCTGTTCTGTACTCTTCTGTTCCTCAGCCGCCTCCAATACAAAGGTCGACATCGTCATGCACAATCCTTTTCCATTTATGTCTGTTCTCTGTAGCCCTCATCATATGTGTTGTCGAAATGTCCGTTAATTTTCTGATGCTATCCAGCCAGTTGTTCTTGGTCTTTCTTTTCCTCTAGCTCCCTATATTGTTCCTTATATTATCTCTTTCTCTATGCCGCCCTGCTCTTTCCTCATAACATGTCCAAAATACTTCATCTTCGCTTCTTTTACAGCACCTAAGAATTTTCCTTCCCACAACTTCCGCTTCCAGCACGGTAAATTAAACAAAGGCCGGTGGTATAATTTGCACTTTCAGGCTGCAAAATGTGTCAGAGACTAGTAAGCGCTTCACACTACAAGCGCAAACCAATAAGGTTTACAATACTTTTACAGGTTGCGTGAAGTCTAGTAATGTTCAAGACATATTACGTTTAAGGCATGACAGGGTAGTCTGCTTTAAAGAAGATTTTAAAAAATAGAGAAGGTTAGCTATCTAATGCGAAATAGGACGAGGTTAGGTTAGCTACCTTAAGGACACCTTTAATACGATAGCCTGAAGTAACTAAATAGGCCTATAGGTTAACTGAGAGTAGCTACTATTGCCTTTTCGCCTTGCCTTGACGTACATTAACAACGCTACAGTGTAGCTAAACTCCATGTATCATCTAAAGCTCCACTTGATAGCCAGGCGCTGGGGTCTGAAGGGCAGAGTAGCTGGGGATCACTTGACCGAAACATTGCTAAATCATTTGCTTCAATCAGGGTAAAGCCTCTTTATGTAGTCTGGAACGGACGTTGCTTGCCTGCCCTTGTTGATAGACTTGAAACTGGAATGGATTTCGTCGAAGTCGGGTCTCAGGTCCGGCTGTTCGGACCAGCACTGCTTCATGATCTGGATATACTCCGGTGGGGCGGCCCCTTGCGACACAGACGGACGACACAAGGGAGGAGGCTTACGAATCTTCTGGACGATCTCTACAGCGATAACATCGGATGTTATAACGATAACTATGATGATAGTGATGATGATGACGACGACGATGACTACGACAACGATGCTGCTCCTACCTGCTGGTGGCAATGACGCTGATGACAAAGCTGATGCAGATGATGAAACAGAACTATGTCTCGCACCCCAAACAAAACATTAAGTAAAATGAAATTTGTTATTTCGTACGTATTGGTCCAGCAATTTTCTACATTTTCTACGAAATGGTACATTAATATGATGGCCTAAGAGAATGGTTAACTAAGAAAGCATTGAACCTGTTCCGCAGATGATGGTTCCGATAAAAACTGAGACTTGGAGGTCGCAAGTATGTAGTCGACAGTTTAGTGAGAAGTTTCGATTTGACGACTTGGTGGCGGAAGCTGTTGGTGGCTACGTGGCTCCCCACACTCATACCGAGTGACACCCATTGATATGAGCAGCGGTAGTGAAGTATCTCACCCAATCAGATCATTGAAATGCGACCAGGGTCAAAGCAGAGCGGTCGCCAATGGAAAATACATTACATATTGGAAAGTACAGGTACTAATAGAGCTGTATAATGGCTTTCGAATACAGTGTATCTGTGTTAAGGCGATTGAATTACCGTCGATATCTCGGTCGAGCATACTGAAAGGTCGACAGCGGAGGATGATCTCTTGGCAGATGATGGCGAAACTATAGACATCGGCCTTTGGAGATCCCTTCTGGAAGAGTTCCTCACTTCGCAACATCTCAGGAGCCGTCCATAGAAGCTCTGCACACAGGAAGACACATTTAATGATCACTGAAATAGGATGGATGGGCCATTGGCTGGGTGACTGACAGGTGGGATAATTGGCAGACGGATTAACTAACTGACTGGCTGACTGACTAACTGGTTGACTGACTGATTGACGGACTGACTGACTGGCTGACTGACTGACTGATTGACTAGAAGATGCTGGCTAACTGGATGACTGGTCGACCTATTAATCACTTGCTAACTGAACGATTGGTTTCATTAGTTAGTGAAGACCCTATTGGCTGAGTCGTTAATACAACGTGGATATCCTTGGAGTCGAAACTTAACTTTCACCTTATTTTCGTTGAATATTAGTCTTTATTTTATCTAAGTCCTACCTCGTTGATGTTCAATATTTCGCAAAGTTACCTGTATTGCTGTATGTCTTATCAGTGTGGCATCTTTCGTAGATACCTTTGACACCGACATCCGTTACCTTGAGAACCCATCGACTGTCGATGACACAGTTGCTTGACTTCAGATTGCCATGTGAGCGAACGGGCGTCCAATGGAGATATCGCATTCCCTGGAACCAAGTCACCAACAACAACAACACGAATGAAGAGCAACACTAGAAGCCACATTCAATGCTTGGATGATGAAGATGATGATGATGATGATGATGATGGCAGGTCCATTTACTTAAATGAGAAAGAAAGGACGAAAAGACGGAGAGAGAGAGAGAGAGAGAGAGAAAGAGAGAGACAGAGACAGAGACAGACAGAGACAGACAGAGACAGACAGAGACAGACAGAGACAGACAGAGACAGACAGAGACAGACAGAGAGACAGACAGAGAGACAGACAGAGAGACAGAGAGAGACAGAGACAGAGAGAGAGCGAGACAGAGAGAAAGAGAGAGAAAGAGAGAGAGAGAGAGAGCGAGAGAGAGAGAAAGACAGAGAGAGAGAGAAAAAAAAGAGACAGACAGACAAATGGACGGAGAGACGGACGAAGAAAAGAAAGAACGAACGAACAAGAGGAACGTTTGTTGTCTGCGTTACCATGACGAGATCCGTGAGAAGCGACAGTTTGAATTCCCAGTCGAGTTTTATGTCATCGTTGTAGAGGACTTCCTGGAAATTAAATCAACAAACTAGCAATTATGAACTGACGGAACTGAATCTGCTTAATCTGTTGATTGGTGATCACGACTTCTACTGGCAAACTGCTCGATCTCAAATACTGACATCCATTCAATCACTGAGCATAAATAATGGCGCCATAGAAATCTTAAAATTTGATTAGATTAGCTAAGAAGTGTTGTCAATGTGCGCGAGATATTTAGATGTAACTCAATTTGTAGCTATATCAGAATCAATTTCTATAATCGTAATGATCAACTAAAATTTCAATGAAAATGTAATCTTTAGCTTCCTCTGTAATCACGATCCGAGTAAATGACGCTGTGTAGCGCTATATAAAACTGATGAGATTAGTTTTGCAAGTTCTATTTCGGAAACCAATTTAATAAGATTATGTTTCGTTATTGTCGACATCGGAGTCGTTATAGTAATTGTTGCTGTCGTCGTCGTGACACTATTAGTAGTTGCTATCGGAGTCAAACCACCGATCGTCATCGTCAACGTCATCGACATCGTCATCGTTATCGACATCGTCATCGTTATCGTCATTGACATCGTCATCGACATCGTCATCGTCATCATCATCGTCTTCGTCGCATTTTTATGTCGACGCTCATATATATATATATATATATATGTATATATGTACAAAGTACATTATGAGTAAAGGAATATAATTTAAAGAATTTTTCTATTATTCACACACATAAATTGATATGTACATATATATATATTTGTGAAATAAACTCAGGTCGGTTGAAAACTCGTCTAATGGAGCTAATCAAACTCATTTGTACAACATGATAAAGGCGCTACATAAATGAATTGGATGAGCTGAGAAATGAGGCGAGGCAGTACCTCGAGGCTTTTGCGGGTGCAGTAGTCATAGACGAGAGCAGGAGACATTGGATCCGTATAGCAACCGATGAATGGATTCACGTTCTCATGCCTCAAGTCACGTAGCTCATCAACAGAACAACACGATTCGTCATCACTTTAGTTGTCGTCATCATCATTAATAGCAGCAACATCGTCACCACGTGACCACCATCATCATCAAAATTATTATCATATTCCTTATCCGCCACCAGCTCCCTCTCTTTCTCCTCCTCATCACTATCACAATTATATATTCACCATCAGTGCCATCATTGCTAATTACCAAAATTATTAGTCACGCAACTCTAACATTAAATGCCTATAATAATCATGAAAATTAGTCTTTGCTGGAAGTTGCTTGATTGCGTCAATGCACATATAGGTAAAAGACCTCCTTGACCCTAGCTCCAATGAATTCTCTGAGCCACTCTGACTTCATAGTCAGTGATTGTACAAGCAATTGGACCTCCAGAATATTATCATGGCCAATATATTAAAGGTAACTAAGCCATATAGATTTCATATCCATTGCATACCTAAATCACCTGGACTGGCCATATTTCATGGTCTGCTTCTGTTGCCTGGGTTGTTGCATTCAAGAAGTAACTGAGTAAATTTGGGCAATGGCAACGAATGAAAGGAAGATGATATTGGCGAGGAAGATGAACATGGAAAGGATACTAACAAGAAAATGAAAAGGAGGAGGAAAAGAACGGAAGGAGAGGGAGCAAGAAGACATATGAGTCAGTGCCGAACCCTCTGGCCTGCTAGCCCTGCAACTTGGAATGGACTCCCTGTCACACTCTATCTTGTGCCCAGAGGACACTTAACCATGTTCTATACCAATCTTAAGACTGTCCTATTTATCCGGGGTTTGGTCGGGAGCGCTTCTGAGTAGATGTCTTGAAGGGGCACTCACTATATAAATCCTAAAACTAAATAAGTAAATATTCGAAAAGGACGCGGTGAATACGAAGATAGAAGACGGAAAGGAGCAAGACAAAGGAGAAGGAAGACGGAAGTAGTGGTTGTCACACAGACACATGTCTCCTGAACATCCATCCATGACTCTTTGTTATAATATGCCATGTTATTGCAGTCACAGGGAATTATGGGGAATTCAGTGGGTTTGAGTTTTCATATAATATATTGGGAAACGCCCATGGGAGCGAAGACAATGAGCTGTGTGCACTCGTCTCACCGATTTCAAATATCCGCGAAGTTTGCCTGAGACTTCAAAGCCTTTGATGCGCATTCCCTTCAGGAAAACGATATCACCCTACAAGACACATACGACAGAAGCACATCAATGAAGAGGCACTCGGCTGAGTGTGTCGGTGGAGAGACGAATAGGTACAAGAATAGACGAATTAGTAAAAGACGAATGAGTGATAAACGAATAGGCGGATAGAAAATGGTAGGATAGACGAATCGGAGATACACGGATAGATGGATGATGTTGGATACAGGGATGGACAGAGGGAGGTAATTAGCTATATGTCTGTCTGTTTGTCTGTTATCTATCTATCTATCTATCTATCTATCTATCTATCTATCTATCTATCTATCTATCTATCTATCTATCTATCTATCTATCTATCTATTTATCTATCTACTTGTCTATTTATGTATCTATCTATCATCAAATTTAATAAATTTAGCGCACCATCAAGATAGCAATTCAGAGACGCTCGCGAATCGGGCTCGGACAAAGGGGGAAGCTTTGGGAAGTTTGCAGAAAGGGTCAGACATTAAACAGATGTCTCAAGAGAGAACGCAGGTCTGAGAGATGGCTGTTCCGAACAGACGGACCTACAACTGAGAAAATTCTACTCTATCAGGTGGCAGTGCGAGCATGTGGGACAACAAAGACGCCTCTGGAGGCCGAGAGATGAGAGAGAAAGAGACAGAGAGAGAGAGACAGAGAGAGACAGAGAGAGACAGAGAGGAAGCGAGAGAGATAGAGAGATAGAGAGACAGAAAGAGAGAAAGAGAAAGAGCGAGAGAGAAAGAGAGAGAGAGAGATGAAATCGACTGCCAAAGCAGCTAAAGAGCTACCGAAGATAGACAGACCAAGACACGGTGCCAGATTATAGAGGGAATTCCATAATGAATGCGCTGATGTACCGGGAGCCAGTGTAGGACATCCTGCATGTACAAGGGGGTGCGACCAAACATAGGGACACCGTCAATCATATGCAGAAGGTCCTCAAAGGGTTGCAATCAGACCCATCGTGATACCCCACAGTAGAGAGAGGCACTGTTAGAATACTGTAGTCTACTCGATCAACGATATAGGCCTAAACCAAGGTGGTAGCGGACGAGGAAAGAGAGCGGGAGACAATCCGTAACTGGGACAAAAGCTATGTGATACAATAGGTGGTCACTAATGTGATAGAATGGGTTATGTGTAAGTGATATGATAGCATAGTTTGTAAGTGATATCATGGTCATACGTTGTATCTGGCGAGGTTCGATGTGTTGATGAGATTATTGTCGTGAAGCGTCGCCTGGGAAGACGAACTTCGACCGTTCACAGATCGATTCAGTTCAGACTTTCTTCGATCGAACTGACTCGACTTCTCTGACAGCGACTCGCAATTAAATCGATCATACAGATCAATGGATCACACTATCAATAACTGACTAAGCCGATACATCAACTTTTATAACGATCCTTCACTCAATCACTGACTCACGCACTCACGCATTCAGTGACTCGCTGACCCGCTCGTTCACTCGCTTAATAATCAGTTACTTGCTCACCCAATCGTTCAATAAATAAATAAATTATTCAATCAACATATCGGTCAATCAAATCATTTAGTAACCACGTATCTCGTCAGTCAAGTTAGTTTCTTAAAAATCTAGCTATATTTTAGGCAGATGGTTAAATAGGTAGCTTCATCAATTATCGAGTTGACCATTCAGTTGTTTAAGAATTGCTACATCAATTAATCGAGCATTCAACGAAGCCATTAATAGCTCATTGAATCGGTCAATAAATCAGTGGGGAATGTGCGCATGGGGAAACATCTTCAAGCGTAAGATCTATGTATTTTGATATCATCAGAATACTTATCTAGCGCAGTTTTCATAAGTAAAACGGATCGAGTTGATGTTCGTTTAAAGTGAAACTGAATTGTCAGAACTCGTTATCTTTGGTGAAGACCAATCGCTATTACATCTCCTAATCATTGATTGAGACCTTCTTAGAACATTTATACAGCGCAATTGTAGAACCATCACTCGATATCCAATTGGAAATTACGCTCATGAATGGACATTTACATTACCTTGCGTTATCAGCAACTAATGCGATTAGCAATTTGGTTAACGATAACGATAGCGATAATTTTATTGCAACCAAACCAAATCAAATCAATTGGCAATGACGGCGCAACATAATAAACATATTAAATAGGAAATTAATAATCATCGAAAGAATATTAGGTTACAAGGGAAGGCCCAAGGGATATCCTCCCGCTGACAGGGCCACCCATTGCAGCATGATCTACAATGGCATAGTTCCAATGAGCGCATATTTATACAATGTAATGAATAGATGTTAAATTAAATAGCAATACGAGTTGAACCGGTTGATAAAGACTATATATGCTTAGCCAACTGTATACGGCGCATTGTACTTACAGTACCCAATGGAGCAATGCATAGCGTGTTGCGCTGGAGAAGCTAGGAAGTCATTTCGAGCCCAGAGTCAACTTAAACTCCGCGACTGCTTACACTCTGACAGTGCCAGTCCCAAGCCCGGATAGAAGAGGAGGGTGACGCTAGTAATCATCACACTGTGTCGTTAAACTACAACACATACTACGCATTGCAGTTCGGTAAGCGGTCCTTAACCGTGTCCTCATTTATCTGGGCTATCAAAGAAGAAAGAGCTTAGGGGACGTCTCAAAATCTGTCATAATCCAAATTGCCAGAATGAGCTCCTGTATAAGAAATGTTTTCAATCTCAGCTTCCTTCCTACCGATTTACTTTGGCCGAGAGTCTTTGGCGAAACGAAGACGACGTCTTCCGGACCAATGAGAATCTTCGTCGGACCTTGTTTCAGTTCTTTCATAAACCATCGCCATCTGTCGACAGGCATTTTAATTATTCCACGAATGGACGGAGTAACCGATGGAAGACTGGAATGGGAGGAGGAGACGCAGGAGTCAAGGATCGGGAGGAGGAGGAGGGGGACTCATTGTTGAAGAGATCGAAGTATCACAGAGTAGCAAATGTGCTAGAAGCAAGGAGGGAGGCACGGAGGATGGAGAAAGGCAGGAATAACTGAATTAGGCAAGTACAGACTGGAAGGCATTGGGGGAACTTGGAGGAAGGTTGGAAATCAAGCATGGAAGGAATTGAATAGGGGAAAAGGCAAAAGAAGTCAGAAGCGAAGTAGGTATAACAAGAAAATTATCTTAGAGGGGGATGATGGCAGCAAGGACGGATGCAAGCTGAAGATAGGTAAGAAATAAAAGGCATACAGGAGGTTAAACTGAGATGAAGGTGCGTGGATGCAGGGCTGTACCGAGGGGGTTAAGCGGAGCCCTGACCCACGGTGCAAATGTGGAAAGGGCGAAAATTTCAGGATGGAATAACTTATTATTCCATATAATGCCCTATTTTCAAACTGTCTGGGCGCCAGCTTGATGCTACGCACAGGGGGCAATTATCGCTCGGTACTGCCATGCGTGGATGCATGCGGGGTAGAGTGAGATGGAGAGCGTGGAGGCAAATTAACATAACACAATACGACATAACATAACATGACATAACATACTCTTTTATTGCATCCAATTCGCAACATATAAAAATAAGGAGTGATTGAGTGTGAGTTTTGATTAAGAGTAAATTAGCGACAGTGAAAAAGGGATTAAAGAACAATTAAAATCAATTAAAAAAACAATTAATAAGGATAAAAAGAGAAAAGGGAGAATAAGAGAAAGGCAGCTATTAAAACAATCAACGAAGGAAGAACAACCGACCAAGAATTATGATTTTCTAAGATCACCGCATTCGTTGACATAGCTACCACTGAATCATACTGTGCCTTTAATCATACCTTACTCTTAATCATGCCATGTTCTTGATCATAGCTTACTCTCAATCATAGCTTACTCTTAATCATACGTTATTAAGGTATGATTAAGAGTAACCTTATTCTAAGGTAGCCTTATACTCTTAATCATATCTTATACTCTTAATCATATCTTATGCTCTCAATCATTCCATACTCTCGAATCTCGACAATTCCTTACGCTAAATCATACCATCGCATCTAAGGCCAATTCAAGCAACTTGCGGCCTATCATATACGACCCCAAAATAGAATTGAGTAATTAAGTAAATAAGTACAAATACTTTGCCACATGTATGTATGATATGTATTTATATGTGTTTGCGCGTATATAGCTCTATATATACACATGTATACATTTATGATGTACGTAATACAACGCGTGTATTAAAACTGCATGCTTATTGTTATCATCTCACATACGATCTCTGAACGTTCAACCGCCAGCAGAGGCGTTTGCGCCGAGGGAACCTGGGGGAAGTCACGTCCTCCAATTAAAGCATTGCGGCTCTCAGATCCCCACTGAGAAACATTAAAGACGACTTCTCCAATTATTATCCACTAGCGAAATATGTCATTCAATGAGGATTGTTGGGACTATACCTCATGGAAGCCAGATAGCAAAGCCTGGCGTAATGTTCGCATAAATTGATTTATGTATATGAACATTCCTGTGTACATTCCTACTATGCAAATATGCATGCAGATATGAATGCATGCGTGTTGTACAGTAGATGTATAATGTATTTTGTGAACGTTTGTATAGTGCTTTGTTTCGGCCTGTGAACATTTACATAGCGCCGGTATCAGGCGCGGGGTTGTCGTGGAAAGCGTTAGATCACTGAAGACATTAGTACATAATTTATGTCTACCTGCAGTAGATGACCAGAATAATTGCTAAAACGACGGCGATGATAGGAATGAGAACAGATGGAGCCACGATCGCTGCAAGTGTTATAACTGAAAACAGACACAAATGTCAACTGAAGAATCTCTGGTTCAAAGTTCAACTGCGACAGTGTGTGTAGATGTAATGCATGTATGATATATATATTTATATAGGTGTATGTACATATAAATATATGTTTATATATGCCAGTTATGTATGTATGACTTACATGTAGGTATATATATGTACGTACGTAGGCCTATATATGGTATGTAAAACCTATGTATGTATTTTTTTATAGCTGAAGCTCATCTGACCAAAGTCATTAAGTTATTAGAGCACATTACAACGGTTGTTGAGTAACATACGCCATAGCCACAAATCCTATTGATTCGTCGACTCTGGAGGCTGTTTCGTCTCTCGCGTTAATACGCCTACATCACGTCCGCTCACATCAGAAGACGCCAAGTCTTAATAGGCTTTGTTGGCATGGCATCTGGCAATACGGCACACGTGTTGCCATGGTAGCCACTTACCCCGCATCATTAGCGACCCCTCCAGTCGATGGACGAGCATCAACTCTTCACAGACAAAGCTAAACAAAGCGTCTTCGCATTACTGACCTCTACCGTCAATCAGCTCAGATAACCGTCGGCGGAAATTGCGCTAAAAGAATCGGTTCATCAGCTCAGATTCTGCGATGATCACACTAGCTGTTGTCTGCTGGGCTTAGACACTAGTGTTTTGATCAGACACAAGAGGCGTCATATTTAAAAATTAGTTCTAGATGAATGAATAGCAGAAGCAGATTCAAATGGGGTTCAAGTGTCTACACTTTAGCTTGCTCTCAAGTGACACTTTGTCAAACTGTCCTGTCGGTCATCAACACACCTCTCTTACTCGTTAACAAATCGGTGACCGGACAATTCGTCGCAGGACAATTCGGCGACGGACAATTCTACGCCGGATGAGTTTGTAAGTGCATTTAGACAAAATATCGGTATGTAGTAAGTAGCATTTTTAAAATATTCAATATGGGAGCGAAATAATATTCTCCATATTATCCAGTACATGTATGCTTTTTATAGAGTCATAGTCAACACATAGGGACTGTGTCACCTTCTAACTAGAGTAGTCCTCCACTGTAGAGAAAACTAAAGAATATTACCAGTTACATCGATTTCAGTTTCTGACTCACATAGTATTTGCTAGCGGCAGTAGAAATTGATAAATCCATGTTTTAATGTTACTGTACTCTTTAATCGCAATTACTCAAAGTCAGTATTTTAGTGTTGTTGTCTTCACCAGTCTCTGTAGGGCCTAATAACCATAGGCCTACATGTGCTGGATAATATGGAGAATACTGTTTCGCTCCCATTCTGAATATTTTTAAAATGCCAGTTACTACATACCGATATCTGGTCTAAGTACACTTACAAAGTCATCCGGAGCCGAATTGTCCGGTGCCGAATTGTCCGGCGCCGATTGGTCCGGGAACCAACAAATCGTGGTTCTATTTCCTAAAATCTACTTCTGCGCTAATTGTTGTTCAAAAGAAACATATCTCGAGGATATTCATTATTCAACTTCGGTTATCTTATCTTGGTGGCACCAGATAAAAAACATCCAATTGTGGCGACAGGTTACTCAAAGCAAGATAATTATTGTGGTCGGTTATTCCTGCGTTTCACATATTTCTGGGACAACTGTCTTGACACCGTCGCTTGAGCCTGCGTCGAATAAACTGATGGATCAGCAAAAATCACCCATAAGATCATTGCCCCTACGATCAATCCACTGAGACATTGGAAACTAATAGTCTCAAATCTACGATGTTCGATATGAGCGAACTTCCAGAACGAGCCTAATTTCCATTTTACAAGCTCATCATAACTGTGAAAGCCCTGGACAATTTAGAAACATACTTTTCATTTTCATGCAGGCGTCATTCGCTTCCCTGAGACCACTGTTTTAAGAGCAAGAAATTGGTTCTAGTTTCGTGATCTGGGAGTCTGGGACGCCACTGTGGTCGACACCCCGACAGAACAAAGACGCACCAGATGAGCTGAGGGATCGCGAGTGCTTCTGACGAGATTGCAGAAGTTAGATACATAATAAAACACACGAACATTTTGACTTCATGCTGCTTTATTCATGCCCTTGGCCTTTGAAACTCTTGCTCAATAACCCAAGATGGAGGTTGCCTTTATCAGCCCAACAATCAGAAGTCAGCAGAGAAACTATATTTGTGTGACGGCTCTTGTTAATAGATATCCAGTGTTTGATTATTTTAGACACTTTGTCACCGATAAAACCATCTGCAGAAGACTGGCCAGCAAAATAGACACAATCATTTTTTTTAAATCATGAGAGTATCATATGTACCTTGGGGAAGATAACACTGTATTGTCGTTGTTGTTGTTATTATTGTTGTTGTTCATATTATTATTTTTATTATAATTATTATTATTATTATTATTATTATTATTGTTATTATTGCAATCAATTATTACTATCATTATCTTCATTATATTACTATTACAAGCACTATTAGTGTATTGTTGTTGCCATTGTTGTTGTTGTTCACATTATTATTATTATTATTATTATCATCATCATCATCATCATCATCATTATAATCAATTATTACTATCGTTATCTTCATTATGTGACTATTACAAGCACTAATAGTGTAGCGAATTAGTGCACACATGATTTGCAGAAGTGTATCTCGTACCGTATTCTTCACAGGTTGTGAATGCGCAGATATCTTGGGCTGGCATCCTTCCGGCTGGCCACTGAATATTAACAAATGGGTTGCTGAGTATCTGTGAGGAGTCGTTGCTTGCTTCGAGGGCGATCAGAAAAGCGTTCGACCCCGCATCGAAGTCCCAGAGGGAGAAGTACATTGGAATGTCACCGTGAGCGTCCGTCGTGATTTCATCACGCATGGCATGAAACCTCATATTTGATGCGGTTGTGACGAAGGCGTTTCCGTCGCTGATTGACTCGTTGAACGCAATGACGTCTGCGATTGCCTGGTAGACGAGAGAAATGGTGTTGTATAGATACTCGTGGTACATGGAGTACGGCTACAAAAGAAACGATGCATTCAGATCTAGAAAGTAGAGAAGGCAAAATACTTAAATAGCGAATTGAAACGGAGAAGCAATTGATTTTTAACAACAAATGAGAAGGTTGGTGGTGACAATCCCCTCCTCCTCTTTTTTCATTTTTCAATTTCACGCACCTACTTCTCTATATTTTCATACGAGTCAACGACAGTTTTTCAAATTAGCCTACGCTAGCATCAGTGTATTAATATCATGAGCACACATTTATTTAAACTTAATTGCATTTATTTCAGTTAGGATAGATATTTCGTATAATAATATTTCAAGATATAATAATTACTATGATAAATAAAATAACATCATTCCGTCCCAAAATTGTGCTCCATCTAGTGTTGCCTGCTGTTCCACGGCAACGCTGGAACACTGAATGGACTGGGGTAATCGACAGCTTAGAGAGTAAAAGAGGAAGTATTGGCCTACGCTTAATTTAATTGATTATCATCAGAAAACTTGAAAGGCAAGATGTACGTCATCTTTGGACTTCCTTCAACACTAACTACCCATAGTTCACTATGCCCCATGTTGACATAGCACTACCATCATCTAATAACGCCATTTCGTTACCCTGTAGATAAGACTGGACTGGGTCTGGTTATATCGTCCGAGGAATGCCTCAGCATGCGCCTTGAGGATCATCGTCACTTGAAGGGCACCTGCGATGTCAAGGCCAGAGGAATCGCTTCCCTGGACCTGGAGGGAGTCTACGAGGGTCCCGTTGTCGGTCAATTGGAGTGGTTCGAAGACATCGACTAGGAAGATGGCATAGTCTCCGTTTGTCATTCCGGAGACAATAGCCGCTCGAATGATCGTCCTTGCGTCCTCAGTCGGCATCAGAAGCAACAAAACTAAAGAAACACGGTAAATGTTGCAAACGTAAAAGTAGGGTAATAACGAAACAAAAAACCAAGTAAATACCAGACAGGACGATGCCCAGTAGTCACTAATGAGTCATAGTTACAACTGCTACTTTGTATGGAGCCACTTCAAGACCGATTCGTGAGAGGCGCTCCCGTTCTAAGATCAATCAGAATGGTCCTCAAGCGTTTGCAAAATGAAGCAAAGAGATGCCTACATGCCTGCGAGCGAATTTTAGGATTAAATACAAAAACTTCATAAAAATCAGAAGCATTACTAAGCTTGACCCCAGCACAAATGTTGAGTACGTGCGTCCAATCTGATAGACGCCTTGGTCTAAGTATCTATAGTGATTGGTCTTACCTTTGGATTTTTTGTGACTTGCGATGAGCTTGAGCTTGGCCGTGGCGTCGGCCATCGATAACCCGCTGACGACCTCAATGTATTCGTTGACTTTGAGAATCTGATTATTGTTGATGACGATGTTAATCTCAGAAGCCTGATCGCGGAATGGGCTCGTCGACGACAGTAGGATACTGACGTACTGCCACTGGAAGCGGAACAACAAGTTGACAATGAGTGTAGCAGTATCCCTCTCGGAGGGTCCGCCGTTAAGGAGCGTCGAGAAGCTGGCCTGACCGGAGTCCGATCGACTCTGGCAGTTCCAGGAGACGAGGGGAATCGTTCGCATCGCCGCTATCTGCCCAAACATGCTGCAGAGCGTTACTATTCCCGGTCCGACGATCGCAGACACAGCCTGAGATCTGTTGAGCAATACGGTGACCATATCCGACAGGTTTACGAGCGCTGAACAGGAGTCGTAGACCGCCAACGACAGTACTCGAACCCTCGACTCACCAGCCGCGATCGCTGCATCCAGGGTCGCGTTCATTAGCTTCGAGTAATTGCACGATAGCGGAAGTACGAAGACAATTCGACCGTCGATCCTCGGACCGGAAGCGGAAGTGGTGTGCAGCGCCATGAGGATCAGTATTTCCGTTAGAGTCGAAACGACAGAGAAGCGAAAATACTGTTTGCTAACTTCCAGCATCGCCGCGCTTGAACTTCTTCTACCGTTGGCAATGCGATTACCGGTCATACTTCATGATTGCAAGTTCCGGCACTGAGGAACTCAGCGCTGCAAGAATAAAACAACAATAGCTAGAAGTATCATCAATACGACATGCGACTTATTTATACGTGTAGATCGAAGGCAGCAATATTAGGCCTGCGATTCTGATTCTAGAAATGTCGATGTCAGTAAATTGCAAAGAAGAATGAAGGGAACTGTACGCTACATTACGCTTTCGTGGCGAGCTTAGAAAATGAAGAAGTTTTGTACTGCTTTAATTGTAGGTAAAATAGAGTGTGTATCGCATTTCACGAAGCACTTTGTTTAGTTTCGGTTACAAATTTCACTATCCGCCCCATCGGCTCTTCATTCACCGGAAGTCGACCACTTCCGGCGCCTCCTCCACTTCCGCCTCTCACAACTGAACAGGAAAAACTTGGCTATATATCTCCTAAAATAATGTCTCAAATTTCCGATATCACCCACTGAGCAGCAAAGATCTAAATCGACAAAGAAATCTTGTACGGTGGTTTATCTTGGAGAAATTTGTCGGGCCCTACTTACGCACCTTCATCCTATATCCCTCATGTTTTAGACTCAACAACTACTGAAATAGAAACTCTATGGGATTAGATATAGGGCCCATCATAATGCAAGATTTAATGTTGCATTTCTGTCGTGAGACACGGACAATTAGTTAAGGTGAGCAGGATATGGCCTTGTTAAATCTAAAACTTAGCTAGGACTAAAACTTTTCATGTTAGATCACTTGATTAGATAATTCGACAAGAAGTTAAAATCAAGTTGAGTAATTGTGGCGGACAGGCCACAAGGCTTGAATGAATGATTTATTTAAATAATCGGCTCGCCATAGCGTTATTTTACGTATATTTTTTACAGTGTTGCGTATAGGAAGGAAGACCGATCGGCGGTTTTTAATCGAGTGCCTAGCTCGCAGACGCATGAATTGGCTTGAGTATAGCCTGACACATATTGCATTGCTATATATGTGGAGCAGTGGTTCGTACTGCTTCATACGTAAAATGGTTCTCGTACCGCTCCAGAGATCGTCTTGCCATAAAAATGCTACCTCTAGTGACAGCCGCTCTCGCGGTCAGGCCGGTGCTGCTTTTCGCTGATCTGGTGGGGTGGGCCCCTCTGCCGTCGATCGCAAGACGGACCGTGCCCTGATCGTATGAGTCAACAGGCTGACAGAGAACGACCGATCGTGAGAAATGCTCACAGGTCTGGGTACCGTTCGAGAGTGCGTAAAGACCCGAACATGAGAAATAAATGAATGAATGACAGTACTGTTCGGAAATACGGGGAAGATGGTGACCCCGTTGGTGGCCGTGAGTGATACAGACTGGGTGAGTCCCAGAAGAGACCGACGCATGTATCGAGAGAGGCCGCGGCTGCCGACCGAGAGATAGACTGGGAAAAATCCCCGACCGTGCAGCAGACAGTGGGAGTTCTGGTGGCCAAGAAATATTCTTGTTGGCTACCTATGTCGGTCACAGTTACTCCTCTCGTTTTCCAGAAATCTATTCACTTGTGTGTCTAGTTGCAATATCTTGGCTCGCGGTTTCCCCGCGAGGCGTCTACTAATTTCTTCTTGTAGATCTAACTACATAATATCTTTTCGAGGACTTCCTCGAAAGCTCGGCCAGTGGTTCGTTCCAGGGTATAAGAGACAGAGTACAATTGCTTCAGAGAAAGTGATTATAATAATACAGGTCTGTGTGAAACATAGAGGTAACGTGGTGACACTTACCTCAGGTGCCTGTGAGAGAATCGAGTCTGAGAAACGAGAGTTGGTGCATTACCGTTGGTCAGATCTCTAGGTGACGAGTATCTAGATGACCCTACCATGGGAGGAATAAACGCAGTCGATGAGAGTTACAGACATGTGAGAGTCTGGGTGATCGGATACTAAAGTATATGACAGATGCAAGCAGGCCGAGTAATATACTTGTTGGCTACCTAGTTCGGTCATAGCTACTTCTGCCAGTTGCCGCAGGTTGTAGGAGACATGAAAATTCGGGGGGCCGCAAGAGATACACATCGGGTAGAATCCCGAAGTAGCAGTCGTACAAACCGAAAGAGCTGCCAGTGGAGCGTTGGCACATACGGGGAAAGTTCCCCATTGGATACGTTCGATAGAAATATCGGGGAAATTCCCGAAGGACCCGCTGGAATTACACGTGGAGGGTGAACACGTTAGAAGAGCACGTGACAAACAAGAGAAAACACTGGTGCCGATTGATACCTTCAGGTTACAAGTCAAGTAACTCTTCTTGATGGCTTTATGCTCGCTCGATAGGTACTCTTGTTTGTTACCTACGTTGGTCACAGTTACTCCTCCCGGTTTCCCGAGCATCAGAATATATTACGGTGTTGGCGGACAATTGCCAAAGCAGAGGACGGTCAATCGTGTGCATAATAACTTATGCGTGTGAGGCCGGTATGCCACACACGGAAATTGACCAAGAAACACGTGAAAGTCTGGGCAGTCGAAAACCCAGGTTAGAGATAACAAGTAGACCAGTAGACAAAGTATTGATCGATGCGTAAATAATAGTGTTGGCTATCTACGTTAGTCATAGATACTCCTCTCGTTTTACCGAAGTGTGTCTACTTGCGTGTCTGATCGAAGTGATCGATACGAGTACGTTTGGGTAATCGGGTAGCCAGGTGAATACATGGTTGTTTGTCGTCACACACAGTTCTGAGAACTGACTAAAGTGCGAGGTCGGGCCCCCTCGTGCGTAGGTCGGATCGAAGATCTGTGTGCAGATAGCGAAGGTTATAGACAGAAGACCTTCACTATCAGTGTCCGTGAATACCATGCCAGTGTCATTTTTATCGAAGCAGAATATATCAGTGTTGGTGGGTAACTGCTAACACAGAGGACGGGAACTTAGTCAGTCAATTGTGCATGACCAAATATACGTGTGCGGCCGTTTATGCCATATACGGAAATAGACCGAGAGAGATACGTGTTGAGCAGAAGGAGTGATAGATAAGTGTCGCAGATGACATGACTAAGAGCTGTGCGACTGGTAGTGTCTAAGACGACAGAGTTTAAAGAGTTGAGAACAGTAATGTCTAGGAGTACAAGACGTTGAATTTAGCTACCGATAATTGTATAGGCCGAAATGGCTTATGGACTTGTTTCAAATATGTCTGAACCTCGTAACTTAAGAGAACGTTTAGTGTCCCTATTTGGCGATAGTTTCAGAGTCACAAGATGCTGAACGGTACGACATCAGGTAGAGGAAGACGAGGCTAGTAGCTTGGAAGGTATGCAAGGCGAGGAAGACTCCTGCCGGTATGATTATGAACCCTGTTTTGAGTACGGCCATCCTCAGAACGTTGCCCATCCGGCGACCGCGGACTAGGCAGAGTCAGACCTCGTGACTAATTCAAACAGTGTTACCTTTCTTGGAGAAGAGGCCCATCTTTAATCTTTACTGGTGAGAGCGAACATCCTGGTAGATATAGAGAGTAACCATTTGGCATTGAGATTTGGTAAGAAAGTGACTCGGGCGACTCCAGGCGTGTCAGCGAGCTGGGGTCGACACCGTCCGTTAGCGCTATTCAGGCGCTCGGGCGGCAGAACGCCACATAATCATAGCTCTATTTCATTATGCAGTAGCGCTTGATAAATGCACTAATAAGGGCCACCTCGTTCTCTGGAAATTAAAAGTAACAGCTGTTATTATAAATAAAATTATGAAATTGCGCCACGGTCAGAGCTAAAGGCCAAAGATGATATTCCCCACTTAATCTCGAAAATGGTCGTGTTGTTCGGTGGACGATCAAAGCGCGAGAATTGATAACTCAATTAGCAAATTAATGAAAAAAGTTGCGCAAGGTAAGTAGTAATAACAATAAAAGGTTATACAACATGAGAACAAATAAAGGGAAGCATTTCCGAGCACAATGATAAAGCAAGAGTCCAAAACTATTTTAGAAAGTGCGGTTTTGGTTTGGTTTACTTCATCTCATGTCACTTCTTATGTCTTCATGGTCTTTTCCTCAGTAATTTTCAATTACTATACCACAAATCAACTATTTAGATATAATTTTTTTTAATGGTGAGTACGACTGCCTTTAGTTAAACTTCTGTTCATTTTTTCACTTAATTTCATGTTGTATTTTATAATTAAGCTGCAATCAAGAGAAATTGATCAAACAACTGTGTGAATGGCCCTGTGTAGCACAGAGGTCGTCTTCTAGATCAACTGCTGTGCCATTTACTAGTTAGATATGGTTGCTACACGGGGTCCCTATATAGCGGGATTAGCATCCCTTTTGGGGCTCCCTCTGTTGCCAATATTGAGTGTATTTTGTTCATCCTCAGCTGATGCATCTATGTTCGATTTGTTGCAATAAAACACTTGTGACGAGCTTAGTTGATTGACTGATTGATTGATTGGTAAAAGTGGGGCTAATGGCTAGTCCCTTTGTTTATATCAAGGACCTGTTTAAAAAAATTATATTGCGTTATGTTAATATGTTGAAGCCTATATAATGGATGATTGTTCAGTGGACGATTGTGGAACCTTATATACGGTCTAAATATATTTATATGTTTTTAGTAGGGGAGGTGGGGGCAAGTTGGTTGCGGGGTAAGTTAGTGTTTGCGCTATATAATTATAATGCATGACAGGAAAGACGTCTAACAAGAAGTTTATCGATGAGCATGTCAAGCCTGATCTTTTGTTTAATGGCGGCCATGTGCTAGGGTGCTTTATTTTCGCTTGTTACTTAAAAGTAGGTCGTCCTAGTTACTGCTTAAAATATTTCGCTGTTATAAAATATCGTATATCATAATCCACATAAATGTAAAAATTATGGCAGATAGGTTATTTTTTAAGCGTTCATTGCGCTTTATTACTGGTATACCTTGCTTACCCAAATCACGTTGTACAAACCGTGACCACGAGATTTTGTAGTGTGGACCTATTGGGGCAAGTTGCGGGGGCAAGTTGGCGGATGCAACCAACTTGCCCCAAAGGTCAGCCAACTGGCACCACTATAGTCCTAAAGGTAATTATCGATGTGTCTAGCAATTATTACATTAAACTGACGTCATCGAAATAGTAAACTCGAAACTAGTATAGCGACTACAAAAGCGGTGTCGCTGTAACCAGCTCATTTACAAGCGCTTAATCACAACAAAATCGACAGGCAGAGGTCAAGATCCAGAGAGCCAGGCATACTGCAGGCAGACAGTCAGACGGTCTTTGGAGCCAATAAATGACAATGCGATTTTTTAGAAATTGCCATTTTAATTGCGTAGTTTTTGTCTTACATCTTTATTAAGGTCAAATGCTTCTAATGGAAACGAATTTGACTAAAGCATAACGTATTCGCTTTCCACTGTTACAAATCAGTTTTATGCGTATGATTTGTATTGCCACCACCTTGCCCCAAGCAGGCAACCAACTTGCCCCAGCGCAGGGGCAAGTTGGCTGACTTTCAGAATATTTTTGAGGTCATTTTTTGTAAACTTACAAAATAGTGAGATGCCTGAATTTGTGCTCGAGTGTACCCGTTATTAATAGCTGTGTTTTGAGATAAAAATTATTATGCTAGCATTATCGTTGACAATCACGTGCGAAAAAACTTATTTTTCAGCCAGCTTGCCCCCACCTCCCAAGTAGCGACTGGTTGCGCGGTATCATAGCAACGACAATCGAGGCCCAACCAATCGCAGGTAGGTGACGTGAATATTCAGATACATTGAGTGTCATTCATATCTTAGTCTACGACTCTACCAACTTTGGTAGTCGATAGTAGACAGTTGATAGGCATATTTATAATATCGCACCGATGGACTTCTGTGACCCTATTATCATAATACACGTGGCCCTTACCTTTATGGTACCGTGAAGAGAAACAGTTTCAGTAGCGTATTCTATAGTAAAAGATCGATGTAAATGCAATAGGGAATTGAAGTACTTTGAGTAATTATCATTAGTGTCTCGTGTATAATGACCATCAAGTTATCTATTGTGCTCATTAATTATCTATGACGCCGTCACCGTCGCATCCTCAACACGCTGATATCGACGCAAAAGCCGTTTGTGTCGTCTTGTGTTTATGAATTGCTGATGGAGCGGATTGTAGATGGAGGAATGACAGTGATGCAGGTCGAAAGACACGTGTGAAAAATTGGATGGTTCCGTGACTATGTCAGACATTGTAGAGAGGATGCTAGACTGAAGACAGACGAGACTTGTTTTTAGGTTATGTGACCAAAACTTTGAAGCATCTCTTCGATACGTTTTATGTTTCGTAAGTAGAATTTATTAAACTCCAAGGCTCAGTAGTTTCATAGCGATCATTATTAAAAGCATTAGTTAATACAGGACTGGATAACTTTCTTTCTCTTCGAACACTGGATAACTAGAGACATATATATATAGGGCCTGGCTATGCTCAAGTTTGTGAACAACACAAAATTGCCGATTTCTGCTATTTCTAGACGTCAAGGCCTAGGCCACAGTGACTGTGGTTTCCATGCAGTTACTACACAATTGTATTCAGATCGTCAATAAAGTCTATACTACACGTACAAGTCTAATGTTTGTTGATTCTAGGTGATTAGGTGATGCTTTCAAAAGCTCCAAGGATGGCAAATAAACGTCCAGCTCTTGAAACTATCTAAATATTCTCAGCCAGTCGAGATAAAAAAAACCGATTATAGGTCCAATCGCCAGTTGCAGCATGATTAACTTAGATATTACGTGAGTAAGCATCTCCTCCCATTCGTCTCAAACTCTGAAGGGACTTGTAATCATTAAAGAATCCGTCACGAAATTAATTATAATTAGTAATAATTAGTAGCTTCAATCGCGCAAAGCGTCAATCGATGGTGTAAAAAACTGAGCCGCAATCAGTTCTATATCTAAAAGATCGGTCCATCTATGCCGAGAGACAGTCTATGACGAATGAGCTCTCTGAAAATGGAATGCTTCAAGAAAAAAACGAAAGGACAGAGGCAGCTGAACAGAAGGAACAGATATCAATCGAGAGAAAAAGAGAGGCAGATAGACAGAGTGAGACAGATAGAGACACACAGAGTGAGACAGAGAGAGACACAAACAGACACAGAGAGAGACACAGTGACACAGAGACAGACACAGAGAAAGAGAGACGCAGAGAGAGGTAGAGACACACACAAAGAGAGAGAGACACACAGACAGACAGACAGAGAAACAGACAGAGAGACAGACAAAGACAGAGACTGAGAGAAGAGAGAAAGAGAGTTTTGAAATCTAGATCCTGCGTATGAAACAGTCTAGTCTATTCATCACGAACAATCCTATAGGTGTGGGTACGATCACAGATAACCTGATTGAATAGTGATGACCAAGTACTGATTTAGACCACGAGCATGATTACATTTCACATCCAAAGGCGCCGGATCTCCACATATAATAAATTTTGAACCTATACATTAGTTAGGCTAAGTGGCGGATCTATGGCAGATATAATCGCTATTTGCCACTCGGTTAAGCATAAAATGTGTGAAACAGGGTGCGTATGATTGATTTTCTAAACAAAACAGGTATTTAGGTGGCGGATGTAATCTGTTGAGCGGCGAATCTCATGGTTGAGGTGGTGGATCTCAAATCTGAGGTTCCGGATCTCAGATCAGGCAGGATCCGGCTGAACTTAACCAATGTCACTGCTGGGATTGAAACAAATCATCTACCCAGCAGGAATTCACGGAAACTATCTGAGCGCTGGAGCCATGTTTTCACATTTTGATGCATTAGCTAGGGGCCTTAGGGATCTGGTCAAGATGTCCTCAGTTCCTCGGAGTCTCAGCAGCATGTTTGATTTCATGATACCGTTAAAAAGCAATCCAAGGAAGATAAGATGTTAGCCTAGACCTGAGTGACTGCATGCATGCAATAGTCATGCAGAATGAATGAAAACTACAAGTAGATGAGTTACCTCAGCATGACACACGTGCACATTGTTAGTACCTCATTCAGAATTAGCTTTAAGTTTAACGATATCACCTGTTGCGGAACGAAGTAGGATCAAAGTTTTAAAATAAAGCAGGAACAATTTCAGCAACAAACTAAATTGTATTGAAGTTTAAGCTACATAAAGTAATTTCGTAAGCCACATTTGTTTAGATTTTGGTTCTGTTAAGTTATGTGAACCAATGAACACAGGCCTCCCGTTATTTTATTAATGCTTCTTGTGGGATAAGAAACGTAACTGAAATTGAAAGTCACCAATGAACTTTCAGAAAACACTTAGTTTGAAGTTTAAATGTCACAGGTCAATTTATAGAAACAAAAGATTAGATGTTTATTTTTGCTATATTTAACTGTATACCTGTTTCACAGACTTTTGGTTTTTCTTGTTAATAAAATGTGATGCACTCATGCGTCGAGTTCAGAAACCATAGATGGTGAAAAATGCTGCAAATGACTCACTGACATCGCCTATTGGTCTAGTCAGAGCTTAGTGTTTGGCTCATACTGTAAGTGTCTTGAGGTTTGACAATTTGTTTATTGATGTTAACTCATTGGCTTGCTTATGTTTGGGAAACGGTTAATAGAGACAGCTGTTTGCTTGTTAATGGTATCCATACCGGTACGTGACATTTTGTCGCAGCCGTTTTGGAGCAAGACGTTTTGGCGCAGATCTCTGATGCAATACATGGTGAAGTAACACCTTAGTGTCGTAAATTATGCCCCATGGCAAATCAGGTTAAGCCTCGCGAGCGTCTGTATACTATAGTACATGCGGAAGAGGGATCAGTGAAAAAATCATGTTTAAGTAGAATCTGAATCAATGAAAAGAATACTGTGAAACGCGTAGTTGTATTGATGAAAATGACATGCCTAAGTGGAAGTTGGGCTCATGAAGAGAATTATGCCAAATAGAAGCTGGATTGATGAAAAGAATCTTGCTTGAATGGAAGCCCGGCTGATGAAGAGAATCATACTTAAGTTGAAGCTGGAGTAATGAAGAGAATTATGCTTAACTGGACGCTGGATTTATGAATAAAATCATGCCTTAATAGATTTTGGATTGATTAAAAGAATCATGCTTAAATGGAAGCTGTAGAAATGAAGAGAATTTAGCTCGACTGGAAGCTGGATTGATGAAAATAGTGTCGTTTAGCCTAACTGGAAGTGGTAATGATGATACGGTTTTTTAACTAAAAGGGTTCCACAATAAGTTTCAATAAGTCTATAGTCCACGTCCACAGCTTCATATTACGTACTATATATGTATAAGAGATCTGCGCCAAAACCTCCTGTATCGCATAATATATGAGTCGATCATTCTTCATTTATGTATATAAAAAAGCGAATAATGATCGCCGCATATTATATGTATTCATATATAATATTGCACACATGAATGTTGCATGATTATGTATTGACTCTTTTATCCTATACTGGACAGCAGGAAAGGTAAAAGTGTAGCATGTGTCCCTACTGAGCTTCTGTGACGTTTGGGGTTTGAAGGATCTTTTAGATGAAACGAACAGACGTCAAAAGCAAAAAACACCAGATGCCTTTACTCAAGCACCAGCTGCTGCGTCTTCATGTGACGAGCTTAGTTGGCCGATAGATGTCTTCGTAACGCATGGACGGTGACCAGTCAAAATATACACCAACGGCGTTCATCGTTGTTGATCCTATTGTGCATGGAAGCCACATTCCATGTATTTATAAATGCATTTGGGTTTGTATGCCTCTTTGCCTGTGTGCGTGAGTGTCTATCATTGTCACCATAATCGTCATCGTCATCGTCATCAGCAGCAACAGTAGCAGCAGCAGCAACACCAACATTTACTCATCCAAAATTAAGAATTATACATATCACAAACAGTACATTATTATCCGGGATACATAAGTCATGACCAAAGGGAACCAAGGTCCCGTTTAATTAGGGTAACTTATTAACGCTGAGCATGAGATGAAAGCTTGACATAGCTGAACAGTCCGACAAATACCGCTTAAGATCGATAGATGCATTTATGATGATCAAAAGAACGAAGAAAACAGATGGTTTCATAAAGAACTGAGTCGAAATCCTAATACCAGAGGTAACAATAATTGAAAGACTTAACTGGCTTAGGCTATATGTAAACATAAATGATTTTTACTATTTTGTATAACGCACAGTCATATCAAACAGTTAAGAACTGGTGCAATATTATTCTTCTGTGATTGGATATTGTACGAATGCATCATGTATGCCCCTATTTGTGGATGCATGTGTATTGAAGCGTAGGCTACGTATACGTGATCTGATCTTGAGAATGCTTACAGATCACTACAGATGGCTAAGGGCATTATAATAAGCGATGGCTCAAAGTCAAAGGTAGAAAGAATGGAACCAGCGACTGTATTATCAATTTTCATGTAATTATTCAGCTAGCGAACAACGTATTGATGTGATCCGAATATAGATTAAACGACAGTCTAACATCGGAAATTATTTAAATTCTCAATAAATATTAGACTAAATTATAACATCCATTATTTTATCAGCGACAAGCACTATTGTTGTCACCATAGACTGTAAAATAAAATATACCCGATACAATTAGAAATATTATCATGAAAATTATTGTGTTAAGGCAACACATGCAGAAGACTTATATCGACCTCTGTAGAACCCAAAGTCCGCGTAGTATGTGTACGCTTTCAAATTCTCTAATTTGTAAATCTATGTTTCGCGGTCAACACAAAACACTGTTATGCGCAACTCGTTTCTTGTTACGCTTTACTGCAACTACAGTGTAATTGCAATGTATGTATATATTTTTATATATGTTTATGCATAGATATGTATTCGATACAGTCGATCATTGTCTCCGACTGATCAAGCTTGAAAACTTGGGTATACGTTGAGTGGCCATAAAGTGGTTTCACAGGGATCATCATGGTATACATCATGGTATCATGGTACACATATCGACAAGTGTTATGTAATGGCTTCTTGTCCACGCTGAGACTGGTTAGGTTTGGTGTTCTTCAGGTATCTACATGTATCCTTGACTTTCTGCTCTTCTTAGTCTTTATCAATGATCTGCCCAATTACTTCAATCCTCCATTATTTTCTCCTCTTTGCCGATGATACCACTATCTTCGCTTCTAATAAATCATATGACGCCCTGCTTCTAATTATGAATCAGGAACTCTGTCACGTCAATGATTGGTTCATAGTGAAGAAAATTAATTATCACTTAATGTTACCAAAACCAATTACATTTACATAACATTCTGTTCTCACCGCAAGAGCATGCCTGCAAATAGTGGAGAGCTCTTTCTTAATCTGATAAATCTAATATCAGCCTCCAACTATCCTATACATGACTAATTAGATTAAATATCGTCCAAAAAGAGCTACCCGCATCATTGCCTGCTCCATCCGTATGTGCCTATCGCTAATCGTCGGACAGCCTGTCTACAAAGTATACAAACCAAGACTGGAACAAATTACTACTCTTCAAGTACATGAATTCATGCATAAATTCAATATTAAATTATTACCTCAAACTTTTGAGATCTATTTTGTACCAAAAACCAGTATTAGCTCCTACTCCCTGCAATATATAAACATGTAGGCATATATATATATTATTTATATCAATTGTTGTGCGCTACTCGTTTCTTGCGACACGTTATTTTGACTACAATGTAATTTATATTTTGGTAGCTAAAGAAGTTACTATGGTTACTTTTTTAAATAACTAGATTACTTTCTCGAGGTAGCGGCATCTAAAGAAAATTAGAAATTAGTTGCTATGCGTTATAACTTGAAAATGTAATACATCACCTGTTTCTAAATACACTAAAGAGAAAACGGTGTGCTAAGGTGAGCGAAAAGAGAGAACATTTTGTCAAGATCGTCTCCGTGTCGAAGGCGGAGTCCTCGAGCAATCGCAAGAAAGACTTGATGATCTAATTACAGATTTTGTAAGTGAAGACACACAATCATAATAATAGACATTTATGTAGATCATATACATTGGCTTATTGGTTGACTCAATAACAGATTAGCACATCCTTGTAATTGACATAATTTTGCGTGCTAATCAGTAGGTATACACGCATGTATAACGAGAGAGAATACGCCCATGTATCGTTTAGATGGCATTGACGTGTATACAAAGATTCGTTTTTCTTCCCTTTCCGTTCTCATTCCCCACTGACTCTTGCAACGCATCAAGGGATGGACGAGCGAACGTGCGTTTTTGCGCAACAACTCTCAATTGCCGCATGAAAAAACGCACCTAATCCATCATGGCCGCAGTCGGTCAATCATTTCTAGCATCGATATCTCAATATCTAATTAATCTGTCTCACTGCACGTTACTTAATAGAATAACAATTACATTGACGATGACGACGATGATAATTACAATAATATTAGCAATGACAGCAATAATAATAATAATAATAATAATAATAATAAAAATGGGCGATAACAGCATAATGTGAAACATATATAATAATAATAATAACATAATAATAATAATAATAATAATATTAATATTAGTAATAATAAAAACAATAATAATAACGTATCTCGGTTGTTCTTCAGCGTGGGAACGCCGCCTGCCTCTTCGGGACATTGCCACCACTCACTTAGCTCACCCACATGGGCGATAACAGCATAATAATAATAATAATAATAATAATAATAATAATAATAATAATAATAGTAATCTGTACGCAATAATTTGCTACGCATAGTTTTGCATAATAATAATAATAATAATAATAATAATAATAATAATAAATAACGATAATAACAAAACAATAATAATAATAATAATAATCACAATGGCAATAACAATGGCAATAACAATGGCAATAACTATAACAGTAGTAGTAGTAGTAGTAGTAGTAATAATAATAATAATAATAATAATAATAATAATAATAATAACAGCAACATAAAATAAATAGATGAATGATGAGAAATCTCAATGGTGGTGGTAGTGGGAGTAGCAGTGGAAGTAAGGGAAATTGGTGTAATGGTGGTATAGGATTATGGTGATGGAAGTAATCGAAGTAGTAGCGGCGAGTCAACACATGCTGATGATTATAATTTTAATAATAAGAATCAAAGTAATGATAACAACGACAATATTAGTACAACGTACTTCTTAAAGGGTATATGCCGTAAAACCCCAGTAGACCAATAGAATGGAGCCACCGCATCAGATGCTACTTTGATATGCTATACCAGGTAACTCATTTACGCTTATTGAATACTAGCTGGGGCACACGGTGCCCGGGGAAAGACAGGTTTTTGGCGCTGGCGGGGAGGAAGACGCCGGCTACCCCCTCTACTGGGTGTCCGAGGTGTTCCCCGAGCGAACGGTGAAGGTTTCGAGTGAATAGCTGAAAGTGCGCATTATGCATAAACGGAGAGACAGACACATACACATAATCTAGATATACGTGTAGAAAAATAGTGTTTATACCATGTGACCGAATGTGTAAAAGATACTGCATTACTGGCACGTGTGCGATATGTCGCAGGTGATACGATCCTGGCGAATAAGAAGGAAACTTTACTTTTATGGGTGTGTGAGAGGTGCGCAGCAGGTTTTTAGCCAGGAGACCAGGAAGAGGGCGGCTGCTGGGCTCAGAAATCTCTCCACTGCGTGTCCCACGTGTTCCCCGAGCCAACGGCGAAGGTTTGGAGTCAATAGCTGTAAAACTGGGAAAATGCATCGCCGGATAGAGTGACACACAGAAAGTCTTCTTTATTTATAAGTTATTATATATTGCATATCAGGATCACAAAACTATTATAAGCTAATTTCGTCTTATGATTTCTAAATACCTCTCTATGTTAGTGTGCGTGTCTGTTTGCCTGTGGGGATGTGTGTTTGTGTGTGTTTCTGCGTGTGTGTGTGTTTGTGTGTGTATATGTGTGTGTGCGCAAGCGAGAGCGTGTAAGTGTGAGCGTGTCTATATGTCAGTGTGCGTGTCTGTTTGCATGTGGGGATGTTTGTGTTTGTGTTTGTAGGTGCAGGTGTGTGCGCGCGCGCGAGCACGCTCGTGTGTGTGTAAAATGTGAATCACGCTCACTCTCCAAATATATACGATGAGAAATTTCAATGGTGGTATAGTAGTGGGGTAGCAGTGGATGTAATGGAAGAGAGAGATAGAGGGACAGAGAGAGAGATACAGAGATGCAAAGAGATATAGAGATAGAGATAGATAGATAGATAGATAGATAGATAGATAGATAGAGAGATAGATAGATAGATAGATAGATAGAGAGACAGAGAGAGAGATGGTGGGACAGATATACATATGTGTATATATATCTATTTATATAAATAAATATATATATATATATATATAGAGAGAGAGAGAGAGAGAGAGAGAGAGAGAGAGAGAGAGAGAGAGAGAGAGAGAGAGAGAGAGAGAGAGAGAGAGAGAGGGAGGAAGAGAAAGAGAGACTGTCGTAAGTTTACTCTAAGCACAGATGTGGCATAAATGAGTCGCTATTTATATAATCATGTAATAATCTACTACGTTCAATGTTACCATGCATTAGAATTATTATGAAATTTGCTTGAGCCATTAAGTAATAAGGTTGGGTTAGTAATTGGAACAAGATCAAAGAACGACGCTCGGATTGGTAATTAGGTTGCGGCAGCATCATACAGAGCTTAATCGGTTTCTACGGAGGAGGCGTCTGACTACTATGAGAGAGGGCATTAGGTGCATTACAGGTGTACATAAACGCCAATGCTTGACTTCAACTTAATTTCAACGAAAACTTGATATAATGTTCGAGTGGCAATTCGTCGATTGAGAGACACTTAAAGGATAGACCGTCTATAGGTTACACACTACTATCGGGGATTGATCAGAGTACGCTGGTCTAGTCATGCAGTCAGTTCAAGAGTCGACAACGACAATGGACTCAACATTCATACAGCGTCCGATGTGCACCACTAGAGGTATCAATTACCAGCAAGATTCATCTTTAGCAATGCCTGCTACTTCAATTATTCTATTTCAGAAAGAATTATTTTCATATATCCAACTTCTATTCAAGCATGAATTATCATCTATAGTCCACTTTTTATTTTGACAGGCATCATTATCATCCATATGTATCATCTGCTTAGTAAAAATTACTTTCATCAACCCAGCTTCTCTTTAACAAAGTATATCATAAAAATTATTGTCATCAATCTAACTTTTATTTTGCTGAATTTAGAGGCGAATAAGAACTTTTTGGACGTTATTGTTTTAGTTATAATGATAATAGCACTATTTGTGGCAGCAACAACATCAACATTAATGGCAACAACAACGACAACAATAAAATTGTTTGCATCAATGCATACAAAATAAAAAAAATTGCCTTCTTACAACAAGTTATTACCACAGTTGATTTGTTATTAAATCAATTCGTAGACTTAAAACCAACAGAAGCGTTTCCATGCTTTTACCCAAAGGCCTAGTCCTTCTTCCGTATCATACATATGTTTTTAAATAGTGGAAAATCCTGATATTAACAGAACATTGCTGCTGATAGGACAAACTGACGGTGCTATAAGCTTTCTACTTAATAAAATTCTTTGTACGGAAATTCAAGTCTTGCTCTTTACAGTTGCTTCGACGCCTGTACGCACTTTTGACGTTGCAAGTCATGTCTAGTTTATATGAAAAGAGAACCGGTAAGCAACATAGATGGGCTGTATTCAAGGTAGAGAAGGCCTCTACCTTGAATACTGTTCATCCATGTTGCTTAACGGTCCTTTGGGGCTGTCCATAAATGACGTCTCACAATTTTGGACGATTTTGGACTACTCCCCTTCGTCACAAGTCGTCACAAATGCCATCACTCTCCTAAAATATGACGTCACAAAGCTCTTGCCACAACCCATTCACAAAAAACAGATGTCAAGAATGTAATGCAAATTGTCTTATAATTATCAAAAATGGTAACTATAACTATATAAATACTTAAAAAAATATTAGAACGACGAAAAATGAAGAAAATATAAGTATTACCATCCTATGCATTTCTTATGATGAAAGACTCTGGCAGTACAATTATCTGAAAAAATGTTTAGTAACAATAACTCGATACAATCCAAACCTTATGCCTCTCCATTTTCCCGCGGTGAAGCAAAATGCTCCTTCATGGAATAAATAATATCCAATCCTCAAACTCTCCATTTTCTTCGCTTCAGCGACTCTCTGTGACCTGTGCTTTTGGGTGGAACAATTGATTCCTGCATGTGTGTCACAGAATGGCTGCCTCACTTCCAAAACCCCAAAATTTGTATTGAGTGTATATATAGCAAACAATAACAAAAATTAGAAAGGCAATAATCATAAAAAGTGCTATTAAATTGTGATAACAATTACTGTTATTTGTGTGGAACTTGTTTTATGTGCATATTTTTGGATGTTTGATGTGATGATGTGACATCACATTTAGTCGACCCCTCCTACCCCGACCGCTCGTCACACAACGTCACAAATGCGTGACCCCTACCCCAAGGCGCGTGACGTCATTTATGGACGACCCCTTCGCCGAACGCTTTTTCCAGACGTATTTATATATTGTTACATATTTCGTTACATTATATTAATACATATGGAATTAGATGTCACAAATATAGACTACAATGAATTATGATTATATTTAGGACTGGGTGCAGTGTTTATTAATGTGCATATTTTTTATATACACATACATGTAGATGTATCCACGAGTGCGAGTGTGTGTGTGTGGTGGTGTATGCGTGGCTATGCGTGGCTATGCGTGTGTGTTTGTGTGTGGTGTGTGCGGTTTGTGTGTGTATGTATGTTAGGGTGGCCCTAAAACATTTCCCCCCCCATTTTTCATCGCACAACCTCTAGTTTTATGTGAACTGGTGTAAGAAGTGCCCAGTAAATTTTTTTATGTCAATCTGATAACAGGAAGTGGTCCCCCAAAGACCCCTAGAAAATGCATGGGTAATTGCATAGGAAGATATTCGGCAAAATCTCTCCTATCTTTTAAGGCTCATAACTCTTTTCCTATGAATCAGTTTGTGTTGAAATTTGCACACGACATCCTTTTAAAACAGCTTACCATCATCCATTAAGAAAACTGAAATTGAACTGATACGAACAATTGAAAAAAAAATTGGATCTTAAATACCTTAAAGCAATATTTACCTTGCTGAATAAGTATCAAAACTCAAAAGACAATGCAATTGAGTCAGGCCCTCTGATCCAGTGCCTATGACTAAAAGGCTGAAGCTAATTGTCAAGCAGGGTGACAAAATGAAATGGTTTTGGACAAAAAACTGGCACAGATATAATGGTATTAGGCTTTGCATAACGGGAAAGCTGGATCAATGTCAATGTTGAATTTATCTTATACATATAATTATAAATTATAACTTCTTTTGAGCTCCATCTATTATAAAGATAAGCTGAATTTCTTTTAGATATAATTATACTTTCTCAAGTCCATCTGTTATGAAGATAAGCAGAATTTCTGGCCACGTGTGCTGAATTCACAGTTAAAGATGCGTCATTTAGTCAACCATCAACTCAACCAGGAGATTTTATTGCCTGGTCCTATGATGGCCATTGGGGGTTGGGGGTTGGTGTCACCTGCTCTATATCCAAGAACATGATGATGTTCAAGTGAATTTCATTCTTTCACATGAACCTACTGCTGCATTTTGATGGCCACTGAGAAAAGATGTTTGTTGGTGGACAAAGTACATAATGTATGCAAGGTACAGGCTTCAAGAACTCAGGCAGGAAAATTGTACAAGATTCTGAAGGAAGATCTCACTGTTGTACAGAATCGGTACAGCAGATTGCAAAATTATTATATGGTCATACTGGACAGTTTTAATTAATATCCATGTTTGTCACAATACAGTAACAAATGTCTCATCATGTCTCAGGATATATGACTTTTAAACCATTGTTGAACAATTGCAGATTACTTGACTACATGCTACCATAGTTCATTTAAAAATTGATATTTTCAATGTTCTGTTACTGAAAGATATAAATATTGTGATTAAGAACAAAAAATTCATCACATTAAAGTCTTCTGTCATTGCTTCCTTTATCAGACATATTTTCCAGACTTCTGAAGGAATTATTTCAGCATGGTACCAGCCCGCGAATGCCGAAAACAATACTATAATTGAAACAGCTACATTATTTGAACCACATGAGTCTCAAAAACAATTCTTCTTGAATCTAATAATACTGCTCTTTCTAATGGTAACACTTTCATGGCTTAATCACCTATCTAACATGCCCAGATAAGGCCCTTAAAGTGGTTGACAGAATGCAAAATCATGCTTTTGTCAATTTCAGTTAGCCACAATGCAACAGGTACAAATGGCAACGTATGTCTAATTGTTCATTTGGGCACACACTGTCGACTAATGCTGCAAATAGTTCACAGTTTCTCTGTAAATCAACACGTTTTGTGATAGTGTAGCCGTAAAATACTAGTGCCAGACAAAAGCGTTGTTTTTTTTCAATTTTCAATCTGCAGCTAAAAAAACACTATCTATCAGATGTCAAATTCTTACAGCAACCTTTGATTACCAACCTCAAGACAACGCGTCCTGTAAATTTCATCAATATATCTACAATAATAGTGGGTTTACAGCCTTCTGAATATATGAATATGGCACCAAATTAAGACGCGATTTCCATATCGCGAAATACGGGGTCAGCCCAGACGTCTTTAAAATTCCGTCAAAAAATAACTAAGAATATTATGCTAATAGTTTGCACACCATGTTCTAATACATTGATGCACATTGTGTGTAAATTTCATCTAAATCTGAGATGGTCACGCGGCAAACTTTCTAAACATCTGCTGGTTTGACACGGAATGACCCATGGGAGTGTTTTTTAATGAGCTGTGGGGACCACTTCCTCTGATTGGATTTCCTAAAAATTTTTGCTGGGCACTTTTAATCATGCATTCACATAAAATTAGAGGTCGTGCGATAAAATATTCAAAAAAATTTGTTCCCAATGTAAAAATTTGCCACCCTAGTGTATGTGTCTGTGTGTGTGTGTGAGTGTGTGTGTGAGTGTGTGTGTGCTAATACCGAGGCCTATATGCGGTTCATTGTCAACAGCGTAATATTAAATTAGCGTTCCGTATATATCATGTCGGCTAAAGGTTCGCCATCAAAGATGATTCGTCGCAATTATTGCTTCTGCTGGATGCACCTGGGACTGAAATTGCTGTTGGCATAATTTAGCTGGAACTATGGTCGTCGAGGCAACACCGTCATATTTCGTATCATCATCAGCCTCTGAAGCACGGGCATCTTCAGAGCTCTATCCGCCACAGTGTACATACAAGAATCACCTTCATCCTTACAAGTGCACAGTTTGAGCTATCACACCTGGAAGCCGCAGACACTAATACAACCAATGCGTTGTCATAAACACTACCTTATCTATCTAGTTGATAAGCATGGTTACTGTTATAGCTGTTACTTATAGCAGTAGTGTCCTGAACGTCAGACGTTATAGTGCAACCAAAGCGCTTATAGATATAATTTGCCTGATAATAAATAATTGTGCGGATAAATGTTGATTAATGGTCCACCTTGAAGTCATTTAGTGCTTCGGATTTATTTTCTAGCGATTAGCTAAGAGTAAAGTATATAGGAGTCGTTTTAAGTATACAAATCAAAATTTAAAAATGTTGATAAAAAACATCGATGCTCAAAAGTAGGTAAATTCATTGCCGCAGGTAAGTGTGGTCGTTCAACAGTTTCTCTGATGGTACCACATGAAATCCACGTCCATAGTCAACCATCTTCTGGTTTCTTGAGTGAAACTAGACATTTATGAGCAAGCCTTACATCGCTACTGATACAGCTAAACTGTTAACAATGATCATGATAATTGCAGCAGTGACAGTAATAATGATGATTCCTACTGATAGTAAATGATTAGATCGTGGTCACAGTAGTATCTATTGAGTGCAGACAGTGAAGTCAAGAGTCTTAAAGGTGATGATGATGTGGTGGCCAGTGGCGAATGTCCTCGCTAATTTCGCGCAACCCGACGCAATACCTAGTATGAGAGCTTTTCACCTTCTTCAATGCTTCGGCTCCTGCTCCTCCTTCAGATACAGCAGAGTGCGTATATTTTGTCTCGCACTTCTGCTTCTATTTGGACGTTGTATACTACCTGGTACGGCGACAGGTATAGCAGCATGGTTGCACCATGCACTAGTAACGAAGCGAGGAAGACACCGTGCAGTTGAGCGGATCTAGCAGACGCCCTCTGACAATTGAGCGGATCTAGAAGACGCCCTCTGACAACGAACGACGACGGACTTAAAATTCCCCTTGGACACGACGGCAAAATAATTAAGAATTGAAGTATCACATGCAACGAATAACTAGAGGAAAGGGGAGGAAGATGGACGAACGGGAAATGGATTGATACATGGATGATCGAAGTGAGGTGGGTTGGAAATTAGGAGGGTGGATGGAACAGATCGATGGGGAAATTAATGTCCATACATCGTTTATTGCTCTAGGCAAGACCATTTAAGGTATGATTAGGCAAGGAAAGGCAAGGGAAAGTAAGGGAAGGCAAGGGTAGGTAAGAGAAGAGAAGAGATGAGAAATCCAGGTAAGGTACGGGAAGGTAAGGGACTGTAAATAAAGGTAAGAAAAAGTAAAGGAAGGTAAGAGAAGATAATGGAAGGCATGAGAGAAGGACATAAAAGAAATCAGCGATATGAACAAAAACAATAAGACAAAATGAATGGTCTGAGGGAAGGCGTTATTTGGCTTAAGAGCGGAGGGAGTGCTTTCGTCTACCTGAGTCAGACCCAGGAATTTGAGGGCTCTTAAATAATCGACAACGCTCGTAATTGCATGGCACGAGGTGACACCAGCGGCCGTCTGATATTCTGCTGAAAGGGAGAGAGCAGAAAGTTGTCTCAATCCTTGATTTTCCGTTTACAGTCTTCTATTGCAAGGTTCTGCAACACTCTCGTTCCTATAAGTTGACTCTCATCCACAGTTTCCTCTGATATAGACAGACTTCGAGCCTTGGTTTTCTATTGAGTCTGCTACGATTGACATTTGATCTGGCAAGAAGTGGTAATGGCATCGTCAATATCGTAATCATACCCGTCACAGCCCTCCTAGAGTCGTCATAATCATCGTCGTCGTGGCTATAACCGTCATCGTTATCATCGTCATTGTGGTCGTCATCGGCATTATTAACGTAATTGGCAACATCATCGTCACTTTTATCGTCAATATCACCACCATCATCTGCAGTATTTAGCTGACGATCAGGTCTCATCAAATTTCCAACTTAAATATTTCATCCAATGACTTTCTTTTTAACCAATCCAATAGGCAACCATTGGGCCAACCTTTATATGGAGCCTACTAAATGTGTTCCCGCCCCAAAAATTAAACGGGGGTCATGTCTGATTTGTCCTCGACCCGTCCTTGTTGGGGTACACGTTGTCCGCTGCTGTGGCGGAAATGATCGACCTGACTCGGTTAGATCAGGTAGACAAGACTGGTCTGATATATAGTCTGCGATCATTAACGAGGAACTGAGCTGCTGCATAAAACAAATGCAATTAGCCGGATGTAATTAATGTGATTACCGTTGGTACTATTCTCTGCGATTCGACGAAACGCTATCATGTGCAGCACACAACTCTGTAATGTCAAAATGGATTTATGTGGCTCCGCATTATTGGCTTTTAATAGGCTTTATAGCAAGCGCACTATAAAGATTATCTTAGTTCAGTGAAATCATGAATTTCATTTATATAGCGGCTATTCCAGAGTATCTTATCAGAGATATACATAATGACGAAAAACCAGGATTGAATAAGCTGACCTTAAAGCGTTAAGGAATAGAAGCAAAGAGAGAACAAGTTTTAATAATAATAATAATAATAATAATAATAATAATAATAATAATAATAATAATAATAATCAAGAAATGTCACGAAGTCAGTGATCTCTCTGTGACGCTGTCTATGCTTATCTAAGTTCAGTAGGTGGCGCTGCCATCGTGAAAATCAAACTTAAATAGACTCACATGACTTCTTAAGTCTTGTGTTGATCTGCTCGCTTCTTACATCATTGACCTCTTCGATGTCTTCTTGACCACCGGAGTTGTTCCAGCTCGTTACAAGTCATCATATATCACCCATCGTTTGAAGAAGCCCTTTCCAACATGGCTACCCTCTCGAAGCTACTCGAGCGTATCGTCTGCAGACAGCTCACAGACTACTCGGATCTTTTCCCTCTTCATCAATCCGCCTACAGAAGTTTTCATTCTACTGAGACGGTGCTACTAAAATTTTCACTGATCTTATCGAGGCGGTCGATGCTGGTGATCACGCGATCCTTGGTCGACTCGATCTATCTGCGGCTTTCGACACCGTAGACCACAACATTCTCTTAGAGCGGCTGTCGAGGACCTTCGGCGTCGGGTCTGTGGCACTAACCTGGTTTCGCTCCTACCTGAGCGGAAGGATGCAGTTGGTTCACTTCAATGGCAACGTCACCGCCTACCGTCCACTTGCTTTTGGGGTACCTCATGGGTACCCTTGGATCCTTACTGTTTCTATTCTATACTGCTGACCTCGAAAAGTTGGCGGCTGATCTGGGTGTATCGCTTCATTTTTATGCCGATAACTCCCAGCTCTACACCAGTGACCGTCCGTCCAAGGTCGACAGCTCACGTAGACGCATGGTCCTTACGATCGAGAGGTTCTCCGCGTGGATGGCTTCAAACCGATTCAGTCTAAATCCCACCAAGACTGAACCTCTATGCTGCACGACTCACGGCCGATGCAGTCGACTCAATCTCTCTCCTCTGCGTATACTCGGGGCCGTTCTAACGCCGGTGGAGTCCGTCCGTGATCTGGGCATAACGTTACAGTCTGATCTGTCGACGAAACTACATGTTACCACAGATGCTTCTGCCAGCTGCGTATCATCAAATCCTGCCTGAAGTCGTTGCCCTTCGATGCTGCTCGGACTGCTTTCGCCAGTTTCGGGTTGTCCAGGATAGACTATTGTAATAGTCTCCCTGCACTAGCACCGAAATGTACATTAGACAGCCTGCAGTCCGTTTTGAACGCTGCAGCGAGGCTACTCTTCGGACGACGACGTTTTGACCACGCGACGCCCCTTCTGCGCAACAGGCTTCATTGGCTTCCCATACCACAGCGTGTAGAGTTCAAACTATGTCTACTTGTATACAAAGCGCTCCATGGTGTCGCGCCGGGATACATTGCAGATTTCTCAGGCCAACGTCGTCGTGTTCAGCTGGTCTCCAGCTGCATGGAGCTTCGCGTGAAGACCTTCTTGTACCCATGACCAAATTCTGGAATAGCTTCCCGCCTGAAGTGCGTGCTGCAGCATCGATTGAGATCTTTAGGGCACGTCTCAAAGCTCACCTGCTCAGGAAGGCATATCCCTGTTGAACTGATGTAGTGATTATTATAGTACGGTGTTTATTGTTACTAACGTTTGCTGATCGTGTCATCGTTAATTAAGCGCCCTTCTAGCGGCATGGCTACGTTACGGCGCTTTATAAATCGTCCGTTTAATAATAATAATAATAATTCATTTCAGTAGGCCGTGCTACAAGATTATTGCCTGTCCTGAGACGGCTTAAAACAATCTGAAAATGTAGATGGAACAAGCAATTGTCCTACTGTCCAACATGCGACCTTCGGGCATTCGTGTATGGATGATTTAAAATTAGAAACACCTATTAACATTATATTTTAACCGTGTTAAGACTGGCAAACATCAAGTATCACAATAGGTTAGGTATTTAATTTAAATTTAATGTAATTTAAATGGAAATAATACCCAGCTTGCATAACTCAGCTGCGGAAAACGTTAGAAGGTTAAATATACTCGTCACTAGGAGTCGCTACTACCTCTGAGACTTTAAATTTAATTCAATTTAAATTGAAATTAAATATTATAGAACGTTGGAGCGATCACAAAGGCGCTTATGTGCTGTACGGAGGATGGTCTGGGCGGTAGAACATCCAGGTCATCCCTAAGTAAAGTAAACACCGAGCGAGGTAATTGACGGCTTAAATATGGATTATTGTACAATTGAAATGGAATAGAATTAGGAATGGTATCAAATGTAATTAGAAAGGATGAATTTGCAAGAGGAATAGAATTAAATCGGAAAATGGAATGTAGTAAAAATTGGAAATTGCAGGAAAAAAATTGGAGATAAAATGGAATATACGAAAAATATAATAAAATAAAAAAAGTCAAAATGGAATAGAAGATAATTTGAAGTGTGAAATTAAATGGAAAACCTTTAAAACGGAATTAAATAAATTAGAAGTGAATTGTAGTAAAACTGGAAATGAATTTAAATCAAAGTATTTGAATCAGAATAAAATTGGGAATGGAATGGTATAAAATTGAATTTGAGACTATTTAGAAATGAAGTGGAATAGGCCTACAACAAAATTGAAATGAAGTAGAATGACAGTGAAAATGCAATGGAATAAAATATGAAATAGAATTTAACAAAATTGGGTAACAGAATGGAATATAATTGGAAAAGGAATGGATTAAAAGTGGAATTGAAAAGGATAAAATTGAGATGGAAATTATTAAAATTGGAACGGAAAGAGAATACTAATAAGAATGCAAAGAAATTAACTGGAATAGAATTGAATGAGTTTGAATGGAATGGAATAGAACTAAATGGAGCGGAATATAATTAATTGTCACACGCTATGTTAAATTGCTTTAAAATGAATATTGGGGCCTTATATGAATGACGAAATCAATTTTTCAAACACATACCTCTTGAAACAATAGCTAGTCTGGTGCTTTACTTCTGAGCGAAGGTAACGAGTAATAGTGTGTTCTTTGAGTGAACGTCTCTGGAGTCTCAGAGGTAATAGCGACTCCTAGTGACGAGTAATCGTAATCGCAATCTCCAAAATTCTAAAGCGCCATCTGAAAGCTAAGTGCAGGGCACCAGCTTATTCACGAGCGTTGAATATACTTAACCTTCCTACGTACTCCTCAGCTTAGTAATGCAAGCTCCGTATGATACGTGGATCCGTTCAAAAGGGTCCAGGCTTCAAAAGCTGTTTGCGGTTCATCAAGAATCCTTGCTTTCTTAGAGTCAAGATAGAGGACGTGACGACAACAAAGCTACAGTGGAAAGCCTGACGAACGACAGGCGGCGTTTTGCAAATATTAATTATTTACAACGACGGTGTTGCCTCTTGTCGTCGATGATTGATTTTAGTTTTGTGTTGTTGGAAGCAAAGCTGCCTCTGCTGAGCAGGTGAAAGACGATGGAAGAAATTGGCTCTGCTGGTTCAGAAACGATGGCAGCAGAGGTTCAATACCTTCATCACCCCAGGCACGGTCCAATTCATACAGTATTTATGGTGGTTTAGCATAATTTACGGCGCTAGGTTCTATAACTGTAACGAAGTTTAACGGATTTTATTACGTAATGTATGGCTGGTGGCCTGGTGCACAAACTTTTTATGCAAATGGCGGCTTCTCCAGTTTTACGAAAGACGTGGACCACAGAAATGTCGATCTAGTACTGTACTCTATGTTCAGAATCAGAGGTCTTGCTTGCGTAGAGTTGCCAGACTAATTATGCCCTGCCCCCATTTAGGCCGCAAACAAAAATCTGGAAAATGTCCAACTTTGCGTATGTTTGTTGTTCGGTGGTATTAGCTATAATTTCTTGACTTTACACGCGAATGCTGAAGGAAATAATTCTCATAAAGAATTTTTTGTGAGTAGTTTTAAGTACAAGTATATAGTTATATATTTGTCATCGGCAAGGAGGATTTGCTGCATTGAATCGTCTCCTCAGAGAAGACAGCGTAGTCAAGAATTTTGCTCATTCCGTTAAAGGATACATTTTAGTACAAGTTCATAGTTGAAGGATGAAATAAATACGTTGCAACATTTTGCTAAACCGTTTAAAATTTAACAACCGTTAAAACAAAAAAATAACTATTTAAATCGAAGGCGCATAACATATTTACATACATGTAGCACGCTGTACTCGGCATCAGTGTGACCTTCGTGACTACATGTGTATATGACAGTTGCTGAACGCTTTAGGTCTGGTGAGAAATCAATCGGGCGAATAAAGCTTTTCGACTGTCAGTATATTCCGCTGCACTGACTTGCTCAGCTTCATCAACTGCTCATAAGAGAACGCGTGCTCATAAGAGAACGCCTGCTCATAAGAGAACGCCTGCTCAAAGGAGAACGTTTACTCATAAGAGAACCTCTGCTCATAAGAGAACATTTACTCAAAAGAGAACCCCTGCTCATAAGAGAACGCCTGCTCAAAAGAGAACGTCTGCACAAAAGAGAACATTTACTCATAAGAGACCGCCTGCTCATAAGAGAACGTCTGCACAAAAGAGAACATTTACTCATAAGAGACCGCCTGCTCATAAGAGAATGCCTGCACAAAAGAGAACATTTACTCATAAGAGACCGCCTGCTCATAAGAGAACGTCTGCACAAAAGAACATTTACTCATAAGAGACCGCCTGCTCATAAGAGAACGCCTGCGCAAAAGAGAACATTTACTCATAAGAGACCGCCTGCTCATAAGAGAACGCCTGCTCAAAAGAGAACATTTACTCATAAGAGACCGCCTGCTCATAAGAGAACGCCTGCACAAAAGAGAACATTTACTCATAAGAGACCGCCTGCTCATAAGAGAATGCCTGCACAAAAGAGAACATTTACTCATAAGAGACCGCCTGCTCATAAGAGAACGTCTGCACAAAAGAACATTTACTCATAAGAGACCGCCTGCTCATAAGAGAACGCCTGCTCAAAAGAGAACATTTACTCATAAGAGACCGCCTGCTCATAAGAGAACGCCTGCTCAAAAGAGAACATTTACTCATAAGAGACCGCCTGCTCATAAGAGAACGCCTGCTCAAAAGAGAACATTTACTCATAAGAGACCGCCTGCTCATAAGAGACCGCCTGCTCATAAGAGAACGCCTGCTCAAAAGAGAACATTTACTCATAAGAGACCGCCTGCTCATAAGAGAACGCCTGCACAAAAGAGAACATTTACTCATAAGAGACCGCCTGCTCATAAGAGAATGCCTGCACAAAAGAGAACATTTACTCATAAGAGACCGCCTGCTCATAAGAGAACGTCTGCACAAAAGAACATTTACTCATAAGAGACCGCCTGCTCATAAGAGAACGCCTGCTCAAAAGAGAACATTTACTCATAAGAGACCGCCTGCTCATAAGAGAACGCCTGCTCAAAAGAGAACATTTACTCATAAGAGACCGCCTGCTCATAAGAGAACGCCTGCTCAAAGGAGAACGTTTACTCATAAGAGAACCTCTGCTCATAAGAGAACATTTACTCAAAAGAGAACCCCTGCTCATAAGAGAACGCCTTCTCAAAAGAGAACGTCTGCACAAAAGAGAACATTTACTCATAAGAGACCGCCTGCTCATAAGAGAACGTCTGCACAAAAGAGAACATTTACTCATAAGAGACCGCCTGCTCATAAGAGAACGTCTGCACAAAAGAGAACATTTACTCATAAGAGACCGCCTGCTCATAAGAGAACGCCTGCTCAAAAGAGAACATTTACTCATAAGACACCGCCTGCTCATAAGAGAACGCCTGCTCAAAAGAGAACATTTACTCATAAGAGACCGCCTGCTCATAAGAGAACGCCTGCACAAAAGAGAACATTTACTCATAAGAGACCGCCTGCTCATAAGAGAATGCCTGCACAAAAGAGAACATTTACTCATAAGAGACCGCCTGCTCATAAGAGAACGTCTGCACAAAAGAACATTTACTCATAAGAGACCGCCTGCTCATAAGAGAACGCCTGCTCAAAAGAGAACATTTACTCATAAGAGACCGCCTGCTCATAAGAGAACGCCTGCTCAAAAGAGAACATTTACTCATAAGAGACCGCCTGCTCATAAGAGAACGCCTGCTCAAAAGAGAACATTTACTCATAAGAGACCGCCTGCTCATAAGAGAACGCCTGCTCAAAAGAGAACATTTACTCATAAGAGACCGCCTGCTCATAAGAGAACGTCTGCACAAAAGAGAACATTTACTCATAAGAGACCGCCTGCTCATAAGAGAATGCCTGCACAAAAGAGAACATTTACTCATAAGAGACCGCCTGCTCATAAGAGAACGTCTGCACAAAAGAACATTTACTCATAAGAGACCGCCTGCTCATAAGAGAACGCCTGCTCAAAAGAGAACATTTACTCATAAGACACCGCCTGCTCATAAGAGAACGCCTGCTCAAAAGAGAACATTTACTCATAAGAGACCGCCTGCTCATAAGAGAACGCCTGCACAAAAGAGAACATTTACTCATAAGAGACCGCCTGCTCATAAGAGAATGCCTGCACAAAAGAGAACATTTACTCATAAGAGACCGCCTGCTCATAAGAGAACGTCTGCACAAAAGAACATTTACTCATAAGAGACCGCCTGCTCATAAGAGAACGCCTGCTCAAAAGAGAACATTTACTCATAAGAGACCGCCTGCTCATAAGAGAACGCCTGCTCAAAAGAGAACATTTACTCATAAGAGACCGCCTGCTCATAAGAGAACGCCTGCTCAAAAGAGAACATTTACTCATAAGAGACCGCCTGCTCATAAGAGAACGCCTGCTCAAAAGAGAACATTTACTCATAAGAGACCGCCTGCTCATAAGAGAACGCCTGCTCAAAAGAGAACATTTACTCATAAGAGACCGCCTGCTCATAAGAGAACGTCTGCACAAAAGAGAACATTTACTCATAAGAGACCGCCTGCTCATAAGAGAGCGCCTACTCGCCTACTCAAAAGAGAACATTTACTCATAAGAGACCGCCTGCTCATAAGAGAGCGCCTACTCAAAAGAGAACATTTACTCATAAGAGAACGCCTGCTCAAAAGAAAACATGCCTTGTTGCTTGGAAATGCAAAGGGCAACGGCGGTTATTCAAGGCTTCGCTATTCTTTCATCTGCTTCAACTATATATATAAAAATATGTATATATATATATATACATATATATATATATATATATGCACAGAAATTTGCTAGGCTTGTTACAGCACAAACGACAGACAGAATAGTCGACGGCGACGGCCTCTGTTGTCATAAGCTGTCGTTAAACTCTGGTTCCATCCAGCTGTCTGTCTCCATGCGTTTTTCATGTTTGTCTATGTCTACCTGTTGCTAACAATGTGACGCTTACGAGTGTATATTCGTTGAATTTGATTCTGGTTTGTCTAAATGCCTGTGTTTTTGGGTCTGCCACGTGTGTGTGTGTGTAGGTGTGTGTGTAGGTGTGTGTGTAGGTGTGTGTGTAGGTGTGTGTGTAGGTGTGTGTGTAGGTGTGTGTGTAGGTGTGTGTGTAGGTGTGTGTGTAGGTGTGTGTGTGAGTGTGTGTATGTGACACTATGTGACATCCTGCATGTGTTCAGCTGTGATAAACAATATACGTGTCACAGATATTCACCCTACAAATCCATGTATGTAAGTAAGTGTGTATGCATGCACCTGAACATATTGCGCCTATATTCTAAGCCATGGCTGTAATCACGCTTATTATCTATTAGGAGACGAGTCTAATTCTAAGTATTAAGATCGGCTTCTGGTGACTCAAATTGACCAACCCATGCCGACAGAGGATGATAAGCCCGGATGTTGACTGAATGTCACGTGTAGGCAATGCGTGTATCATAACGAGGGATGGTCGCTAAGGTTTTTATCGTCAAGGCCGATCGCGCATTGACCGATGAGATCAAGACCGATCGCGACCTTGAGCCATCAGATAATACGCAATTATCTGGCACATGATACACCGTCGCCTGTTCAGATAGTTGGTCCTCGATGCAAGATGAAGATTCATCAAGGGTTTTCATGGAGATTGCCCGTGGAAATGGATCGTGTTGCTCTCTGGATGACGCTATGTAGCACACTACTTCTATATAAATAAAGAGAAAATTCTGTCTGTCTGTGTTTCTCTCTTGCACAGTTTGAGAGCTATTCACTCTAAGCCTTCACCGTTGACTCGGGCAACACCTGGGACACGCAGTCGATGGGTTCGTGGAACCCGCGCACGCCGTCTTCCAGGTCTCCAGGGCCAAAAACCTGTTTCAGGACCCCAAGGAAAGTGTCCTATTCAGTCGCCAGGATTGACACATGTTGGTTCCTGACCTACAAATGCTGTATATGTGCACGAGATATCTGTCTGCCACACCTCTTCTTCTTTTACGAATGGACGGTTTGGGAGACACAGGTAGCAGGCATAGAGTTGACAATCGCTTGCAGACTCGGTCAGGTGGGTATGTACTTTGTACGCATCAGTGTCTATACACAGATACGTTTATGCATTTCCACACTTTTACAGCTATTCACTCGAAACCTTCGCCATTCGCTCATATCCAATAATAATATGATGCGACATAACGCGACAGAAATGAGCTCGTCATATTCGTTGGTGCAAACTATGTTGAGTTAATTGATGTTTTTATGTTTATATGTTCACTGAGTTTGACCAGAACCTAATGTAGGCATGATGTAAATACTATTAGATTAGATATGAAGAGCGAAAGACTTGACAAAGTAAATCAAGATAAAAATATACGAGATGAGATACGTATAACCGATTTTCAGGGCCGTACCGAGGGGAGGGGCCAGTGGGGCCGTGACCCAGGGCGAAAATGTGGAAAGGGCGCAGATTTCAGGATGGAATAACTTATTATTCCATAAAACGCACTATTTTGAAAATGTGGGGGCGCCAGATGGATGTTAGGCACAGGGCCAATTATAGCTCGGTTCGGCCCTGCCGATTTTCATATGCGGCGGATTAGAATGTTGGCCAATGAAGAAGAGGCTGGATGAGAGAAGAATTCTTACAACTGAGATGGATTGACCGCAGAAGATCGCAAACGTTTCAAGACTTTAACAAACTAAGGAATGATGACATAAGATCATCATTAGGTGTCCAAACAACTCTGGACAAAGTCGTTCAACGAAGACTCCGATGATTTGGACATGTAGAGAGAATGCCAATTGACAGAATCCATCACATTTCGTCATATATACACGGAGGATTCAACGGGGAAAAGATGAATACCAAGGTTACGATGGATATGTAGTAATTATTAAAGACGGCGTAACATCAATTGGATTTACACTAAATGCAGCAGTGGACTTGACAAATAAACAATAGACAGGGAAGGCAATTCCTTCGTACACATCGCCGCAAAATGTCTATGGTCAGGAACTGATGATGATGATGATAACGACGACGACGATGATGATAACGACGACGATGATGATGATTGTTGCGTCTGGTTTCGTCTGTTGGGAGATAGGTTGAGGAGTAGTTTGTATTCATAGCTGTCTCAGAAAATGTTTAGGTGTAAACCTGTGAGTGTAGAGTTAGCTTCTGCCATCTTGGCCAGGGAGAGAGAAGCCGTGGAGTGGACGACGCAGCGCGTATCGTATCGTATCTGGTTATTTATATAGCGCTTCTTACAGTACCAGCTAACGAGAAGCACCCTCAGCGTGACAGCTCCGAGGAAATAAGAAAGTCTTCAGGCAACGAAGGGATGATTGTGGAGCCCGATTAAAAGCTTGCTATGGATAATTGGGGAAGGTCATTCCACATAGAAGAGCCCACGATGGCAAAGGCACGGTGTTGAGTTATAGCTGGAACGGTATGGAGGGGAAACGTCTGTATTACGTGATGTTCAATTGAGCGTGAAGCGCTAGGTAATCGTTCATGCGCTTCCGCCGCCATGGTCGCTGCACTCAGTTTTTTTTAATGCAGGAAATGTTTGCGCCTCGTCTTCGCCATCGGTTCTCGTTCTTCGGCTCTGCAGCATAATCCAATCTGACCGGTGAGGCATCATGTGTGAGATGTGCCAGAGTCGCCATTTACGCCACTTCCTGTAGTGCGGTGATTGTAGTCCAACCGAGCTCATCATTAAATTCAATTAACGCATCCATGTCGAAGCAACCTTTAGAGAGAATAAGTGGCGTTAAGCGCAGATCTTGAGCAGATAATAAGCGCCTGTTCGTCACAGTGTGTTCACGTGTACTCAGAAATGGCTTAGTCCAGTGTCGTAACACAACGAAGCGGAGTGGGAAGTTTTATCATTTTCAAAGTGTAAGGCAAAACCGCAAATTCCTTGGAGATTAATTCCAGACACAGTCCAGATTCCTGACGATTTGACACTCCTTTTGCCTGTTCATCTGCCTACCTGTCCATACATACCATCCATACACTCTGATTATCTCCTCCTATTTTAAATGGCAACATATTTCACCTCTTTCTCTGTCTGTCTGTCTCTCTGTGTCCTTGTTTGTCTCTCTCTGTGGCTGTCTCGTTGTCGACCTTTCCTCCCATTCTTCTACTTTGAACATCAAAACACAACTTAATTTTTCACTGTTTTAGCGACTTTAGCATTGAACGAAAAAGAACTTACCTTTTGACGCTGGGCTTATGAAATGTAGTCCACGCTGCACATCCGATGTCCAGGTACAGAGGCTGGTGACCAGCTTAACCGAGTCAATCGCGTCAACTATTGACGTTTCCTGCGCATGGCGTCATAGAACGTCAGTGTCTTATGCTGGTTATGATGCTGCTGAGGATGCAGCAAGCGAGCGCTAAATGAACCGCCAGCCTCTGAATCTCCAGAGGGCTATCCATAAATTACGTGCGTTCTGAGAGGGATTGAGATAACGACAGCCACTATGTCGTGTTATGAGGAGCGAATTGTAATTGTAAGTCTAGGCTGCACTCAAAGGTGGCGATCTCGTTTGACAGATGGGGGGACACCTAATGAGTGGGGTAGAAAATGTGGGAACACATGTATAACTTGTCCTCTTTCTGTAAAAGGTGGAGAACTTTTCCCCTCGATTCCCCCGGGATCGCCGCTCCTGGCTGCACTTGTAATCGCAGTTTGTAATCGTAGTCTGTTGTTGCAGTTTTGTAATCGTAGTTTGTACATCAATCGTAGTTTGTGATCGTAGTTTGTAATCGTTGTGTGTGATCTTAGTTTGTAATCATAGTCTGTAAACGTAGTTTGTAACCGTAGTCCATAATCGTAGCTTGTAACTGACTTTTACAGTCAGTGGCACAAGAGGGCAAGTAAAATCTACTGAATTATTATTTAACTTGTCTTGTCGTATTTAACAATTATTGCAGATTGTTTTTCACTCCTTAATGATTACAGAATAAAATTTAATAAGCTTACAATGAACACATAATTATCATATTTGTAATTGTTTTAAATTAGAACGCAAGCCTGTACGTAATCAGTTACTGTAGGCCTACTATGATTTGCACGATTAGCCTATGAATCAACTAGAAAAATAAAAGGGGTTCAATTTTTAAATTTTGCCCCACCATGGGCATAAAATGTTAGAGACTTCATTTTCTTAGCCTCAGCATATGAGGGCGGGTGACCTATCCTCTACTTTCATCTTCGTGTTTGTGTTAGTCTGAAATTGGATGCTGCTTTCCTCTGTGTTATGCAATCGAAAGTGTAATATATTAATATTTTATGGTTTGCATCTGTTGATTGAAACTTTAACTCACTGATTGCTAGTTAAGAGTGATTGCTAGTTTAAAATGTTATTCAATGTTTGTGTTAGTCCTTAGTTTGTATTGTGTACTTGTGTTAGTCTTTAGTTTGTGCTATGCACTAGAAAAGTGTAATTATTTTGTTTTGCATCTGTTGATTGTAATTTAACTCGCTGGACCCATAAAGCGGGATTCCATCCCTTCTGAATTCCTATTGTTTTCTAGTAACAGTTTTTTCAAATCGAATTTTCGAACCTCCTGTATATTGCTACAAAGACTTATTTACACTTGTATTTGCATAATGAAGATATTGTTTTCATTAGTGGAAGCAATAAATTGATATGAAAATTGAATTTTCCCACCGACAGTGTACGGTTAATGTGCTCGATTAATGGTCCAGCATACTATCTAGAACACTAAAACAATTCACAGTAAACATGATCTTTAATAAGGGCCCAATTTTTATCTATGCACACTTTCAAGACGAAATTTATCATTAAAAAATAGAGCTTAATAAGCACAATCTTTTATCTGTATTCCCTATTTTCGCCCAGCACAATATTCTGTATAGTCCGCTTCTTTCTTCTTCTTGTTCTCCGCCATTTTTAAGCAAGTTCAAATGTTCGACGTCGCCATTCTTCTCTCCTCTGCGCTTCCTCTTTAAGTCTCTGGTAGCCATCTGGCATCATCCAGTCCAGCATCATTCATCTTGGTCTTCCTCTTCCGCGTTTTCCCTTTATCTTCCCTTCTAAGATCGTTTTCCAATATATATAAGGGTTCTTTCTTCTTCTATTATTCCCAACACCTCTTCGTTTGTTACATGATCTGTAAAACTGATTCTTCCCATTTTCCTCCATATCCACATCTTGAAGGCTTCCAATCTTTTTTATATCTTCTTTCCTCATTCATTGTCCATGTTTCTGAGCCGTACAGTACCACAATCCATACCAGAGTCTTTATTAGTCTTTTCTTTAGTTCCTTGTTTATTTTTCTCTCAATAGCTCTCTTCTCTTTGAGAATGCTTCTCTGTCCATCGCTAATCTTCTTCTTATTTCTCTATTATATCTGGTTTCTTCTCCGATCATGCTTCCTAGGAAACAAAATCCCTTTTCCAGCTCAATTTCCATTCCTCCAGCACATATTCCAATTGCGGTTGTTTTGTCTTTTGTCTTCGCTTACTACCAGTACCTTTGTTTTTAAAATGTTTTAATGTTTTAATAGGTCGTTGTAAATTGTTAAACCACGTCAGAAATACAATTAAGGGAACTGAGCAGCTTAAATCTAATACAGCCCACATCATGAATGGTAGGCCTACAGAACAACGGACGACACAGTTTGCACAGGCCAATCAAACAAGAAATACCACGAACACTAATATCACGACAGAACACCTAATCGCGTGTCTTAATCGATGTCTACGAATCAAACTGCTAGGATAAGTATGATAAATTCCATTTCATGATCTATTCTGACCCCCAGTCCAATCTTAAGAGGCAGATGATCCGCAATGTTACGTGCGAAGCCCGACTGAACGCCGCGTTTCGCCTCATTTCGAAGCACGCGTTTCAGTTCAATCTTCACGTCTCGAATCGCTCATGCGTGCATGACGAAAGCGTATTCTCAAGAAATTATCCTCACCCGAATTGATTTACGAGATTCTACGCAGTCGGTAAAAGCCGTCTAGCAGGAGCCTATTGACGAGGAGAAATCTAATATCAGCGGAGATTAACCTGTGCTGATGGACGACTGTTAATATACTTTATAATCTTACTCAGACTAAGCCATGTCAATAATATATAATTACTATATATGTACTATATATAGTATATATATTATGTATATATATACTATACATATATATATATATACACCTACAAGTATGCATGTTTTGTCATACATGTACGTGTGCATTTGTACATCATGTTATGAATTTTTTTTATCGAGCTGAGTCGCCGAGAGATACACAAATTTATTAATGCAATCCCAGTTTGCGTGTATATATCCTACTGCATAGACACCTACTTAAACAAACTTAGACGTACATGCAAACATATACATTGGGCATGCAGTAGTATATGTATGCAAAACTATACATACATAAATATAATGTCTGATCACATCTTGTGAGTCTATAGGGATGAAATCTCAGCCTCTACGTTAGTTTGGCCAAATGACCTTAGGGGGCGGGCTCTATTCTTCACCTTAGTTACATAACATGAATAATCACCAGATAAGCATACAGTATTCTATTCAATAATGAGGCAATGACTTGAAACATTTTTAAATCATGGTCCTATGGCAAGTTTTGTTGTAAATTACTTAGGGCCTATTTTAAAGTTTACTGAGGACATTAACCCATCATCGACTGTTGCTATCGCAATGTAGCATCCAAATGGCCAACGGGCTCAGTCTAACCGACATCCAGCGGGCATAGGTTGTCGGAAACGTTGTGGAAACCAAGAAAATTCGACGATCAAAAGATATGCGACTCAGACAGTAGGCCTAACGTGCGTGTATATATTTAATGAGCATGGAACCAGAGCAGAACAGTATAATCGGTATTGTTTAAAAGAAAATCATTTGTGCCATTTTAATTCTGCTTATTAACTTAGTTCTTGGTATTATTGATTTTAAATTTGCAGAAACGTTGTCAACCTAGGCCTACATTGATAATTAATGTTCATAACTGTTACAAATCCTAAAGTGTGCTATTAAGTAGGCTATCGGTACAAACTGCATGAATTCAATCTGGTACCCGCCGATAGGATTAAAAACTTGTGATTCTCAGGTTTCTGACTCTATAATTTTACTGTACATTACGTCACGATACCTTGTCTTACAATGGTGGCACGCCTTACGGTGTACACGAGTATTGCTTTCTCTAATAGGTCTAATATAATAAGTCAAGCAGAGGAATGCGTGACACGAATTCGTAATTCCTATTTAAAAAGGACATAAAAGTATGTCATAGGCCCACATGCATGCGTGTACATTTGACGTCTAATAGGCTATACTAGCTTACGTAAGCACTGAGGGGCAAAGAGGGTTGATCGGATTAAGGAGATTTGCATACGGGTGCGTACCTAGGCCTATATAGTGGGGAATGAGGTATCGACAGAGGAGGAGGCATGAAGATACATTTTTTTCGTGCGTTCTATATATTGATGGGCCCTAATCAAAATTGCACGTCACCAAACTCGACAAAACACTATGGCGTGCTTCCTAATCTCGTGCAAATCGGTCGTCAGCTTAGGTTTGGGCAGAACAACAACTGCAGGTTATAGACCGTTCAGGAAATCAGTTTCGATGGGGTCTTTTACCCTCTTTTATTAAACTTGACTTACGCAAAGTTTGTCACGTTTGGTACGACTTCAACTCTTTTTCGGTTGTTTCCGTCGACCTACAGAACTGAAAGTTTGCACGCATTTTAGGCTTGCATGATGTATCAAATTGTTACGGTCATAACTCTAAAATTGAGGAAAAAATAAAAAATATCGCTTAACCACTCGAACGAGTCTTCCTTGACTAACTTCACTCCGGCAAGTTTGCATTATCAATTATATTTAATCAAACATCTCTTAATTAAGGAAATGGCACGATTGCGCCATCTAATAGATAAAAGAGGGTCCCGAAAACCCACGTTTTTACTATAACTTGTTAGGTCAATGTGTCGGAGAGTTCTGACATATGCCTAAGCTAAGAAGACCTCGCCAGAGAGTAAGGACAATGCCAGCAACAACAACATCAGACACAAGGGCACAAACGAAAAGATATCACGCAAACTCGAGTAATTAGTCTAATAATTAATCAGCCAGTTCTCCCTCTCGCTATAATTGTTAATTTATTACAGGTATACATTCAGCAATATATATATAATACTTATGTCGTAATGTATGCACGAATGCGTACAGCCAATTTTTTTATGTGAACAGACACCTGCACATGTATATTCGCAATTATGCCGACTGCATGTACCCATTTGCCCATCCATTCTTTGCGTTAATTGCACTCTAAATCGATATTATTTTCTGCATAGTTCCGGAGAAACGCAATACCACGACAACTTGCATGTTTGCAACTTTAAGGAAGTTATATAGAACCTAAGAATAGGTGGCTAGAACTCTAGATCCGACATTACCTAGCCATTCCCTCTGGAAATACATTCGCGTGGAAAAGGATTCGCATGCAATACAGTGCAGAAGGTTTGAGACACAATGTAAGACATGAAATCAAGTGTACGCCTAAAATGCAACTAAACCTGTAAAATGTTTTTAGTTTTTTAAAGACAGGTTGATCTGTAAACATTAAACTCCCTCAGCAGGCGCCGTCTCCCTCCGTTCTATCAGTTTCTTAAAACTGCTTTCCACAGCTTTGCCTGTGTTGGAAGCACTACTGGGTTGAGATCTCAAATTCCAACTGATTGATTTAACAGAGGGATATTTTCAGGCGCAATAGTGTATGCATGGTGCGTAGGGCTGCGCACACTTAGAGGCCTCAAAATCAGTCTTCAATATTAATCAATATTAATATTGTCACTTGAACAGAAACTGCAATAATGGGGCCCCATAAAAACATTATGCATAGGACCCTAAAATACTAAATAAGGCACTGATTGAACGGCACCTATAAAATCTCTATAGGTAACAAATGACAATATCCATAAAACTAATAATTAAAGAATGTGATGAAAACAAAATGCAAAGGAATCTTCAATGTCCTTTTATTGTTTTACACCTTTCTACTAAAATAAATAAAAGACATACTCAAAACAAAACACTGAAAAAACAATGGTTTCATTCTTGCAATTTACAGTAATCCAGCATGGTTTAATTGGTATCGACAAAAGATAGAATTTGCTATTAAAAAATCTGATTTTGGAGAATTAATTGGCAGAAAATTAGCTGAAATGTCTTGAAGGAACCATTGAATCATCACGGCTCTCCTTTCAGAAGTTTGCATTGATCAAACCGGGGTCCAAAATGTCTCCAACAACCTTCTTAACAAATATAATTGATTAAAACATTTGGGAAGGTTCATAACAGGGTAGACCCAGCATTTTTTTACATTAGTTCAAAAAGTAATTCCCAGCTACACTTTAAGGTAAGAGTAATAAGTTCTTCTCAAAATATGATGTATATCCTACCTCAGATTACAGGCCACAATAAAATCTGCAATGTTCTGTTTTTGAGCAATATTCTTTTAGCAAAGTCAGTAACAATCTAGCTTCATCAACTGTATTATGATTAATAGTATTCATGTTATCATTTTGATCATCTTGATGCATGTTCTTACTGGAGTGTATAAAGACTTATGTTGGCTTTAATAGCAGACCTAACATCAAAATTATTGTAAAGGAATTGTATCCATTTACTTTAAATAGAATTTAAAGAATTTTACACATACAAAAACTACTCATCCAAGATGAAATGCCAAAGACATATCTGCAATATTCAAATATGGATGAAAATTCTATAAAAGTCCCTGACATCCAAGTTAGTTATCTTAGGGCAAACGGTTCAAACAATGATCTAATGCATCTAATTAACTTACAGGTTCTCTGAAACTACCTCAGTGAATTTACACCTACTAACTTCCAATCTTTTAAATATTACATACAGGACTCAAGTCTGTCATATCCTAGATGAAGTACAGCAAATACAAAGCAAGTGACAATAAAAATTAATCCATGATTCATCTAAACATTAGCTTTGTACTTTAGGTTTCCTGTATTTGCACTGAATCCAAACTCTGTACATCTTCAGCTGTCGACTGCGATTCACCTGGAGCCTACGATCGATCAGATTCTGTTCCTCATCCAGACCTGCTTCCGTGAAGAGAGTGCGTAGCTCCTCTGAAAACATACACGCAAAGTGCATTTTTAGGAGGTGTTACATAAATGCAATAATGTATACTACAACACAGTGTAGGAAGATGTAGGAAGTATCTTTATGACCTCATCTTCCTGTTGACTTAAGCATCACAAACTGCTATGGTCAAGACACAAGCTTTGCCTTCATTGATCCGGAATCAGCCAGCACTCTCCATCGATGTGTTCTTCACTGTTAAGCGACTCTTTTAGCTAACTCAAACTACTTTCCATTCTCTGCGTTTCTTGCACTGTGAGTGCCTCTGATTGGTTTGCACTGCTACAGGCGCTATATAAATATATAAACACAATACAACAACACATGCTATCATCAGTCAGCGTTCACTTTTGACTCAAAAATGATTGAGATCCTGCTAACATTGCCAATGTCATTAGATACGATTAAAAAACGAAAGCTGCTGTGCACTTTCGTAGTAGTTACTACCTTGTGTGAAGTAGTAGACTTTCGTCCCATCTCCTCGAACATAAAAATTATCTGCAAGGCATCGACCTAGAAATAGAAATGCTGAATTATAAGATGCCTAATACTAGGTATAATTTCGAAATTACCTATAAAAGTGAATTATTATAACTTAATGTAATGTTGAACACAATAAAAATTTTAACCACCACCATCATCATGATTGCCCTTACAGAAAAATTGAAATCTGTACCATTCCATTGAATCATATATGCCTGAACTATGTCATAATAGGAGTCAATGAATTGGACAGAACACAGTAGCTGGAAAAGGTTCATTCTTCAACTGTTCTAAGGATTCTTCACCATAATGCTATCAGTCTCATGGATTCCAAAATAAAATTCTATTTAAGTTCAAAGCCATTTAGTGACTCAAAACTACTTGATAACATAATGAGTTTAACTTTGATGCTGGTGCTTAGAACGTCGCTCAAAAGTGGCCCAACAATTGCAATCCACTTTTACAACATATGTACTTGAAACAAATGATAGCATCTAATCTAGTTCACAACATGGAATCCTTATAACACAGTCTTGTTACAACATAGTCTTGTTACAACATAGTCTTGTTACAACATAGTCTTGTTATAACATAGTCTTGTTATAACATAGTCTTGTTATAACACAGTCTTGATACAACATAGTATTCAACATAACTTGCACTGATATGTCACACTAACCAGTTTTAAAGCGTAGCTGTGTAAGATCGTATCTTCCGTAATCACGAAAAACGATCAGTCCACCAGGTTTTAAGAGTTTACTCAAGCGCTGAATGGTTGCAGACATTCTGAAAATAAAAACATCAGATACTGGTATTATTAGAATATAAAAGAAACATATGAGAAGTAATTTACAAACTGAGAAAACATAATGAAAAAATGTGAAAAGCCATAAAAAATATAATGTAAGTAACTAGGGAACGAAGAAATGTGATAAACATAAGGAAACACACTAAGGGCCAAAGAAAAACATAAGTCGATAAAAACCTAAAGAAAGAAATTAGGGACCAAAGAAAGACGTTAAGTTGAGTAGAGGAAATAAATTAAGGAAAACACATAGATTGAAACATAGGAAGTGAATTTGAGAAGCAAATTTATGTTGAATTCATGAATTTTCATTTTTTTTCCTTTGGTCCAAAGTTTATTTCAGAATTCACTTGCTCCCTACATCCAAAAATAATCTAATCTAAACTAATCCAATAAATTCTGTAAACATATCCGGCATCAAAGGTAAAAGAGTGAAATTACTAAGTTTCTCAGTTTCAGAAGAAATAAATATCAGCAAAGTAATCTATCAATTGTACTTTTCCGGATTGATGGCAGAAAGCACAAAGATCAGAACAATGATGTCAACACTTTCTGCAGGAAATGGAAAAGCGACGGAAGAATTGGAAACATCACCGACGAAAGCATGACATCTTTGTACAGTGTAATCTGAATTTTCCTAAAGGAAAAACATTTATGAATAATAATTCACAGCACGATTTCAGACACTATGTTCAGCTACAATGATTGCTTGAACTACTAAACCACTGCTCCTCTTGATTACAGCCAAGCTGCTGTGCTTGGCTGTACTATAGAGCAGCATTACTGTCTCTGCTAATCCCAGTCATCATTTGCTGCATTATACAGTGAGGGGCCTCTCATATATTTATACTCAGAAGTCTCAAACAGCAGAAACACTTGGACACACCCACGAAAGCTACAAAGTTATCTCAGCACAGAAAGTCTTGTCTTATCTTACAGAACAGTCATCATAACACACAAGGCATCAATTGAAAGTAACTCTGAGGGAAACTAAACAATACAGCAATAATCAACTTGGGTGGTCCATTCAAAATTCAACAGGAGAGGGATGTATAAATTTGGCTACAATGGGAGTATTGAAAGGGGAGCAGCATAGGTCTTCAATTCTGCACTCCATTTAATCTTCATAAGGGGCAAGTTACCAACCTGCAATACACAGATCATTTCATTAACAACAAACTGTGACATGATAAACACATTTGGATGATGTTTAACAAACATTTTAGAGGAATTTTACTGTGTCATACCTTAACAAGTTGAATGGCATTATCTGAGAGATCACAACAGTAAACAAATAGGTTGGGGTCACTGCAAAACAGAACAAAAAAAACATTTCAATTCAGGCAGCATTTCCAGGTCGATTGAATTTAGTCAGGAAGTCAGTGCATCATTTAATTATTTTATTATTCAATGAGAATTTGTTGCTCTGATTCCTTCAGTGATCAGTGGACCAGTCAAGTAATTAGTACACTAATTATTGATGCAATTAGTCAGTGAAAGACTCTTAAATCTATAAATCATCATGGTCATTGAATTATTTAAATTACATCAGCTTGCTATAACTCACTTGCTCGTCTGGAGGATAGGAAAGACAGTGTTGCCAACCCCACATCCAACTTCAAAGATCCTATATGCTGCGTTTTCTCCGGGAAATCCCACCTTCTCCTCTTTTGATCTCATGTCAGAAACGTCTCCCGTTGAACCTTCTTCATACAGCGGAGCCAGTTCTGGAAATTCCGTGAAGAGCCAGTGTCGATCTTTGAAGAAGCGATTCTGATGCTGAGCATAGAACTCGTTCCAGTAATGGCCAGAATGAGTTTCATACTTTTCTGTTAAAAAGAATAAACAAGAATTAATATAACGTTAATTACTCTTAACGACTTATACATACTTAATACTTCAGGAAACAAGCAGGGCATTTACTTTCTTTCAATTTGAAGCAATATCTGTTATATTAAAAATACTCTAGAGCTACACTGCAAATAACAAGTGTATGAAAGCGCAACAAAGCTCAAAGTAATAAATATTCAACTATGGTCAATTGCAATGTGACCTCTTACTAGGTGAAATCCCATGAGAGAAAATGATAATATCTCATTTAATTCAAGAAGAAGTCGTACGCTATCGTAACGTAAAGCAATTGCCCATTTGTTTAATTCCTCGTTCAGCAAAATAGTTTGACTTTACGATACTGCACTGATAGTCGTAATCACAGCGCAACACAAAGATACACTGATGGACAAGTGTCAGAGGGCAGCAAACAAGAACAGCAGTGTATTTTTACTATATGTTCCAGAACTGTATATATATATATATGTACATATATATATAATTGTATATATAGATGTTTCTATTACTACTTGCTATTTTTTTCTATACATGTCGTGCGTTTGCAGACGTCTGATTAAAGAATATACTTACTTACATATTAAACTTCATGATAGTTTGCCACAAATGCAAACATGAAACAATAATTAAATCAAACACTAATCAAACAACCTCCCATAAAGGTAACACAGTTTTAGCACCAAAACCTGGACACTGAAGTCAAAAGCAAAACCAATATCACTCTGTTGCTATGTCGTAGCTTAGAACAAGAAAAGCTAATCTTTGGAAAATAAACCTTGGGTGTCAGGAGGTAATTTGTTCTTTGAATTCTCTTCCACCTTTGTGCGAGCCTCTTTCTCTTGTGCTTCATCCCATTCAACATTATCCCTGAAAAGTAAAGTGTAACAGAACTAGCCAAACAGGAAAATTTTGCACATAGCCCTAAAATTCAACCTTCTGCACAAATTCATATGTATTAAAAACTGTGTCATACTTTCTGTTAAAGTATTAGATGTCACTTCGGATGAACAGTAAACCTGTAAAGCATAATGAGTAATTTCACACAAACAAAATATTTTCGCACATACATAAATATGAAGTTTGTGGTGTGTACAATTTTTACATATATTATGTCTCTGGATGCATTGAAAATTTTCACTGTACAACATCAGTTTAAGTGTATCAAACTACATACTTTTTTAAGCGCGAAAATATTTTGTTTGTGTGAAATTACTTGAAATTGGAGTCACCAAACTGTGGATTTGGTCTGGTCATAGTGTTAGTACTTTTCACATATGCTTTTATCGTAAATTCATTTACTGCCAGGTTTGTCTAAACACTTGGGTTCTGGTCATGCATCATCCATATGACATGGTTGTAAAAGGCTGTGAAAAATATTAGAGTGCTGTTAGCAAATTGAATGGCTACCAAAAGAAATTAATCATTCAGTGGCAAAAAAATTGATGCAAACAAACACATATGGGTAAAAGTGAAGACTAGAAGCTTATGTATGTAAACAAAATGGCTGCCCTCGAATTGGCTGAAAATAGAGCGCACCTAACGATGCCTAACCTAACCAAACGCATCATGTAAGTAAGTAAATAATCAAGACGACTGATTTAAAATAATAATCAAAAGAAACTATCATCATAACGAATCTTTGCCGGACTCAGTGTATAATTTACGATCGTCAAGATATGTAGGCCTACTAAGAAAAAAGCAATGTACTCACAAGCTGAACTCACAGTAGTTAACATACGCGGAAATGACTATATCCACTATTCCTCACGCTATCGGAAGTATGTTTTGGCGCCTAATGTATCGATATGCTGATTCTTTCATTAAATTAAATAATTATGCACTATGATGTTATATCTTTTAAATATTATTTGAATGTCAGGTGTCTTGATTAGTGATTACCTATACATACTTGATGCGTTTGTTTTGTGTCGTTAAGTGCGCTCTATTTTCAGCCAATTCGGGGTCGGCCATATTGTTTACATACACAGGCTTCTAGTTTGCACTTTTACATATTAAAGTGTTAATTAGGTCCTAGTATTGAGCTTAGATCGATAATGTACGCGTGCATGTGTGTACATGTTTATGTTTTGATTTGTGTGTGTTCCGTATTTGATTCAGCATATATGGGCAAAAGTGAAGACTAGAAGCCTATACATAGGTGTTGACCAAATTAAGATTTAACTCTATTTGAAAATATGTTTTAAACAATTAAACCTCCAAAATCATTTTTTTGCTGACATAGTTATTCGTCAATCAAATTGATCAACCTTCATAGCTAAAAGATTGTGTCAATGTGAAAAATTCTTGCCCCCAAACATCGCCCCAAAACTAGTGATATGACGTTACATAGAGGTTTTCGGCTTATTTATAGTTTCGGGGACTATAGCTTACTCATATTTTAGTCAGGTTTAGCATCGTGAGGGTCGGTTAGGGTAAGTTTAGGCGTTCTGAGGGTCGTTTAGGGTTAGTGTCGTTTTTAGACATATACAAAGCCTACTTACTCCTTTGTGTCAATCAAAATATTCTGCGTAAGTTGGGGTCCCCGAAATTAAAAGTAAGCCGGATTTTACAGTCTTGTGCATACTAAGTCCTTGTATTCTAACAATCATATTCCAGGAAAAATCCTCACCAGTTATTAAATGCGAACACTAAGCTGGGATCTGTAAGTATTCTTGCACCACCTGGCGGTCGATTCTTTTTCTTGACTCCATCTTGACTAGCAACCGTTCGTCGGCTTATAAATGTGTTGGCTGGCCGACATGACAATTTTGAAAGGCCTGCGAATACGATTGATAGTTTACCTTGAAGCACATTGTCGAACGATAATGCAAGACACATCGAGTGCTTCGACTTAATACAAAATGAATACATTTCAGTCAACTCTCCCAGTAATATCTCACTTCCAAAAATACACGCGGTCACCTACCAGGCATTATGTTCAAAGACATTGTTAGCATCAGTCAGGAAACGATTTCCGAACTGACACCGTTTACTGTCAGAGTCGCCGTCGCCCATTTTTAACCATAGATTATAATTTTTGGCGCAAGCAAGGAGTACACCGCTAAATAGTACGTCTTATCATTAATAATAATAGTGCACAATAATAATTAACGCGCGCGCAAAGGCTTACTCAAATCAGATATGGAGTGGTCTTAAAGTCTAAGACTCTGACATCTTTGCTTACAATCCAACCGCCTGGATCAACTCTCTCATCGTCATATCTTTATCTATCTCCACCTCCAGTCTCATATCGCCTCTGAAAAAGACTGAAATTCTGCAACCGCTCCTTAGGGGCCGTTCACATATTAACGCTCAAGGGGTAGGTTGGTGGGTTCCGGTTTTGTTAGCGTTATATTGTGTAGGGTGGGGGTAGGTTGAAGGTTTCGTTATATAACAAATTTTTTCAGCTTATGCTATTTTGCCTGTTTGCCTGCCATTTGGAAATTGCATGTAGGTCTACCACGAACATTCATTATTTAATCGATGTTCACAATAGGTTGTGAACCAAAACTACCACCATTAGCTGCCACTAGGCGAATTGATTTGACGTTTTTAACTATTATTTGTAAATCCTCTTTTAACAATTTCCTGTGCATAGTTTTAAACGCTCTAAAATTCAATTCTGTGTGCTTTGTTTTGATTCTGGTTTAAATTTAAATTAATTAACTTGAAATAATTTTTTGGTATGTATTATTATGATGTTTGATTTCAATTTCTATAATATGTGTGAATAGCTCAAGTCTGCTTAAATAACCAATTGCAGTTGTAATATACTTTGTATACATCATACGCTATTACATATATAGTTGTACCGCAAACCTATAGATAAATACCTGACAGTGCAATATTAAACCAATCCATTCTGTGTGATACCGTAATGCTCATTTCTAGTGCAAAACAGGAGGGAAACTAAAATGGTGCTTTTAAATTGGATATATGTCACTACCATGTATTATCATGCTGTATTATAGTAGGCTTAGGCTACATGTAGATACATGGTGACAATCGTCGATTACCCAATTAGTTACCGTAATTAATACAAGTGAATTTAGCGCCATTAAAAGTCCGATTATTAAGATACAGAGGAGCTCCGGTCTAATCATCATTGGCATGAGAGTGTAGGCCTACACAATTTTAAGATAGATTTTGACATTTTCTTACATAGCTAATGGGCCTATGATGACTTTTCTACTGCAGTTGTTGAAATGGATAAAGGCAATAAATTATCAGCTGAGTCACTACTATTAAAGTGCTAACCAACATTGTATTGTTATAAAAGTTTCATATTCTGCACTACAATTGTCGATTGTATGTCTTTTAACGTGGTTATAGACTGGGGTGAGGTAGGGGTAGTAGCATATCTGTTATATAATATAGGGGTGGGAGGGTCACAGCTATTGTTATATAACGTTATTAGGGGTAGGGGTGGGCCAAAAATCGATTTTATGCCTTATATAATATGTGAACGGTGCCTTAGTCTATGCTGTATAAGTCCCCTTAGTTGGAACGGACTCCCAAAAGAACTCCGTCAGTTTGCTCATCCCCACATTTCAACTCCTCTCGTCCGCGTTCACTGTCCTCTGCTACTATCCATTCACGACTGAAAACCGAACACTTCAAATGATAGTCCCATCCATATTCACCTCCTGAGCCAGCGTCACCACAATCATGACCACCCTCATCACCGACTACCATCGTACGATGTCTCCTTGGCTTGACCCCCGGATTTTGATCTGGCACCGGAAAGAGACGAGGATTTGGCTATTGCGGACTTATTGTGGCGCCGGTGAATAAGTTGGTTTCACTGAGTTGTCTTTTGTGGGCGCTGAGAAAACGAAAGAATTTTTTATTGTAGCAAAATCCAAAATCATCAAAATCAACTATTTATAGTTGCTCAGTTAGGTTACATGGGGAGCCCCAAAAGAATAATTAGGCCTAAGCCTCCCTCCGGCTAACAGGACAACTCACCAGCGTACATAGGTCTATATTGCTATCAATGCTCTGTAGGCCTAAAGCGTTAATTGTGAGCACTGACATATTACTGAAATATATATAGCCTATTGCGAACTAAGTAACATTAGGGAAATATTCAAGTAATAATCGTATAACTAATTAGGCCTAATGGTGATTAATCTTAATTAATCTTAACTAAACCTATTAAATTAACCTAACTTAAATAATCAGTCTGCAACAACCAAAGGCGGCGATCTTGTTTGACAGGTGGGGTGAGGACAGATGGAGAGAAAACAGCCAATGAGAGGAGTAGAAAATGTGGTGGGACAAACGTAACACGTGTCTCCTGTCTGTAAAAGGGGGGAGGGCTTGTTCCCTTCTACCCCGGGATCGCCGCCTCTGACGACAATAAAAAAACATAGATTGGCTATACGATTTCAGCAATGACCACGTTATCCAATAACAACTCATACAATCGGAAACTTCGGAAATAGGAACAGCACCCTCACAGAGAGCGTCACGCCTCATAATTTCTTAATACAACATTGTTGATGATGATGGTAGTGGTTTGACGATAGTGTAAAGTTGAGCATAGACGGAACAATTTTCTGGATCGTATAAAATTAAGTTAAGGAATACTGGGCAAAAAAGTGATACGCCAAAACAAATGGCAGAACCAGATTCAGTTTAAAACAACAGGTTTAGACTCTGCTAACAGTGACTCTATAAGTTTTCGACCTGTAGACAAGAGACATTTGACCTCTCATCTTCAGATCATCTCCATCGACTGGACAGAACCTACATCTCTGAAGGATCACAACGAGGAACAAGAACATTTCTATCCGACCGAGAACCTCTCCGAGGCACTTCCGCCTTCCAAGTCCAAAGCACAGGAATTGATCCAGGTGACCCCGGTCGACAATTCCAGTGTCCGGGTCAAGGAAGCGTTCTGGACGGAACACTTCCGGTTCGGACCAATTTCTAGGATCGTGACTCGTCGAGTACATATTTCCGAAGACAATGGTGCCTTTTGGGACAAAATACCCTGCCAGTGTAGTATCCTTAAGGGTAGAGTGCGGAATGGTTAGCGGGGACATGGTGGAGTGTCTGATGACCTCCCAGATGAACGCCTCCACGAAGGGCATTGAGGAGCGGTCCGTATTAACCGGGAGAGAGTCCAGACCGATCGTGTTGAGAACTTCAGTACGCAGGCGCTCCTGAACCTCAGGATAAGCAATGCAATAGCGTATGGTCCAGTAGATGAAGTTAACCACTCCTTCGGAGCCAGCCCCGATGAGGTCGTGGATGGTCGTCAGAACCTTGCTCTTTTCGATGAACCTGGACCCGCCTGGAAGGACCTCGAGGTCCTCCCATGCATCCATCAAGGAGTTCACGATGCACGCCGAATCCACTCCGTCTGAAATCGTCTTACGGACACGGTTGGACAGTTCGTCGATCAGTGATGTGTATCGAGTCGCAGTCATTCGGAATCTATCTAATTCCGGCATCACCCATCGCTGCAACCACGGCATCATGTCTGCCAGCATCAGCACCGACATCGATGCTCTCATCCGTGCTAATTCACGCTTTATTGCTCCACAGAATTCATCAGTGACTGCCGCTTCTCCGAAGCACAGACCGTGGACGACCCGCAGGACGGAGTCCTCGATCAAGTCGTAAGCATCCATGGGTGTTCCGGATCGTTGAATCAGCTGTTCAACGAGGCGCAACGCATTCCGGGTGATCAGTTCGTCAATAGGATGGCTCTTGCTGCTGACTATTGAACTCAAGGCGCGTGTGGTCAGTCTGTGGTGAATCCGCCATGATGGACTGTACGATTGGAACGTGAGCGACTTACCTCTGGACAACGCCTGGAAGGAAGCGAAGTCGGGTCTTCCCGAGAAGATCCTTCCCTGTCGAACGAAGGCCTCTTTAAACATCTCGATGCCGCTAAGGACGAGAACCACGTGGCTGCCCATGCGGATCTGGAAGGCATCGCCGTAACGGCGCGACAGGTTCCACATCGTAACGAACGGCATGTCGCCCAGTCTCGGTAGATACCCGACGATCGGATAGTTCCAAGGTCCAGGGAGTGGCCGTCCCGTCAAGGCCGGTCCCTCTGAGCCCAGTATGTATCGCCTTCGCAGGACCAGTCCGAAGACAAGGAAGAGGAATAGGTAAACGGTGGAGAAGAACAAAATATCAATGGCGCTGACTGTTAGACCAAAAATCTGGACTTGCCAACTTCCTACAAAGTCACTGCGCGAGGTTGTCAACGACATAGTAGAGTGTCTAGGGTCTCTCAAGCAAGATCGAAAATTATCGTTCTTTTCTTTTAAATTTCAAATCTGAGAGTTTTTCGCGATAACAGTCTTTCTGATTTTGCTACAACACTTTGTCGTCCAGCCCCACTGTTCGTTCGCTAGAAAAACTCACTTTTGTTTCGAAAACAGACAAATCTTGCTTAAGACACATGTCTCAACATATATATATATATATATATATATATATATATATATATATAATATTATAGACCTTCCGGAACCTGTATTGACGTATTATCCGTTCGGGTCCTATTGCGCAAATGCCTCTCCGTCTGTCTTCATGAACGTCTTCTTCTTGTCTTGTCTGTCCAAACCAGACGACCTCCACGACGCATTGAATTCGTGTCCCGTAATTATGCCGCAGTCTGATCGACTTGTTTGGCCAGTTTTTAAGACTCCTACTGAACTATTTACCGGACGAGCAGCGTACACTGCCTTAGACGTCGACCGATTGGTGAACCTCGGATTTGCCCCTCTCCCCCACCGGTTAATGATAACAATGGATGGCTATTTTTAGGAATTGAGATTAAGTGAACGTAACTGCCTTTGATTGACTCCGAACGATAGGTGACGCTTTTGTATACACTGTCTCATCAATCATGCACAAAGACAGACACACGTACACAGCCAGCAAAGCATAATAAGGTATAAGGCAATGATATATTGCGCATATATAGTTAATATTGTATAGGCCAGAGCAGTAATAAATAAATTTGTGATTGCATTGTACATTACATAGGCCTACGTATTTCAGCCTCTATTCTAAATGCAGGTGTACATGTAGTGGCCTACGTGTTGACATTCACTATCATCTAGATAGTGAATATGACTGCATCTTGTTAAGCTTTTACCCATCTTTTCTTTTAGTTTCTAGTTGCCTTTAATAATTAAATTTCAATTCATAAAAATTGGATCAAACTAATGAATAACCTTGTGTAGCTATTAAGTGGGGATTGTCTTTTCGATAGATCGCTATGTGCAAAGCCATAGACTAGTTAGATGTGTATGCTACATGGGTGTCCCTGTTTAGCGGGGGAGTAGCGTCCCCTTTGGGCTCCCTGTGTAGCCGCCAATGTTAAGTGTATTTTCTTGATACTCTGTTGATGTATTTTGTTCAATTGGCTACAGTACAAAAATTTTATTTTTGATTTGCAGCATGCAAGGATCCATCAATTCATGCACTCCCGCTCATAAATTCTGGACCCTTTCAGAGATTCTGTCGTTCTCCATAACTACATGGTTCCGATCTTTGGAACTGACCTCATTCTTCGTCTCGTCGACTGCCTGACTGCCGATTCTATTCTGTTCTGTTCTGTTCTATTCTATTCTATTTACGCATTTATGAAGCGCGTCTCACAGCACAACCTAATCAGAGGCGATCCCAGTGCGAAGAACCCCTCGAGAAAAGAAGAGTCCTAAGACACGGGACAGAAACAGTTGTGCTACCTGATAAGATTTCGGAATGAGTCACAGCAGGAAGGTTGTTCCATAGCGAAGAAACAACAGAGGCACAGGCAGAGGCAGCGATCTCGTTTTTCGGGTGGGGAACACCAAATGAGAGGAGTAGGAAATGTGGGGGGGGGAACACACGTATAACTTGGCCCCTCTCTGTAAAAGGTGGGGGACATATCCTTCTCGACCCCCCGGGATCGCCGCCTCTGGGCACAGGCATATCCCAAATCGACAACACAGACGATTTTTATCGGCCGTATTTCATGATCTAATTCGAGGACAGCGGTTGTAATGGGGTTGTCAGTAGAAATGCTGAAAGCCCCTGAAGTGCGTTCGCCATCTGGGTTGTGAGACTGACTGTTCCGCGTCCTGCTTATTAGATGTCAGTTGTTAGTAAATGGCGGTGGATCGTATCACGCGTTTCACCACTGCTGAACAGTTGTTTATTGCAATCCTTTGCGCACGGAGTTTTTACCTAGCAACACTCAAGACTCAAAAGTATCCCTCCGTCCGATAACACCCCACTCATCTGGACGCCTCTGCTTGACATTATTTTCGACATCGACTTTACCTGCGAAAGAGATGTGTGCATAAGCCTATTTCGTAAGTTCGTTGTCCGCGTTCCTCGACCGCGGGTCTCAATAATTAAAGTGTTGCTTAATTCGTTGTCCCTATTAACTATTCCCATAACCAACTGACCGACTGAACTCTTGTACTCTGTTTAGATCCAGACTCGATAGTGTGTCGAAAAACCAGTGCACCACACAATTTGAGATAGGAGCGCCATAACGCAATATGACAATGTTTTGAAATCCGCTTTTTCAACGATTAAATGGAAACAATTATAGATTCGCCGTCGTCATCACCTGTAGGCTAATATTCAAAGGCTTTCGGGGTTTTACGTTGCTATAGAGGTTAGTCAGGGCTCAGACGTAAAATCAGCCGCAGTTTCAGTTTGATGACATTGTCTGACATCAAGGATGGTCACAGTTTCCCTCCTCCATTTTCTTGATATAGTGTCCTTCATGAAATCTGCTCAGGGCTCCGTCGCAGTAGTTGTAATTTCAGTAATAAATTCTAGAACGAAACGACGCATATATATATATATATATCTCTTGCAATTAAAATATTTTGAAATTAATGAATTACGATTGATATCTTAATCAGGGCCCTCGTCACACTAGACCCCGATCTGACTACGCTTCGAACGAATGACCTAGGTTCAAGAATGCTGCCGAACGTGGTGAGATCGTGGTCGTTTACTGCTAAATTTCAATTGACAAACCGTAAAAACGCAGTCACACTAGGCCCCGATCTCACAACGCTACGTGTAGAACGTAGTAGAATCTCAGTAGAACCGCAGTTCGATCTTCTATGAACGTATTGCAATCGTGATCGAGCGTTGCACCGTCACCATGAGCGTCGAGCGCGTGACCAAATTTTGAGCATGTTCAACAAAACGCGGTGCGAGCGTGACGGAAAGAAGCGCAGTGCGAGCGCAATTGAGCGTGTTGGAGGTCGTAAAAAAATGGCTTCCCGATCTGAGCACGATGTCGTTACTTTTCCCCTGCGACTTTACCAAGCTCTCGCTGTGACGATAATGCGTCGCTGTCAGGCTCGACCCGTTCGTAATACGATTGCGCAAGGCTTAACGCGCGCAGACAACGCCGCTTTTGTATTTATGCACGCATGTATGTATTTACATATATGTATGAAAATAAACAGCTAATTATCCTGTCATACCGCAGGCAAAGTGATGCAATGATCGCAACCTCATACAGTTTTTGTTTCACTTCATATTTCAAAATACAGCTTAAATTACTTCACATGATATGACAAACACTTCTCCAAATAGTCATCATGCTAGCATTACACACGTGTCTTGAAAATTTAAAACTACTTCTGCTATTATCACTACAATCAATACAGTGCAGCGCAACACCTCCAATCACTTATGTACAATAGATGTTCCATTATTCTATGTGTCCATTGTTCACCGTCAAAGGCGTTTTAGACCACGCGCCCCTCTTCATCGTAGCATAAAGTCCTGCATCCTCGTCCTCCTCAACATGATGATGGTTTGGCATTCCAGGGATTCGAGTTGCCCTTGAAGAAGTAACATGGCGTGGTCATATTTTTTTTCATTCATGGCTGACACTACTGTTTGTGTTGCACCCCATTTTATACCACAAGATCATAGTGGTTGATATACGCTTGATACAGGTTATACGTTATGAAAACGCCAAAGCGGCATTGTCTGCGCGCGTTAAGCGTTGCACAAGCTTATTACGAACGGGTCGAGACTGACGGCGAGCATTATGGTCACAGCAACAGCGCGGTCAAGTCGCAGCGACATCGCCGTGAGCGTGATGTAGAATTAACGACATCGTGCTAAGATTTTTAGTCGATTTAGTCGTGCAAGTCGATTTTTACGACCTCTAACACGCTTGCAATACGATCATTCAGTTCGCACTACGCTCGACATACGTTGGTACTGCGCTTGCCCCGTTTCTATTACGCTCAAATGCGCTCGCACTGCGCTTATGTCCGCAACGTTCGCACCAATTTTTTTTGAACATGTTCAAAATTTGGCCACGAGCTCCACGCTCATGGTAACGGTGCCACGCTCGATCGCGATTGCAATACGTTCATAGAAGATCGAATTGCGGTTATACTGCGATTCTACTACGTTCTACACGTTTCCACCACGCTCTAATAATAATAGTTAGACCATTCACTTTTCATTATTGTTAAACTTATTGTTTTGTGTCGTAAACAGCTTTTAATGTCACCAGACATCAGTTGTCGTTACGCCGATGAAGTCTGTCCTTATTCATCAGCCGAGCGGCTCAAGTGATGCCCATGACCCTGATAATGAATAATGAGCATCAAGAGTGCTCATAAAGATCATTGGGGGGGGGGGACTCTTGTACTGATCTAAACGTCAAGAACAGACTGGAAGGAAAGCGAACGACGCTCAAAGCCAACTATCCTAACGACGTTGAAGAGACTAATGCGCTGTCGGTAGATTACTAGCAGCATCAAGATGTCGGAACTCTTCAGAGGATGCTTTCATAAATGGGAAACCATCTCTGACGTAACAACGAGAGGATACTTTCACATATGGGTAGGATGCATGGTGGGCTATAGCCTTAAATGGCGTCACAAAGGTGGACTTACGGAACACAGCACGTACAGAGGCGCAAAATATTTATTCTACATTATTCAAAAGTCTCCAGATAATGGACCCGATTGAAAAGATATTTTAATATTTGGAACTGGGGAATTTGCCTCCAATCAAGTTATATTAGAAACAAATAATAGGCCAAAATGTTTTTAATTAAATTTGCTAGTTGGTCGTCTTCCGGTGCTTATTCTGTGTGCTGATAAAGTCTCAAAATGTTGTATTGTATGAGTATCTTGTCAATTATTAGTATATTTATCGAAGTCTATAGTCTTGAACACTGAATGCATCAGTCTCTTTTCTTTCCTTCTTTCTTCACTCTGGCGGTCATCTATTAGAAGAGAACAGATGACCAATACAAAATTTATGACTTGCTTTACGGGATATATCACGCCGCGCCAGGGTCCCTAAACTCAGAAGCACAGGGAGTATTTACGCTACGACAGAAACTCCATGGAATCTCACGACTCACACACGATCTACTTCTGACAACAACTAAGACTTAGTTAAACGAACTTGCTCCACAACCACACGGAGGTGAGGTTGATAATATAATTTAACATGTCCATATGCCCCGACTAGAATTTTACGAACCTGTAACCTATATACGGACTACAAATGATATTTGTTAACTGTGGATGTGACCCCAAGGTAATTTTTGAGATTTAATTGGGAGTTTAAAAATTAACTGGGGAGTTGAACCCTCCCAACACCCTCCGACAATTCAATCACTGGCCATAGCACATAATATACTTCTTGGTCTACCGTTTGTTGAGCCAAGCCTGAGAGAAAGGTCGACAGAGGGACGCACCGTCGTTACCAATATATATATATATATATATATATATATTTATATATATATATATACACATATATATATGTATAATATATGATTATATGATCGGTTAGAGCGGTCGGCCCGTAACACTCAGTGTGCGCTGAGCGCGTGGGTTCGAACCTCGTCCGAGGAGTCAGTCACTGTGTAGGGACCTTGAGCAAGTCCTTCACGCACAATTGCTCTGCAGTACAACTGTAAATGCGCTGCCGAAGCACTTCTGCGCAAAATATGTGGAAGAGGGGGGATATCAAATTTAAAGAATTTCAATATATATATATATATATATATGTATATAGTGAATGAGCAACTCATCTCAGTCGATCGAATCGTTGCTACTTAAGAATGTCGTCTGCAGCAAAGCATCAAAGCAAGACAACATTTTCATAATTATTGTATTACAGCATATCAAGATAGCGCCCTTAATCGCATTCGGTCTACGTTAAGATACGCTATAGTCTGGTGAATATGGTTTACCGCCAATCGCATACATTCTCGTAACATCTTCAAATGTCCAAGAGTCTTAATGCTCTACATGAATTATGCTAAGCAAAGCGACTCATATTAGGGCCTTCAGCAATCGAAAATGATCTGCCTAGAACGCACGTTACAAAACCCGCTATTCTACAAATCCTGCCCTAATCATCAAGTCCTTTCGACGCCTTCCAATTTCTATCATGAAGACCACGATAGAAATGACATCAAAGACGGTTCTTTGCATTTGATTTCTGCAATAATCTTTGATACAAAGCGCAAATTGCTGGCCCAGTACAAAGAACGACCTTAGCGCCAAGTCGTCGAGAGAATTTGTAACTGTTCATCGGGGATGGGTGATGTAGTCGCCTCAAGCTCTGGCCAGCGTTCTTTGTAATACCGCCATCCTTGACGTGCCGCTCGTCTTAGATGTCTTTCCTGCTCCATTAGCGCTAATCGTCATCGAGATATCACAGCAGTGTCAACCGGTTGAGTTCCTATCATGAGGCGATGTGTTTTGAATGTCTTCTGATGATGACCGGCGCCTTCAAGCGACGCCTATTGGTAGCGAAGAAGAGTGGAATCTTGGCCAAGTGGTGTAGCCAGAGAAGTTGCAACTATTGAGGTTAGCGGCTCGCTCTCTGGTTGAGGACATATATGCGTCTTGTCCGTTTAGTGGACGATTTGAATCGATGTCATCAGAAAATTGTTTCATTCATCGATAGTCTCGGATACGCATGTGCAGGGGCGGCTAGCCCGTAGGAGGGGATGGAGGTAGACAAGTCGCCCCACCTTTTACAGATAAGTAACACGTTATACGTCTGTCCCCCACATTTCTTACCCCTCTCATTGGGAGCCCCCTCCCCCCCACCTCTCTAACGAGATCGCCGCCTCTGCGCATATGGTGTCGTAATCGATTCTTTCACTAGTGAGATGTGCCGTTGGTTGAAGCTGGTGAATCGCAGCACCCGTCAAGCTTTTCCAGTACCACGCCGGTTCAAGGCTACAACCGGTCAATCGCATTCAGAATTGTGGACAGCATGTAGGCTAAATTATACTCTATGATTATTTGTGCTGTATAATTTATACAATTGACTGAAAACCAAAAATTGAGTTAAGAGATACATGGAGTCAGGTTTGAAACAATAGATCAAAAGTTTGTTAATGCTTATTCTGTGTGCTGAAAAAGTTGCAAACTGTTGTGTTGTTTGAGTATCTTGTCAATTACTATAAGTATATTTATTGAAGTCTAGTCTTGAGCACTGAATATGTAAATAATATAGTAACCTTGTTAAGACATCAACTTAAAATACTATCGTAGCAATGTGGAAATTAGAATGTAAACAATTACGAAGCTTCGTTCATGATCGCCCCGCATAGCCTGATTTCCCCTAGATGAGGAGAACTAGAACACTAGGTCGCAACCACTTTCTGCAGGAAAGTAATAGGACTTGAAGAACAGACATTACAAATATCTTTCATTATGCCCTACCCCTAAACTGCGACAATGTTATAAATCAGAAATTAATCAGTAAAGGACCCAGTTTTTAACGGCAGCTTATGACAACGATTATCTTGTTACAGCGTATTGAAACTACACGTCAGTGAGTCAGTAGACGGCGCTAATGTCTCAAACAAATCAGCAGACCCTTTAATGAGTTATTCGGCCTCAATTTGTGACTTCATTTACATACGTTTCAGATCAGATTCAAACCTATTATATGATGGATTTGCAAGGTCACTTTTGTACCAGTTTGGACATCTGACCAATAATAACAATGGCCGTTATAACGACTTCGTCGCCTGTGGTTGAGTGTCACAGAACAAATGACTTCTTGGCAAATTGGGGATTATCCCAGCGACTATACCTATTTTGCCCGTTTTCGTCCACTATCTCTGTCATTGTCTCTGTCTGTCTGTCTGTCTGTCTATCTGTCTGTCTATCTGTCTGTCTATCTGTCTGTCTATCTGTCTGTCTGTCTGTCTATCTGTCTGTCTGTCTATCTGTCTGTCTGTCTGTCTATCTGTCTGTCTGTCTGTCTATCTGTCTGTCTGTCTGTCTGTCTATCTGTCTGTCTGTCTGTCTGTCTTTTTGTCTATCTGTCACTCTCCTTATAAATATAATATTTATTTATATATTTATATATCATGGTGATCTCAGTTTCTCGTCGTCTCTTCTTCTTAATCTTTCCCTCACCCGGTGCATGACTATATCCTCTCTTCTGTTTGTTTACATATCTCACCGTCTCACCCTTTGTTTCTCATTTTCCTCTCTCTTATCGTCTGTGTGCCTTCATTTCGTCCTCGTAACCTCGTTATTTATTCTCCCACTCCATCTCTACCTTTGTCTCTCTTGCCTAGCATTTTCTCTTTGACCACATGCGCTCTATTCATCGATTTTCCGTCTGTCTATCTGTCTGTCTGTATGTCTGTCTGTCTGTCTGCGACTATGTCCCAGTGCCTCATATTCGCTCGCTTTCCCACTGGTCAACAGGAAATGTCTTACTTACTGGCATCTCAAGTGCCCTATAAATAGACTGCGAACAGCGAGGAAGAGTCTTTCAAATCGTCCATTCTGACGCTGTACTATAATCACCCTCTGAAAGGGTCGACGATCCTCGTAATTCCATGCGTTGCATGTCTCCTGCTAACAATATGTTTATATGTATATATATATATATATATATATATATACCGCTGACTAAATACAGACAGCAGACACAGCATATACGCCACAGAAGGACAGATTGGTGCGTTAGGGTCTGCCCTAAGTGATGTGCGCCGGGAGTTCGATTCCCAGAATCATGTGATATGAGACTGGAAGTACGTCATCGACTCCAATTAGCTAATACCCATGATGATCTGTTGCCCGATTCCTCTTCTAATGGTTCTATGTCCAACTATCCTTGGCACATCCATCGTCTATTTCTATCGATCTATATATCTGTCTGTCTGTCTGTCTATCTACATGTATCTATCTGTCTATCTATCTATCTATCTATCTATCTATCTATCTATCTATCTATCTATCTATCTATCTATCTATCTATCTGGCTGTCTGTCTGTCTGTCTGTCTGTCTATCTATATATATATATCTATATATCTATCTATCGATCCACCCATCCACCCATCCACCCATCTGTATGTTCATTTATATGTCATTATATATATATATATAATTATATCTGTCTGTCGATCAATAGTTCTGCTTGAGCAGTTCATAAGATGGTGAGGTCTCGTGATATGCCTATTAAAACGGCGATGACCGGTCGCTGGTGTTTGGCAAATTGAATTTTAATTAAGCCCGTTGAAAAGTTAATTGGTTTAGTGAAGTAGTCATGCCAAATATCCCAGACAGATGGGTTACATCTAACAGATATATCTCAAAATCTCACTGTGCTGCCGTCGGTTTTGTTTCAGTTCCAGACCAAGGTATCATAAAGGCTGTTGCTCGACAGAAGTTGTTGACACGATATCTTTTATGAGAAAGTTGACGTCTGCGAGAAAAACTATCGATTTGTTTTGTTCAGATCGTATTGTTTAATCTATGAGAACATAATTGTTTTTATGACACCTTGTTGATTTCGTCCTATCATGTAACAATGTATGTACATGTGCGTGTGGGTCTATATATATATATATATATATATATATAATATACGTATAGCTTATGTATAAATCCATCTTCTTATACTTGCCTATTTAGCTGTTCATCTCTCTCCACCAGTTCATCAATTCATCTACCTATTTTTTTAGCGGAGCCTCGGTGTCCAGCCTCTCTTTTCTGGTCAATTCTCTTTAGGATATCTTTTCCCATCGTCCTCTCTTCCATTCCTTGTCGTCGTCTCTGATTCTCCCTCTCCATTTCTCTCCTGCTCTTTCTCTAAGTCCCGTTATCACACCTGGTCCTTGGCTTGCTGCATCAAGTCGAAACAGGTCGGTACTTCTCTAGATGGCTAAGAAACAGCTGCGTCTGCAACGCAATTAAGACTTAACAAAGAGGTCGTCAGCTCAGCCGAATCGAAATCTCAACAATAGAGGACAGGTGATGGAACGAATGAGAACCCGGAGGACAAGGCGAGGAAGAACGGACAAAGGACAAGGAATTGAATAGAATGACGGACGAAAGGAATGTGAAAGGACGAATGGACGGACGGAAACATTTTTGAATTGATGAAGAGTAGGGTGAACTAAAAAAAGCGGATAAAAGGACGAAGGAAGGACACACGAAAGAACGAACAAACGGAAGGACAAAGGACTTGCAGCAGTGAGGACGATGGATAACTGTGCAGAAAGCAGAACTAAAGAGACTGACTGACCAACTGATGAGTCGGATTTACTGTGATAAGTTTTATAGAAATGTAAGGAGTCCTTCCGGGAGTGAACAAAAGGCATTATACAAATGTTTAATTACATTACGTTTGTTACAATGCACAGTCGTCAGACACAGAACAGGAACTCTAGCGAGTTACAAAGAGCAGGCAGTTAAAGAGCAAACAGTGAGTCGAATGAGCAAGGGTTGAACGGCTGAAGAAGAAAGGAGTCTGAAGCTGACAGAGAGGCAGCCAGACAGACGGAAAGACAGACAGGTAGACGGAAAAACAGACAGATATGGCATACAGATGGCAATGGACCGATGTTCGGCTGACCTTTTGACCATCTGAGTGCTTCATCTCTTCCGGATCTTCATTGGCCTCTTCAACCACATCGTCCTCCTCCTCCTCTTCTTTCTCCTCCTCTTCTTCATCCTCTTCTTCCTTTTCTTCCTCCTGTTCCCACTCAGTTACCGGCGTGCTTCATGTATACAATATAATCGACTTACCAACAATGGTCTATGCACGGTAGATGCCCCGCGGGTAGCCACAGCAAAAGCAACAGAATAGAGGCAGAGAAAGAAAGAAAGAGGGATGGAAGGAGGGAGGGAAGAAGGAAGGATGGAAGGAAGGTATGACGGAAGTAGGAACATGGTGGACAAGGGACGACTAAATGTGAGTCGGAAGGAGAGTGGAGACGACGATTGAGGAATAAAAACACGAAGAGACGAGAGGAATGTAAAAGAAGCAAGATACAGATTACAGAGGATACGAACAATGAGGTTATGGCGGAAAACAAGAGAGCAAGAGGGAGAGCGCAAGACACGGACAGAGATACGCAGTGATATAAACAGATAGAGACAGACAGAGACAGGCAGAGAGACGCAGAGATAGAGATAGAAAGTAACATACTGCATTTAGACGCTGTCAGTGAGAGGAGACAGTGACAGAGTGACTGAGAGAGATCTTTTATGCAAGGATTGGCGTAATACGCAAACAAACAGAGGGAAGAAAGTGATTGAACAGTGGGCTATACAGCCATACAGCGTTGTATATGTGTTAATGTTACGAAGAGACAGATCTGGTTAGCACGCATCATCCAGTTACATGTCGGAGCACATTTGAGAGACATGAAAGAAAAAGGTAACCGAATACCGTCAATTATCGCCAATTAGCGATGAGGACCCTCGGGATAAAGTTTTTAACGCCTTTTCCTGGTAACACAAATGTCGATAAGACGTAGGTTAAACATGTTTTGTTGGCGAGAGATGGAAAAAGGTTCCTCAGGACATGATTGTCATTTTGTATTAAGCCTACAGCACGAAGCAACCCATCATCTCTCTTTTTCTTTCTCTTTCTCTTTCTTTCTCTCTCTCTCTCTCTCTCTCTCTCTCTCTCTCTCTCTCTCTCTCTCTCTCTCAGTCTCTCTCTCTCTCACACACGCACACACACTCTCTCCATCCGTCATCTATCTATCTATCTATCTATCTATCTATCTATCTATCTATCTATCTATCTATCTATCTATCTATCTATCTATCTATCTATCTATCTATCTATCTATCTATCTATCTATCTATCTATCTATCTATCTATCTATCTATCTATCTATCTATCTTTCTTTCCTTCTTTCTTTCTTTCTTTCTTTCTCCCCATCCCTGTCTCTGTGTCTCTCTCTTAATTCTCTCTCTCCCCTACCCCTATGTCTGTCTGTCTGCATATCTGTCTGCATATCTGTCTCTTTCTCCCCCTCTCACTCTCTCTTTCTGACAGATAGATAGGCCGGGTGTTCATCCATCAGCTGCTCCAGCGATCTATCGATGAGGTCGATCTGCTGGATTTTGAGCTTAAAATTTGGCGCAAATATTCTGTCACAAAATTGACATCTGAATTGTTTTTATTTGCAATTGGTTCATGCTGAGACATCCACATTTTCAAAAGAGTATATAATATACGACAAAGTGAAACTAGTCATACCTTTATCAATGCTGACATGATTCAAATGCTTTTCATGATGGCTGATAATAGGAAACAACGCTCTAGAGACTAGAGTTGGTCTTAACAGGAAACTGATGAGAATCTAAAGTTAATGGATTATATTGGTGCGAGTGATCATCAAACAGTTAGAGGAAATTAACAATGGAGCAGACAGACAAATAGACGGACAGACAGACATACGTAGACAGTCTACAGAAAAACAGGACAAGAAAGTGGGATGACAGACAGTGAAATGAGCTAATGCCTCTACACCTTACTTGTAGCTTGTTAGAAGTGATATTTTCAGCACTTAGCTATTTCTGTTAGAGCTCATTTATCTCTTATTAATATGTCATATAATTGTGTCAATTGCAATTATGTAGCTCCGCTCGTGTTACTTTCAATTTCTTGTTACTGTTTCTTGTTTTGCTTCTCCTCTGCCTCTTCCACTGCAACCCTTGCTTCTACCGCCTCCACCGCCTCCACCGCCTCATTAATAAGCCTACTTAAAGACCGTAATGCCAAATGTATGACTTCTTTCGCCAAAATGGTATGCGGTATAAGTCTGTGCTCATCACGCGATGTCTTAGCCCGCCTTTCCCGCAACAATTCTTCCTACTCTTCCGCCTCCTGTTTTCCTTCATCCTCCTCTTCCCAATCTTTTTCCTTCATGAGCAGAAATGGTTTCAAAATGATGATGCAATTGCGAGAATCTGAATTCGAAAATGTTTCCATCATTCATTGGTAACAGGGCATTAACCCACGGACAATTACCTCTCGGACAATGATCCCCGGACAATGACCCCTGGACAATGACCCCGGGACAATAAACCTCCATGCAAATAACTCCCATACAATAAACCCCGGAGAGTAGCGGTATGACAAGAGGATGCCTCATAAATGTAACAAACATCGAAAATAATTATTTGATAATTAGCAGACTTTTAGCAAACATGGAGCAGTCGTTATTAGGTAATTTGGCAGTTTATTTTATATAAAGAGTAGGCTTTGAAAACTTAACCAAACATCGAAAAAGTAATATACAAATATACTTTATATTATATATATAAATAATATTAATATTAGTAATAATATTAATAATAATATAATATATATAAAAAGATAGAGACATGTATCTATTAGGAGATTTCAATATTGATCTCCTGAAATCAAATGATTACTTCTTAACCAGTAACTTTATTGGTATTACTTTCTCTCATCACCTCCTTCCTGCAATTACTCAACCCACTCGTATTACTGAAACTTCATCCACATTAATAGATAACATTTTCACTAACCGCATCTCTAATATAATCGAACCTACCATTGTTATTGCTGATCTCTCTGATCATTTTCCTATTTTAATGTGGTTTGATCTTTTTCCTAGAGTAACTTCTCGCCCTTCTAGTAGATTAGTCAGAGTGTATGATGATGCTTCAAAATTCAAATTCAAAAACCTCTTGTCCCAGATGGCCTTGTCCGAGATCGAAAAGTGATTCGATCAAAATAATCCTTCGCTTGCCTATAAGCAGCCCTGGATGACACCAGCTCTACTTAAATCATGCAATACTAAATCTAAGCTTCGCATGGCATCTATAAAACATCGATTTATATAGCGCCGTAGCTCACCGGAGGCCGAAAGAAAGGACGCTTTACAGGAGAAGAAAGTGTCAATTACAGTTGTATGATAGTGTGAAAAGATACGGCTTGAGACGCGATTTAAATGCCGCAAGAGATGACGCGTTCTTCGCATGTTCAGGGAGACCGTTCCATGCAGTTGGTCCTGAGACGGAGAAGGAACAGTCCCAAAACTTCGTAGAAGATCGTGGGACATGTAGCAGATTCTTTCAGAGTGATTCACAACCTGTGTTCAATGTGTCCACCACCAGAAATCACACATATTTAGCAAAAAACGTCAGAGGATACTTTTTTGGCCAACCCTGTAGATAGATGAATGCATGAAGACACGGACGGATAAATGGATGTTTGGATGTATGGATGTATAGATGAATGAATGAATGAATTTATGGATGAATGGATGGATGGATGTATAGATGAATGAATGAATGAATTGATGGATGAATGGATGGATGGATGGATAGATGACTGGATGGATGAATGGATGGACGGATGGATGGGTGTATTAATGTATGGATGTATAGGCTAATGGATGAATGGATTGATAGATGGATGGATGAATGGATTGATAGATGGATGGATGGATGGATGGATGGATGGATGGATGGAGGGATGGATGGATGGATGGATGGATGGATGGATGGATGGATGGATGGATGGATGGATGGATGGATGGATGGATGGATGGATGGATGGATGGATGGATGGATGGATGGATGGATGGATGGATGGATGGATGGATGGATGGATGGATGGATGGATGGATGGATGGATGGATGGATGGATGGATGGATGGATGGATGGATGGATGGATGGATGGATGGATGGATGGATGGATGGATGGATGGATGGATGGATGGATGGATGGATGGATGGATGGATGGATGGATGGATGGATGGATGGATGGATGGATGGATGGATGGATGGATGGATGGATGGATGGATGGATGGATGGATGGATGGATGGATGGATGGATGGATGGATGGATGGATGGATGGATGGATGGATGGATGGATGGATGGATGGATGGATGGATGGATGGATGGATGGATGGATGGATGGATGGATGGATGGATGGATGGATGGATGGATGGATGGATGGATGGATGGATGGATGGATGGATGGATGGATGGATGGATGGATGGATGGATGGATGGATGGATGGATGGATGGATGGATGGATGGATGGATGGATGGATGGATGGATGGATGGATTCTTTGGGCAAATCTGTTAATGGCTATGTAAAGTGTGTGATTCCTCCGTCTCTTATCCGCCGATCTATTGCGTTACGTTGGCCTCTGCTGGGAATTACGTTTCCCTTTTACCTTCCTCTGGACATTGTCAGGTGCAACTGCTAATCATACGTTTCATCATGCTTCTTCCTCCTGCTCTTCCTCTGCTCTTCCACGCCCTACTCCTCTGCTTCCTCCAATTCTGCACTTCCCCCTCCTTTTCTAAGACCTCCATTCCTTTTAAATCGCCTTCTTTTATTCTGCCGCTCTACCATATATTTTTTAATCAAAGGCAATCTTCTTCCACCCCTCCTCTCGCTCTTGCTACTTCATTTTAAGGGCTATTACCTTTCCTTCTCTATTTTTATAAAAACATCATCATTCCTCGTATCTTCCTCTTTCTCCTAATCTTCCACCGCCACCTCCTCCTTCTCTTCCATCTCTTCTCCCTTTACTCTTCCACATTCTCTATTCCTTTAACATTTTAACGACCAGCGCATACTAGAATGTATGGGAAATCAATCCGGCTGGTCGTTAAAGGGTTAAGTCTCCGTCGTCTACTCCAAGTAATCGCAATTATCTGCTTTCTCGTAGCTTCTACGGGTTCCATCTATTCATTTATTCTTCTCGTTTGATTATTTTTCCTCCTCTTTCGTCGCCTCCCCTTTCTTTCGTTTTTTTCGCTTTTTCATACTTCCTTTCGCCCAACCTCCTAATTCTCGTCCTCAACTTCATCCAGTTCAACTTCCGATTGGCTTTTCTCGTCTGTGCGTTTTCTTCACTGCTCGCAATTGTCAATAGCAACGCGTCATATTTGCCTTAAGTTCTGCAGGATATTAACAGCGGCGCACATTAGACGTCTAGTCTCGAGACGTCTTTTAAAAATTGAAACGGAGAGGACGCCGTCCATATAATTATCAGTCAATTAGGGTTCGAAGCGACTATTGTTAGTACGAAATGCAGTTGTTTTACCACGAAATATTAAGTCCGTAAGGGTATTCTAAAAATATCACTGCCTGTCACAAAAGAAAGAATTTTTTAACCATTCGCACGTAGGCCTATAATAAACTGCGAGTTGGCGCTTCTCGTTGTCGCATTGTATTCTATGACAGGCAGACGACAGTAAACAGACATGTAAACAGACAATTAGAAAAACAAATGTGACATATATAGCCATATACTGATTGTATGCGCATGTGTGTGTGTGCGTGCGTGTGTGCTCGTGCATGTATGCATTGTGTTGTTTTGACGATGACGATTGGAAAGCAAAGCGAAGGGCCGAGAATTAGATTAGATAATGAAGCATAATAGGACTATTCATAGAGTGCGTCTAGCTGTAGGTTTATTAACAGAAGATGACCACTGTGTAAAATGCGACGTAGAATTGATCGGGCATCGGCAAGGTTAGATTGAGCAAGACGCAGATAACGACACGCCAAGTCTATCGGCAAGAGCACGTTCTTTCCAATTGGAGTGAACTTTTTTCCGGAAAATACAAAGGAAGATGTGGAAGAAGCGCGTGAATGAAGATATAAATGCAAAAGGAATGAATATGAACAGTAAGGCTGATGAGTGCCATGCATGGTTGCCATACAGTTAAATTAGACTCCTGTGATAACTATGCGTTTATGTTAGTTTTAATTAATAAAGGAAGAATAATCATTAATATGCATACATACATATACATATATGTCATGCATAACATCAAATGTCACTAGTTGCCTTAAAAAACCGACGCAATGACACGTTATCAGATTTCAAATTAATACTAAGTTTAGGGACAAAAATAGGAACTAAATTAACCAGAGTGTCGCTAAACAGGTGGGCCCACATATTATATGTACTAGTGCGGTTTGATGGTGGTTGATATCATCTGACCAGAATGGACAGCAAAAGGTTGCCACTGGAGGAACTACATGGCCACATAAAGGGAGCAAGAAGCCGAGGGAGACAACATAAACCCTGAATGGACAATATTAGAGAAGATACGAGGAAGGCGAACGTGGATATGAGAGAGACGGCAGAAATTGCTAAAGACAGAAATGTATGAAGACGTTTCGTTGAGACCTCATGAATCGTCGGCGCATGGCTGACGGAGGAGAGAAAATTAAATGAAAATGATATCATAAAGGTGGGGCAATGTAAATAAAGGTTTAAGCTATGTAAATTTCAACGTAAATGGTAACACTGTCAGCATCGTTTAAAGCTATGCAGTTTGTAAGGAAACAAATGGAAAATAAGAAGCAGTTATATATTTAAAGTGAGATTGGCCTATAGTTGTGCGCGCAGAAGCTTTTTACACAGGAGGCGACGAGATGCGCTACGAATGTAAGCTCGTATATGCAGAAATGTTATTCCAAAAAGTGGGACCAGTAATCTTAATATGGCATTTGAATGATGTCTTAGTACTGTAAGAATGAGTAATGGGCTTAAATAATCAGCAAAGGTGTGAGGTAACTTGTAGCGCAACGCAAATTTACATCACCCACATGTATACTAGTCTTTTTTGATGGTGATGCAAATTTCTTATTGTCGCCGAACTAACCGAACTAACATCTATTCGCTAAAACGCATAAACCATATTGGTCGGTTGCTTCTGTAAACTTACAAGCTGTCACAACAAAGTTATACGGTACATTTTTTATGGAAAGTCTCACAGAGGAGTCCATTTCCGATATTTTATGCATTAGCCGTATATATATCTATTACTTATATATATGTAATATATATGCTATGTATATCACATATATCATACATGTTGTGTATATTATATAAATTATGTTTTATATATAGGGTATATAACTAGCCTTTAATAAAATTGCCACGCATAGAGAGAGAGAGAGAGAGAGAGAGAGAGAGCACGGAAGGCAAGGGAAGTATTCTTCAACTTGCTCGTCTAGGAACGGAAACGGGTGAGAGCAATCTAGGAACTTTTACGAATTTACACCCGATGCATTTTATGCTTAATTAACTGCTGCTGTATATATAATTTGGATATATATATATATATTATATATATATATGATCGACTCTAATGAACAAATATCAAAAGAAAAGAATCGATTTTCTCTAAAAGACAAATGAAACCATGCATAAGAAAGGACAATAAATCATTTAGGGTTTTTCTTCTCCGTTGCTTCCCTTGTTATTGTGAAATATGTTGTCTTTATTTTTGTATTGCGTATATGTGAACAGTAAATATTATGGCTATGGTTAAATAAAATACCACGAAGATTCATCCGCTGCTCATAACACCGCTGGCCAACAAGCCGTGTAAGAACGCTTTGGACACTGTGTAAGGGTCGTGGCTTCACGAGTACAAATTCTTCGCTGACGTAAGACTACAGACGATGGCCAATGGTTGCGGTGGATGCAACGATTCACCTGCTGAATAATTGAGAGGTTTCTTCCGGAGGCATAAACATAATAGATTTCTGCTAAGTCAGAGGTTGAAAAGCTTGCTCATTCTCCTAACGGTAGGTTTATCTGTGTCGGATCTGGCGATTATTGATAAATCCCTGCCCGGCTAATGTTTGAAAGTCATGTCTGGTTGCGTGAAACACTGTTGCTCAAATGTCAGCATTTAAAATATCTTAAACATCTTTAAAATACAGATTATGTGCGCTGTTAGTTCCCAAATTATACGGCAGTTTGTAGGCGTTGTGCCTGTGACATAGTCTAGATTAAGTAGGAGAGTGACGCCAATTATATTTTCTGCGACAATGTCATTTTCCACAGAGACAACCTATCGACATATCGAGTCACCGATCTCTATACGCGTTAGAGCGTGCAAGAAGCGAGTTTGGGTCCACGACAAAATAAGGACGAGGTTAACGGTCCTGTTAGACACAAGATGCTGATAAATGCAGCCTTTTTACAGGACACTTGTATATTGAATTGATCAATCAATCAAACAATCAATCAAACTAAAATAGCTTGATTCAGTCAACGTGACCATTTTCGGAAATGGAAATTGAAGGTTTTGTAAATATATTGAAGTTGTGTCTAGATGATATGCCAACAACATACACCATACGGATTTAACAGACTGCATGCAGTAACTGACTGCTTTGAGTAAAATTTAACAAATGCGTGCAGTACATAAATAAATAAATATAAAATTTGAATTATCGAAATATAATTGCAGTCGCCTCTCTGATTTACTGGTGTTAATTTCGATTGCAATCGATTTGCTACAAGATTTTTAATAAATCAAATTGATTAAAGATATACTTAATCGAGTGTTCATCTATGATGTCCATCTATCTGTATATCTATGTATCCATCTACAGCTAGCAATCTTTTTGTATATATACCATCATGTACTTTGCATATACGTATATATTTATTTATATGCAAAGTATATATATATATACTAATCTATATATTGTATTTGTATAATGTTTAATCTGTATAATCTCTATACTTATCAATATAATGTATCAGTGTATTTAACTAGATATTTGATGTCGCGACATACAGATCATTGTGACATAAGCTTATCGATAGCAGAGCTCATCCTTTCCATCCGCTTGAAACTACGTCCTCATTCTCAGCTACTCGGCTTCAACATTACGGTATCACTACCATAAAGAAATCCTTGAAAAATACTAGAGGCCACCCGCGTTCCTTGAAAGCTTCATCATACACTGCAGCCACTGAAGCCTATTCAAATAAATGGCGTTGCGAAAGGCTTCAAAGAAACGACATCACATTGAGAACCGCGGGCCGGCTATAATGCTAACGTTATCAGTCGAGTCGAGCTTAGAATTGCCGGTCACCCGGCAATTCTAAGCCGGTTCTCCCGGTTCAGCCTCAGTCCCTCCATTTGATAATTTCCTTTAATGGTGTCATTAGGGACTGGAGTCACTGGAACTTAGCTTTTTTCCTCTTTTCTAATGCATATACGAGCACCCGACTGAGTTCGGCGATAAGTTTTTTCTAGTTCCGCGGAATACAGGTTTTTTTTAAAATTTTCCGGAAGATTCGTTTAGTCGGTTTCGTGTTGCTCTTCGTACAAAATGGAATTAATGTGTTGAATGTTCATAAAATGTGGCTCATTCAGAGAAACGGATGCATAATTATTGTTGCGACAAGTATTTGCCTCTGTCAAAGTTGGTTGATTTGAGCTTTTAGTTTCATTCGTGAGCATGAACTATAGGTGACCTTTCATTTGCTAACAATGAGATGGCCTGCTTGAATAATCAGCTCAAAATTAGACGACTTATTTGCATATTTTGGTCAAGAGAGGATGCCATCCTATTATGTTATTGACAAACTTAAAATTAGACGACCAAATTGCATAACCAGAAAAAAATTAGACGGCCTAATTTGTAAAGCAGGTCCTATCACTGACTTTCCTAATTTCGTTTAGTGTTGTGATTGTTCCAGGTCTAAAAAAGCTAGCATGTGTCAAATGAACTAGCTTTCAGCGCGTCTCAACTTCAGCTCCAGTAGGCATATAAAAGGACGGAACGTTAAAGAAGCAGTGGGAGTCAGAAAGAGCGGTTAGTCAGAGTGAGCCGGTCATGCGAGAGACCTCATGAGAGTCATCTGAGTCGTCATCGCAATCAACGCGACTGGCGGTCAGTGAGAGGGATCTCAGCCGTAGCCGTCGTCAGTGTCAAGGAAAGAGAGTCGTCGTCGGATCAGAGATCATCGACCGCAGACGTCGATCACAGGCGTCGTGTCGAGTGGAGTAAAGCAAGAGAGAACGTGTGTCAGCCAGAAGTCGTCGTCTTTCGGTCGTAGTCGACTGAGTGGTCGAAAGTTTGCGAAAGAGTGTTCGTCAACAATTCGTCGTTTGCAAGTTGAGGAGATTTCCTGGTTTCTTCTTAACAGAATTTACGCTTGAATATGGTTTTCGTTTTTTGGATGGACAAAATTATATATTATTGTATTTCAAGACTTTCGGTGTCACTGTAATGGTTCCCCTTCTTCATTAAAACACAGTATAGTTTACTGCGGACATTGAAGCATCGAAGAAGACTGACAATCAACTCGGAGAGTTTTCAAGATTGCTGTTGATTAGGCCATGAATGAATTCACGCACCTAGGGTGGGAGGGGGTTACAAATATTTGACGATGTGTGAGGGGGTCGAAGGAATGTGACGTCACGTCATCGCGATAGGTGGTCAGTGATTCGATCAAATGCGTAACCTTACTAAAAATTTACTCAATGAAACAAGTTTCCCATGACTAACAGCTATTGTTGCCACAACTTAACCACACTAATTAGGGCCTAAAATTATCGCATTCCTAATTCTTGGATTGTTTGCTTACACTAGGTGTCAATTTTGAGGTTTTGAAAGTGAGGCAACCATACTGTAACACACAAGCAGGAATCGATTATCCTGCCCAAACGCACAGGCCACAGAGAGAAACAGAAACGAAGAAAATGGAGAGCATGTGGTTAGGATACTGTTTATTCCATTCACCGTGGGAGAATGGAGAGGCATGAAGTTTGGATTGTTTGGAGTTATTGTCATTAAACATTTTAAAAGCAATTGCACTGATTCTGTCCTAGCGAATGCATAAGATGGTAATAATTAAACTTACTTTAGTTTTCTTCATTCTAATATTTTTCAAGTATTTTTTTTATAGTTACAATCACGTTTTTGAAAAATATAATTATACAGTAAATTATAAGAAAATTTGCATTGCATTACATTGTGGACATCTGGTTTTTTTGGATGGGGAGGGCACTGTGACGTCATATTTGAGGGGTCATGGCATTTTTGATGACGTGTGACGAAGTGGAGGGGTCCAAAATCGACCAAAATTGCGAGACGATGTTTATTGAAGGCCCGTTATTAAGGAATTTACCGTTGTTCATCACGTTCTTTATATACACCTGGAGCTTAACCTGCGGGCAACCTTAGAGGATACAAGACTTGGAGTTTTGTCACGGCTGATCCTGGTTATTTAGAGTGCACTGAGTGCACTACACACTCCAGTCACGCAACATTATTAAAATCTAATATGTATTTTTGTAACGATGTTCTTGTTCCTGTCCGTACATTTTTAAGTATATTGATGTGATAAAGCTGCGCTACACTGAATAGGTGCTTGTTATTAGTGATACTCTTTGATGATTAATATTGTTAACTTAATTAGTACCTAGAGACCTAAAGGATAAAACTTGGATTTTACGGGTGATAAATGTCGTCATTCGAAATTGCTCATGATGAAGTTCGGCAGAATAATAAGCTGTAGTAAAATATAATCATTCAGAGAAGTAATTGGCATGAGCATGCACGTGGTTTCGCAATCAAAAAGTCGATGATTAAACTCTCCCGATATAAAAACATCTTTGTTTTTATAATCATGGTATCCAGTAATGGACAAAAATCTTTATTAAAAGTCTCAGGATCCTGGTCAGCAATAAACCACACCGGTTACAAAGTGAGAACCGTTTAATTGAAGAAACATGGCTTTTATGAAAAGTTTTTGCAAGCAGTTGATTAAATATTCATCTGGTTGGTAGATTAGTAGGTTCCTTAAGATACCAACTCCTCCACTCCGACTCAATATAATTAAAACTCAAGATCTTTATACGAACTAATAGCACCGGATATACAAAGTCTGCGGATGACACTGCTAGCAAAGGTCACGAGACTGCTAGTGTATAAATACTAAGTTTTTCAAGTATACTATGATAATTGTAGGGGCCTATAGATGTAAGCATGTAGGCATATGCATAAATGCGTGTATGTAGGCCTATGTTTGTGCGTATGAATGCTTGTATGTAAGTAGACATGTTTGTACATATGCATACGAATGAATTTATGCTTGCATGTATACTTGCATACTGTGTGTATGAACGTATGCATGTACATTATGTATTAAAACACTTAGTGCTTGTTTATGCTTTCTAAACCACGCCGTACAGTGTACAGTGCAAGACGTAAATGAGCGATGAATAGATGAGAGATAATTCTGTGTCAACTTGAGACGAACGTTTGTCTCGTTGATGGCCACACATCATTCTCGGCTTAATGCGAAGTCAGGAGAACATCATGACTTCGATTGACAGGATCATGTCCTCAAGGATGAATGGCTGATGAGATAGCATTACCGAAAAGATGAGCGATGAAAGAAACATGACCTGCTTGGCTCTCAACGGCATAGTCATGTGATTTAAAAAAACGCAACTACACTGCAATTGATGGATGGATGGATGGATTGATGGAGGGATGGACTGATGGAGGGATGGACTATTGGATGGATGGATGGATGGATGGATGGATGGATGGATGGTTGGATGGATGTATGGATGTATGGATGAATGAATGGATGGATGGTGCTATGGATGGTGGATGGATGGATGGATGGATGGAATGGTGGGATCCCAATAAAGGCACATGAATGAGAGCAATCATCGCCGAGACAGTGCAGTCACTGGTCCTGACACGTAGACAAGTGGCCTTGGCCATTAGCACCATCATCTGTCTATCTCCACTTTGGTGTGATGCGACATCCGACCTTCGTTCCAATGCATCGTCTGATGTTCCTCCTCAGCCGTCTACAGAGCCTCGCCAGACCAAGACGGAACTGACTGTTGCAGGCGCTGTAGATGAAGAAGTTGATGGCGAAGTTGAGGAAGTAAACCATCTCGAAGAGCTCCTGCCAGTTGAACCGGTCCCTCGTCACCATCTTCCCTCCTCCGACGAGGTCCTGGATGAAGTCCTGCACGCGGAAGACGTGCGTCGGTAGGTTGAGCAGAACGGACACGCTCGAGATGACGAGCAACATCCGAGCCGTGCGGAACTGGCTCCGGCCACGCACCAGTCGCTTCACCTGCTCCGAGTTCGGAAGGCCGACGTTCGCGCTGTCACGGGCCAGTATTCCGTCACGTGCTATTGCACCGTCACGGGCCATTGCACAGTTGGCTCCTGCGAGGGCACCGGGTGTAACATTTCGGTCGATGCAGTGTCTCGCTGCCGAACTGAACCGGACGTGCATGCTTCCGGTTGCCGAGACGGACGTCTGCATGAGGACCCGAAGGCGAACGACGTCGGCCGTGGGAGAGGATGCTCCTCCTCCTCCACCGGATGCTCCAGCGTTCGACTGCAGCGTCTGGTATCGATGGATACGAACGATGATACGGAGGTTGAGAACGAGGATCATCGCCGACGGAACGATGCACGAGACGAGGGTATCGACGCTCGTCATGATCGTTATGACGAAGTTGTAGTGAGGCAGAGGACCACAGGCCGACTGACCGGAGAAGAAGCTGACGACGCCATGAGTCCACAGGACGAACGTATAGAAGAGGAGGGCGAAGAGGGTGAGAGCGAGCACGGCCGTCTTCGCCGTTCGCTTCTTACAGAACGTGTCCTTCTTCAGAGGATGATAGACTGTGACGTAGCGCTCCGTCGTGAAGATAACGACGTCCCAGACGGCGAGGAATCCGCAGACCCTCGTCGTGTAGAGGACGGCCTGGCACCAGACGTTGCGTCGAAACAGGAAGAGGTCTGTCCGCTCCAACCAGACGATGAGAAGTCCAAGCAGGTATCCGATGTCAGCGATCGACAGAGCCGACAGGTAGATGGTGGAGGAGAGACGGTGCAGGTAGGTCAACGAGAAGACGAAAAGAGATAGAGTGTTGCCAAGGATACCGATGACGATGATCGCCGGAGTGACGTAGAGATTCAAACACTTGAGTACTTCCTTGAACGGATCGAAGGACCGCGGTCCGGACGATGCGGCGGCGGCCTGGAGCAGTCCGGTGAGATTTAACAGTTCCGCTTCGTCCAATAGACTGCCGAACATGTAGTCATCAAGGTCAAGGTCAAGGTCATTGTCTTCGCGGAAGTGTTCCGTGTCCGTCATTTCAACAGTCACTGCTCCTGGGCTCGGTTGCTGCTGCTGCTGCTGCTGATCATTAGGATAGGGTTGGTGGATAAGATGCTGCTGAGGTCCGTCGAATATCATTCTGTTCCAACTGCGCGTTCAATTAATTAAGCAGACGTTATTAGGTCAATCTAATGATTATATGGAAAACCGAGTGAATTCATTTGTGAGGTACGCTACGATGAATCTCGGCACGCTGAGATGAGGTAATGTAATGTATGGTAAGGTGTAATGTAAAGTGAGTGCGAGTCATACTAGACGAGTGAAAATAATATCACTTAAGCCAATGCAAGACGAGTATGAGCATATTAAGGGTAACTAGATTAGGCAAGGTAAGAGAAGGTAAAGCCGGTGTAGGCCTAGTTGAAGTTAGGTAAAGTAACGGAACAGGAGGTGAACCAAGGTAAGATATGCAAATGTGAGTGGAGGCTGAGGTCTTACTTAATGCAGTGCAAGGTAAAGTAAGATGCTGCCATGAAAGACTCTGTTGCATAATTTGTCATCGTCATCGGTTGATTGATGGATGGGAATAGAATGCGTTGTCTCGGAGGAATCGAACGGGAAAACAACAGCAGCCGCAGCCATATAAATTGCCAGCCAAAGTTTCCTACTCTTTAATTGTTGTTGTCGCGCATAAACCGAGACGAGAGAATGACTTCATCGACAAGACAACAGACCATTCGTTCGTTCGTTCGTTCGTTCGTTCTCCCACGGGTTACGGAAAGAGCAATTGTTGACACAGGGCTTAATGGAAATTAACAAACACGACACCTGCAAAGCAATTAGAAACATTCCCAACGTACTCCTATTCAGCAGCAAGCACACTCCCACGCCCACGTGCACACCCACGTACACCCACATATAACCACCAACACAAACACACACGAATACACATTCATTTACAAACACACACCTACACACACGCGCGCACTCGCCAGGAGGAGCCAAACCCGCATGCGGAGAGATGGTTGAATGTCAATATGCTGGCACGAGGATCAGAAGGGTGAGGGTTCGATGCCTATACGAGTCCCATAACTCCACCATAAGGTTGACTGATCCTTTCATTCGCTAGGTGGCTTTGGTAAGATGAGCAGTGGTGCAGATGGGCATATATTGAAGGCTCCCATTTGTCTTTAGTTGGAATTGAATAAACTGAGACATGTTAGCCAACCAGTCAGTTGGTCAATTAAGCACGCAAAGCACGCACGCAGGCAGAGTCAGCCAACGTGTCGGTATAAGTAAGGCGGCTGGTGGGGCCGAGACTGCAGAGTGCGTGTGGTTGGATTAGATCATGCAAACACATTGTCTAGGATTAAGTGATCATCTAGCGATTAACTTAATGGCAGAACAAAAACAGTCCATGGAACGCAGACTCTGCTGTCGAACGGCCGAGGGTTATTGATCTGGGCAGATAATTGGCCCTGAATATATTACAACTCAGGGCTTCGAAACGAAGAAGAAGAAGAAGAAAAGGAAAAAGAAGACGAAGAAGAAGAAGGGGTTGGAAATTGTAATACAACGCCCGAACAGTTTACGACCAAGCAGTAATTGGAACCAGAAATTGAAGTTATTTTAGTGGTGGTGGTGGTCATGGTCACGGTCATGATGATGATGATGATGATGATGATGATGATGATGATGATGATGATGACGATGATGATGATGATGATGATGACGATGATGTCGACGAAAAACACAATAACAACGAGTTTTATTCTGAAGAAAAGAAGAAATCTATAACAATTATGTTGTCGCTGTTGTCACTGTTGCTTTTGATGTCCGGTAACAGAGGGCAACGGTGATGAAGCCTGAAATGGACCATAATGGCAACCGCAATCTCAGGAGATGAATCTGAAATCATTCAGTTTTTTCGTCAGTCTCTCAGACTCTCTGATGGTAAGACAACCCTCATTATTCAGTCGCGACTGAGTACGCACAGCAATGGAACTGACGCGGCTGTCATTTAGAACTGTAGTCACGCTGGATAATGACGAATGACAACGCTATCAGCAGCGTTGTAAGCATGGACGTCTGAATGGGTGGGACAGGAGGCATCTGCCTCGCCTGGATCTTACACATCTTCTACAAAGGTTACTTATAATCATGGGTTTAACAACGAATTAATGGCCTTTTTGTTTCATCCAAACCAGTCAAGACACACAATTTTTTGTGCATATGTCAAAGCATTGAAGCTTTTTGTTTTGAAACAAACCTTCGGAAAAAGCTGACAACGGAACCGAGAATACTAGCAACAGGTCTAGTTATGTAAAATGCCTCCAAAGCTAGAATAAATAGTGGCGACAAATGAGATATATGGTAAGTTTCGTGTTTTACAGTACGTGCTTAAACTATTATTCCTCCCCCTCTCTGTCTCTGCCCATGTCTCTCTCTCTCTCTCTGTTTCTGTATTTATACCTCTCTCTGCCTCTCTGCCTCTCTATGTCTCTCTCTATCTGTCTGTCTGCCTGTCTGTCTGTCTGTCTGTCTGTCTCTCTTTCTCTCTGTCTGTCGCAAACTCGAACGATTGTTGCCGTGTCTAAGATGTGACGCCATGTTGCATGCAGAATATCTTTCTCCACAACTCAAGCAGAGTTGTCATAGGTCGACCGCGTGGCACAAATGGGTGATCAATGGCTTCAGGTCCATTCAGCATCACTGATCGAAATGATGGTGTCCATTGCGGTATGTACGTTGGTGACTCCCAGTGTTTTGCTCCTATCGACGTGGGTACACGATAAATGGCGCGCCATACCGTTTGGTTCGGAGATGACTAGGGGACAATAAAAACTGAACTTCACGAAATAGGTAAAAAAAGCGCAGCCAAACAGAAGTAAAATCAGTCAAAGACTCTAAGCTAATAATCACGAAAACATGTAACAAAACCTAAACAAAAACACGCAACGAAAAATAACGTCCTGTGATATTCAATATTTGAGGATATTGGGCGATATGGAGAATTTGGTGATGATATCGTTTATGCGTTTTATATTTATCATTAAGGGGACATAATATCATCATGTATGATACATAATATCAGTGATATTTCGCTTCAAATATAATTCCTAATTCAGTTTTAATTAAACTCTGTGTCTTTACAATTCACTTCTAATTCTAATCAAAATTCATAAATTATTTACTTATCGTTCCTATTTTAGTGTTCAAGTAATTTAATTTCTTGTGTAAGTTTAAAAACACAATTATTTATTTAAGTGCTGTAGAAAGTATCCTAAGGTTACGACTATACGATGTCTCTCCAGAAAGTAAATCTTGTACTATATCTTTGTCCAGCATTTGCATTTCCCAGCAAGTGCTATTCCACAAAATTCCGCAATTTTTTTTCATGTGGTACGTGACACATAAATCTGCCCGTTTACTATTCAAATGAAAAAACTAAGGCAGACCAAGACTACTCTGGATAGATGATACTAATGATGACATAACATCACCCGAACTGAAACTAAGGATGCAATGTAGATCTAGTTGGCAAAATTACCGAAGATATAATTTATTATTGAGTACTCTTTCATACCCATCGCTGCAAAATGACTTTTGTCAGGACTGATTATGATGATGGTGATGTAAATCTGCCTGTAGCTTCATCAAGCTGGAGAAAAATCCAAAATGGGGCCATTTCCCATTTCCCCCGGCCAAAACCTCGATAAATTCATTATTTAGAAATTTTACTGATCAAAATCGAAATGGCGTGGGCAACAGAGGTCGTTGGTACACAATGCACGAGTTTGCAAAGCAATGTGGTCGTCTCTTAGCCTCTCGTGCGCCCCACGCGGTATATTGTGTTTAGCGCCTCCGGATACTGCGTTGTGTCTCCGCTTGTCTGACCAAGTAATACTGGTCGCAGTTGAAATACGACACGTAACGACACTGCGCGAAGTCGTTATTCTGTGTCACTGTGGCGAGAGAGTCGACGCTAGAGGACTCCACGATCTGGCTTGCAGTATGGAGATGGTTAGGAGGAGCAAATATTCATTCTCTGGTGAGCCCAACGGTCGGAAGTGGGATCTCGTTTCACAGACGGGGTGGGGGTCATGAGAGGAGTAAGAAATGTGGGGGACAGCCGTATGACGTGTCGTCTCTCTGTAAAAGGTGAGGGGTACATGTCCCACTCGACCCCCCGAGATCGCCGCCTCTGCCAACGGTTCTGTCTGGGCTCACCTGAGAATATGACAAACGACCAAACGGCGTGACAGCTATGACGTGGTCATGAGGAAGGTGCCTCACTTGGGATGTTACCGTTTATGGCGCATTTGTGACGTCACCTCTGACGGCAACATCGCTTGAAGCAGGTAATTTTGCCACAATCACCCGAATGCACTGGAGTCCAGCGGTACACACTTGGAGTTCGTTGGGATTGAATTTTGTGTTGGACCTGAGACACACTCAAAACAAGTTATCTGTTCCAAAGACTTTCGTTAGCTATCCAGCGTGAGAACGCCATCTGGTTTTCTTCGACGTTACTATTCAAAATATTTGTATTTTAACAATATTATTAGAAAAATAACAATATTATTGTTATTGTTGTAACAATATTATCATTATTATTATTATCATTATTATTATTATTAATTTTATTATTTTCTTATTAATGATAATATTATTATTATTGTTATCATTATTATTATAAGTGTTATTACTAATAGGCTTATTATCATTATCATCATTATAACAATAATAATTATGATTATAATTACAATACTATCGTTATTACTATTATTGTTAGTATTATTATTATTATTATTATTATTATTATTATTATCATTATTTTCATTATTATTATTATCATCATCATCATCATTATAACAATATAATAATTATTATCAGTATGATTACAATATTATCGTTTTTATTATTATTAATATTATTATATTATTATTATTATTCTGTTAATAATAATAATAATAATAATAATAATAATATTATTATTATTATTATTATTATTATTACCATTAATAATATTGCTGTGCTATTATTATTAGTTTTGCTTTATTGTCATCATTATTATTAAATTTTTAGCTTGATCGGCGGCGGAGGCGGCGACGTTGACGATGATGACGATCAGTTTTGTGTGTTTTCAATTGAACTTGTCAGCATTAATTCTGTTTTAATTTAATTTTAATAATATTAATGGAATTTGAAGTCTCATCCCCCGCAAATACGCCCACTACTAGAGTCCCGCTCCTCTCAGCCAACAGTGGACTACAGAATGCCAACAGTAATGGGCGACCTAATTCCAACAGTCGAGACGACAGAATTCATGCAGTATATCGGCAGACATTCATTAAGCGCCTTTACAGAGTGCTATGAGGCGACGAATTCTTATTCGCGTTTCCATCAATTTCTATCCTCTAGACTCTCTCTATACATTTGACCAGTTCAATTATCTGACTTAAACTAATCCGTCGAAGCGGAGTCGAGACTTCGTCCTCATCATCTAAGTGCCAGCCACAGTCGCCATCTAGCGGATCTCTGAGACGACGGCGCTATACAAGTGCCAAGAGATAACGGTGCAGCTCAAGATTGCAGATGAACGATAGGGACTGCACGTGATGATAATCCAGATAAATGAATTTTATAATATGAGATATTGATTGTAATGTAACTGATAACATTAAATCTTATTAATATTAATATATTAATAAATTAATATATTAATTTCGCATGACGATATACTGGATTTTAAAAAGAAAGGATTATATCAGGCGCACGACTGAAAAATGTATTAATTATAAATGACAATAGTAGTAGCAACATTTGGTATTTAGGCTAAATTATGAAGTTAATAATTACTAAGTTAATGTTTATTAACTAGAAATCAATATACTAATTTGTGCTACGGATATTACGCTAACAATAATAGAGGTAATAATTAAGATTCTGGTGTTCAGCTAATAATCAATAAGTCAATGATCCTAAGTTAATAATAATTTAGAAGTTAATCGAAGCATAAACGTTCCTAAGTTTAGTCTTCAGTGGCAGCGACTTCATTTACTTACATTCGAATGTCATGGTGGGTGGTCAGTAATCTCTCACCGCTTAATCGTCACAGCGAAAGCATACGGTCGTTTTTCTTATAATATGTTAGTATATGTGTAATTGTATATACAAATTATTGCATACGTATATATCATTGATGACATTTAGCATCATTACGGCTAACACAGAGAGCACCTTTGAGGAGTTTTGTTGAAGGCGCTATACAAATGTTCGATTACATTACATGTAGTCCTATGCGAATTGGATAAAAGACGAATCTCGGGAAAATTTCTACTCTGGCGAGGTCTTGAACCTACGACTTTCGCTTGATAGATCAGAACCTAAAAACAACACTATCGCGCACCTCAAGAAGCTACTAAGAAATATGTTAACGACTAACGAATATAATTTACCGCCAATGGGAATGAAACAATCTATTCTATTTTTGTTACAAATAGTTACAGATATACTAAGAGGCAGTGTTGTAGGCAAGACTTGAAACTTCAAGACCAAGACGAGACCGAGACACTAAGTTCAAGGGAGTACGAGACAGTACGAGACAGTAAAAGACAAGTGATCCTATAAAATGCTGTAAAATGCTAATATATCAGTTTTCTGGAATAAGGTTCATTTGTAATTTCAATTTGAAACTTATAATGTATATCGTACCAATTCCTGAGAACAGTTTTTATAATGCCACGTTTTATCCCTTTCGATATCTCTTCATCGGCCTATCTTCTGAATAGTATAAAGAAAACCTTTTTAGACACATCTGAAATCTGCTAGACGATTTTAAACAAGCAAATTCGATACCAAATACCAAACGAAATTAAAAAGTTGCGCATATCCTTACTCACCTTGAGAAACTAGAAGTTGTTCCGATCGTTTCGGTTAGGGTGGTTATACATCAATGACAAACGGCACGCCATAGCAATTGTTTGTCAATTACTTCAAATTACATAAAAGGAAACTTCACAATTTCAGGTTCTCTCTCAAACATTTTCCACATTAAGGTAGGCCTGATTGAATTGATTTCAGTATCATGTGACTCGCGCGTTAACCAGAATTACCGTTTCTCGTAGATTCCGGTTTCAGTTTCTAACGCAAGATTTTAAGACAGTTAACGCGAAACTTATCGAGACCGCTTGTTCGAGACAGAACAAGACTTTCATTTCAAGACAGTTTCTAAAAATTCGAGACACTACCTCGACACCGAGACCTGGACAGCAGGTTTCCGAGACCGAGACCGAGCCACTAAAAAACTGTCTCGAGACCGAGACACTGTCTCGATACCATGCAACTCTACTAAGATTGCGTAAGCGCCATAATTGTTTCAGCAAAAACTACTGTTTCTTAGTCTGCCTTCAATCCTACACCATCCACTAAAAGAAAAGGCTCCCAAAATCCCCTTCTAAACGAATCCATCTAAAGACTCGTCATAATTTCTACCTGATATGTTTCGATGTATGGTGTATCCTCCTTCAAATTGTTCTTTGCGATCGTCGAACCATAATCAACAGCGATTGTCTTACACTCTCACTCGTCGTCACTCGTGTAAAGACAGCCAACGAACTATAGACAGTCTTCGATGAACCAACCGACCGACCGACCGCAGCTGCAGGCGATCATTCCACAGACATACGACGGATCCCGACGCATCGTCGCCTCTCTTCGTCGTCATCATCGCAGCCTTCTGTCGGGTCGCGTACAAAACGCCGAAATGCAACGCAAGAGAGAGAGAGACAGACAGACAGACAGACAGACAGACAGACAGATAGAGACAAAGACAAAGACAGAGAGACAGAGAAAGACTAAGAGAGAGAGATAGAGAGAGAGAGAGAGAGAGAGCGACGGAGACAGAGACAGGCAGAGATAAGCACACACACACACACAGACAGACAGGCAGACAGACAGAGACAGAGTCTCGACCGTAAAGACTCCTCCCCTCTGCTTCTCTGTGATCTGCCACCAAAATAAATCGTTACTTTATGAGTCGCTGCTGTTGCTTGGTCGACGTCGACGAGAAGTCCGTTGGTCGTCGGTGTGTCGAAGGGCAGTGCTGAGGGACATGCCATGAAGAGGTGACGGGGTAAACGACCGACAGACTGTGTCGCACGGTTGGTCAGCAAATGACGACGGTCTACGTGATGTGCGGTATGCAGGTCGAAGTTCTGCGAAGAGGAAGACTGCTCCGGGTGGAGTAAGAATGGAGATTTTTCGGATGCCTGACACGTGTAGTGCACGTGAATAGAAATCAATGCGCTGAGTCTATTCCGAGGAATGATTGATATTTGCGATCGGTCGCCGAGTATAAAATCCCGATGACTGCATTGCAAGGACATCGACCTTTTGTAAGACTACAATTACCGTCCAAAAGGATAAAGACAGTAAAACACGGTAGAAGATCAGATAAAATTCGGTTAAGCTAGTAAGGAATGCGGGATAAGATAAGACGAGATAAAATCAGTTAAAATTAGTAGGATATTATATATGAGTTCTAAGTAAACCACCAGACAGAGCTGTTAAGACTGAGGTAGGCCTACAGTAAGGTAGACGATTTAAGGTCGGTCAAAGGAAACATTGGGTAAGGCAAGGAAATATCGGATTTCGTATAGGTAGGAAGGTTTAAATACGATGAAAGAATGATGTATAGACTAATCAGGTTAGGTCTTCGGTTTTTCATTGTTGTATTAGTCTATAATCGGTAAGTGAAGACGAAGAAAGACTGCTGCTCCACCTGGGCTCCCCTAGCCAACAGCAATTGCTGCAATGTACGTCGTCGATGAGGCGGTGATGGGGAGGACAGGCCATCCGCTCTCGCTCTCGTATGCCGAGGTTAAGAAATGAAGTCGCTAACACTTCATTTCCAATGACTGCATGAGGGATAGCTTAAGGGATTGCATTCCCTCTAAGTCCACTCTTCTTCCAGGTGAAGAAAGGTAATAAGGCAATCGCTCATCGTGACAGGTCACCGTGAAGGAAGCCCATCGTTAAATCTCATCGAAGTGAAGATGGCCCTAGATGGGAGGAGGTAAAACAGCGATACTGCAGAACCCCCTCGGGGTCAAGACATTTCGAGTTCATGCCTTGAGCAGCAGCGGCGTTGATAGATTCCCCGTTAGAAAAGTCATTCGCTTTCCGTCTGTCGTTCGTTTGTATGGCGCTACATAATTTATCGGCGATGAGGCGACCAGATGTCTCTTCAGCCGACAGTTTAGATAAAGCATTCTCCGACCGTTCATTCAGTCATCCGTCCTTCCCGTCTGTCCATCCGTCTTTCCACAGATCAGTCAATCAGTCGAATCCTCAATTCCATCCGAACTCTCTTCTTTTCGTCCATTTATCCCTACATCTGACCACCAGTGTTTCCTTCTACTGCCTCATCCTTACGTCCATCCATCCATCTGCCCTTCAGGCGTTCTGCCCGATCGTTCATTCGTCCGTCCATCCACAGTTGTGTATGTGTGTGTGTGTGTGCGTGTGTGTGTGTGCGTGCGTGCGTGCGTGTGTGTGTGTGTGTGTGACTTCGTATATCTTTCCATCCCATCATTCTTCCTCCCATTCCACCTTCTTTCCAATCTTTCTTGCTTCCGTCATTGCTTCTTCTTTCCTTCCTTCGTTACTTCGCTTCCTTCTTCTATACCATCCTTCTTCTTCCATTTATGTCTGTCTTCATTTTCTTGCATTTGGTTGTACCTGCACTCGTGCCTTCGTTCCTTCTTCGATTTATTGCATCATCGTTCAGTTACTTCCCTCATTCATTTCTTTCTGAATATTTTCCCACTTCATTCTTCCTTTCTTCTTCCTGTTTACTCTTCTTCCCTTCCGTTCGTCAACCCTTCTTTTTCATCTCTTCGTACGTTCCTTCTATCCTTCGCTCCTCCCTTTCTTCCTTTTTTCCATCCGTGCTTTCTTCCTTTCTTCTTCCTTTCCTTTCCTTGTTCCCATCCTTTCTTTTCTCTTCATTAATTTCTTCCTTCCATCTCTCCTTCATTAATGAATTTCTTCCTCTAATACACTTATTCTTTCCTCCCATCCTTCCTTCTTTTCTTCCTGCCCTCCATCCATCCTTCCTTCTTTACGTCCCTGCTTCCTTCCTTCCTTCCACCCTTTCATCTATCCTTCTTTCCTTCCATCCTTCCTTCCTTCCTTTCATTCAACCGTCCGGTCGTGTATGACACACAGGGTCTCTGCTGAATAGTTCGAAGTGCATCAGAGGCGATCAGTTGATGTCAGTGTTGTCCGTTGATACGGAAGAGGAGAGGTGATTGGCATCATCTGCGAGCGCTCAATGGACATTACATCATCCATATTGCCCATTGTCACCGGATGATGCGGTATTACGGTTTAAGCCATACGTCACAACAAACCCACATAGAATATCTATATTTCTATACTATAGGAAGGCACGTGGTTGGCAAATTGGCCAGAGAGGCTCATCGGTAAATACAGCGGTTTGTCCAACTTCCTAATCAACTTGTGGCTAGACAACAGACGATGACCCGTTGAAATTACCAGGAACTGTGCAGCACGTTTACCACGAAGCAATGATGAAGTCGTGGAGAATATCAAACTTCTTCCTTTGTTTATGTCCATTTATTTTATGCGCTTCTGCAAACATATGAAGACAAACAGACAGGCAGACGGACAGATCTATAAGAGTCATATGTAGACCTATTTTGCAGTCAGACGTGGTGCACGTGAAGTGACTGTGACAATGTGGTGCAATTGCGCTATATAAATGCAACAATTCGCCGCAGCTTCCATTACACTTACGTCTAAAGCAGTAAGTAAGTAAGTAAGAAAGTTGCATGGCGACTTTATAGCGGGCACTAAGGCGCTATATAAATGTTCGGAAATATTTTCAATTGATATTACGCATCTGTTCGTGTTCGGCTCATTTGTGTTACGACGTGACATGAGAGGTTCCGTGTGTCATTGGCTAAGCATACACAGAACATGTCAACATAAACATATCAAGGCATATCAAGACATATCAAGACATATCAAGACATATCAAGACATATCAAGACATATCAAGACATATCAAGACATATCAAGGCATTGCAAGACATGACGGAGAATGGTCGGTCATGAGTTCTCGTCAGAGGTGTAACAAGGTTTTGAAAAGGGGGGGGCATAATTAAAAAATATGACAGGTACAAGTTTAAAAATATACATGTACGAACGAACAAAACCATCTATATGCACAGTCTGTCAGAAGCATGGATATTTGTAAACTGCCGGATAGCAATTGAAGACCGAGCAAGAGGAAAAGTCAATGAGAGAAGAGAAGATACGTTGGTGCTGTGCCAGCATTTAATAATAACATTTGCCAAATGAGTCGTTTGTACAAAGCGGGAACGAGTGATATTCCTGTGTTCGTGTTTCTGCGTGTTTATTTAGTTTGATATAGATGGGAAATTTCGTCCAATTATTCTGAGTTGTTGTGTAATGTTTAGCAATAGGATAAACTAAAGTAATGAACTCCGTGCGATAGAAAAGCATATGTATTGGACGCATATGGAGTTATAACTTTCGTATGGTAAGAGAGTCGCCTGGGCTGGTAGGATGTTGTCTCTATCCCTTCAAACTTCACAGAGGTCCCTTAGAGTGCCATTAAAAGCTACTTAGAGTTGAGAGCAATCACTGCATACTATTGCAAAGTATACACGGTGAACAATCATGAGTGTAGACCTACATATTCATTTAAGCGTTTTTCAGGACTTCCTAGGACGTGCTTCACATAATTACAGGTATAGATAATTATAGATGCATGCATACATACGTGTGCATGCAGCGATGGAAAGAACCCAGTTCCAAGAAAGACCAGAACGCCGCTCAACGACAACCTTAAGGTAAGGAAGGGGTCAATCTAGAACCTTCCTTTGAGAGAATAACAGTCTCTACTGACAAAGATAGAACGGACCAACCATTTCACGATAAAAACAGAAGGGGAAGCAATGTTGTTGCTGATTTTATGGTACCGTGTCAGCAAAGAAGATACGCGTCACCCCCTAATTTATCCAGAATTTAGAATGACATCGAGCAACTACAAGCGAAAGTGACCGAATCTAAAAGGACTGTGCTTTTGGTATCGTACAAGTCTTAGTATAATCGTATCTAATCATTTGTATAGTGCCTCTCGTGGCTATTTCAGCTCGGACGCCCCGCAGAAAAAGATGCGTATTTGAAGAGTGAGTGACCTATGTGGGAAAAACAGTGATTAGTAAAGTAATTAGTGAAGAATGGAGTTAATTACAAATGGAGGGATCTACCGTATTAGGCTCCCAGCAGGGCCGTACCGGGCTTTAATTGCGCCCTGTGCCTAGCATCAATCAGTGTTGGTCGTAGCAGTCCAAGCCATAATCAAAAATATCAAACCGATCAGCGACCTGCAAGGAGCGAGATGTGGATGCCGATATTGGCATTCGCATTTAGTCTGAGTGGTGTTCAGGGTGAACGGGCAAAAAATCGGCATAAGCCCCCCAGACTAGGCCATAAGCTCCCAGGTTAGGCCACAAGCTTGCTCAACGTCCCAATAACCGCAAAATAAGGACAAGGCCTTACATTATGACGACGCGTTTTACTGAATGTAGACTAATTATTTACTAATTACCTTCAGCTCTTAATAAAGACTCGTTAGTGACTGCTTATAATGATGCGGATCACTGTAGGCAATATTTCTGCATCCAACAAGAGAAGTAGAAATTCAAAAGTCTGATTTGTTGAATCAATCATTACATTGACACCAATGAACCGACATAATTACGTGGATTATTGTCTCGCTTTGTCTCCTTGTATTGCATGATAATTAAGCTTAGCTGGTCATTTTCTTGAAGTTGGATTGATGAATAATTATAATTCGTGCTTGAATAGATATTGGATTAACGGCAAATATATTTTGCTTATATAGATTTTAATTTAACCATCCGTTAATAATGTACTTCATATATATAAATATATATCAACTTCAAGTTAAACGGAAATATTATTATGAATAATAAGTTGGATGATGAGACATATATTTTGCATGAAGCCTCTACATAGGGACTTTTTTTTATCAGAGATGCAAAAAACAAGATTTTTAAAAGTCAAAAGTTATTTTTTTGTTTTTTTGTTTTATTTGTTTTTTTGTTTTATTTGGTGTTTTGGTTTTTAGTTTTCCTTTTTATTTTGTCACAACAGTTTTGTTATAAAAAGCATCAAACACAGCGTGTAAAAGAGCTCAAACTCATTTTTATATTTAATTTAGCTTGATTTCGAACTGAATAGTAATCTAATAGTAATATTAGTAGATTGAATAAAAATATTTTAAAAACCAAAAAACCAAAAATTGCCATATTTGTATCTTTTGGTTTTTTGAAAAAACCAAATGACCAAAAAACGAACATGTTTGCAGCATTGTTTTTTTATCCGGGGGCCTTGCCCGGGAGGCATGTGTCCAGGGTGCTTATGTCCAAACACTAATTAAGGCGCATTCCCAGCTGTGATTGGAGACCAGAAAATGATCTTGTAGAGGATGCGCTTAGTAACAGGGAGCCAATGCAAGACTGAGATATGACATATGAGCAAGACGCAGAAGTCGGATTATGAGTCGGATTATGAGTAGGATCATGAGTCAGATTATGAGTCGGATTATGAGTCGGATTATGAGCCTATAGTTGGTGCGATTTTAAAGTATTGAAAGAATCGTTGGATTCGATCATCCTAGCATCGAAATGAATCGTTGAAATTCAACTATGTTCCAAAACTTAAACCCTGACTGCGATTATAAGATACAACTTGTAAATGCCACGTATAAATATATGACCTTACAAAGGATGAAATGAATGAATGTATGAATGAATGAATGAATGAATGAATGAATGAATGAATGAATGAATACATTTTGCATATAGATGTATGATGTTGAATGCATGCATGCATGTGTGCATGAATGTATGTGTGCATACGCATGCATGTGTGTTTGCGTGTGCGTTGAGCATTTGTATAGCGCCATTCTAAAGAGGCCTTTCACCGGCAACCGATGTGCAATACAATCCCCAGTCGTTGTCCCACAGCAAATAAACCTTGGCTCTGTTGTCGCTCTACTGTGATTCCGTCTGTTGTTCGTTCGTTTGTCAATCGATAGATGTCGCTAGCGGCGCTTCGTGGACTGAACAGGAGGGAAGTCCTGGTCCTAATATTAATAGTCCTTGATCGTTCGGTGAGCGCTTCATCAGCGACCGTGATCGTGTGGGCGCGGGGAGGGTTGAGGCCGGGTCGAGCAGGAGACACCCCATCGGCAACGGGCAATGAGATCGAGGGCAGCGATGCCGATTGTGATGGGATTAGATTTCGTCGGATATCGATCGACTGGATAAGAAATGGTTGAACAAAAGATGACCGTACCGATTGGAGTAATGGTAGCAAAAGATATATCGCATTCAGTAAGATCATGGTAGTGGTTTCAACGGTGATACGTGCTGTTCACGCGATAAAAGGTTCTGAATTACAATAATACTAAATATCTAAGCACGGAAGCTAAGCTTAACTGGGCAAATTATTTGGCGTGTCTTTTAGCGGCATTGTATGTACAATACATATAGCGATATATATATATATATATATTGGTGTATATTATATCGATTGCATTTTAATCACAATGCATTTTCTCATGTTAGATCGCATTACCTCCATTAGGTTTTCGTCTACATTATTCAGTAGTAACTCTGAAGTATTGTTATTGTGGTCAATTTATTGCTTAATACCTATGCATTGCAATGCGTGGCTTGTAGTGGCATCGGTCGGCTTTTGCGTCAAGACTCTTTCTCCGAGGGGAATTGCGATGCGAAACGGTATTAACAGAACGCTGTGAAGTTTCGATCAGAGACAAACGGAAATGACAAAGACGAATAAACAGCGACTGCCGGAAGTTGTATTTATTGGTTCCAGGGGCTTTCACCTCCGGACGTTTCACCTCCGGACGTTTCACCTCTTGGGGCTTTCACCTACGGACGTTTCACCACCGGACGATTCACCTTTAGGGGCTTTCACCTTTAGTGGCTTTCACCTCTAGGGGCTTTCACCTCCTGGGGATTACTTAATTTATAGACATGTAAAGTGAAATTTCGATGGGGATTGTCATTGAATTGTACATAAAGAATATATAACATGCAAAGCAAATTTATTAGCATTTTATTAGCATAAGCAATGAACTGTAAATATACACAATAAGGAAAGAATTAAATGTTATCACTCTTCCGTAATCGCAATAACCTCGATTTACTGTCCATCAGAAGCCATTATAATTATTAAATGTCGTCTAGTAAAAGGTAATTAAGTATGAAAAAGGGGAGCGATCGCCTTCAAAAATGTTAGAACTTCAGTACTTCCGTAACCGCCAGCAGCGTGATTTACTCTGTCCATCAGAAGCCGATATGATTTTCATTGTATGCGCATCAGTGGGGTATGAATATATCTCGTGCGTTAGCCTATTTGAACGTTTGCATACATTGCTTTAAAAAGGCCGTATTGCAATAACTGTGACATTCTATAACATTTTGCTTATTAGTATCATGGTAATCGCATTGTTTGCGCGTCAATCTTTAATTTGATAGTTAAGGTGAAAGCCCCTAGAGGTGAAAGCCCCTAGAGGTGAATCGTCCGGTGGTGAAACGTCCGGAGGTGAAAGTCCATAGAGGTGAAACGTCCGGAGGTGAAACGTACGGAGGTGAAAGCCCCTGATACCGTATTTATTAATGTATAGGATGAGATGGCAGAGGATGGGATGCATGGTACAAATTGTCTAATCGACCAGAAACCACAGTGATCAGTGGTTACAGCAGATGTTGGGAACAGATAACGGTCGGAAGAGGATATGCCTTACAAGTAACGGTATAATCTAAATGTTCCACTTTCAAGTCAGTCTGATCGGTGATCACTGCACTCTTCTAGCAGTGGAGATATGCAGGTGCCGTGCTTTTGTAATTCAACTCGAGCTCAGGGTGTCTTTTCCTGTATTGGACCATCCGTGTGGAACAGTTTCACGCTCTGTTGCACTCGTTGACCTTGTCCAGGCGACATCTGCAAACTGTCATAAAACGCATTTCTTTAGATTACTCAGATATATCCATGTGCGCTTTTGAGAACAACGGAAAAGGCGCTATATATTAAGTATCTATAGCACCACACACATGTATCAGATTATAACTGCCAATATAAAATTAATCATGGGGCTATGAATTATTGTCTAGGAGTATATACATGTATGTGTAATCTATATGGCACAATATATGCAGGAGACATCACGCTGGCTTCCTGTTGCTGAGAGTAGATTTTTTTAAAGACTTTCTTGCTGGCACGTGCTTCAATTGTCGGCTCTGCCCAGGCATACATCGAGAACCTTTGTGCTGCTGTTTCAATTCAGTCTGGTCGGCGATTATTGCACTCTCCTAGCAGTGGAGATATGCTGGTGCCGTGGTTCTTACACTTCAACTCGAGCTCAGCGTTCTTTTTCGTGTGCATGACTATCTGCGTTGATCTGTCTTCCACTGAATTTACGCAATGGAAAACAGTTCAAAGAGTGTTAATATAGCAGTTTTACAACAGTTAATATGAGTTTTGAGGCATTGAGAATCGTAGTGGCTTTAGAATGGAAGAAGCAATATCTGACTTACAGCTGCCTTACTTTATATCCAGAGTTGTATGGTCTCGAGACAGTGTCTCGGTCTCAAGACAGTTTTTTAGTGTCTCGGTCTCGGAAAACTGCTGTCTCGGTCTCGGTCTTGAGGTTGTGTCTCGAATTGTTAGAAACTGTCTTGAAATGAAAGTCTTATTCTGTCTCGAACAAGAGATCTCGAGAAGTTTCGCGTTAACTGTCTTAAAATATTGCGGCAATATGAAAACTGTTCTCAGGAATTGGTACTATACATGTATACATTATAAGTTTCAAATTGAAATTACGAATAAACCTTATTCCCGAAAACTGATACATAAGTACTTTTACAGCATTTTTTTATAGGATCACTTGTCTTTTACTGTCTCGTACTGTCACTTATTGTTTTGAGTCTAGTGTCTCGGTCTCGGTCTTGGTACCTCACTGTCTCGGTCTCGGCCCCTCACTGTCTCGGTCTTGTCTTGGTCTTGAAGTTTCAAGTCTTGCACACAACACTGCTTTTCTCTGTTTAGCTTTGTTTAGCTTTGTGTTGAGTCGTGAGCGCCTCTGATTTGCAAGAGTGGCGCTATATAAATGCTCCATTACAATTACAATTCATGTTACAATTATTTGTTTCACTATTTCTTCACTCGTCTCTCACTTCTCATGGTGAAGGCGTACTACAGGGCTATTCAATTAGCGGCCCGCGGGCCAAATCTGGCCCGCGAAGGCCTAACTACTGGCCCGCGGACCTATGCCGAAATTTTAAAATTTTAAGGATTTTTTTAAAAATCTATGTTTTTGAATTATTATTATTATAATTATAATTATTTGAATTATATTATATATTTTGCAAATGTATCATTTAAAAAAATTTACTGGAGGGTGCTCAGCAGCCCCCCTCCCCAAACCCCTCCTTGAGCCTCTGGCCCGCCACCATCTCCAGATTTCTCTAGTTTGGCCCTTGACTAAATCTAATTGAATAGCCCTGGCGTACTACATTGTATAGCTCACACGAATGTAAAGGCGTTTACCGCGCGAGTTGATTATATCGCTACGTCATCAGAGTTATAAATAGCTCTGGACGTCTTGTCTAGCCACAGCGTCGGTAGCTAAGAATAGAATGGTCGCTAGGTGACTGCTTTACCATTGATTGCATAGGTGTAAAAGAAAATTGAGTAGATCTGCGCTTTTGTTTGTTTTATATGATAGATATCTATGCTAATAATTGTATTAATTTAAATGCATTCATGTTTTGAAGTAGCTCTTCCTTATGTGACCGAATTTTAACAGTTACTCACCTCAATTAGATTCGCCTCGTTGAAAACCTTTTTTCATAGTTCAGAAAATCATTTATAAGGCACGACGTGATATTATGTTACCGCTTCTTATGAAATTGGCTAATATCAAGGCGTTTAATTGTTAGCTTGATACATGATACGTAAATTCTCCACGGGTTACGCGACAAAGAGGGAGAAATTCAAAACAGAAATAAAACAGCGTAAGCCTACGACCGACGTTCCATGCGTACTGGTTCGTAGGATTCCTTCCGTGGAATCTCTGGAGTGGGTCTTCAACTGTTTGCTAGAAAGTTAAATGAAAGCTCTGATCAGTCAAAAACACAGGTTGTTACAAAGCTGAAGCTTGAACAGCAGCGTTTGACTGCAAGGCAGGGCTGTCTAACACGCTGGTGGATTTTAAGTGACCCGCTCGGATTTGCAGAATTCACAATTTTTTTCATGAAGTGAAGACAAACCACTAACCTATTTTCATGGCTATACGTTCGCAACTTGGCTCATCATTTGACAACGTGAACATGTGTCTAACATACATGCGATAATTCATAATGATTATTACATAAGTAATACATATTGAAATTGCTGCTACAGTAGCTATTTATATCTGTAAACATTTGGGTATAGGGCCTATGCCTTTGAGATTATCGAATTAAACTCGTGACTTATCGTTTTCTGTTTATTCACAATGAACTACAAATGCTCGCTCCCTCTCAGTATCGGTCGAAGTTGATACCTAAATGCAGCCAACTTATCAGTAAGAAATATTGGTCAATATAGACACCTTTAAAAAGCGTAATTACATTGGGCTGTACATAGATTCCCATGGCTTATGTGATTATGCGATTTCGCATATCTTCGCATAAACTTGTGGGTTTCGCACAAATTCCTAAATGAAGATTTTTCGCAAATTATTGCATAAAGTTCGGACATTTAAGTCAGTTTAAAATATAATTGGCTTCTCCATGTTATTATTAGCCTATAGGGCTATAGATTACTGACGTAGATGACGTAATTGCTGATGACTTGGACCCGTGGTTAATGCGATTATGCGATGTCGCAGATTTTCGCATAATTTACAAAAAACGTTCGCATAAAACACGGGGGCCTAGATATATAGCCGTGAAAATAATATAGGTGCACTTATAAACTCCTCTGCTGCAAGAACTCAGACAGTGCCAGTCCCAAGCCTGGATAAAATAGGAGGGCGACGCTAATGCTCTTTTTTAATCACACAGTGTCGTTATACTGCAACTTCCTACCTGCACTAACCATCAATTTAAATGACAAGTGAAAGGATAGGCATAATAATGAGATCTAGAAAAATATAATTCGAATGACATCTTGCGAATTTCAGAGAAACCAATGAACATTCTGCTGCGATAAGTCAATGAATTTCACTCCGATTAACTTAGAGAAATTGACACCAATTTTTCGGTGAACAGCTGTCGATTGTATTTCTCTTATCATGATATTCTTGTAGTGAGGTCGTTTTTTGATGCACCGCTTCTTGTCTCATTACATACTCTAATTTTATCCTAGATTCTTTTATAGTTGTGGTGCACACCGCCATTGTTGTGCACCCACTTTTCTCTTACTGAAACTTGCTCCACTTGGTTCTCTCCAGATGGCATCTCTACCACTCCATTCAGTCTTAAAAGCCCAATTACGGTCACTGCAGCTATCAAACCCCATCAAGTCGTTGTTCGCCACAACTCAACCTAAGCTACTAATTAGTAAATTAAGAAAAACTACCAATCGCTAGTTACAACAAGGTGAAAATTTGTGTGGCACAGTGGCCGATCGATTAGAGCGATCAGCCCGTAACGTTCAGTGTGCACCAGAGTTGTATGGTCTCGAGACAGTGTCTCGGTCTCGAAACGTCTCGAGACAGTTTTTAGTGTCTCGGTCTCGGTCTCGGAAACCTGCTGTCTCGGTCTCGGTCTCGAGGTTGTGTCTCGAATTTTTTTAAACTGTCTTGAAGTGAAAGTCTTGTTTTGTCTCGAACAAGAGATCTCGAGAAGTTTCGCGTTAACTGTCTTAAAATATTGCGGCAATATAAAAACTTTTCTCAGGAATTGGTACTATACATGTATACATTACAAGTTTCAAATTGAAATTACGAATAAACCTTATTCCCGAAAATTGATACATTAGTATTTTACAGCATTTTTTTATAGGATCACTTGTCTTTTACTGTCTCGTACTGTCTTGAGTCTAGTATCTCGGTCTTGGTCTTGGTACCTCATTGTCTCGGTCTCGGCGTCTTACTGTCTCGGTCTCGTCTTGAAGTTTCAAGTCTTGCATACAACACTGTTTATATCACACATCATATTCAATAAAAAAACAAGCATTTGTGACAAGCGAGTAAATTATAAACAGAAGTTATTTCTTTATCTAAATCATAACTAAAATATCTGGCTTCACTGCAGCCAACTAATCATTCTAATGATCCGTTAATTTGCGGCTCCAAAGCTGTGGAATAGTTCGCAGAGTCTGAGTCTACGCTGAAGGAAGGACGAGATATTTAGACGAAATGAAGGAGTAGTCAAAGGTTTTGACATGTTACATCGTTTCGGCTTCTAGCGATTGTTTCGCTCTTATTTATGGTCCTATTGTTAGGTTTTTGTATTTTGATCGATTGCATTGCATGGAGTCGTATATCGTTGATTCTATTTGTATTGTATTGTATTGTATTGCATTTACTTACGTTGTATTGTATCGCATTGTACTTATCGTATTGTCTCGAATGATGTTGCATTGTAGTGAATTGTTCTGTCTTGACTTGTATTTCATTGTTTTGAATTGAATTGTACAGTTTTATTGAATAGCAGTGTATTGCATGGTATAATATTGTACTGCCCTATGTTATATAACATTCTAATATCTCTTGCTGCGTTTAATTGTAAGAAAGTGCGTTGTAAGTTGTTTGTGTGCAATGTCCACAGATGACATCATCCACATCTATCGCGGTTCACTGAATTCCGTCCATGCGCCGCCTCTTCAGATGAGCTGCTTGATGGGAACGATGACGGTTGGAATCGGCGAGTTACGCATCAGGTACTCGCAGACTGGACCCTTGAGGGCGAACTTTGTTCCGCCGGTTCCTTTCGATCCGCAGATGATGAGGTCCCCCAGTTCCTCGTCTGCTATGCGGCAGATCCCTTCACCGATGTTCTTCATCGCTTCGCAGCGAACCTTGAATTTGAGCTGAAACACAGGACAAGGAACGTTGAACGCGTGCGTCACCATTGTCGATTCGATAGTGAATGGGTCTGCAATCCAGCGATTGCGAGTTCGAATAGTCTTGGTAGTCTCTGTGGGGGTCATGACGCAAACCTGATTGGCACCTCAAATGGAGGTGTACTGACTTTTACGAGATAGAACGCATTATCATCATCGTCGTCGTCGTCGTCGTCGTCACTCAAATGACTACACGGTCAAAATAGAATTAATCGCTTATGGTATTATTAGCAAACTGAAAACAAAATAGAGATTCAATGTAGAAGCACTGGCAGAGATAAAATCAGCGACATTCAGAGGTGGGTCAACATAACGAGCCTTGTCTAATTATTATTCAGATGATAAAACTTTAAATTATATTAAATTTGCTTCAATCATTTTAGTTTGTATTACACAGTGCATTAAATTCTTAACTTCTAACTTCTAAACTGCAGCATAGAAGCCACATCGCTGGTGGGTGGGTGCATTGTTTCAGAACAAAGGGTACATAGCAACCATGCAGCCACGTGAGCACCTTCACTTTAGTATCCGCTACTTTATAAGCCTAAAACTATGGAAAATCATTTTACTCGATCGTGGTATGGTGTAGTATCAGTAAAGTCTGAAGTCCCACCTAGGAGAAAAGACGATGTATACATTTTAGCAACGATTACCATTAAACTACCTCGATTTTGCTACATAACATCTTAGGCAAAGGTTACCATCACATTAGACTAAATTAATTATTAACTGAATGTGAGTGTATCATTCTACTGAGTCCAAACTGAGTGACAATAAAACTGATCAAGTACTCGACAGCAACGTGATCTCTGCCTAAAGAATTATCCTAAATGAACTTTGCACCTATTAATAATTAATTAGCCCCTTCGTAGATTTATTTGCCACCTGTTCAACTGCATACGACCCTGAAGTTACCTCTGGAGTCCCAATGACAACCGCTGCAGCACTCTCAGGGCATACGACCTGGGGCGGTGATCCCGGGAGGTCGAGTAGGACATGTCCCCTCACCTTTTACAGAGAGTGGACACATTATACGTTTGTCCCCACATTTCTTGCCCCTCTCATTACTGCCCCTCCACGACCTGTCAAACGAGATCGTATAAAGTACAGAAACACGGAAGCTCCGTCATATATATGCTTGGTTATTTATGCTAAACTATAGGCCAAACATTCTAATTGCAAACTAAGAACTGGAAATGGTTGTCACTCCAGCCGAGGAGTCACTGATGTGCTAACCAGATAATTCGTTTTAATTTATGTACTTAAGAATGCGAACATAAATCTGTAGCATAAGCTGAAAACATCAACGAAAATGTTCAAGTCACAGAGAACCGTTTAATGCCATGCACAATAATTATAAATAAGGCATTGAAAATTGATGCTTGACAAACAACCGCCAAATAAAATATTATTACCACCGTGAATGAAGCCAGAGAGATCACGAGAAAGACTGGAAGGTAAATGATTGGAAGTTGGAGATTGGGGAGGAGGTGACCTATACCAGGGACACGGAAGACATAACATTGACAAATCAGTGACTGCGTTAGGCAAAGGTCAACTATCGACACAGCGGGAAAGGTAGCTTTCATGTGGCTTCAGAAGAGAAGAAAGGTACATTAACAAGTGCAGCCAAGTATTTCGCCAACCTGGCGTCTAACTGTAACACTAAAACTTGAAAGCAGTTCGGAATTAACATCGCAGCCAAAGAGCAACGGTGCAAATCAGCAGACGAAGATAATAGTTTCAAAGCCTTAAAGTTCTTGAACAATGAAGTTTGAAATGTTTATGAACTCTATATTTTAGGTTAAAATATTTATATAGACGATATTAGGTTCTTTAATAAATCGCTAATAGAACTGTGAATCATTGTTAATAGATATGATTGCGTTATGAATTGCAGTTCACACATTTAGTTATGAGCATTGAAAAGGCAAAAAGTGAAACTAAGTCTCACACTTCGATGTTCAGAACAATATACCTTAAAATTTGGTTCTAGTATATAGGATTCCGAGTAAATATTGAGAGCTTTTGGTAAATCGTTTAATTGTTACCAAATTAAGTTACCATTCAAAAGATTGAGGCTCCATCCTCTGCTCCCACTGTAGAGATTTCAGTAAGATGGTGTGATGAAAGCTTGTTTAGAGCCGTCCTCGATGACCTCAATTATGTGCTTGGAAAGCAAATTGCAGTGAATTGCATTAGATCGAATTGAATATGCTCAGTTTCTTCGGAGTTCATTGCGAAAAATGGATATGAACGGCCGTTATATTTTAATTTCCCACAAGGAACGCATATGCCAAAGAGCCATCGATTATTGTGCAACTGAGCGTGTCAGTGATAGTTACATGTGACAGGTAGGCAAGTTGATAGTTAGGAATGATATAGGTGGGTAGTATAAGACGTCTGTAGGCCGGACAGTTTGTAAGAGCATCAATTTTTTATACTAGATAAATAAATTGGTCAATGAGTGAGCAGGTAAGTAAATAAGCCTGTGAGTAATTAGTTATAGGTTGATGATGTCATACCTTCTTCTGAGTGCAGGTGCCCTCGTAGTCCTCTTCCAATCTCCTCGCTTTGTTGTTCATGTCATCCAAAATCTTCTTCCACTCTTCCACCGGTGGAGAAATACCACCTGGATAGAACAATCATCATCAAAACAGTAGTAATGCTAACACGAGTGGTAGCAGTAGAAGTAATAATAATAAACTGATAATAACTATAAGCATTGTCCTCATCACTATCGTAATCATTCACAACCGCAATGTATACAGTTATCGTTATAATCATCCTATATTGGTGACTGTAATGGTGATAGTGGTGATGATTATCGTATCGTATCGTATCTTCAGATTTATATAGATTATGGTGTGGCACAGTGGCCGATCGGTTAGAGCCGTCAGCCCGTAACGTTCAGTGTGTGCTGAGCGCGCGGGTTCGAGCCTCGTTCGGGGCGTCAGTCACTGTGTAGGGACCTTGAGCAAGTCCTACGCGCACAATTGCTCTGCAGTACAACTGCAATTGCGCCGTCAAGGCGTGTGTATGCACTTCTGAGCAAAAGATGTTGGAAGAAGGGCGGTATCAAATTTCGGTAGTAAAAATAATAATGATAATGATAGTGGTGATGGTGCTGATGATAATGATGCCTCATGTTGAGCTTACTCTTGAGGGAGAAGGTTGGCAGACGCGGTGCCTCTGGACAGTGAACGAGGATAAGGAGATCATCGGCCCTCCAAATGTTGTTCAGATACCCTGCGACAGTAATAAGACGTTTTCAATCAACTACTACGTCAATCACACACGCCAATCACTCATTGCAATCATTAAACGCAATCACTCAAGGCAATCACGTAAGACAAAAAGAATCTGAAGGCAATCAATTGAAGCAGATAAGCAATTTTACCCAGTAACTAGAGACCTGCCTCAAACAAACGTTCAGACGAACCTTCGTTAAATAAACTTTACAATCTGGGTCCAATGAATCAGTTTACAAACCCTGTGATATAGATGATAGACCTGGTTATGGTTCGAGATGTCGCGACTTTTTAAATTCCGTTAAAAATCTAGAATTTCTGGCCTTTTAAAAAAAATAGTAGAAATTCGTCATTTTTTAGGCTAGGCTACTATTCGTAATCTTTTTTTTTGCATTGACTTAGAGATTCGTTTGTTGCTACCGAAAATCTGTCAAGTACGTTAGACTATGGACTTTTAGAGGGGACGTATTGTTTACCAATGAAGTACAGGAATTACTTTTGATTTCCCATATCAATAATAGCACTAGTCTAGGAATGTCCTCTGCTGTTAATAATTATACGTCCACGTAACTCTCGCACTCTCGTTCTGACTAGACTCTGAGTTGTCTCTTCCTGCCGCCAACCCAACGCCATTACGCAATTCGCCCGCGTGCCCAAGGATACGAACTGCCTGTCCAAGACGATAGGAGTTTTATATCTAGAATACTGTACAGGTACAAGTACATGAATCGTCCGCCAATTAAGGGCTGACAAACTATAACCTCGAACGCTAAGTAAACGCCTATATTTTTAACTAGTGAATTCTAATAATTATTTAGGAAAATTGTCCGGGGGCAAATATGGGGGAGGGGGGGCAATTGTCCGTCCCCCTATTGCAATAACCACAGATCATCATTACCACCGTCCGGATAAGATTATCCTCTGCTCTTAATATTATTATACGAGCCAGCACTTTTACTCGGAATATCATCCTTGCAAGCCATTAATGCTTCTAATATAATTTACGTGAGAGCCTACACCTGTGACTTGAATTTAAAAAATGCGCGTCTATAATGTCATTTCTTTATCAGCCGTTGCCGTAAATCTAAACCTACATAATTGATCCAATTTATAAGTACATATATGTATATATATACATGCGCATAATTAATATTCATCAGCCAAGTTCATGATCAATTAAACAGGTGTATTACGGAAGGGCACACTGAGCTAACCCAATGTTGTCTCATTTATGACCCAGAGTTGTCGTGGGTCCAATTTTCTTAACCCGACTCGACCCGACTCGTCCAAAATGAACCCTACCCGACTTCTGAAGTCAACTATCAGACCCGACCCGACCCGGCCCATAAAGTGCATGATCCGTCCCATTCCGACTCGCCTTATTGCCAATTACACTGATATTTTTTTCGTCAAATTCTAGTATCGGTAAAAACGCCACATTGTCAGTCCGCTATACAGAATGATAATATTTATATGTTAAGCTCCTATCTCTTAAACGCATCACAAAAAGCTACCCTTCGCTAGTTCCATCTATTTCAGCCTGCGCGTACTTTATTAATTAACGCTGCATGCTCCAGCGTTGCATCACTAGCTAAGGATCAAGCTTGTGATCTATCCGTTGACCTTTCGATTCCTTCTCGTAAATTACTGAGAATTTATTCCACGCGACATTTTTATGGAACACATCCGATGTTCCCTAAGTCATTGCTCCAACTCCTTCGTCATATTCAAGTAAGCTGATGGTAAATAAATTGACACCCGGGTCCGATGTGGACCGCAGTCACATCTCGATGGAGGCTTATTTCAGTCTTAAGAGATTTAAATCTCGGACCCTAAGAGGTTTGGCGTCCTTTAAAAAACAGGCGAGCGTAGTGAAGGCATAAGGCATTAAGTCCACAAAGCAAAATTAGGTGGGCCGAGGTCATAAATTATATGGCTGCTCAAATGACATATGCATATATATATGTATATATGCATATTCATATATGCATATATGTGCATATATATATGTATATATATCTGAATATATATGTATATATATATATGAATTGTACTTAACTTATATCTTATCTCTTATCAATTAGTAGTCCTTCTACAGCTCTTTCAAAAGCGCCTGTATCGTTCGCCAGCATGGTTAACTGGAATGAACTTTTTACAATATAACCCAAAAAAGGGGTTTAGCATTTCAATGCCATAGGGCCTGCCATTTTTCACCCAGTCAATGGACGCATTGCACAAATTCGAAGATGTAAAACGCTATGAATCACTATGAAAGCACAGAGTTGAAAATTTAGCTCTGCGAAAAATAAATTTGGGTCGAAGTGGGTCCGAGCTTTGGACTCAACCAAATCCGATCCACTAAAATCTTGACCCGACTCGCCGAATGCAGATATTTGTGACCCGACCCAACCCGCGTTTAGACCCGTTCCGCTGGCAGCACCGACCCGTGGACCAACCTGTTATGATCAACTGTGGCCTTACTTAATCTAGTATAACCTCTTCCCGCACAGCTAGAACAAACATGTGGAATGGCTTGGATGATGCTACCTGAAGCTCTTCAGACACTATATGGTGATTTGATAACGAGGCCTAAGCCTTCGTGTCAATGTTTGCCAGTTGGTAATCGTGCCAACTAGTTAAATATTATGTATTGGGATTTTTTAGCTAAGTTGATTGGCTGTTTGGTTGGTTCGTTGTGTGCTGAGATACCTGGTCAAGGTGTGTTATTGGATAACTAGGCCTATCACGTTGACCCACTTCACTCAGCAACGCATATGTGATGCTTTCAACCGATCAGACGAAGCCTTAGAAGATCAACAAGCTTGTTTACGACAGCGGATGTCATAATGCAGGATGTACCATGAATACTTCTTCTTCTTCTATGGTTCTCTGCCTACAGGCAGGTTCATATGTCCAATGACGCCACTCCTCCCTGTGTTGAACCTCTTCTTTCATTTTTCCGTATCCACCCTTCTTCATCATCCAGTCTAAAAGCATTGTTCTTGGTCTTCCTCCTGTTCTTCTCCCATCCATTCTCCCCTCTATGATGTTTTTAAGCAATGACTCTCCTCTCATTATGTGTCCCATCCATCTTCTCTGTCGTTCTCTAATTGTCTTGATCATTGATCTCTTTTTCTTTTATCCTCCTCAATGTTTCTTCATTTGTCTTGTGCTCTGTCCAGCTGATTCTTTCCATTCTTCGCCATATCCACATTTCAAATGCCTCTAATCTTTTCTGGTCTTCTTTTCTTATTGTCCATGTTTCCGTCCCGTACAGGACCACACTCCACATCAGAGTTTTGACCGTTCGCTTTTTTAGGCCTCTACTTAGTTTTCCCCTCAATAGTTCTTTCCTCTTGTAGAATGTTTCCTTTCCCATGGCTATTCTCTTAATTATCCTCCCTATTTAGACCATCATGCATAGGTTTTAACCGCAGTTTAGACCATCTCTTCTCAACTTTGTGAGTCTTAAGGACCACTTATAAAATTTGTGTTTAGGTCGCGGACCACTGCTGAAATCGTGTCATTGGCGCAATATGGCCATTATTATTATTTTTTTAAAATATAATAATTATTATTATTTTTGTCCTGAGATACTTCATTCTCCCAAGGACTTAGGGATTACTAATATTATGTTAAAACCGTTGTCCGGATGGTCAGGCCTCGTCTTCTGGGGGTGAGGGAAAGGTGCCCTGGAAGGCCACAAGATTATAACTTTGAATACAGATAGATAAACGCTGGAATGGCCACTAATGGCAGAGATGCGAGCCCCAATTGCATTATTATTATTATTATTATTACTATTATTACTATTATTATTACTATTATTATTATTGTTATTATTATTGTTATTATTTTCATTTTTATTATAGTGCAAAATGCAATTACACTAACATAGAAATATTTAATGAAAATTAACTATAGGCCCAAAATATGAACTACGCAACTATAAGTTTAGTATAATAAACTTGAGTATTATATTTATTTGCCATCAATTTTAATAAATTTTTAAGCTTTAAAGTAAAACATAGATTTTAGGCTCCTATACTCGCGGACCACCAGGCAGATGGCTGCGGACCACAGGTTGACAACCTGGTTTAGACCATGCATGGTCGTAATCGTAATCGTAATCTCCAACCTTCAATATATAGCGCCATTCGAGTGTCAAGCGCAGGACAATGACCTATTCACGAGTGCATGGACATCAATTTTAGTTTAGAGTTAGACCGATGTGTAATTATAAATACAAACTGTAGCCATGGAGAGAGCATAGGAGAGCCGCCGAAACAGATAACACAGACAATTTGAGTAGTACAATAAAGTGCAAGCCTCGGTATCACTGGTGAGACCAAAAGAACAACCTGTCAGCTAATAAATTGACCCGCTTGATTTGGGGTTTTGCCTCTTATCCAGTGCTAGTGTTAGGAGCACAAGCTCAATGAAGAATAATCTTAACTGGTTCTATCTTAACTAACCAGCGAAAACAAATCACAACAGAGCAATTCCTTATGGAAACATATTGACTACGATTCACGGTCAGTGGATATGAGAACAGTTGAAGCAGCGTCTAAGATGTTTATTTTAAATTGATTTTAAGACTTTTCGTTACAAATTCGATAAGAATTAAGAAATGGAGTTCCTTGAAAGAGCTTAACGTTTGCGCATGCGAGCCTCTTCAATTCAATATTCTGTTAAGGATCTTGTGCCATTGCTGTGTACAGTTTTGGCTGGATCAAAACAATCATCAAATGATATTGGCAACAGAGTTTTATTCATGCAATAGCCGCCAAAGAAGGCCTAGGTCTACACCATTTTACTTTGATTGGAAATCTAACGTTTCATTTTTATGTCTTTGTACATGAATGTTTTTGCTGCGGATTGTCAGCTTGCCTAATAAACGAAGATATATAATTATTATATAACATCTAGTTATGACAACGAAATTCAAATAGTACAACCTAATTTATTAGTTCATGAATTTATTTATGTAGCAAAAAAGGAAATCGAACTCAAGAACTAATGAGTGCCGCCCCCTTTACGGTTTTATGTGCTAATCGGTACGATGTAATATTATAGGAGACGGTTTCTGCACTGGACTATGTAATTATTATACTAGATGTCACTACGAACGATAATATTAATATTGCATCAATTATCAAAACGATGCAAAGCAAGCAAGAAGAGTCACCAATAGTGGGCCGACGCACACACGTAGACCCAGCCAACAACATGCAAATCGAAATTCGCAGATGATTAGTGTCTCGTCTTAGTAGAAAAAAATATTATCTGTGGACTGCAGATCAATGAAGCAAGGCCTATCAATCAGACACTCAGAGCAGCAGCCCTTGATGGTATCATTCGACAGAGCAGAGGGTGTCGACGCAATGCAAGGCATGCATGCTCAGCTAATCGGATGACCTTTGAACCGCCAAGAACCAGACGAACCTGGTTCAGCTGAGATGTTCGCCTCTGTTCACAGATTATTGAATATCACTGCACAGTGTGCGAATGACGCAAACATGGCGACAAGAGGAGAGGACATTTTGATAGAAAAGGCACAGAGGTACGCAGACGGACAAACAGAGAGAAAGCCATCTGAATGGATGGACGGACAGATCCCTGCACCGATGGATAGAAGCTTAAACAGGAAAGAATGCCTGGCTTGCTGGCAGACAGACAGACAGACAGAAACATAGATGGGTGGATGGATGTATGGATGGATTGATGGATGGATGGATGAATGGATGGATGAATGGATGGATGAATGGATGGATGGATGGATGAATGGATGGATGGATGGATGAATGGATGGATGAATGAATGGATGGATGAAGGATGCATGCATGCATGTGTGTATGGATACATGATAAGGAATAAAGAGAGACAGAGATAATAAGATACAAACTAAGAGATAGCGCTACACATGAAGGTTCCTATAGATGACGCGACGTTATGCAACATTACATCATATTAAGACTTCGTTCTTCGTTCTTGTCGTTCGTGTCGTTATGAAGTGCTGAAGAAGTGAAGTGCTGTTGGACATCTCATAGACAACCACCGCAGACGTTTACAGAATATATCGACCCAAAAGGTACAGTTTGACTGCATGGGTGTACATACAACCTCGCGCACATACACCCAAGGCACACACTCATGCATCTACATATACAAATATTCAAACACACACCCGCACACGAACACTGATAATATATGTTTGTGTGCGAATGAATATTTTTTAATGTAAGTCATTTTCGCACAGCAGCCTCAAATTGTGCCTATATATATATATGTATATATATATATATATATATATAAAGTGTTTTATGTACATTATGTACACACGTACATACATAACGTTACTTGTACAACAAGCCTGTATATATATATATGTGTATATATACATATGAGCACTTCCTATCTATATAATTATTTATATGCGTGTGTGTTTGCATTTTGTCAAGTTCAGTGGTCCATAGTATACGGATGGGCACTCGAGATGAGGCAGGATGGCATTTGAGATGAGATGTCTTCTCATTGACCTCTATACTTGGCTGAGGATGGAGGCATATAAGTGGAAGGATATTATTCTTTGTCTGGTCGACATAAAACCAACGGAACTGCTATACACGTATGCAAATGCATAACACATCTCGACAACATATGCATCATATGCATAACATAGGCTGAGCAGTGAGCACACTCGAATGTGGTAAAGAGATGCATGCACACGTACGTATACATGCATGTGGCGCGTAAATACATACATACACACATACACAGATGCATGCAGATACGTATTCATGCATCCTTACATGAATTCATATACATACCTTCATGCATACATTATCTATAGGGGCCTACATACATAAATACATACTCTTGCATACAGATATGCATGCATACAATCCAATTATGTACTTCCATTTACATACATTCATACACATATTAGGCCTATATGCGTTAATGAGTACATACACACATGCATAGATACGGACAAATGCATGCAGACAAATGATGCATACCCACAAATACTTACAGATACAAACATATACACACACAGGTACATATAGATAATAGTATGCTCATTCGTTGCTTATGTAAAATATACATGTATGCATTCATATACAAATGCATGTATATATATATATATAAATATACATGATGTAAACTTCATAATTCCACAGATAAATCTAATTGCGAACAAGTGCGTAATATGAATATGGTCTGTAATCACGAGTGGAGCTCAAGTGATTCTGTGCTCGATGACTGACTTACGTCTCGCTCCGTTCTGCAGACGAAGATAAAGCACAGAGTGACGGAGGGTATCGTCGAATGAATGACTGAACAGACGAAAGAAGAAGCGGAAGAGGAAGAAGAAGGAGAGGAGGAGGAGGAAGAGGAGGCAGTGTTTGCGACTTCATTATCTTAACCTTGGCGTATACGAGAGCGCTACTCAGAATAGCTGATTTGATAGGGGGTGCAAACTCTCGAGCCAAATGTCTGCCCTGTATGGTCTTCAAATTGAATACCCCTCTTTTCCCCAGCATATCAGCACGTTAATCACTATAGACGATTGAGCACGATGTTCCTGAAACTGTGTTCCACGGACCCTATAGGGTTTCCTAGGAGTGAAGACGAGAGTTCCGCGAAATATTCTCAGAGTGAACTAATGGAGGATTTTGCTTGTATGATTTTACATGAAAAAGAATTCGTATGTCATTTTGATCGATGTGTTTTTTTTATTAATATTATTTCAATCTAAACCAAACTTATGTGATTGTCAGCAACTTCAAGCGTTTTTACCCAAAACAGACTAAGTTTAGTTCTGGACGGGGTTCCGCCAAAAATTTATGATCATATGAGGTCCACGGCCCAAAAATTGATAAACGCTGATCTAGCATCACAAAGAGCGGATGAATTAACTAATAAAGTAATTAGTCATGAGCGAGTTAATGAGCGAATCAACTGATTTAAGTTTTAATAAAAATTGATTTTTATTTGTTAGTCATCGTATAAACTTTGTCAAACAATTGTACAGTCACGTGATCAGGAGAAACGATTACAGAAAAGACCCAATTAGAGGTCATGCAGATAGTCGGGGTCACAAAGGGACTTAAGAACACACTGGTGTAGGTAAATTTGGCAATTAATAGCACATTTTAAGATCTGTGCATTTAAGATGAGCTATAATATATCATATCGATAGATGACGGATATCAATGAATGAACGAATGAATTTATCGATCGAACAATCAAACCATCCATCAATTGATTACGTTGTTCGCTAAAATGATTGATCGATCAAACACCTCAAGACAAACCAATTAATCGATTTATCAATCTAGCAATCGATCAAACAATCAATCAAACAATCAATCAGTCAGTCAATCAATCAATCAATCGATCTGCAGATCAATCAGTCAATCACAGTTAGTCAATCATCAGTCAGTCAGTCAACCAATCAACCAACCAACTAACCAGTCAATCAATTAATTAGTTAGTCAGTTAGTCAATCAACTAACCAATCAATCAACCAGCCAATCAATCAAAAAACCAACCAATCAGTCAATCAACCAACCATTTAATCAATCTAATTGCACTCACAGTCGAAGGCATTCCTGGCGTGGTCGCTCCCATCAACAGCTACAACGACGACCCTCGTGTAACTTCCAAAGCTCGACGTCCTTCGTCTGGCTGCATTGAATCCGGCCCCAGTGGCAGTTCCAGACCCAGACCGATCCCTCGTCTCCTCCGGAAGGTTGACGAACTTGACGCCAGGTGGAGAGGTGCTGAGGGATTTACCCTCGGGGTATGGAACGTTCGCCATTTCGTCTGCGGTCTCGATTCCTCTGATCAAAGGCAAATCGAGGATTTAACGAATTATACACAGACATGCTTATATTTATATGCATAAATACACATATGCACAATCACACATACATACATGCATCACATACATACATACATACTTCACAGACGCTCATACATAATATATGAATATGCACATAGAAGTCGCCTGTTCCAACTCGCATAACCTCCGAGACTTCTGCTGCAGATTCGGAATCACGTGACTTCGCTAATAGACTCAAAGTAAGAATACCATTTCATCTGATGCAAACCATATACATAATGATAAAGGTGCTGTAGAAATCATAGGATCAGACATGCCTTGATGAAGTACACTACTCTTATAGTACAAGGAAGGTCACCTTGCATTGAACTTATTTGACATTCTCTTACCCTATTAAGTTTAACAGTTGAATTTTAACCTTGAAAAGGTGCTATATAAATGAATTAAATGTAATGAATTGGACTTCAATTAGGCCGCTCTAAGGAATTGTGTTTTTTATCGTGCACCATGACGATGATGATGATGACGATGATGCTGATGCTGATGTGCTCTCTGCCCAAAGGCAGGTTCATTGTCTTTTATGCCACTCGTGAATGAGATAAGAGAAGTGGTTTCCCGTTGCCCTCATCGCAGACACTTATTGTGAGCGATCAACCTGTCCAGGGCCTGAGGTAGATTCGACCCTGCGACCATCCTGTTACAAGGTACAGTAAATGTCACTACACCACCTCGTCACTATAGGATAACGGAGTTGAAAGGAAGTCATCAGGTCAGGCTGTCAATAAACATACCAATTAGAAGCAATTTCAGATATTCAAAAAGTGCCAAAGAATTGCATATTTATTGCATCAAAGCGGCGTGTGCTCTTTTAGTTAAAGCCTACCTTTTGACAGCTGTTATACAATTGACCTGACTGCTTATTGAAGTCTTGGCCTAAGGCTCAACGTTTAATAAATCTCAACGCCGCAAGAAAACTACCTTCGCAACAACAACACAATCCGCGTCTGATTCAGTCGAATTTGACCTTGCCGTTGCAACAGCCATCGACTTTAAAAGGTCCGACAGCCAACCACTGTGCTGGACTCAACAGAAGGTCACTGAAACTAACACAACAGGTGACACAGATAGACATACAGGTATTCGTACAGGTAGACACACGCTGACTTAATGTGACAGACAGAGAGAAGCAAGAGAAAGGTTAACAAAGTCAAAGAAATATAGACTCAGGTGACACTGAGAGACAGACGAAAACAGACAGACATGCAAACAGAGATAGAAAGACAAAGAAACAGAGAGGAGAAGAGGTAAAGACATACAGAGGCAAACACATAAACAAAGATATGCAGAGACAGGCACGGAGACAGAATAAAACGAAAAAACATAGGTGGACATCGAGTACTACAAAAAGGCAGATACAGACACAGACAAGAACAAGGAAAAATACAACAGCGTAGACAGAGACGGTGACAGAGAGAGAGAGAGAGAGAGAGAGAGAGACAGAGAAGGTGACAGAGAGAGAGAGAGAGACAGAGACAGAGACAGAGACAGAGACAGAGACAGAGACAGAGACAGTGACAGAGACAGAGACAGAGACAGAGACAGAGCGGGCTAAAAGTTCAGGTGATTGACACGGTGGTCCACAGTAGCCTATTTAACATCTTCTCTCGTACGCCAGGGTGGGTAGGGTGAGGTGCGTAGGCCTGATGCAGATACGTTAGGTTGTTGTCCACAGACCGAGTGCTGTTGATCAGGTGTCAGCGAAGAGTTCAAAAGGGCGTTTCAATTACCCACCGATTGCAACGCAAAATATGCCTCACATCAGCAACTATAGTCTCTTTCTAATTGCTGGCTTATCTGTGCATCTATTCTACCTTTGGTTCACTACACTCTTTTGATCGATCTTCACGCTTTATGCCAGTGCTGTGGTACTGTAGGGTATATGGTGAGATAAGATAGAGTAATGTACCGCATGATTATATGTCGCTCAGCATTTATGTTGCACCTTCTTAAACCTTGTAAATGCCCTTAAACAGAAGCCTACCATCATAAAGCTTTATCCCAGGAGGCAGCACTGATAAGGTAAAGTCGAGCAACGTTAAGTAATATCTGACTGACTGACTGACTGACTTACTTACTTACTGACCGACTTACTTACTTACTTACTGAGATTAAGCTGACTGGCTGAGTGATTGACTTAATTAGCAACTGACTGACTGATTAACCGACTGACTTACTAACCAACTTGCTTACTTACAGACCCACTTGCGGGTCTAATTGCTGATTGACTTACTTACTTGCATGAAGCTGCCGATCTGAGCATAGAGCTATAAGGAGGACCCCGCGGATGTGGCTGTCGGCTGCGCCTGCGGAGGCACTAGAGATTAAGCGCCATATTGTTGCGCCTTAGCGTTTGCCCAGCGCTAAGTCTTAACGGGCGGCCTCCGCTCTGCCACTGCGCCCTACGTATCTCTTCGTCAGCGAGGGAAAGCGCCGGGCATCAACTCACTTCTTCTTCTTCGTCGTCGTCTTCTCCCTCTTCTTCTCGATGAACTTGTTTCTTGTTTTTGTTCGCACGATATGAACGCTCTGACCGATGCCTTCAGGGCAACAACTTCAGTTACTCACGATTTCTAAAGAGAGAGAAGAACATTGTTGTCACATCTGAAAGAAAGAAATTCACTTGAAAAGAATTCTTCGATGAATGCGTTATATGAATCCTGGACTGTCCGGCTATTGCTCATTAACTGATAGGTTGGTTCTTGCACGGTTTCGGAATAAACACGCTTAATTGGTTTGAATTGAGGTATACTAATTAAGGCATAGGCCAAATTATAGCCTAAGCCTTAGTGATGCGATATAAGGTGTGACAAGCATGATATGGTAAGGTAACTTTAGGTAGAGCAAGGTCCGATAAGATTATGTAGGGTAAGTCTATAATATACGATTGGGTACGAATCGTACGATAGATAATGCATCGAATGGTATGGTAGTTAATTGTCTATATGTCGAATGCCGATCGTCATTAAGAACAAAAATATTTCGAAAGGTAACAATTGTATGGTATGGTAATTTGAAATAAGATGTTATAAAGCGGAGATAAAGTTAGGCAGTGGCTCCTACGCCCTGTAAACCTTGGGGAAATGCTCCATAAAAGTAGAGTAGATTTAATAAAAGAATCATCTCAGCTGGGATAAGTTTTATAATCGAGGGACGTTTTAATTAAAAGAGTGTGGGAAGGGAGATGGGAAAGAGTTGTTCCAGTGACTTCGGGGGAATTGCAGCTCCTGAGGTTTTGGTATTGCATAGTAGGGCAGAGCATTTTAAGTTAATGTTAAGTAAGATTGAATAATAATTATTCAGTATTGACGGTAATTTGCACATCTTACAATCTTAGTCACAAGCCTTGAATTAATCCTTGTTTGTCTATTTTATGTTAAAGTACGGTTGGGTGAGGTAAAATAAGACTAATGATTGATATACATGTGTGCATGCAGCCATTTGTAAAGACACAAACGGCCGTGAGAGACACGGACAGGCACAAGGGACTGTCAGTAAACAGACAAGCAACCATGATGTGCAGTCAGTCACACAGATGTAACGAAGAATTACTGCATGGCCCACAGCATCTCCGTTACGTTCCAAGTCCGTTTAATGTCGCTTTTATGATGTATCGGAGTTAAAGGCTGAGATATTTGCGTTCATGTTACGAGTGGGAAACGAGATCAAGTTACGACCTCTTAAATGCGGCTTTTGGCGTTCTATCTGTGTGGCCCCTACTGAGGGGCGCTATGTGAACTCTCAAAATGAATTACATTAACTATGTCATTGTATTAGACCAAAATAGAGTAAATGTAGTATGTTATTATGTTGAAAAACCACAAAGACGCCCTCACAATATTTGACAAAACCAAGATATTGAGTGGAAGCGAGACAGAAAAACGAGAGAGAGAGGAGGAGGGGGAGAGAGAGAAAGAGTGAAGTGAAGCTGAGATAAACAGACACTACATACGTATACTGAGTAAGAAATGGAAACGAAGAGCGAGAAAGACGAGCTTTTGTGGGCATCGGAGATAAAGCAGAGAGAGATGACGGAAGATGAATAAGAGGTGAGAATTAGTAAGAGACGATGACAGCAACAATGAAAGGAACAGAAAGACAGAAGTAGAGGCTACGATGGAGGAATACAATACAAGGAGAGAGACAGACAGAGACGCACTGAGAGAGAAACAGACAGAGACAGAGAGAAAGACAGAAACAAAGACAGAGATAGAGAGACAGAGAGAAAAAGTGAGAGATAGAGAGAAAGAGAGAGACAGAGTGAGAGACAGACAGACAGACAGAGACAGAGAGAGTGATTTTCTTTGATAGTGATCCTTGCGATATAGGCCCATCTCTTGTGAACTGGATAACGTGGAAAATCGCCGACTTATAATTTTAAAATGGACGAGAGCAGAGAGTAACTAACTGATTCTTACCGAGTATAATAGGTGAAATAGTGAAATCTACGTATTAAAACCAGATCAAATTATTGATCGTTAGAAGAAAAGAATATTTAGGGACGTCTCATGACAGCAAAGGTCTTTGACGTCATGTCATGTTGTTGACTCTTGTGTTTGATACATTTTACCTGTCTCTATAGTTTCGTCAATGTTGATCGTTAGAATTAAGAACTAGCTTTACTAGATGACCTCTTGTAACAAGCACAACATAAGGGTAGGCATAGCGTGACCGAAGCACGACTGAGTAGAGACCTTGAAGTGAGCTACATAATTTCGACTTTCAGATTTGATAGTTCACTGAACATAGTGAAGTCTTTCCTAGTGACATCTGTTGCCTATAATCGTGTGTAATGCTTCACGTACAAATCCAGCAGAAACACGACCAACATAAAGAACAGGAATCGAGTGGGGTACGATCAGCTACTTATAGGCGAAAAATAGCAGCATAATATATAATGAGTGTGCAAAAAGGCCATTCCAAGGATGACGAATATTCAAGGAATGAAACCCGCTACGTTTCTGACGTCATTCGGCGGATTATTATTGCACATCCAAGTGAAGTTATTTCGCACTAAACGTCGTCGGTAATATAGACGCGCCCAGTATTATAGGCGAGCAGATTTGGCCGGCTCTTGAATTGGCGAGACGACGGGGGAAACGACCTCTTGGCTTTATCGCGTTTTATCGAACTCCAGTCCAATATTTATAAAGACTATCGGGTCCGCTCGGCTCTCTCCGTTAATGAGCCCCAGTGAGGTCGGCTCTCTCCGTTAATGAGCCCCAGTGAGGAAGAGGACTACTGAGCAAGCCTATCGGGGTATGTGGTCTCCTTGGAGCTTGAGTTATATGCGTGCTTTAAGCCTTGATATGCATTAAAGCCCTAGGTCCCTCCTATTCTGTCAACCTTCCTTTTCATGTCATCCTTCTCCCTATCCATCTCCTTATCCTCTATGTGTGTCTGGTTTCTCCGATTTGCTTAATTCTGTCATATTTTTCTAATTATGGCCCTACTTCTCCTCGTACATATTCTCCATCCTAAGGAATTGTTCTCCAGTATTTACCTTTTACTGAAGTATGCAGATTTTATGGGTATATAAAATATGTGGTGAGTTTGAACAAGGCATATGGTTCTTTTGATTAATGCTTAATTTACTTATCAAGCATTATCTGCATTCTATGTCTTTATCTCTTTTTATCTGCATTTTCCTTACATTTTTTTATTTCTTATAATCTTACTTTTAAGCCTGCAATTTCTCTTTTCTGGCTTCTAAGTATCGTATATTTCGTATCGTCAACCATTTTCCTAGTTCTCTTGTTACTCGTCATTGCTCTGTCTTCTATTTCCATTTCTCTCGAGCTACCTTCTCCTAATTCTCAAATTCTCTTCTCCTGTCTTCGCTATTCACCTGAAATTCCTCTTTATCTACGATACCTTGTTCCATTTCCTCAATTGCGCCTTATCTGTTTTTATTTCCTTTCCTTTCCTACTCTCTTTGTCTTTCCATTCTTGAGTCAACCTACTTTCCCGACCTACGATCAGCGTGGAACAAAGCACAGCAGTGGAAGATATATAGTCGACGCCAGTTTGAGGAAATCGCACGCACACTTACTCCCACAAAATCGCACAACCTGCGTCTCTCTCTTTATGTGGTCTGTATACGGCGGCATTAATGGCCACAGTATCTCGCTATTGATACGACGATCGTAACCGCTGCGCATGGGTCTGGTCTAGATCTGTCATCGGTACATCATTGGTCTATCCTTATCTTCACTACTTCCTCTTCCTCCTCCTTTTCCTTCTCCGTCTCTTCCACTTCATCTACCTTGCTCTACTGATCCACATCCTCAACTTCAAACACCAGCTTCTTGCCGTTTCCTCCCTCTATTCCTTCTCCCCATCTTCCTTCACTTTTTTCTCTTCTGCTTTTATTTCTTCCTAAGTTTCTTCTTTCTCTCCATCCTCCTCTTCCTCTTCACCTAAATAACTCTGTCTTACTTTTGTTCTTCCTTTATCTTGCTTTCTTCCTCTTCTTTATTCTACAATATTCTTATTTCTCGACTCCGACTTCTCATTTCAGTTCCAAACCATTTCCTATTAACTTTAGATTTTTTCCGACTCAATTTTATTTCTCGCATTCACACACCAACTCTTAGATTTTCTTCTCGCCATCTTCCTTATTCTAGCTCTCATCTTCTTCGTTTTCCTTCTAAATGTTTTCTCCAACTACTCGTGATCCTCCCCACTCGCCCTTTACTCCATGATCCTCTGCTATAATTCTCCTTCTTCCTCTACCATCCTCTTTCTCTATTCCTCTTTCTCTATTCCTCTTCCACTTCTCGTATTGCGTCTCGTACTCTCTCGTCGTTCTTCTGCCTCTTCCAGTTATCCCATTTCCACCTCTTTTCTTCCATTCCACGCATTCCCTTCTTCCATTCCCATCGTCATCGTCCTCCTCTCATCCTCGGCACGCCTCTCTCTTGAACCTGCGGTGTTTGAGAACGCGGTCTCATAAGTGCAGATGCTGATGTGGAGTTTGAGCCGAGCCTCTTCCCTCTGGTCCCCTGGACTCGTGCACCTACCACCCTCCAGATGCCAACCGCCAACGCTCTCAGCTTGTGGTCCTCCTCTGACTGAGACGCACCCGTTCGCATTGCCTTCTTCCATTTCATGATCGAGTTCATCAATTCGTCGTCGCTAGAGGCGCTTTGGATCATAATCCTCTGCCTTCCCTTGGTGTGCACTCTTGTGCACTGCACTGTACTGTAATTGTAACTATAAATTCATATAGCGCCGCTTTAGAAGAACCCATGGAAACTAATAAGTAGATTTGACCGCAATAATTCAGTATTCTTCTGTGAGCCTAGTAACGAAATGTGACGTAACGTATACAATCTGATGGATTAAACATCGATGTGAGCCCTGATTAGAAATCACAATTTGATCACATTGACAGTAGTAACAGGTGATGAAGTTTAACAGGAATCGAATTCATGTGTATGGCAGCCTGCAAGGGGCCCAACTGTACTACCACTCATTTTAACAATGCCAACTAGTGAATGGAAGGCTTAGTCAACCTTCTGGGGCAAGCGCGTATCGAACTCGCGACCTTCTGATCTTCGTGCCAGAGTATTGCCATTCAACCATATTTCATCTGCAGGTCATCCTGAATGGACACAACTTACTGATCTCCAAGTAACACTCAGACAAACCTTTATACAAGTAAACAGTTGCTTCTATGTCAACTCTATAGCACTGAACAAACGCAGGTTGATGGATCGATCGATCGATCGGTCGGTCGGTCGGTCGATTGGTCGGTCGGTCGGTCGGTCGGTCGGTCGGTCGGTCGGTCGGTCGGTCGGTCGGTCGGTCGGTCGGTCGGTCGGTCGGTCGGTCGGTCGGTCGGTCGGTCGGTCGGTCGGTCGGTCGGTCGGTCGGTCGGTCGGTCGAGTGTGGTGAGTGTGGTGAGCGATTTATTGAGTGATTGATTGAGTGATTGATTGATTGGTTGATTGATTGAATGATTGATTGATTGATCGATCGATCTATCTGCCTAGTTTTTCTGTTGGGTAACCCGAGCGTGCGTTGATAACTGCACTGCATAAAATTATTATTATTCTCCTCACTTATACGTGTTGTATTGCAACAACACATAATCTGCTGCTCTTTTTAGCCCACCTGTAGCCTACCGTAATGTCTGCCAAAGGCGCAAAGAAAATGGGATTCTTCCAGAAACTTTTCGGTCCATATTCGACACCCGACCGAAAAGTAAAGGAGGTTAAGAAAGTCAGACCAAGAGCAGTGGAACCACCAACGGATCCACCGACGGAACCACTTCAGTGCGTAGCGATAGACGAAGCAGAGCCTTTGTCCAGGGATCCACCCAGAGCAAGTCAGAAGACTGGTCAAGGTAACAGTCGGGTTCTAGCAGCGACCAGATCTGCTCCCAGCACTTCTTCACTGTCGGGCTTAGTGGCCGGTAAATCTACTACACAGAAGGTTAAGTCTTCAACCCAGGCTGGAACGACCGCCAAGCCTTCAACGCAACCGAGTGCGGTGGCAAAATCAACCGTCAAAGGGAGTTCGACCCCGATCTGTCCATCGGCCAAGGCTCCGATCAGAACTGGTTCGGATTCTGGTCGGCGGACTGTATCAACGAAGAGCGGATCCACCTCCGGTTCTAGAACTCGAACAGGTAAGTCGGGTTCTTGTGGCACAAGACCTTCGAAGCATCCTCGACCCCCTGGTGCGAAGCGCTGCCAGCGAAGACGCAAGAAGAAGCCGTTGGCAGACGTCAAGGTCGATACCACCCGACCCGTGGAGTACCCTACGTCGCCGGAGATGATCCTTGCCTACCACAAGGCCAAGCCCTTCCTGAACAGGACCGAAGAGTGGGTCATCGTCTCCCTCAACGAGTATGAATGCATGGTGGACAGCGTGGACGTCATCCGAACGATGGCCAGGCACTCCCAGTTCTTTGAGGTTGAACCGGAAGAACTGTGCGAGGAGTTCTTCGAATTCGTTGAGGACGTTCCATCCTACGATGAGGTCATCAACGCCGACATCTGGCAGGAGTTTCGCTACGAAAAGTACAACTGGTAGACCATCCCCATATGTGCTATAACAATGTTCAGCAAATGCGCTATAAGAATAACAAATCATATGAACACGTGAGTGCAAGTATAGGTCTTTGTTTTATGATCTTCACACCGTTGTACATATAGTAAGTGCCTATGAAATTGTTGTTAGCTGAGAGTAATTTAACGATTTCTGCGGCATTTGCAAACTGGTTTTGTCTGTAAAAATTAACTATATAAAAATTATATGCCATTATACTTTGTAGATTTAATCTCAAGCGTTAATCATGTTTTATTATATCATTTGCGGACCTTTCAAAGGCATTAAGTTCTCATCATCTAACGGAACTGCGTCTTACGATGACCTGGAAATCATTTGCTAGCTAAAAAATTCTTTTATTTATCGTTTTATTTAGTTTTTCATTCATTATTTAATTCATTCTTTCATTCATGGGTAAATACTATACAGGGGTGTTGTTTATATAGCGTAGCATAGGTTTGCTGCAACATCAAATCGTCATTTGCTAGGTACATGTAATTTAGGTTTATGATGTAAATTAATGATAGCAATTTGCGTGCCTACATTATCAATAACAGCTGTTAATAAAATTATGCAATGCATGCTATTTGGCCATGAGCCATAATCACAGCTTCAGTGTGGCCACTGTCGCTCAATGTGTGGCAGTTCACTTAGGATAGCTCGTAGCATTCTAACCCAATCACCAGGCTGTGCGATGCTACCAGCTAGAACAAGTGTTTCCATTATAGTTGAATTTCACGACTGCTTGGTCAAAATTATCGTAGGGCTACAATCACCGTCACCATTATCATCATCATCATCGTCAGCATCATCATCATCATCATCATCATCATCATCATGGTCGTCATCGTCATCGTCGTCGCCATCAATAGTAGCAACAGCAGGCCGCCCTCTGAAACGTTGCCACTCCCATATCATGTTGTCTGTGTCAATTTTGAGCTCGTCTTCTGACCGGGCATGGTCTTAAATTCAGTTGTGACTCTGATTAACCGCGACACTGTTCGTAGTTAACCACCGTTTGTAAGTCATATCTCGTAGCGTCGCTTTGGCATGGTTCGCAGTCGTCGTCATCATCATCTGATGTGTGTTCTCAGTTGCTGAATCTTCTTTCTTAGCATCATCTCATGAGACAATGGGATGTGCATCCCGTGCTCCGATTGACCTCCGCGTTGGTGGCATGACCGGATAGACAAAGCGCATGTGGTTCCTCCTCTGCATGGTATCGCTGTTGAAAGACATTGAACTACTTTGCCTCCAGTTCATTGCAATTCATCCATGGCTCATTTCCACACAGATGTACAGCCAATATGCATGCCTTGAAATTGCCTAGTTTTGGTGTCTATTCGGAAGTCTATGTTTCAGATTCCTTGTTGCAGGCACACTTCTTGCTTTGTCTTTAATAACTTTATATTGTCATTGATTACTGATTCCGCAACGATTATGGTCCTGTACATGATTTTGATCTTAAGGTGTGGGTGTTGCATGGTCTCGAGTTTGAACTTAGTGGTCTTGGTCTAGGAACTTTTGACTTGCTGACCTTGTGACTTTCTGCCACCCTGGAACACGATTTGCTATTGTTGGATTTCGTGAGCGCAGGGCATTGCCTGAGTTTGTTTGGTGGGTGATTTACTGCGAAAGTAGTCGACAGGTGGCCTCACGTATTCTGTGCCTATACGTGGGTTGCAGAATGATTGTTAGATGAAGAAGTTAAAAAGAGGTCAAGGCAAAATTATGTTTAACACGCTTCAGTAAGCAGTACACTTAGCTGGAATATTTGCAACGGCGTCTTTTAATAATAATTATTTGACTTTTGATTTTCCGTTTTAGTCTTTTTCACTTTTCAGCTTTCACTGAGGTCAACATCATTCACGACCTATTCTCGCGACACTGGTTTTGCAGGTTTTTCTAAATCTTTTTAGTTTACCAGTTTGACCATAGCCTAGCTCTTACAATTCATAAATTTAGCGGATTTTAACTGGAGATACTTTGATGATCGTCTTACTAGTAACTCCTTATGCTCCTTTGTTCAGCGTTTGAGAAGCATTCTATTTCACCGACGATGGATTGCGCAACGCATTCGATTAGATATAAAAAGAGGTGCTATAAGATGATTTAGCCGATCAATCAATTGCTGAATGGAAAACGTTCACAGAGCCAGTGAGTCAGTTTGTGGAGGCATTACATAACGAAATAAGTTCTAGGTGCCATGACTCAGCCCCTACTTATGCGTGATAAACGTTTGACAGAGTCTACACTCTACAGTGTTTATAAGTTCTAAGCCACATGTCAACCTCGGAGCGAATGGGTCTTACGCATTCAAATGTGGGTAGCCAGTGAGTAGTCTAGGGGGACAGCCAATGCGTCAAGTCATCTGCGGGGTAAATCTATGTGTTATTGATAAGTTTACATAATTTCATAGAAACTGACGTCACCTTGAATGGCCCTCGTCCTCTATTACTACGCCGCCCTCCTACGAGGAGCACGTCTGCAGTGCCAGAAGGCCTACAGAGCTATTGTTCTGATGGCATGAGTCACTTGCCAAAGATCGTGTGGAGAAAGTCACGATTTAGAGCCCATTGAGTGCATAGATGCAGTGTGTGACCCCGTTTTGCACCTGATCTTCAACTAAAGACGATTGTACTCCTACCCATCGCTCGCTTCATCATTCATTAGAAGGTTTAGAACTTTAGACGATCTCCAACTGAAGATACATTCCACCCAACTCTTTCGCTTCTGCTCAAGACTCTCCAGTACAGCTGTACTTTCTTCAAACATTTCACTTCATCCCATAGACTGTGTCTTCACCTCTTGAACCTTGTCGCCTTTGTGCTCGTGAGTAAACAGGTGCCCTGCGCTTGGCTTTCTACTTGCGCTATAGAAGTTTGGAGATTACGATTCACCTCATTCACGATTACTGATCCCTTAACTTAAGAGTTATGCGAATTCGCTCACCTCCTTCTGATGTTGCCCCCTTCTACTCTGCGCTACACGGTAAACACTCAAGCCCCATCTGTTCCTTATAGGGCGTCTCCATTGCCTTCTAAATTTATATACTGTCAGTATGTAGAAGGCAATGGCGTGACGCGTTCGTAAACTACCATATTACTTACCTCTGTATTTGCGTTTACCATTTTAATGCATTCATGAATGCTTGTTTGTTTGAACAATAGGCCTGTATAGACACTTTAATGCCATTTTAACTATGCGTATTGTATGTATATATTATTGTATATATATATATTCTCCTAAACGAATAGGTCATTGTCACTAATCGGCCTAATACGAATCATTGGACCAACTATTCGGATAGTGTGCATAGTAGGTGTAGCCTAGCGAACAATTTCAAAATATCAGATGTGAGGAATTTCTTCAGTTCAGTAAATTTAATACATAAACTAAAACTAAGCAGTTAAGTACGTGTAGTGCTTGCGTCTTTCTATCAGTCTGTGTAGCCTAGGAATGGAACTAATCATCTAAACTTATAATAATCGGACATTGCGATAGTCCACACAGAGGAGCATTAGCCTACTTTAGTCCACTCGATATGGCTGCCGTCGCTTGTGCGGAAACATATGTCACGTGATCACTATTCGTATTCGCTACTATTCTGCTGAATACGGAATAGCCATTTGGTCCACTATTCGGCTCCGAAACGAATACGAAGCGAATATTCGGTGCAGCCCTAATATAATTGCCATTCATAGAGCGTCTTGTTAAAAGAGCTCAATACAGACGTTGAGCCGCAGCAAGTTAATTACCTATTCCAAAGGTTGCGATTTAAAATGTGTCTTCAGCTGTTTCTGTCAAAAAGTACTAACTTTATTGTCATAGGCTCATGTTTGCACAATTGGTCTACCTTCAATTACTCTTTGCTACAGAATATGATTAACTGCCATTGTTGCATCTCAGCTGTAACAGTTGGAGACCAGATGGTTGCAAGAGCAGGAAAGCCAGGTCGTTAATTTTTAAATATAATTGGACGCATAACGTTCTTCATGCATTCGACTTGGAAAAAATGTGGCAGTCTTCCAAAAACCATTGATTGTGGTCTATTGCTGGTATTGCCACAATCTTGCCTTACGACGCGAGTGACTAATCCAATACGCATACTCTTAGAACTTCTATAGCGCTGTTTTTATAATGCATTAGTCATCTACTGAAGGCGTTACAATATGTCAGTCAAGCCACGTTCGCCGATTGAGCAAGTGAGCGAGTTAGGGAGAGAGAGAGAGAGAGAGACAGAAAGTAAGACAGACAGACAGAGACAGACAAATAGAAAGACAGACAGACAGAGACAAAAACAGACAAATAGACAGAGAGAGATGGAGAGTGAGAGAGAGAGACAGAGAGAGAGAGAGAAAGGCATTAGGCTGAGAAAGATAGGCAGCTTACACAATACATTCACATTCCTATAATTAATGAGCCATTACTTCACCTGTATAGGCATCATGATTGAGTTTGATCCATGATTTGTAGAGGAATCACACGTAGGCGAAAGTAAACAGAAGAGGTAATTGAAATGCGTCATCAACGCCTAGTCATTGCAATACAACGAAACGGAATACAACAAAAAGATTAAACTCAATATGAAACTACAGTAAATTAGCATGCAATACAATCAATTCAATTTCAATTTCATTTGGTAACTCATAAAATATGACAAAATGACAAAAAACAAGTTTTCATAAACGAATATTCTGGTTATACAGGGGAACCCACAGGGGTCATAGACCGCACTATCCAGGGGCCTCTATATAGAATTTATAAACTGGACATATGCCCATGGGTACCAATATAATAACAATCCCAAGGCAGGTAAGTAAAAATAGATAGAAGTTAATCTTATCTAGTGCCTTAACCTACGGCTCTTTGCATCCACTGAATAGACACAAACACAAACATTCAATGCTTAGAGGTGTCTTCAAGCAAATAGAGGTGAATTGTATTTGTAAATAATCTAATATTTGGCTGGTGTTGAATACACTGTATATTGGGAGAAGATTCCATAAATGGGATCCAGTACTTAGAATGGAAAATAATCGAGTATTTGTGTGTGCACAGAGAGGGTCATAGGATGTCGAGTTTCTTGTTTGATAGGAGTGGCGATCAGAGGTGAGGCCAAAAAAATTACTAAAACATGTGGTAATAAGCCATAATTATAGCGATACATATTTAGACTCTCCGATTTGCATCCGCCTGATTTTATCAACACTCAACAGCCCATGTATTTGAAAATACTGAGAAGTGTGTACTCTATAAGAAATGTTTGCAATATATCTGACAGCCTTTTTTGAAGGGTGGTGAGTTTCTTAAGATTAGAAATATAAGTGGAGTTCCAAGTTAGATTGCAATAAGTTAAGTATGGATAGATGAAAGAATAATACAGTGTAGTCCGGATAGAGAGGGACAATACAATACAGTTCAAAAGAAAGCACTAAGACTTAACATCAATATAATACAATGCAAGGCCAGAGGGCGGATAGCAATTCGGTGTTGAGCAAAAGCATATGCACATAGCAGAAAACAAAGAGATAATAATTCTGACACAGTGACAGACACTGACACATACATACATACATACATACATACATACATACATACATACATACATACATGCATGCATGCATACATACATACATACATACATACATACATACATACATACATACATACATACATACATACATACATACATACATACATATATACAAGCGGGCAAACACACAGCCATATGTGATCTCTGACAGCTACAAAGCCAAACTTAATTATACAGACAGAAGTCGAACAAACAATAGGTCACGATCTGATGAACAGAACGGTTCACAGATCATGACAGCAAGACCATGAATCGAGAATAAGCCAAACATAACAAAACAAAGTATACACTCAGGCGATTAATTGAATGAGTGCAAATAAATATAGGAAACGCCTTCTTATATTATGTATGCTTCACATAAATCCACGCATTGATTTATATATCACTTATCTCGAATGCTTTACATACGTACATGCAAACATGCATACATGCATACATACATGCATGCTCATATACAATATTACGCATATATGCCATCAAATATACTCAGGTATCCGCAAGCAAATATACATACACGCGAACGTACATACATACATACATACATGCATACTTACTTACTTACATATATACATATTTACTTACATACATACATACATACACACATACATACATGCATACATACATAACATACATGCATGCTCATATACAATATTACGCATATATGCCATCAAATATACTCAGGTATCAGCAAGCAAATATACATACATACATACGTACGTACATACATACATACATACTTACTTACTTACATACATACATATTTACTTACATACATACATACATAAACACATACATACACACATACATACAAACATGCATGCATGAAGGCATACATAAATACATACATACATACATAAATACATACATACATACATACATACATATACACATAAATACATAAATACATACATACATACATACACACATACACACATACATACATACAAACATGCATGCATGAAGGCATACATACATACATACATACATACATACATACATACATACATACATACATACAAACATACGTACAAACATACATACATATACCCATAAATACATACATAGAAAGATCCTATAACGGAGTTACACAACAATGCTTCGAATGGTTATATGACATAATTGCCTGAGGTTTTTGCGGCGCCCGTTTCAATTAGAATCGTGCAAATATTCGCCTCCAGAATAAACGGCCAAACTTAGAACGTCACCAGAAGACTTGTGGCTACAGCAGAACACCGTCAGCGGAATTTCAAACGATATTCAAAGGAATTATTTAAATGACGGAATTCGCCTGAACGATATTAGATCTGTGTGAGCACGCATTTACTAGGCAGAGCAAGCTAATTAATTTTCTGGTATGTAAGACAACTATAGGCGAGCGACCCTCAGGGTGTACTGTAAGATAAGGTAGGTTACAGCAAATAGGCTTCTTATGCTAGCATAAGGTTGGATAAGACTGCATAAGGTCAGATAATGGTGAGGAAACGTAAAATAAGGCTTCGTGTGGTAAGGTAAAACAAAGTAATGTGAGATTTGTATGGCAAGAGAAGATAAACAGATGTAGAAGAGCTATCCACGACAGGCAGTCATGACCATGCAGCGTTAGCTAAGTCATTATCTTGGCCTCGCTTATGATGGCGTCTGGGCAGTCCTCCGTTTTGGTGCCGTTTGATCATCGAACAGGCAGAGTTGTCCATGGGTCAAATTTTCATGACCCGACCCAACCGACCCATTGAAAATTGACCCGACCCGACTTCTAAAGCTAAATATCTGACCAGACCCGACCCGACCCATTAACTCACATGACCGACCCAACCCGACTCGACCCGCCTTTAGTGCTAATTTTACTAATATTATTTATAGTCAATGTTTGATGTCGTAAAACGCAGCATGGTCAGACCGTCATATATAATCACAAAATTGATTTGTGAGGACGCATCCGAGAGAATACACTTCGCTTATTCCATTTATTTTGGTTTAAACTTACTTTTTCTATAAACGTATGCAAAAGAACTCCCGATGCTATTGGGTACGCAAGAGTCGGTCCACATGTCCCAGCGTTGCCTCCTCAGCTAACTCACACGCCTGTAATAAACCAGCTGACCTTTCGTTTTTTCATGAGAGGTTATTCAATGTATACGACAGCTTGAGCCCAATTCTGTGTCAAAAGGAACAAATCCGGTGTTGCCCTACGTTTTGGCGCTAATTCATTCGCCATATTCAATATATCTAATTGTAACTGTTTAAAATTATGTATAACACAGAGTTGAAAATTATGCTATGCAGAAAATTGGTGGGTCGAAATGGATCCGGGTTTGGGACCCGATCCAAACCGACCCGTCCCGCCAGGATCTTGAACCGACCTACCCGACTCGCCTAATCTACGGATATTCGTGACCCATCACCCGACCCGACCTGCATATCGGGTCGACTAGAACCGTGGACAACTCTGCTAACAAGCAGTGTACTGTCAGTGTATTCATCATAGATGAGAACTAGTTATGGGCCAAACAAGGTAAACTGAAGGACGTTTCGGTAAGACCTCTTTAGGGTGGAGATCATTCAAGGTAAGGCAACGTAAGCAAAATAAATCGAAGCGAAGTAAGGTATACGGCGCAATACAGCGTAAATCAGAGGTTCCCAACTTTGTTCGACTTTTGGCCATTTTATTTAGTTGGAGGACATGATGGGCCACGAGGTTAAAAATTATCATTTTAAATTTGAGCAGATTTTTATTTTGAAATATAATAAAATTGCACATGGATAAATACATTCGATGTTATTCATAAACGTCAGCAAAATATAATCATTTAGGCCCTCTAATAGAAAATAATAATTCTGTCACATATTCATTTTTCGACGGATATTTTATAATATTTTTGATTGGTCGAGGGCCACTTTTTGAGGCCTGGCAGGCCACTTTTTGCCCGCAGGCCACAGGTTAGGAATCGCTGGCGTAAATGATAATTGCAATAACACTGTAATTGGCAAATATGCAAAAGACCGAACTTTTCGCTTTTCAGCACATACATAGCATGCATTCTTTAGCATCTCTGACAGGTTTCTAAAGGGCGCTATATGAACAACCCTATAAATGATAAATTGAGGATCTTAGCATATTTCTCTGTCAATTGTCAGAGGTAGTAAAATATGTCAATAGAGCCTTTTGAAAGCAAATATGTAGGACAGGACAACCTGTTTTTCCTGCTGGGCAGACTTAGTACGCTCTATAGGTTCTGGTACGATGACCTTTTGACGTCTGCGGTCAATACTGTGCAACCTAGACACGCTTGAAGAAGCACAACGCGGGTCAGAAATGTACGCAAAGCTCTGAGCTTTATTGAAACCGCAATCAGTTCACAAGATCAGGTTTCACGATTCGCGCGTTGCTATGATACATGCTTCACACTGGAATCGATCCACTGTGAAGATTGGGGCCTGGAACATGGCGAGCGCCTAGTGCGAGCGTCGATTGCAAGCGCCGAGTGCGTGGCCTTGACGGCGTTTGGCATCGGTAGGTAAAGTGTACTCGCTGAGAGGATTTGGACATGGATGTGGTATCGAGACCGGAAAACTGCGGTCTTGGTCTTGGTCTCAAATGCGTTGGTCTTAGTCTTGGTCTCGGACCATCGGTCTTGGTCTCAAATGCGTCGGTCTTGACCTTGGTCTTAAAGAAACGGTCTTGGGATTGGTTTCCGTCTGAATTTAACGTTCTTGATTGTTTACCGTATTAGAACATTTTTTTCCATATTTGTCAGGTATTTTAGATTAGTAGGCCACACGTGATTGTCGTAGATTTATGGCGTGCTGGCAATCTTTATATCCATGTTACTATGGGCAGAAAAATGCATTTGCAACGGAGCCAGCCAATTCAAAATATGCTTTAACAAATTTCAAGGTGAATCCGCAAATGTTAAGAGTGGCTGGTAAAACTGTTTTCTGGTCCATTATAATATTAAGATTAGTATTCTTCAGCAATAAAAGTAATGTTATTCCGTTCTAGCGTCTTAATAAATCGAATTATTTATAAAGAAAGTATCGGTATTGGTCTTGGTCTCGGACCTTCGGTCTTGGTCTTGGTCTTGGTCTCGGACCACTTGGTCTCTGTCTTGGTCTTGGTCTTGGACCTCTCGGTCTTGGTCTTGAGTTTTGGTCTCGTGCCCAACACTTAATTTGGAGGGCTGCGGCAGAGTGGATGGATTCTATAAGTTTTCTTGAAATGATTAGCATTTAGTTTAGAGTATCTGAAGCTTTTAATTTACGGCAAATACACGGTCCCAAGAATTTCTAAATTCAGAACTCTTGAAGGACATTGGCATTGATCTGTCCAATCTCCTAACATGCAGTGGATGTTAGTTCCCAAAGTCTGAAATAGGGACATAGACGATTGGTGTGTTTCTGACGTTACATCCAATCGATTGTGACCGATTTCTTCGAAACTTTCTTAGTCCTTCTGTAGTCCTTCCTAAACCTGTTGTCCTCATATAGGGGCGTGTATTCTGATCGGTCAAAAGAACTTTCGGCTGAGGCGCAAACACGACCAATCACCGGATATCACCAGATCCCTACACGACTGGACATTGAACTAAAACACGACATCAGGAATTGAACCCCAACCAGTGCATTACTTCATCATCGATACATCACGAAACCAATGTGTAATGTGTGTCCAGCGTATCCAACCAGTGCATTTCAACCCATGGACTATGAAAGTCACCCTAAGGCTAAGCTACTATCGCCCCCTCGATTGGTGTCCACGTAATACTGCTTAGACTGGCATTTCCGGATATAATAATAATGACGTGCTTAGAACTTGATGAACAACGTAATACGTAGTCGGACAAGTAGAGGCTTTTAGGTTAATGGCCCACGCAGGTCGCACGACCTACGAAAGCTCTCGTCTGTGCAGCCTTTATTCATCGGTTTGGGTCCATTTATAATTACATCATCCATCATCAGGACTCCCATGATAATAAAAATAATAATAATGAATTATCATAATGACGATGATGATGATGACGACGACGACGATGACGATGATGATGATGATGATGATGATGAGGATGAGGATGAAGATGATGATGATGATGATAATGATGAGGATGATGATGATGATGATAATGACGACGACGACGACGACTACGACGACTACGACGACGACGACGACGACGATGATGATGATGATGATGATGATGATGACGATGAAGGTGACAACGATCCTGATGGTGATAATGATCAAAACTGAGAACAAGGCAGTATAAGAGCAAGACTAAGAACAAGAATTGAACCAATCGGATCATGACTTCAAATTTTACATATTTCTCTGTTGGTCCGATTTCGGTTTATTTCCAAGAATTAAAGCAACCTATCCCTTAGAAATGAATGAATCAAAGAACGAAAGAACGAACTAAAAAACGAATGATCTTTGTAGACAGCATGAAAGAGAATTCTATGACGACATTAGACTGATTCAGTCTAAAGGTCTACAGTTGAATTGACTGCAATGGAAGGCATGCACTGACACAGACTGACACATTATGAAGTCTTGTACAAGATTTTTTAGTTCTTATTAGGTAATGCCGACCTCAAACGTTTAACAACAAATAGCAATCAACCATGACAAAACTTGTTACTTCAACTATTGCACCTGCTCTCCCACATCGAAACACAAAAGCGGCCTTGTTGCAGGCTATTCTTAGTAGAGAAAAAACAGACTTTACTTCGTAGACTTTTGAGCATGTACAGAACGTCTATGTATGCATAATATGCATGTATTTTTGTATATCATGCAAAGGTATATATGAATATACCTGAAGTGCCATCGTCATAGATGTTGTTGCCTAATCCTGTGGTCGGACACAGTGAAAGGCATTGTGTTGATTGTGCGTGGTCTTACTTTTATGACGAATCGCTAAATTGTGCGGAAAATCTTACCTTTGCGATTTATACAGACGTCAGAGCACAGAGGCCGCCACTGTCTGATGTAGCTAGTGAAGAGGTCTGAAATTAGACCACACAAGGACAGGAACACATAATTGTCTGATGATTAGGATATGTGATAGTATAGTGCAGCTAGTGCAGCAGTGCGAACTGTAGGGTTGAATTTTTAGAGTGCAGAAAGCGCGCTATTGACGGAGTAGAATAGGACAGACCATTACGAACCACCGACGATGTATTACAAGGCAAATGTATTCTGGATTAAAGACAGCAATAATGTCTGTCACCAACAGACTGCTTTTAACTGTTAGGTGCGTTTTAGAAACCACAATCGACTGTTATGCTCCAAATCAATCATGCGGGATTTTGGCGCACCTGGATTCGTTTAGACATCACGCCTCAATGCTAGTTACGGTCTTATTAAATTAATGTGTGCCGACGGTTTAAAGTGTAGTTCTCATCTAGATGTGATGTTTGCTTTAGTACATCAACTGTGGCATAAACCTAAATTCCGCATATCAGACAAAAGCAATTGAACAACTCAGCACCATTCCTGATCAAATAATATGGATTAAATTGGATTAAATTATATTAAAATTTAAATTATATTGTAATTTAAATTATAATCATGAAAGCGTGGCTCCTTCATTGGCTCCGTTTGGGCACGATGGTAAGGGTGCGGTTGGTGTCACAAGCTCTGGCAGCCACAAGATTTCGCTTAGCATTCTATAATGTGCAATTCGATTGTACGCTTACAAATAGACTACGAATACTTTCCTCCGTTATGATGCTGCGCTTTGATATGTCTGAAATTTTAGGGACAATTAGACATCCTCGGCTCTGACACCCATGAAATAAAGTAGCATTTAATCCGGACAAGATTGAGAAGTTTAACCCGATGCAATGCCTCTGTGCATTTAAGGGAAAGACGACTCACGCATATAAAGCACTTTAAGGGCCCTGTATGGCGCTATATGAGTGGCGTACTGAACAATTGCAATAGAAGTGACCTGCAATTGAATTCGATACCTTAATATCTTGATTTTTGGTTATAGGCCTACAGCTGCGACCGTCGCCCAATGTTGTAAATTATTATTTTATTGCATAACAGAATTTCTCATTTAAGATTAGGTTGGATTATATAAGATTATATCTCTATAAAGAAGAGATTCTGTACCGTCTGTCTGTCCGGCTACGCATATGCAGAGTTTTGAGCTATTGACTCGAAACCTTCGCCGTTGGCTCTGGGAACACCAGGGACACGCAATCGAGGGGTTGGTGAACCTCATGGCCGCCGTCTTCCTGCTCTCCAGGGAAAACACCTTTTTCAGGACCCTCCCCCAAAGAAAGTTTCCTTCTCAGTCGCCAGGAGCGTATCGACGAAACACCCACCCACCATCCACAAGGGCCCACATGTGCATGTGATATCCATCTGCCACACCTCTTCTCCTTTCACTCCGTCATGAATGAATGGACGATTTGGGATATATCGTACAGGTAGCACGTATACAGTAGTTGGCCATCGTTTGCACAGTCGGTCAGGTTCAGGTGGGTATGTACTGTGTACACATCAGTGTCTTTACAGAATGTATATAAATACTATTTATATACATACATGGCCTAACAACCTGTCTCAACCCGTGCAACGCCGGGTTCCCGAGCTAGTAAATAATATCCAACATGGGTCCCCGTAAGTCATCTGGGAATCGCATATAGTATCAGATTGGTTGAGCTATGTATTTCCCGGGCTCAGGCCTACTATCACTTGTGAGTTCAACCTGATGTCGAATTTTACCATCTGACCAAAGTCCTTCACCAAGACATGCACTCTATGGTCCTGTGTTCGACCACTATAGCGAAGGAAGGTTTTCTGTGTAACTGGCTCCAAATGAAGAAATCTAGTCGCTAATCTCAACACATATCGCTGCAGACCACAGGTCATACATAGGTCACAGATCATAGGTCTTCTCCGCCTTAGCCAACCAATGACGGTAAGATACCTTGGCTCACGTTCCGATGCTCAATTGTATTGCTATGTGTTGTGCTCTACTGACCAGGACAGTTTATATTCGTCACCGTCAGACAGGAATTCCATATGCACACACACACACACAAACACACACACATTTACTAAGAGTACAAATAACAACGATAGCAATATATATATATTTATTCATATTTGCATTTATAAATGAACGTTGTGTACCGTAATCGCAATCGCAATTGAACATTCCTTTAGCATGTCTAAAAGGACATCGGTCGATGGCGCTTCTAAGCTGACAACAGAGGAGCAGACGATCTGAAACAGAAATGGCACAATTGCTGGCGAAAGAGACACAGATCACATATAAGAGGAATCTGCAGAGAGAGTCAACAGCTACCGCGAAGCAACTATTCAGGCGCCCTATAGCAGCAATATGACAGAATTACGGCGCCATATAAATTGTCGATATTATTATTGTTATTATGATTATTGTTGTTATTATTACTATTATTATTATTATCATTATTATTATTATCATTATTATTATTATTATTATTATTATTATTATTATTATTATTATTATTATTAATATTCAATATAAGATTGAACATACAATTGTCTACGATACTTGGTTAGTTATGCTTGCATCAGACAGCATCAGAAAGACGAATTGGTCTAGTAGTGTTAAAATGTTGTCCTCAAATGTTGTCCTAAATTGATGATTCCTTGAAGCGCTAACAAATCCGACAAGCATATCTGTGACCTAGCTGTAATTCAGATCTTGCTGGTAGGGATGGGAACATAGACATGCTTCACTGATTGCCTTTCCAATAAAGAATAAAATTTAAGATTCTCCTTCCGTGCATGGCCTCGTCGGTTGGTTGGCCTCATACCCATTCACATGGCCTGCACATCAATGAGCTTTATGCTCCATGTAGTCCCAAGTCAACCGAATGGGGCGATCAAGCGTTCCACTCTGCAATGCGTCTATTTAAAGTATATAATTATATTTACGATTATGAGGCACGAAAGATAGAAAGATAGAACCAGAGGTTGACGACAGTTGCAAATGTCGTCAACATTTATAAGCGTCAACCATTTATCAGTGGAAGATTATGATGATTTTCATTATTTTCTCGGAGTATATTCAAGAAATTTTTTGTGAAATAACCATTACCAGCTATTATAATTACTATTGTCATTATTATTATCATTTTACTATTATTATTATTATTATTATTATTATTATTATTATTATTATTATTATTATGATCATTATTATTATTATTATTATTATTATTATTATTATTATTATTATTATTATTATATCTTTCATAATATCAAAGTTATTGATACGACTACGATAACGACGACGATTGCGGTTAAGGTATAACGAACATAAAATCGATCTTGATGATAGATCGATCTATCATGACGATGATCATGATCCATTCATTTTTTCATTCATTCAGAGAGTTCACATATCATGGTTCAAAGGTATGTACACAAAACATATAGACCTGTAGTTGGTGTTCACGCTTGGCTGTCAATATAGAAAGGAGGCAACTATACAGTGCTGGGCATGTATCCGAGAGACAACAATGTGGCATTTTGTATGCATTGTTAACGACTGCATCGTGCCAAAGACGATGGCCACAAACTATATTAGAAGTTCTTAGGCCTCTCTGCTCGTCTTTCTCCTTCTATTTGTCTCAGCCAATATATATACGTATATATATGATATATAAGTATTATATATATATATATATATATATATATGCAATTACGTATAATATATCTCTGTGTCCGCGTAAGTGTGTGTGGCGTTAGTATCCGTCACGACGCCTATAAAGCCACAACGATCCTCTGCTGGTCACGATCCTCTGGCTGCGTGTACACAGTTCATTGCCTCAAAATACGTTTCTAAGTATTATAAATATTTCAAACGTATTATATGCATCGCATAAACATGTATATAATATAACTAATATAATATATATATAATATATATTATTATGTATATAATGCATGGCATGTCTCTTCACTTTTTTGGTTGGCTGTGATATTCTCCATCGTATACCTCAAATAATATAGGCCATATATATATATATGTACATATGCATGTGTATGTGATATATATATATCATATGCAAATACAGTATACACATACACATCTATGTACATCCATATATACGTGTATGTGAAAATATTATATGCATGCAATTTACATAAATTATATTGGTGTGATATTATGTAGACACAATGTAACCTAAGTCAAAACTTCTTCATTTATAACAGTTTCATGAACTTAAATATGTATGGGCCTATACATGTATATGAAATATAGTGTGACTGTGTGCATATTATGTAGGCTAGTACATTGTATGTACATATACTATTCCAACGTAAAGTATAGTAAAGTGTTCATTATAGTAGTTAACGACACCGTGGGATAATAAAGTTCATCAGCATCGTCACCCTAAAATCCTTTATAGACACTTGGGGTTCGGACTGCATGCCAAAGTACGACAATTTAAAATGCTATGTCATAGATAGAATTATATATATAGCAGCTTATTGACATAGCATTGCATGGCACATGGTATGTAGTGCTATGCTATGAAAAGCTATGGCATATGCCAACTTACTTTATATGTGCGTAGGTATGTATGCGTGTATACCCACGCATGTATATGTGTAAGTATGCATGTACATGTATGTATGCATATATGCTTGCATGCATACATTTAAGAATGTTCACATGTTTGTATGTATGTACGAATATATATGCTCGTATGTATGTATGTATGTATTTATGCATGTATGTATGTATGTATGTGTGTGCGCGTGCGTGTATGTATGTATGTATGTATTTATTTATTTATGCATGTATGTATTTATGCATGTATGCATCCATGTATGTATATGTGTGTGCATATGTGAATGTATGTAAGTATGCGTGTAAGTGCGTATGTATGTGTCGTGATATGGCGCGACATTGTCTTGGAATGGAATGGCACGGTATGCATCAGACAGTTCTTGTGATTCTTCTGCGAAGCGCCTGTTGGAGAACAATCGGTTTCTATGGTTTCAGGGAAGAAGACTGTTTCACCAATTGGCCGAACTTTATGTCAACGGCATGAAGTGAGTAGATATGAGGTGAATATATATGATGTGAGTATGTATACGTTGTGATCCGTGTCATCTCCAAACAATCGAATCCAAGAATAATGATATCTGTTGTCCTATAGAATGATGCATGATGGGAGGATTCACATAACTCATCTGCTCACATCTGCTACTCAGTCGTATGCGTGTATGATTGTATAAACATAGGTATGTATGCATTTTATGTATACTTGCATATATGTCTGCAAGTTACGCATGCAGGGATGCGTCATGTATAAAAAATTATTGGTGATTATGTGCAATAAGCAAGTTTGCATGTTAACATATCTATGTAGGCTATATGTATTTGTTATACATGTCTTTAAATGATTAATTTGTTCTATATAGTGTCCATTGAATACCCATTGATGACTCAAAATCTGTTATACTTAACTTCTACTAAGTAGTTCTCCACACTGCCTTGTAACCATGCATGCTACCCTATACCTGCCATCTTACCATCCATGGCCTACCTTACATTACATTTACTTCGTCTGTGTCAATAGGTCGTTGGCAGACAGGGCCCTTCGTTGAAGCCCGTTTGCTATTAACAGCTAACGTTTTCAAAGCCATCTAAAAAGCCGCACCAACACACGCAGCACTTAGGCCTGCGTAGTCGGCCTACTCAGGTCGTAGGTCTATGAACTGACCCGTAACGGACATAACAAAGGCAGGCTGTGGCATACATGGACACGCTTGACTGCTTTGGCAACCTCCAGATTTCTTCACTTGCCCTGAGTCGGCGGAATTGTTTTGGGGGCCAAATTAGCTTGACACGGTGTCAGCGAAGGGCGCGAAGTGGTCCCGGAGATACGTGGGCGGATGGAGTGGCACTGGATTCCAGCGAACTGTCGATGCGGATTATACATAAAGCCAATCAGCTGATTTCCAGGAGTTTAAGATCAGATCTCGTTCAGTCAGTCAGTGGTGTCTACGGGTGTAACATAGAAAGGCGATACAGCAGAATAGGAGTTCATCGTTAAGTGTTCAGCAGTGCAACGGAAAGGGCGTGTACCGTTTAATCTGTTTCGTCTCAGAGGATCAGATTTACCAGACTGCTTTGGATATTCAAGGTTACATTTCGATTCGACCCATTTGGGTCAGTATCATACTTAAGGACGTTAGGAGGATTATTCTCTCTTTCTCTCGCTCTCTCGCGTCGTCGCTCTCTCTCCGTCTCTCTCCTCTGAGAGATGGTGTCGACCTGGATCCTTTGGAGCATCGCTGTCCTTCTCAGCTTGCCGCTCTGTCAAGGTCAGATCACGCCGATCAAGAGCGAAAGTAAGTCAACGCCTATCAGTCGTCGTTTGAATTCTCTCTTTATTTTTTAGGTTGTGGTTATAAATAGTTCCGAAGCTCAACCACATGAGAAACACTTCACAAACATATTTCATGGACTGAATGGTGAATGGATACATATTTCATGGACTGAATGGTGAATGGATACATATTTCATGGACTGAATGGTGAATGGATACATATTTCATGGACTGAATTGTGAATGGATACATATTTCATGGACTGAATGGTGAATGGATACATATTTCATGGACTGAATGGTGAATGGATACATATTTCATGGACTGAATGGTGAATGGATACATATTTCATGGACTGAATGGTGAATGGATACATGCACGCATTGCATATTATGTGCATGCGCGTATTTGAGTTTATGCATATGAGTACCTGCAAGCATGTATGCATGCAGGAGTTCATGTATGTTCATGTCAGGAGTGTATGTATGTGTGTATTTATGCATGTATGTATGAGGTATATGTATGTAGGTCAATTTATGTATGCATACTATATGCAAGTATCTGGCTTTATTACGTAATAGTTATAAATAGTAATAACCGTTTAAATTTGTAATAACCGTTTAAAGTTAGCCAAAGCGTGCCTTAACGTACAGTAACCTACTTTTATCTTGTCTCGCGTGATCTTATATTTTCATACAATAACCAGCTATTCGTTTTTCCTCATAATCATTACCTTGTCCTGTTTTACCTAACCATATCTGTATACACACCTTACCTTATCTTGCCTACATTACCTTGAACTGTCTTGACTTGCCTTACCTTGCTGTACCATGTCTTCCATGCATTAAGGCTAGTAATTCAGATGGCGAGGAGACCCTTCGAAGGGTAACTTCAAGTAACTATATAAGTAAGTAAGTAAGTAAGTAGGTAGGTATATTCTTCAATAAAATGTCTGCAAACGCATGACATCTACAGAAAAAATACAGGTAGGCCTATACGATTACAGGTAGGCCTATACGATTACAGGTAGGCCTATACGATTACAGGTAGGCCTATACGATCAGCAGCATTTAGATACATATTCTAACTAACATAGAAGCATAATATTTATAAAATGCCGTATAGCAACTGAAGGCCGGGCAGGAGGAAAGTCAATGGGGATTAAGACGCTCATATAATGATCTGAATAATAGGAACGTCTAGATACATTTCATTAGGCCTCGTTGCAGTTGTATGTTTCAGATGCTTGCGTTCTAATGTGGTTGTTTACGGTAAAGGCTTCACAAAAAGAACAGCTACTGTACACCTTTGTCAGAGTTAATTTGTGGATATCTCTACTCTCTGAACATTCCCATAACAGAGGATATATAATCAATATTTTAAACCAACGGACTATATATATAGGCCCCTATGCCTATCCGTGTGCGGAAAACTGAATTCTTCAGCTTTTATATCAGCATAAAAGTCGTTACACTTGACACTTAAAAATAATATATAGATTGTCACTGACGGAATAACAATGATTATCTTAACTATATATAAAGCGTAATATGTCTCTTTCTGTATTAAGAAAGGTTCAAAACGGAACGCTCTGCATGGAGATATGAAAATTTTTACAAAGCGTTCTTAGGCGAATTTGTAAGCTATAACCTGACTAATTTCCGCACACAATATACTTCATAATCCGATATGTGGACAATTTTGCTTTAGAATTGCAAAATTCTCAGTCATTCGATAAAGTAACAACCGCCATTTGCATTCACATCACCTGCAGGCAGTACTACATTTAATAAGGGATTTTAGTTAGAAAGCCATGGCCTCACTCGGCTCGCTCGCCAAATGGAGCACTAACGATCAGGTGGGCCTACACGGAAACAATTTCATGGTCGAAGCAGCGCACCCACTGAGTTCAAAATTCAATCCCAAGCGAACCTGGGCTGTCAGGCTATAGTAATTATTAATTTGATAATAATTATTACTGCTATTGTTATTGTTGTTGTTGTTGTTGTTGTTGTCGTTACTTCCAGTTGAAATGCGACTATGGATCAAATATAGTCTAACCTACTATAAACTGGTTGAATGGTAGTTTTGAGTTGTTAGGCCTGGGGCGCTCGTGTTGAGATTTCTTGAGCAGGCGGTATGTTGTTGTTTCGGACATTACTACTGTTATAGTTGCAGTTATAAAGGATGCTCATAATGACGATAATGAATAAGGCTGACGGTGATAATGACGAAGACAATGATGATGATGCCACTGATATGTAAATAAAGATGTAAAATTTATGTTTAAATCCATGCTTACGTAGAGATGATGATAGCAATGACGACAACGATGGTGACGACGACAATGATAATGGTGAATATGGCCTTGATACAATATAGGTCTAAATGCCTCTGAAATACAGACTCAGACAGATGCCCTTTCATATCCCTTCAACCGTAGACTCTATCAAGCCGAATAAAAAGACTGCCTGTTTTGTGCCCCATTTCATGTAAATATATATATATACCGTATATATATATATATATAAGGTACTTATACTACCACGCAGGTGCCATACAAACATGCATTTTGAGCCAATGTGCTTGGGCTATCATATATACATATATACCATATATATATCACATATACATATATCATATATACAATATATTGTTCCGTACTGTTACAAAATATGTATATATTCCTTTTTATGGTTCTATACATCTATAGGGAGATTCAAATGCACAACATCGCCCCTCTTCACTATGTTGGGCCTCTTCCTAAAGACTTCCATATCCACCTTCCACCATTCAAGCCAGCATTATTTGTCTTGGTCTTCCTCGTGCCAGCCTCCCTTCATCTTTCCTTCGATGGCCGTTCTTAGTAGGTAGTCTCCTCATTGCAGCGTGTGCCCAGTCCATATCCTTTGTTCTTTCCTATCCAATCCTTTCCATCACTCCTTCATTTGCTATGTTCCGTCCAGCTGATTTTATCTGCTCTTCTCCACGTCTCAGAAAGCCTCCTCTCTTCTTATCTCACTTCTCTCATGGTTCATGTCTCTGCTTCGTATATCACCACATTCTATATCATTTAAACTTTAGTTTTCTCTTGTTTGCATGAGAATGCCTCAGTTTTCATTCTTATCCTTCTTCTAATTCCTCTATGGCATTTTGCATATGTTGGTTGCGATCATAGTCCCTATGTGTATCATAATTCATTCATCTGCTCTATTTCTTTTCACCATTGTATATTTATATATGTGGCCCACAATTCACTGAGTAAAACATACAAATTCCACGTTTACATGTAGATCTGAATGGGGTAATATGATGCCCTGAGGCTATCTATGTTCGAGCTGTCGTGTACAAGCAGCTTTGTCCCGCTGTTGCGTTTGCTAAACTTTTGAAAGAGCGACATAGATCAAATTCTATGGTGCAATGCATTTGAGCATTAGTTGACCTGCCAACCATTCATTCATCAGTGTTAAAAGAGGCACGCACTGCGCGGCTAGTTTGTACAGCCGATTGGAGAGAGCGATCTGTGACACAGAGACTACGAGTTGGAGCCTTCGCAGAGACGAATACTGTCAGATTTTTATGGTCTCGACTCTCGAGACTTTGTCTTGGTCTTGAAACGTCTCAAGACAGATTTTTTGATGTTTCAGTTCTCGGTCTTGGGCGATTATTGTCTTGGTCTCACTCTTGCGAAACTTGTGTTGGTCTCACTCGTGGGGACTTGTCTTGGTCTCACTCTTGTAGACTTGTCTTGATCTCACTCTTGGTAGACCATTGTCTTATTCTCACCTTTTGAAGATTATTGTCGTGATCTCACTCTTGGGAGACTATTGTCTTGGTCTCGCTGTCATTTCTGGACATTGTTTTAGCTGTCTTGAAGCGAAACTCTTGTTCTCTTGAAGAAGCGGTCTCTCTAATCCTCACGCGAACTGTCATATGTTCTTGTGCTATACAATTGTCCCGTTCTGATCTGATAACTCTTGTGTCGGAAGTGCTAAACGCACCTGAAGTTTTGGACGACGCGTGACACCAAATGCATGTCGAAAAGTGCATTTATAAATTTATTTCGATTTTATAGAAATACAAAATTATCAAAACGTCTCAAAGAACCGAACCGCACGAAACCTCCGAAAAGGGTGCGGTTAACACTGTCTTGGTACCCCGCTGTCTTTGTCTCGGTAGTCGGTACTCAACTGTCTTGGTCTTGTCTTGAAGCCTCAAGTCTTGCATACCATACAAGTTTTGTTAATACTGTGTAAGGACTCATCCACATAAAATTTCGTAACGTTTTCAATGACATCGCCCACCCAGCATCAGGCGTTACGTAAATGTTTGCAATAATCCTACTAGACTAAGTGTCCTTGTGGTGCAGATGGATGCATTTCTAATCGTTCAGTAGACAGTTTGTCGATCTCGCTGTGGGCGAATATCAGCTTCTGTTCGCTGCGTTTTCTTAAGGCCTGTATTATGTATAAAATATGTCAACCTTTCAAAACTTTTAGACTCGCCCAATAAGACTTCTCCTCCTCCTCCTCTTACTCTTCCTCTATCTTTCTGCTTCTGCTCCTCCTCTTCCTCAGACCTTTGGGTGAAAATCAATTCGTGTTGGTTTCCTTTTAGGATGTAATTACGTCGACCTTGGCCTTTTGCTGGACTCCTCTGGCAGCATCGTCGATGAGGAGGCCTGGAGCTATGAACAAAGATTTGTCAAGCAGATCATCAGTCGGTTGTACGTTGGCCCTGATGAGGACCACGTGGGCATGGTCACGTTCAGTTCCACGGTTAAGATCCTCTTCAACCTTACAACGTACTACGACTTGACGGGCATGTACAATTCCATTGACGATACGAAACCTCTCGATCAGAACACATATACGGGTCTTGGTCTACGGTAAGTAACGAGTCCACGTAATTGTGGTCTAAACTGCATTTGTAATTACAATAATTATTGCCTTTGAGAAACCAATCTGAGGAGTTAAATTTTAAGTTTAACTGTAACTTTACCGTTGACCGGTATACGTTTCTCCTTTACCTTTAATTTTATCGTTGACCCTGTTTAATTTTCTTTTAGCTTTACATTGAACATTGCGTTATCATAACTGTATCTTTGCATTTATTTGTATCTTAACCTTAACCTTAACCGTTGCCTTTGTTTACGTATACAAAACTATACACACAGCAACGATTCCACGTAATTGTAGCTTAAACTGTATTTTGTAATTCTAATCGCAGGTCCAACTACAATTGCCTCTGAAGATTTAATTTGAGGAGTCACATGTAATTGTAATGTATTTGCATATTTCTATAGCGCTTTCTCCAGTATAGTCTAATCAGAGGTGCTTATTTAGACCATTGACAATTTCATAGTATAGGTTATAACCCGGTTAGTGCTTAAAGTACGCATAGCTAGGACAATCTTAATATGATACATACCCTCATGGTGCATATTAATATAATCTCAATGTATAAATTTATCGTAACTTTACTTATATCCTTATCTCTACTTGTACACCGTGTCTCAAAATAAGCCAAGCAAAATTGTTGTTGTCAGAACTTCGTCAAATTTTCACCAAGTTTAATAACTTTTGGTAGGCAGATGGCATAATAGCTGAAGTTTTATGCTAGATATAAATTTTCCACCTCACCTGACTTATATCACCGCGCTACCTTGTTAAACACAGATCTACCAATTTTCTATATAACTCTTACATTTTATTACTTGCATCAAACTATCTGACGACTGAATTAGCACGCAGTAAAGTAAAATATGGTTATACTTAGCAACGTTTTTAATTGTTACGACAGATCTGCTTAAGAGTGTTAGAATTGGTGCTCGAAATGTTCCCCGCTTACAAGGACACCAGCACTTAGACGGCGACGCCACTGGCCGATAGCAGCATCAACGATCGACTGGTCAGAGCGCACCCATTCGTCAATCAGACGCGTTTTGAGTTCGTCATTCTGGAGCGGTAAACCTCCTGTATGCTATAATCCACTGGGTTAAGATCCGGTGAATTCGGCGGCAACAGTGTTGGCGGGGTGAAGTCGGACGTCTCTCGATCCAGGAAAGAGACGGTGTCGCGTGCTCGATGCGCAGGGGCGCCATCCTGTTGAAAAAACTCGCCCTGGGATATCCGGCGTATGTCTGGCAGTAACTTCTGAGCAAGAAGGTTGTCGTGATAGTATGTCCCATTCACTTTGACACCCGGCACGATGAAATGGAGTTCAGTGCAGCCATTGTAATAAATAAAATCTAAGCGTTATATAAAAAATTGGTGTGTTTTACAAGTTATATTTACAAGCTGTGTTTAACAAGGTAGTGCGGTGATGTGAGTCAGGTGAGGTAGAAAATTTATATAAAGCATAATACTTCAGCTATTATGCCAGCTACCTACCAAAAGTTATTAAAATTGGTGGAAATCTTACGAAGTTCTGACAAAAACAATTTTGCTTGGATTTTTTTTAGACACGGTGTACTTTGCATTTATTTGTACTTCTGCCGTTCATCTCTGCAGTCAACGTTAGCATGTAACTTTATTCTTTACAGCTAACTTGATACTTGACCGTTATACTTTACTATTAGGCCCCAAGCAACTTTTAAGTCGAGCTGTAGGCCTACCTTTACCTTGGGCCGGAACGTTGCTCTTTTACCTTTGCCCTAATCGTTGACCCTGATTAACTCTGCTTTTAGCATTACATTGAACATTACGTTACAATAACTGTACCTTTGCATTTACCTGCTTAATGATCTTAGCCTTTGCCTTCACCACAACTTAACCTTTATGTTTAGGACGTTGAGGCAAGTCACCTTCAACGTCACCAACGGCGATAGACCGAACGTGCCAAATGTTGCAATCGTCATAACAGACGGCAAGTCGAACATTTTTCCGGATGAGACGATCACCGAGGCAAGAAATCTGAAGGCGACCGGTGCAAGAGTCATAGTTATCGGAATCACGTCAAGTATCAACGTAACGGAACTCCAGGCAATCGCATCCAACTTATCTGACGTCATCATCGTTGATACCTACGCCAATCTGTCGAATATCGTCGATGATATTGTTGGCAAAGCGTGCATCCCGGACTTTGGACCAGCGCGTAAGCCCAGATGCTACTCAACATACTGAAGCTATTATTGTGAACACAGCAGCTCCTATAGGGATCGAACCTTAAAAGTGATAAAATATCTAATGATACTCCGGTTAAAAGGCTAAAACTGTGCCTCCTACCATAAACAGACGAGTGCGCCCGATAACACTCGGCACTTTCGACGTTCCCTCGCTGTTTTCCGTTAGATATTATGTAACCTTCCAGTAACAAAGAAAAACGTGACATATTCTTGACTAAATTACCTCAGATATAAGGGCAAAAGGTGTCTGTCTGACTAAATTACTTCGAATTAAATATAATGCGAGAATTCGTCAACGAAAATGATGGAAGAACGATCTGTTATGGACGAAAGACTAGTGTGCATTATGCAGGATACATAACGAGGTGGAGGATTAGGATAACTCCGCTTGTTGTGCCCTCTTAGGAGCAGACAAAAGTATTCGTCTCAAGTAGACATTTTAAAGAGAACAATACATGTCTAATATGAATCGATGAAATAATGATTGAACGAATGAATTTTGAGAGAAGATTTAATTTAAATAACCCGCTTTGCTTTTGTGTGCCAGAATGCCAGAAGAAGTTGGACATTGCATTAATACTGGACGAGTCATCGAGCATCAATTTTGACGACGAAGACAGCTGGTCGAGGGATATTCTCGGATTCCTCAACAACTTCCTCAAAGACTTCAATGTCAGCCAGTCGGAGACTCGTGTGGCTGCTGTTGGATTCAGCGATACGGCGCAGATAATATTTGACTTCAACAAGTACAACACGACGGAACAGCTCCTGCCTATTATTCGCAGACTTCCCTATTGGGGTGGACAAACAAACACAGCGGCCGGTCTGCGGGTGACAGCTGATCTCTTTCGCAACAAGACTCGAGCGAATGTCGTGAACGTGGCGCTGCTGATAACGGACGGCATCCCATCTGGAGTGGACAAGGATAAGACTCCCACTGAGGCCAACAATCTGAGATCTCAGGGAGTCGAGGTGTTCGTTGTAGGGATTTCCGATGAAGTCAAACGGAGCGAAGACGACGTTAGGTTAATCGCGTCGATGCCCTTTGAAACGCATTACTTCTACGTCGCCCTCTTCACCGAGCTTCAAGAAATGGTAAAAAATCTTACAACAGACGTCTGCAATGCCATCAGCGCTACCACAACGCCACTCCCTACAACAATATCAACTACGACGACAACCATAGCTCCGTCGACAACGCCGACGTCAACAACGACGTCTACGACAACACGAACGTCAACAACGACGTCTACGACAACACCAACGTCAACAACGACGTCTACGACAACACCAACGTCAACAACGACATTTTCGACAACACCAATGTCAACAACTTCGTCTACGACAACACAAGCGTCAACGTCCTCAACAACACCAACAACGTCTACATCGACTACAACATCAACTTCGATATCATCGTCAACTGCATCAACAACGTCCACTACAACCACCACAACACAGCCAACACCATCACCGTCGAGTAGTCCTGGAACGGGTGGAACCTCATCAATCAGCCCAGGAAGCGGCAGCATTACATCGAGTGGTCCAGGAACTGAAACAACCACTTCAAGTGGCATGCTAACTGGTAGCACATCACCTGGAAGTCCAGGACCTAGCAGCCCCACCTCTGGCACTCCCCTATCCGTCACTACATCGCCTGTAGATCAGGGAACTGGAAGTACATCACCTGGAAGTCTAGGAACTGGAAGTACATCACCTGGGAGTCCAGGACCTAGCATCCCCACCTCCAGCACTCCCATATCCGTCAGTACATCGCCTGTAGGTCCGGGAACTGGAAGTACATCACCTATAGGTCCAGGAACTGGTAGTACATCACCTGGAACTCCAGGAACTGAAAGTACATCATCTGGAAGTCCAGGAACAGGAAGCACATCACCAGGTAGTTCAGGAACTGGCAGCACGACACCTAGTGGTCCTACATCATCAAGTCTCTCACCTGGTACTCCGGAATCTGGAAGTACGTCACCTGGAAGTCCAGAAACTGGAAGTACATCACCTGTAGGTCCAGGAACTGGAAGTACAACGCCTATAGGTTCAGGAACTGGAAGTACATCACCTGGAAGTCCAGAAACTGGAAGTACATCACCTGGAAGTCCAGGACCTAGCAGCCCCACCTCTGGCACTCCCATATCCGGAAGTACATCACCTGTAGGTCCAGGAACTGGAAGTACATCACCTGGGAGTCAAGGACCTAGCAGCCCAACCTCCAGCACTCCCATATCCGTCAGTACATCGCCTGTAGGTCCAGGAACTGGAAGTACATCACCTGGAAATCCAGGACCTAGCAGCCCCACCTCTGGCACTCCCATATCCGGAAGTACATCACCTGTAGGTCCAGAAACTGGAAGTACATCACCTGGAAGTCCAGGACCTAGCAGCCCCACCTCTGGCACTCCCATATCCGGAAGTACATCACCTGTAGTTTCAGGAACTGGAAGTACATCAGCTGAAAGTCCCGGGACTGGAAGTACATCACCGATAGGTCCAGGAACTGGAAGTACATCACCTGGAAGTCCAGGACCTAGCAGCCCCACCTCTGGCACTCCAATATCCGGAAGTACATCACCTGTAGGTCCAGGAACTGGAAGTACATCACCTGTAGGTCCAGGAACTGGAAGTACATCACCTGGGAGTCCAGGACCTAGCAGCCCAACCTCCAGCACTCCCATATCCGTCAGTACATCGCCTGTAGGTCCGGGAACGGGAAGTACATCACTTGAAAGTCCCGGGACTGGAAGTACATCACAGGTAGGTCCAGGAACTGGAAGTACATCACCTGGAAGTCCAGGACCTAGCAGCTCCATCTCTGGAACTCCAATATCCGGAAGTACATCACCTGTAGGTCCAGGAACTGGAAGTACATCACCTGGGAGTCCAGGACCTAGCAGCCCCACCTCCAGCACTCCCATATCCGTCAGTACATCGCCTGTAGGTCCGGGAACTGGAAGTACATCATCTGGAAGTCCAGGAACTGGAAGTACATCACCTGTAGGTCCAGGAACTGGAAGCACATCACCTGGAAGTCCAGGACCTAGCAGCCCCACCTCTGGCACTCCAATATCCGGAAGTACATCACCTGTAGGTCCAGGAACGGGAAGTACGTCACCTGTAAGTCCAGGGACTGGAAGTACATCACCAGGTGGTGATGGAACTGGCAGTACGACACCTAGTGGTCCTGCATCATCGAGTCTCTCACCTGGTACTCCGGAATCTGGAAGTACGTCACCTGGAAGTCCAGGAACAGGAAGCACATCACCTGTAGGTCAAGGAACTGAAAGTACATCATCTGGAAGTCCAGGAACAGGAAGCACATCACCAGGTAGTTCAGGAACTGGCAGCACGACACCTAGTGGTCCTACATCATCAAGTCTCTCACCTGGTACTCCGGAATCTGGAAGTACGTCACCTGGAAGTCCAGAAACTGGAAGTACATCACCTGTAGGTCCAGGAACTGGAAGTACAACGCCTATAGGTTCAGGAACTGGAAGTACATCACCTGGAAGTCCAGAAACTGGAAGTACATCACCTGGAAGTCCAGGACCTAGCAGCCCCACCTCTGGCACTCCCATATCCGGAAGTACATCACCTGTAGGTCCAGGAACTGGAAGTACATCACCTGGGAGTCCAGGACCTAGCAGCCCAACCTCCAGCACTCCCATATCCGTCAGTACATCGCCTGTAGGTCCAGGAACTGGAAGTACATCACCTGGAAATCCAGGACCTAGCAGCCCCACCTCTGGCACTCCCATATCCGGAAGTACATCACCTGTAGGTCCAGAAACTGGAAGTACATCACCTGGAAGTCCAGGACCTAGCAGCCCCACCTCTGGCACTCCCATATCCGGAAGTACATCACCTGTAGTTTCAGGAACTGGAAGTACATCAGCTGAAAGTCCCGGGACTGGAAGTACATCACCGATAGGTCCAGGAACTGGAAGTACATCACCTGGAAGTCCAGGACCTAGCAGCCCCACCTCTGGCACTCCAATATCCGGAAGTACATCACCTGTAGGTCCAGGAACTGGAAGTACATCACCTGTAGGTCCAGGAACTGGAAGTACATCACCTGGGAGTCCGGGACCTAGCAGCCCAACCTCCAGCACTCCCATATCCGTCAGTACATCGCCTGTAGGTCCGGGAACGGGAAGTACATCACTTGAAAGTCCCGGGACTGGAAGTACATCACAGGTAGGTCCAGGAACTGGAAGTACATCACCTGGAAGTCCAGGACCTAGCAGCTCCATCTCTGGAACTCCAATATCCGGAAGTACATCACCTGTAGGTCCAGGAACTGGAAGTACATCACCTGGGAGTCCAGGACCTAGCAGCCCCACCTCCAGCACTCCCATATCCGTCAGTACATCGCCTGTAGGTCCGGGAACTGGAAGTACATCATCTGGAAGTCCAGGAACTGGAAGTACATCACCTGTAGGTCCAGGAACTGGAAGCACATCACCTGGAAGTCCAGGACCTAGCAGCCCCACCTCTGGCACTCCAATATCCGGAAGTACATCACCTGTAGGTCCAGGAACGGGAAGTACGTCACCTGTAAGTCCAGGGACTGGAAGTACATCACCAGGTGGTGATGGAACTGGCAGTACGACACCTAGTGGTCCTGCATCATCGAGTCTCTCACCTGGTACTCCGGAATCTGGAAGTACGTCACCTGGAAGTCCAGGAACAGGAAGCACATCACCTGTAGGTCAAGGAACTGAAAGTACATCACCTGGAAGTCCAGGAACTGGAAGTACATCGCCAGCCAGTTCAGGAACTGGAAGTACATCACCTGTAGGTCCAGGGACTGGAAGTACAACACCTATAGGTTCAGGAACTGGAAGTACAACACCTATAGGTTCAGAAACTGGAAGTACATCGCCAGGCAGCCCAGTAACCGGAAGTACATCACCTGGAAGTCCAGGGACTGGAAGCACATCATCAGGTAGTCCAGGAACTGGAAGTACGTCACCTGCTAGTCCCAATACTGGAAGCACGTCAACTAGCAGCACGACTTCGTTTAGTTCTTCATCTGCTACTCCTACGCCATCTTCCAGCTCATCTTTTGGTTCTCCCTCATCGACCAGTTCATCTCCAGTGCCCTTTATTTCGACAACGTCCGCTTATACCGGAAGCACGATATCACTCGGACGTAAGTACCTTCATTCGATGATTATAGAGTTGAGTGATATATTAATGTTTATTATTGGGCCAGATCAACTCGTTAATTACGGAAGACAAGCAAAGTCTTAGAAAATTCTGAAGTAAATTGGAGAAAGAGTGATACAGTGAAGTAAGATAAATATAACAAGACAAAGGGTGACCCATCGCATTAGCCGCAGTAAACATACAATGGACCGCATTGGACTTGATCTTGTTTTATTTTAATGATCTCGCTCATTTCATTTGTAACGTTAAATTCAACCACTCAAAGCATGCTATACATAATTAAATCCGCTCAGATATGCCAAAATGCTACGGTTTCCAAGCACTATTTAAAGGTAGGGGGCCAACATTTTATGGGCCTATTTGAGACATCGCTCGGTTGGATACTTCTGTCAAAAATACATTAGACTGTACACAGTTAATTACACTTTTACATGTTGACTTACATTAGACCGTGCAAGGTGTATTACTGTTCTTCTGATAGAGACCGACTGTCCGGGCACGTCTGACGTCATCTTCATCATTGACGCTTCCGCCACCTATGGTCAAAGCACCTTCAACCTGATCAAGCTGTCCCTAGTCAACGTGGTAGCACAGCTGGATGTCGATAGCGGTCGCATCAACATAGGACTCATCGTCTACAGCGATGAAATCAAGGCGCCAGTGCCCCTCGGATACCTGAAATCCAGGCAGGAGGTCATCAGGGCCGTGCAAAACCTCGGCTACGAGGGACGGCGGACGGACACTGCGTCCGCTCTGCAATACGCACGCGTCACTGGCTTCCCATCCAACCGAACGACTGTGCCTCGTATTGCCGTGCTCATCTCAAACGGGGACTCGGTCGATACGACGCGGACGATAACAGAGGCTCAGAATTTGAAGATGACGGGAGTCCTGTTGATCACGGTAACAGTCGGGACCTGGAGGAACGTGTATGTGTTGACGAAGCTGGCCAGCTATCCCTACTGGAAAAACATGATCGTAATCGACAGCTCAGCGGACCTCAACGGAATCGTCTCCAATATCAGCAACATCGTCTGCGACAGTAAGAATGCGGTTACCTCTAGATTTCAAAGGCGTATTTGCAGAAATGACTACAACACGTTGCCTAGTTTGAGTATGACTGGCATTCGTTCAGAGCATTTTTATATACAGCGCCTCTCTGAGATAGGTCCTTAAGGCCACTGAGGAGGCATTGAGATGGTTTAAGTTAGGTTTTCTCCTAAGATTCGAAAGTTAAAAAAGTCGTTAAGATTCTGGGAAACTGAAAGGCAATTAAAATAATGCAAACTTAAATAAAGGGAGTGATCTTCAAAAACTACGGTGATCAAACAGGCAACACTCGTTTGCTTCAAAAAAACATGCGAGGTGAAATTGAACAATTATGGGCGTACTTTTTACTTAGTCCATTATAAGCCTCTGCGTAAATCTGTTACTTAACAGCTTTCTGGTGTGTTTGTTACACTATAATCTATATCACTGAGTAAGCGAATGAGTTCAGTTGATGAATCAGCGAGTGAAAGAGGGAGGGCGTGGATGAATGAAGGAGAACGTGGGGTAAATTAAAGGAGGTGAAGCAAAGATGAAGGGTAGGGAGGCAGATAGGATGCAATAGGGAGAGGAAGAGAGAGAGAATATAGCGAGAGAGTGAGAGAGAGAGTGAGAGAGAGAGTGAGAGAGAGAGTGAGAGAGAGAAAGAGAGAGAGAAAGATATACAGGCCTATATATATTGCCTAGACAGAATACTGCAAAAACGCATATCATCCTCGTTATCGATGCGTCGTTAAATAAATTTATATCAGTCAGTCAGAATACTGCAAAAGGACAATAACATTGACAGATGTGGTCACGGCAGATAATAGAAGAGGTTACGAAATCTTTGGGTTTTTTCATCTCGATCAACAACCGCAGGTAATCATATTAGTCCCAAGATTTTGCTGTTGAAACAAACTAGATGCACGGCCATTGTCAGGGCGTGTTAGGCTGCTAGCCTTTACATAGCTTGTAATGTAGTGTAGTGTAGAGAAATGTAATGTTGAGTCAGCCAGCCAGAAAGCAGAACTAACCTCATCAAACCCAATCGACGAGCAATGTCTAATTAAAGTACTTTGTAGAAATTCACCCGTGCGATCCGCCGCCTTGCCAGAACGGAGGCAGCTGTGACAATTACCTCACCAACTACAACTGCCGATGTGTCGCTCCATGGGCTGGACTAGACTGCTCTCAGAGTATGAAGCTTCACGTTGTATAATATGTAATTATGAAAAATTCAGAGGACCGAATCGCGTCTCATCGATGCACGAGTAAAGGAATGTCTGCTTAGACTATGCCAATTGTAGCGATGTCCGACATAAAACTAGTCTACCGTGACAGGCTAGCGTTAACACAACCACTCCATCCTAAGCAGAAACCACTAACAATAGGCCTGCTCAGTGATATCTAACAATACTCGGATATCTAAAAATAATCAAAGATGTCTAACAATATATATATGTATTGGGCCTGCATATAAATACCAACACTGAGTATTATATTTAAATTGTAAATTGCATATTAAAATATGATAAAATTGATATAGCTATATATTTAAGCATACATTATTGAAATAAAAAAACTTGTTTCATATCTTTGATTATTGTTAGATTTCACCCACCATTGTTAGTTGTCTCTGCTTACTGTGTTTAGGAAGGTGCGGTAATGTTAGTGCTTGCTTGTCACGGTAGACTAGTAATGTCGGAAATCTAGCGGCCATGAAATGTCATTTAAACCGACGTCTAGTTCAATTAATTATTATCTGAGGTTGGTGTCTTGCGGTTTGTCTTAGAAATCAAGTCTCTCTTTTTTAATTAGGAAATTCAGTCTCTCTTTTGCTTAATTAAATTCGAAGAACCGCAACTGATTGTTTCTTAAAGCGTGCCGCCTTACCTAATAAAATTATCATTAGAAAAAATATTATCCCATGAACCGATCACAGTCGTCGTCACATGTTGACGTTTTTGCAGGAGGTTGCAACGGTTCAGCTGACATCGTATTTGCCCTTGACGCCTCTGGGAGCATTGGAGAGGACAACTTCCGCCAGGTGACGCAATTCGTGACGAACGTCATCGCGTCCTTGGAGATAGCCAGTCCCAGCAACCCGAACGGGGTGCAGGTGGGGATGCTGACGTACAGTGATAATGCGAGCATCCAGTTCAACCTCAACAACTATACGAATAGAATACAGCTTCTGGAAGCCATCAATGTTCCATACACGCGCGGCTCGACGAATACTGCTTACGCAATAGAGTAAGTGAAACTGTTTGGTTTTCTAACTTTAATGCCGCTATATCAATTCAGTACATTATAATACACGACACTACGATGCAATAAACACGATGAGTAGATTACAGTTCGATAAATAGGGCATCATAAATAACTGAATTTTTTTTAGCTTAGCTTAATTTTAATTTACCCGACTCCATTTTATAACCTAACAAAACTTCGAATTAACCCAACTTTTAATCTAGAGAAACTTGTCAGTCAAGATTATCCTTAGGAAATCATAATTTGGAACTTACATGTAACTTACCTTCAAGGTGGCTTAACTTCTTTCTACCAGGAACATAGACAGGCCTGTGCACTTGTGAACTTCGTATACGGAAGGCATTACCAAATTACAATCGTATTGTATTGTATTGTTAGGCTCCATTCAACTGACAATCAAGTAACTGTCCTTTGTCTTTGCTTATAGAGTGGCGCGAACGCAGATGTTTCGAACGGATTCCGGAGATCGATCATCGATACCCAACATCCTTGTAATACTGACGGATGGACAATCGAATGATCCGAACGCCACTTGGCAGCAGGCCATCTTGGCCAGAAATATGAGCATCTCGATCATTGCCGTATGTACTCATTGCTATTTGTTGACCTGTCTGTCATTTGTCACAAAACAATCATGATGTGCTGTATTCTGTTATTGCTATTGACGCAGAAAACACGATTTTCATATAGGCCATTGGTCATAGAACCATAATGGGTCGCTTTGGGTTACTGCTAAAGCCACACAACATATTATTTGCCATATTACGCGCTTCCCATTACAATAATATTACATAATCGAGTAAGGTAAATGGCGTCACCTATCCATAGAATCGACAGATAAATGTACTGGGAAAATGTGTTTCAAAAGCTGGATGCCAACGAGAGATAATACCTTGTACTGTCAGTCAAGTGTGAAGTCTTGAGCTAAGAAGTACATGTACATAAGGTTGACATAAATTATATGGGGAAATAATTAAAGGGTAACTTTCGCTTGTAGATTGGTGTTGGTTCGGAGTACAACCTGGACGAACTGACGGCCCTGGCGAGTGATCCGACGTCTACTAACGTCATGACGTCCTTCAACTTCACATCTCTTGCCATGGACTTGAACTATAAACTTAGAGACGCTCTCTGCAATGGTAATCCGTCATAATCTCCGATACGACAATTGTCGTCATCGTTATCGTCATCACTACAAGCTTTATTACTATTGTAATTACTGCTCATTATTGTTGTTTTATTTCTTAGTACCATTTGATAATAGTAATATTATAATCTTTAATGTCCATTCCTTTAGTGGAACTACATGCCTGATGGTTTCTTCCAGATGACACTTACTGCCGCAGCAGCCCATGCCAGAATGGTGGAGTCTGTCGAAACATCTTGGGAGGATACATCTGCGATTGTCCTGTGACGGCCACAGGAATCTACTGCGAAAGAAGTACGTCATAATATTATTATGAAGACCTTGTGATCAATCATTCTGGAAATAAGAAGGCCTTAAATCAGTGAAGCGATGGTGGCCCCTTGAAACAAGGAATCAATGAATGAGTGAATCAAATATTTATTAAATAAACTATTCAGCGATTGGATAAATAGTGAGTCAACGAACTGTTGAATCGATGAATTATTGAATCAATGTGTGAAACAGTTGACCAACGAACCACGCATTGGAATGAGTTAAGCTCGGATCGAATCGGTGTAAAAGTTCAAATTCGAATCGAATCTTGAATCGAATCACTGGTAGCCTACCAGTTTGATAGTCGTGGTAGGCGCCACTGCAGTTGGTCAAATGCCTTACTGTTCTTCTGTGTGGTGAAGTTTCACGGGCAGGCAGAAGCATGGGTTTTTGAGGATATTATTCAGGAACGCTCCCGATTCCACTCCGGTTAAACGGTGCAGTCTTAAGGTGGGCATAGCGCAATGTGGAGTGACCCCTGGGCACTAGGCGAAGATCGATAACGAGCCCAATATAAGTTCAGGGCCAGCAACCGAGAAGGCTTTGTATTGTATTTCTTCGCTTATTTTGTGCTTTCTTATTTTCTTCATCACTTGCTTAAACATTTATAGGCTTATTGTATTAAATAGCTCTATAACTATAATAAGCGTTGTTCTTGAATTGTCGTTTAGGAGGCAGCGGAATCATTGACCTCATGTTCGTTCTCGACGGCTCTGGTAGCATCAAGAACGACCGCTTCACCAAAGTCAAACAGCTGGCGATCGAAATCGTCAGCCAACTCGAGATCCGCATCGACCGGACCCGAGTGGGACTCATCTACTACAGCGACTACGCCGTCTTCGCCTTCAACCTCGTTCGCTACACGATCCGCCAGGACCTCATCCAGGCCATCAACCGAATCAGCTTCATCGGTAATCGAACCAATACGGCCGACGCTCTTCGCATGCTACACGAGCAGGCCTTCACGCCGGAGAACGGAGACCGTCCGAACGTACGAAACATTGCGATCATCATAACGGATGGTGCGTCAAACATCAATCCGGAAAGAACGGTCACCGAGGCGATCATATGCAGACAGCAGAACATCCGCATGATCACCGGAACGCTAGGAGACTTCGTCAACATGGTCGAGATCCAGATGATCGCCAGTCGACCGCTGCCCAGAAACATCTTCGTTGCGCTCAGTTATAACGATACGGAAAGAACGAAGCTCGCCATGCAACTCATCAACTCAACCGTTGACGGTCAGTTCATTAACTGCTTAGTGTGTCAGTGTGTCATCGTCGATAGTTGCTTACGTCGTTATGTGTCTATGATGTCAGGGTTATTTCGCGGGATTAGCTATTCGAAGAGTTTAACAAGAGATAATTCCGATAGTGTGTGTCCGTGCATCAGGGGCTCCAAATGTTGTAGTGGTAGTTGGAGTTTAACGACATTGGAGTCGCTCTCTTCCGTTATTCAGGCTTGGGACTGGCACTGGCACTGGCACTGGCACTGCCAGAGTAAGATAAGCTTGCTTGTGTGCATCCATTTTTCGTATGACAAATGTTGTGGTTTTACATATAGCTATAATATAGAGAGCAGCGTCTATAGATTCGTCAGCTATATATAGGCTTGGGTTTAGGCTTTGGATCTATTCGCAGATTACCTTTGGGTAATAAATTTAACCACTGGCTCCAGGGTCTTGCTTTTCTGTCTTGCGCTACTTTGTCTAAGCCCTAGCGACCTTAGGCATCTTTTAGGAACTAACCATTGTCTTAATTGCCTACTATTTTATACTCTATAGATTACAACGAGTGCGTGTCGTCTCCTTGTCTAAACGGTGGTAACTGTTACGACGAATACTACACGTACCTCTGCTCCTGCAATCGATACTACGCTGGATTCAACTGCGGAACCTGTAAGTCCGCCTTCTGGTGTGTGTGTGTGTGTGTGAGTGTGTGTGTGTATGTGTGCGTGAGTGTGTGTTGTGTGTGTGTGTAGGTGTTGTGTATGTGTGTGCGTGTGTGTGTATTGTCTGTGTGTGTATGTGTGTGTATGTGTGCGTGTTGTGGGTGTGAGTGTGTGTGTATGTGTGCGTGAGTGTGTGTGTGCGTGCGTGTGCATGGATCACATGATGGGTGGGTATCTCAGTGTGTCTATGAGTCAATCTGGTTCAGAGGCAGGGGCGGCGATCCCGGGGGTCGAAGGGGACAAGTCCCTCCTACCTTTCGCAGAGAGGGGACACGTTATACGTTTCTCCCCACATTTTCTACCCCTTTCATTGGGTGTCCCCCTCCACACGCCAAACGAGATCGCAGCCTCTGTTCAGAGGTGCGTAGGCCTATACTGAAGAAATTGAGAGAGATCTGGAATTATTGCTCTCACTTTCAGAATATCTTGTCCTTCGTTAACTTACCTTTACCTTACCTCACTGCATTACTACGTGCTTTTCACGACCCTACCCTTATATGTCCTTAATTTACTTTCTTAACCCTGTTTTATTTTTTTATTACTTTCCCTAGCTGACCATAAGTTATCTTGTTTTACCTAACATTACTTTATTTCGCTTAATCTGACCTACCCTACATTACCTTGCAAGACGTCATTTGACCTAGCATTCTTTACTCGAGGTGGCTTACCGCTGTAGGCTATTTATAGAAATCAAGGTGTTTTATATAAAAAATATTTAGTAATATCAGAAGGCTCCTACATTAATTATTAGACCGTGATGGATCAATTGGCATCATCGCTAAGCCACCTCATCAAGATTTGGGCTACTTAACGTCCCTCTTGTAATAGAGCCTACGTTGATTTGCCCTACTATACCATGCCCTACCTTGCTTTACCATATTTGCCATACCATGAAACTGAGCTGGAGTTGTGCTAAGTCGAGAGCTGTCTGTTCTATAGATTGCGGGCATGAGTTCGACGTCGTCATGATCCTTGACCTTTCGGGGAGCGTCGAGACCGAGTACGAACTGGTCGTCGAGTTCACTCGCACTCTCGTCCAAGGCCTCGATATCGACAACAACAGCTCGCGCTTCGGTCTCGTTACATTTGCCACTAACGTAAGTGACGTCATCTACATGGACCAGTACATCGGGCATAAACAGAATCTGCTCGAAGCCCTCGAATTCTACCACCAGGGAGGCTACACGAATACGCAGGCCGCCCTGTACACCGTGCGTACGGCGGTCCTCGACCCTCTCCGCGGGTTCCGAAACCAGACGGTTCCGACGCGGGTCGTGCTGGTTAGCGATGGCTTCTCAAACATTATGCACGAGAATACTTTGCCGGAGGCTAACCGCATCAAGGACCTCGGAGTAACGATGTACTCTGTCGTGATCAACGAGGAGCACGACTTGACAGAGATGGAGGGCGTCTCAAGCGATCCCACGAAGTATGTTTACCAGTTGTTCAACTCGACCTACGTCGAGGAAGTGGCGCGGGCGATACTGCGTGACCTGTGCCAGCCGTGAATGAGCTTTGAACCTAGGTAAGAATTTGAATTCAATTAAACCGTTCTATTAATGCAGTGGCGGCCATTGGGTTTTCCATGGTGTAACCTAGAGACGAGAAGAGGGCCAGTTGCGTGTCTGTTTGCCGAAAACTGAGCATGTTCTAATCTAATTGATACGGTTATGAGCATATAGGAAATCTTTACTCACATGCAGTATTGGTAAATAATTATATAACGGTGGTTTAATATATATATATATATATATATAATACACATATATATATATATAAAATACATAGGGTAAAGTATCCAAATATGGGTACCTTAAGGATTTTATCGTATAATTCATAATCATACTTAGGAGTAACTAAAACAATGTATGTAAAACTAATAATCAACAACACATTTGTCACTAGATATATAATAAGGTAACAATAAAATGTCAACATTTACTTGAAAAATATGGAAAATATAAAGGGCATCAAAGTGCCCATAATAGGTACCTGTGTCCTAATGATGGGCACCGGTGCCCATATAAAGTTCCAAGTGTCAATGTATGTCCAAATACTGATATGCTACTCCAAATAACTCTGGAATTAGCCTATAGGCTATTAAACAGTTGCAGTTTAACACCTGAATGATCTGAAACTCTATTTTACACATGGTCGACAAGTAAAGCTATTATTGTCTAAAATTCCAAATCCTTCTGCACAAGAAAAGTGAATGGATTGGCACTTCGAGCTGCGTAAACCGTATAGTCTTGACTCCATATCCAAAATGAGATCAGTTAGATCATCTTCCTGTCTGGTGTTAAAAGTGTGGGATGACTAAGCGCTTTCCAAACTCCTTCACCTTTTTCTGCCTTTTTTACATGTCTTTGCAAAATTTCTTGTGGAATACCATTTTATCGCTTTGCTGCTTTTTGCTCATTCCACTCTGAAGAACAGCTGATACTGTCCATTTCAGCGAATGCTCACTCCACTGGTCTCTCTCTTCTTAACATTCAGAAATTTTGAAAACATGTCTTACAGAATATTAAAGTAGGCCCTCTATAAAGCAGCAAAAAACTTATCAAAAACTTAACACCTCATGATCGTGTCATCCCACCTTTTGTGAAATTAAATGGCTTTGCGTTACAAGCTAACAATAGGGCCAACATGTCAAAATCTGTCTACTAATGTAATGAGTGCACACAAATTCATCTGCTTTTCATGATTCATCACATGTAAAAAAATTCTTTCAACTTGTGGCCTATGATCTTCATCTGAAGCTGACTTTGTTGTCACACAATCACTTAGAATATTTTGAAACCGTGCCTGAATGGAGTAAACTGCCCGACTTAACTTGCAAATCTTAAATATTATTGTTCTTCAAAATCAACCGTAAGACTCATTTGTTCAAGATATATTATAACTAGACTTTCTTGTTACATACTTTTGTGCTAAATTCATATTGTGTGCTTGCATATTAAAATTGACAATTTAAGCGACCTGTTGAACGCAGATGACATATTCAAGGGCCACTAGACCGTTGCTAAAAAGTTAGGTTTGGCTTAGATCATCTATTTTCATTCTGTTAAACGTTTTTATCTTTACAATATGCTGATTTGTATAAATTATTAGCAATAGACTCAATACTGGCATCTGCCCATATTAAGCCAACACCACAGCACTCTTCAAAGTCCGCTATATAACATGTAGTATCCGAATCATTTATCACCGCCCATCAACGTTATAACAAAACAATTTCCAAAACAGAAAAAATTGCCTCAAAGTCGTCCATCAGATACGCTCGAAATAATCGAGGAAACAAAATCGCCGATTTTTTAAATTTTGTCACGGAAATTTACAAATTATACGATAATTAATCTTAAAATTCAAACATCGACCATGCAAAATTGAATTTCAGGTAAATGATACCTACCGCTGTAGTTCTATTGGAGTTCGACAGATGACAATACGAAAACAATTATATAGATACTTTTCTGGGGGGTGCCCGTAATAGGGGTATGCCCATAATAGGAAACTTTACCCTATATATAATATTATATTGCTGACAAGTCTAGATGTAATGAAAAGTAAGTATATGGGTTAGCCATTTCTTTCTTGTTCTTGTAATACCATTAACTTTCTTTTCATTTCTAACTATGTTTGATTTCCTACTCTCTTAGACTCCAATGTGACAAATATAATAGTATTTCATCAAATGCATTGACATACACATTAATAGTTGATTTTACCATCAACTTCAGAGAGGATATTCCCCTCTGCCTTTTACAAATGACGTCCTGTATGGGTACTATCTAATTCCCACAAAAAAGTTTGCAGAGTAGAACTAGAGGCCTACCCATATTTTATTTTGCACTGATATTTTAAAGAAAGAGCTGCTTGGCTTAGTATAACTGTAATCATTATGACGTTTTATATGTAGCGAGTTAGTAGAAGAGCAGTGCCAGCATATATTCATATCCAGTAGAATGGCCCTCATCATCAAGCCCAATTTTATTTGATCATATAATATGACTATTTTTCACCAAAATGCCCATATTTGACTTTCAATTATCTATTGCTACTCAAATATCTTGTAACTAGGTTGTGGTGTGACAATCTTGTATTGCCAATAAACGAAAATTATCATTGGTGCTGCATCAAGTAAGTTGGGTTGTCTAAAGATCTGTTTGACCGACCAAAAGCAGGATGCAACAGCTGTTAGACGTCCAGTGGGTTAATTTGTTGAGGCTGAGAGAAATGAAGAGGCTGGATTTAACATGTTTTGGTTGTGTTTTTAATAGACAACATTAACAACTCAACGAACTAAAGAAACAAACTTCCAACTCAGAATCTGCAGAGAAAACGTCCGGGATATAGGTCCAATTTATAAGCGTCAAGTTGCTGCTTGAGGCGTGTTACAAAACGAAGTTGCACAGGCCGTCTTGCAATATGGAAGTTTCGTCTGTTGACCGTGTATTGTTTTACAGAATAGTATATTTATATTAAACCGTGACTTTTAGGAAGAACGGACGACCTTCTATGCAATACCAATTTTTGAAACTTATTTTATTTAAGGCAGTTGATTTAGAAGTGCTGCATTCTAGCTTTTTTTCTGGCTTACAGGGTACGTGCTGGCACTCGAGACCCACCTGTTTTGCCAGATTGCTTGCTAATTCTGTGCCTTTGCCAATGTCCAGCTCCAGAAGTGCTCAAACGTTGAATGAGTTCTTGCTAATATTAATAACTTTGTGGCTTGTTGTATACGCATAACATGTTTATTGCTTTTGAGAAGATCATAGTTTTTTATACTGGTTAATCTTAATCTTAGTAAACGCGTCTCAGACGAGTTTCCTATGAAGTGGCGCTATAGAAACGCGTCATTATGTGTACTATGTGACACGGTGATTGAATGGCTTGACGCCTATGGTGTCGGACAGTAGTTGACAAGTTACATTAATATTATGATCAAAATAGATACTGTGATATTCGCTACAGATGACTAGTTGCATTTAATACTAGCGTTTTAAGCTCTAATTAATCATGCTTCAGCGGACTGTAAATTAAGCAATAATTGTGTTGCTGACATTTTAACTTAGCCTATGTGCTTACTTATATAAAGTTATTATTAAACTATTTTAAAATCCTCTGGACCTTGTTATTAGTAACTAAGAGGAATACTGAAAAACTACTTGCCTACTACCTCACTAGTTGATTCTTGCTGTATTGACAATGTGTATAATAGAGAAATAAATTTCTTGAAAGCAATGTGATTAGGAATTAGTTACTATTCAATGCAGTTTTTCTTAATGTTGCCTCACAGCTTGATAAACGTTCTCCAATAGTTTGCTTTGAAGTAATTATTGCAACTTTGTGCAACATAATGCTTTAAAAAATTTATGTCACAAATGGCAACTTATTGGAGAATCATCGAACAACTACACTGCAGGCCATTTTCTAGAAATTCAGAAACAAAGTCTCTCTGTCAAAACTGAACCAAAAACTTGAAATTTATTAACCTATAGTTTAAAGCAGTTTTCAAAGTTATAGATAAAACCTCCAGATATCGGTTTCAACGAACCAACCAATGATCCTACATGAAACCAGAAGTGTACTAGGTTTAAAGATTATACATACATCACTACAACAGTTGTAGCAGAGAAACTTATACATCACATCCACATATATGTAATATTTATATATACCTTGATAATTATATATAATAAATATATATATATATATATATATATATATATATATATACGTACAATGTGATATGACTAATGTGTACATAAAAAAATAGTAAAACATAGATCGACATGAAGTGGTGCTAAAAATGACACTACATTCTGCCGGATACCAGTCACAAAGGACCTCCTGCACGGAGTTTGTGAAGTAGAAAATGCCTGTTTGTTCATTTAAATAATCCTTTATGGGGCCAGAAATTTGCATAGGTGCATGCTAATTAAGGTATTCAAAAAACTGGCAAGGGTACAGACCAATTTCATTCCACACAGCATGCAAAGAAATCTAATGGGAGTTATTTCATTCACGATATTTGATTAGTAGCAAGATCTAATGATGCAACATCAATTGATCTGTAATATGTACTTGCATGTTAAAGACCTGCTCAATGCTGCCACACGCTGTAACTGAAGGTTCAAACTCACAACTCCCATTGCAAGGGAAATGCTTGACCAACCTGTAGCCTCCAAAGGGGTTCTGAAAAGGTGCTAGAAAAATATCCAGATTAATAATCATTTCAGTTATGCTCTTTATTATTAATGGGAATCCCAGTAATTGTACGTTATGATAAATACCCAATTTCAACCCTTTAGCAATCAAAAGAGAGCATCACACCAATACTTCAATACACACCTACATCACCTACTATGTGTATATATTTAAGTAAACTTACACACATATGCACATATATACACATAAAAAACACAACACGCGTCTCACATACACATGTTAGTATGTATATGTATCTTCACCAAAGGTGTGACTTGGCAGACCACTGTATGGCTGAGAAAAGAATAAAGTAATTGGCAAATGCAGAAACTGGATGAAGCAGAGGCTTAGCTTTGCAGGAACGAGTGTTCACAGTTACTTAGGTATGTTCTCTAATGATGCACCAACTTCCAAGCACACATGTGTACCCAGGAAAATGGGAAACAATATGCTACAATTATACATGTCAAATTGCAAATACACACATATGTATGTACAATTTTTGGTAATAACACAAGGATGCCCACAAAAACCGAGCCAGTGGCATATCGGGGTATTTAATTATTATTTAATTTAAAATTATATTTTAAAATATTTATATAATATTTATATAATATTTTTGGTATTTAAAATTATAGTGACCCTCTCCAAGGAGATGCTGTTGAATGAGTCAGTAAACTGGAAGTAACCTATTAGGTTTTGATACTTACTTATTTATCAGCATATATATATATATATATGTGTGTGTGTATATATATATATATATATATATAACACACCAACACACATATATATATATATATTTATATATATATACATATATATAACACACACCAACACACATATATATATATATATATATAACACACCAACACATATATATATATGCTTGTGTGTGTGTGTGTGTTTAGGTGAGTATGTATTAACATTATGTATATGCACACATCAAAATCTCTGCATAGTGCAACCTGGCAAGGAGGTTGCACCATCATGAGCTTCAGTTCTGGGTCTCTGACCACATCATATTACAATTTGTGTCGTAACACTTGTTGTAATTAGGTGACAGCATATTTAAGACTTTGTCTCAGAAAAATTTACAGTAAAGAAATCAATGTTATTTTGTCATGGACAACAATGGTTAAGAAATTTAGAGTTTGAAGACTGCTTAAGATGAAAAGTCCCCGTGCGTTTCTTGATTGAACCCTTATTTTATAACTGAGAATTTACTTATTATTATTACTCTGTCACATACTATTACTCTCATTTAATTAAACAGCATCACTGTCCATAGTGACCAAACATCCATCGATGGCACCACATGTATGAACATTGGTGTAAAGCACGAGAAGAAGGTCTAAGCACACTGCTACAGGACACTCACACTGTCACACTCTGAGTTACTATACAAGCACTTGGACCATTGGCCACACATAAACAGAATCAGATATCACCACAAAACATTCAGTACCAGTCTCGTCAAGCTACTCTGAGCAAGGTCGGAATTGGTCAGGAAAGGCCATTCTGATTTTTGGATTAATTCCAGGCAAGCAACTATCAGTCCCTCTACTAGTACCAACATTAGCAATCCAAGATAAAACATGTCAACAAGGTTTCTGCACATGCTGTAAATATTATTACATACATTACATTACATATAATAAAAAAAGCATGAACAAACACCCTGTTGACAGTTGATATAATTATGTACTCTTTATACAAGCATTAAATGTGCATAATTTGCAGGCAAAATTTACACAAACGCAAGCAAACAAACAAGAAAGGCGTACATATACTTTGCACACCAGTATAATACACATTATGTATATGAAGAAATTCATATACATGAGCCAGAAACTGTATGTATGTAAAAGGAGCTATATTATTATCAAAGTGAATTACAGCGTGAACAAAGTGTTACAACCGAGAACTGCTGGCAGCTGGCTGTCAATTTCCAAATGTGGTATTTACAGAGTCAAAATACAATATGCAGATGCATAAAATGGTGAAAAGTCCGCATCACAAGGTATGTGCATCGTGGAGATGGTCACCCAAGCTGTTCGTCGATTCTTTGGCTGACACGATGTCACCTGCAAGCACATCAGGATGGCATCCAGTTAGACAACATTAAGATCATTGGGGTTGGAGGGGGGTTGGAGGGGGGAGGGGGTCAAATCCTCATCTATAACACACCTTTTCAGAAAGAATGAAATATTGATTCCACTAATTGATGTTATTTGCAAAGGTAAAACAGGATATTAGAACTAAAGATAAAACTAATGAAATGCACTATCCAAGAGCAAGCAAAACACATCAAATAAGTCAAACCAAAATTTAAATGTATTTGTTAAAATGAAGGCAAATACACTATGGGCATAGCCCATAAAAGAAGCCATCTTTTGACCTTTCTCCCCTTATCACTTCTGAATTCATGCTCCCATCCACTATGCATATCACCACTATCCAACGGTGTACTAAGACCTAGAGCAGGCTACCATGTAGATCTAGCCATGCTAAATGTGCTACACAGGTGGGGGTACTGCAATACTGCTGCATCCAGCAGAGACAAAAACTGAAACCCATCTCATTAGATCCAACCCAATACACGACTTTCAGCAGGCATTATCAATTAATATAAAAACAAACAATAAAGATCATATAAAATAAAAATATATACATAAACATATACATATATATATATATATATATAACTTTTATCTTTTATTCCACAATATATTTATTTTCTGGAAAAGTTTAAGTCTTTGTCTAAAGACTCGCAAAACAATAAATACAAATTTTTTAAATAAAGATTCTTAAAATGAAATTTAAAATCCATATAAAATTCATTGAAACACACAAATAATGTTATTAAGGACTGCCATTAGCACAAGAATGCCATGGCCGCTTAGAAATAGCAACATGTCTGCCCATAAATCAAACCCTAGCAGCAGCGTCTGTCCTTACAGGTTGCCTTTCCCTCATTGCGTCTGCTAAGCTGTCCAGTATAGGTTGCACAGTGTGATCTATATAGCACAGGGCGCTATATAAATGTTCACATACAAACGTACGTACGTGCGTGCGTGTGTACGTACGTACGTACGTACATACATATATACATACATACATACATACATACATGGTAATGCACACACTGATGAGCCAATATCAATCTAAACTTGTAAGCTAGTCTGAGAAGCAGCAGCCATGAGTATGAAGTGTTAGTGACCTCATTATCTAAGCCTTGGCATATAAGGGTGGGTGGCCAAACCTCTCCCTCTCAGTCTCATCTCCCCACCAACAGTCAGTATACTAGTCCCAGTTGAGCTGGCTGAGGTGTGAATGGAGCAGAAATCTCGAACAACGATTCTCCACACTCATCAAGCCTCTCGGCCAACACATATACAAGACAGAGAGAGGCGGCCATTGATGTGGAATATTGCTGTGGTTCTAAAGAACATTGGCAACATGTTTGAGTAGGACTGAAGATGTATAATGTTTCTGTGAGCAAACAGATAGAATTAGAAAAAAATGGCTCATTTTATGCAACTTGGGAGCAGTTCTGTATTGATGTCGCTATCGAATACAATCACTGCGATACTCCGTAATGAAATAAAACTGTACAGATTACAGAAGCAGATATAAGCATTGGATATAATCCCCCTAACCAAGTCTAGGTCATACCTCCCCATTCCCCATTGGGGTCAGAAGATCATCCTACTAACCTGATGCTGCAACCAGCACTAGGCAAGATAGTTGTACGTGTCTTTTTGACCCTCAACTCTCTCCAGATATTCCTTTTCGATTAAGATGTCGATGCACTTCTGTGTGGTTCAATAACATACTCAAGTTAAAAAGCTAAATAGTAAGAACAGTAATAATATCAATAATATATGGTTGTGCTCATTAATACTAATCATCAGTAATTGTAATAATGACTTCAAATTGAGTTGAAGACCAAACATGTCTCCAGAACCTAGTTGTTTCCACAGTCTAATACTTCTTCTAATTTTAAGATATTTAAAAATATTCATAATATAAAACTTATTTAATCAGAAGTACATTGTAAAAAGCACCTTTACAAACTCAGGCAGCCCATTTGCAACATGGGGGTAAAAGAACCATGAGTGAGAACATATTGAACGGAAAACGTTTATTACGTTGTTATTGCTGTTCTTATTTCTATCATCATTTCAACTGCCTGTAATCAATCCATCATCTCACGAGTGTGAATAACAGTCACATGAGTTAAAAGGTAGCACTATGCACCTTGGCCAGCCAGAACCACATCACTAAGTGCTTTGAAACAGCAAATGCTGGTTTCTCCCATCTTCCCACAAGTAACATCCTGGTCAACAGCAAGCCAGAACAGGACAATCTTTGAGATTTGAGGTGAAAGGCTATCTGTGGGAGAGGAAATCAAGAATGGTCTTTGTGGTTTTACCATGGCTGGATCCAGGTGCTGAAATGGCATTCCACTTTCAATATGTACTGCATCTACTATCGAGTCATTCAAGTCCACGCTCAAGACTTCAAAAAAGCATATATCTGACTTAGTGTTGAACCGGTTAAAGCGCCCTTCCAACAGCACGTACTGTGTAATGGCACAGTAGAAATTGTCATAGTCATTCATTCATTAACAGCTCCAGAAGCAATGTTCTTCGTTTCCTAAATCCTTCATATATGATTAAAATAAGAAAGTGACTGAGCAACAAAACTACAGATGCCCTTTCATGATACATGTGTGTCACTCATACCTTGATGACGGGGACTTTAGGCTTGAAGCGTTGTGACAATTGGTTTATGACTTCAACGAGAAGTTGCTGGTGCTTCAGGGTTTTGCGCATTTTCATAATCCTTACAATCGCTGCCTAAAAGCAGATGACAAAATATGCTAAACCAACAGACAGATGGAAAAGAAATAATAAATATATTATAGAGCTAACTTAACTGAATCAGTGACTCGTATAGTGCTAATTCACATTAAATTTCACCATCATCAAAAGCAGAAGAAATCAGTTGTTGAATTGCATTATTACTATTGATTCACAATTTCTATTATGCCTGCGTCAAATTCTCAAATGAATCGATTGACAGTGCACCAAACCGAAGCAGCAATCTGTTAAAACGCAAGTTCAAAGTCATATAATGAAGGCTACATGTTACTTATAGGTTGCTTTACAGTGACAATATTATACTCAGCATACGGTGCTTACGAGTTAAACTCTACATCGAAACTCTTCATTAGACAGAAGCTATGATAAAAAGGTAAAGTAAAGCAATGGTAACTTTTATATGGCATATCGAGTAGCCTACGACTAGATTAACCTTTAACAGATAGAATCCTTCAGTATATGCTAACAAAGCCCCAATGAAGGCAGGACACTGTAGGTAAGTCACTGGCTTTTAAAATGTACATCAGCTGAGGCTCAAATCCTGGGGACTGAATGGCAGTAACTATAACATTATGCATTGATGGCACACAGAAAATACTAGAAAAATGAAACTGACTTGTATGACAAGCTTTCGATCTTCTTCAATGTTCTTGTGAGTTTCTTCCTGTTCCTGCTTCACCTCAGCCTTCATTGGCACGTTGATATTAACTCTTAACTTTTTGCTGCAATGTAATGTACACAACTCATCCATAATGCTTACATTTTTCAATGTTTACCTTTTTATTGTGGACATTATTTTTTAAATCTTCCATCATTTACATTTTCAACCATTAACATCTTCCAGTTTATTGAATGATATTACCATTGTTTCCATTCATTCACATTTTACCAGGGGCAGCGATCCTGGTGGGGTCGAGAGGGACAAGTCCCCCCAACCTTTTACAGAGAGGGGACATGTAATATTTTTGTCCCCACATTTTCTATCCATCTCATATGGGTGTCTTTCCACCCGTCAAACGAGATCGCCAGCTCTGCATTTTACACTGTACATAATCCCATTAACAATTTCCAATGTCTATATTGTTTACATTTCCATCATTTATATTAACTTAAATTACCTTTGTAATGTTTTGATTTACAATTGAAACTACAATAGTGCTGGACAGGTGCCAAAACATTTTGAAAGCGTGCTACATAACGTTCAGATTGCCTACAATACGATATGGTGGAGAATGACATTCAACTGACTTCTTGTATTGTAGATAGAGTGAAACGATGGCGGTCGGAGGCAGCTGTACGACAGAATCGCCGTCAATGCCCTCGCTGACTAAGAGTTTCGTCTTGAGTAGGATCTGTAGAACCTGCTGTAAGATATCCTGCAAAGAGTATCAAGCAGAGTGTCAACCATTTTCAGAGCTCGTACTCTAATATGGCATGGGCTTTCTTGAAGGACGACTTCAAAGAGTTGGAGCATCAGAGACAAAGTTACAATTGGTTCCATCCATTCCATTTGCGATCAACATGGCACTGAAGAATGGTACGGATTAAAGACCCGCTAAAGCCCCTACATGGCGACAAACCGAGAGGAAGCTCGAACTCACACTCTACAGCAAAAGCCAAGCGCTCAACCAGTTAGCCACATTTCATATGAATAATTACAAATATAGTAGTTAGAGAGAGAAGGTGTAACATTGATAGACTGGTACTAAATAGCTAAAGATCCAAACAAATCTTACACCTACACAAGCACACACGCAGGCAGATAAACTGCATATTAGTTACACAGGCTCAATAATTAACGGCAGATAAGTGTTAATAGCGCAAAGCATAAATATGTTGGTAACTTACCGAATCGAGCTGTGTGCTCTCCTGGAGCTGTTGAACTGTAAAGGTCTCTCCCTGATTGTACTGAAGAAGGATGGCCATCTGAAACGTCGATGCCTACAAAACCACACTCACATTAAATGACGACCCGCTCACCGATTTCCCAGGCGCGCTTACTACATGCTTGCCATTAAAGAGTCAAATGTGGCTAAACAACTACCCAGTATATTCGTTGATTGTTGCTTAAAGGAGAAGTTTTGTGGGCGGTCAGTTTTGCGATAAACTGAATATAGAGCTACCACTGTCTTGTCAATCAAACCTGAACTCATCGAGTGGGGCTACAGTCAAAAAGTGCCATATTCAAGTCCACCACCGTTCAATTCCTTTCAGTTGAAATGCCTGCACCCCTTGGAATGGGGCTGGCATTGTCTGTCTGTCTGTCTGTTTGTCTGTCTGTCTCAACATATACCTGTCCTGTAGGAATAAACACACGAGCACAGCGGCAGCACAGGTGTCGTGGGATGAGGCCTAAATGTGGGCTTGGCTAGAGTCGAATTGAGGAGGTGCGCTGAATGATGTGTAGACCCGCACAGGAAGGACTAAGTACTTAGTAGCCTAAATATACCTTAGCCTATAGCTGTATGGGAACAACTCCAGAAAAGTCCACATCCCTCGTTTTACCTAAACCTTGACTCTTCATTCACCGACACCTGCACTGCTAATTCTCATGTCCTCGACCTAGACATGACCTTTTACCAAAACCTTAGCTTCTCCGTACGTTTATATGATTCGTTCAGTGTTCTTTTCATCGGCACATAGGATTCACAAGGCCTTGACTTCAGGCTGATTTACAAGTTACGTAATAACGACAGATATGCGTGTAAGTCAGAAATAGACTGAAAAGCATACTAGATGAATTCTATCAAATGCCGCATATATATATATATACACATATACATATATAGAATATATGTGTAAATATATATACATATATATATATGTATACATATATATATATATACACATATATATATATATATACAGAGTGAGAGAGATCGAGATCTGCTTAGTGTAGTCGGCATGACCCCAGAAGGATGAAACTATAATAATATGATATCTGTTCCACAATGAACACAGGCACGAAGGCATATGAGTTGCATATCCAGTACAGGTGTGTAGATGCATATAATTATAAGGACTACTATGAATCACGATCATTGTTTCAATTGTTATTTCCGGGGCATTTCCCTCAGCTGTCTACTTGACCCATTTGAGCCTATTCAGATAGACTGGTTTGGACTCCATTTGGTTAAGATTGTACCCCCAGGAGGATGAGATGCTTTGGGGAGATCTGATTGGTAGCTAGCAGGCGGCAGGTATTCATTAGACCATGCCTCTCAAACCTTGGGCTTTAATGCATCTTAATTTGAGAGTTCCTAGGCATAAACATAAACAGTGCCTATCATCTAAGAACCTCTCAAAGATGTTGATTGTGTGGGTGGTTATTGCATAGATCAGTGCTTCCCAAACTGTGGCCCGCAAACTAATAGTGGCCCGCCAGGCCTCAAAAAGTAGCCCATTGACCCATTAAAGATATAAAAAATATATGTGCAAAAAATGAATATTTGACAATTATTTTCTGTTATGAATTATTATATTTTGTTGACGATTATAAGTAACAGCAAATGTACTATTGTAGTTTTATCCATGTGTAATTTGATTCTATTATAAAATAAAAATCTGTTAAAATATAAAATAATTATTTTTTAAGCAAGTGGCTCATCATGTCCTCCAACTAAATAAAAGTGGCCCTTGGTCGAAAAAGATGGGGAACCACTGGCATAGATGCTTAAATTTAAAGTGAATGCACAAGGGACAGGTACACATCTTCAATTTCAACATTTGCTCTTCAAAGTCATCTTATTTAATTTTTTATTTATTTAAAGAACTTACTATACACAGACTGAAGCACAGACAAATGTGGATGAATCTTCAAACAGTATGTTCATTGTACTATGCTATATGAATTCTAATCTGATCAAAAGACTTCTATAACCTGAATTCTATAATGCATAAAGCCTAGATCAGTGGTCACCACAAGTGATATCAAAGTCAAAATTATAATCCATGACAAAAGTCAGGTCAAAATCCGGTACGTGAAAGAAACCAGAAAGCAAGCTATGGAGGGTCAGCAAATTGAAAAAGATGAGTTCTGAGTTTTGTTCTGAGCTCCCTTACATAATGTGACTGGATTTCTTGGCCACTGAATCTGTACAGCATACAGTATGATTAGGTGAAAGTGAACAAGTAATTAGTGCTAAAAAAATCATGTAGGTACTTTAGATATGACCAACTGGATATGGTAAAAAGAACAGACATAACAAAAGCAGTAAAAATAAAAGGAGTTTATTCTAACAACATGAGGCGATGAAACGACCGAGTAGGCATGTATGATAATCAACTGAAAGACAAACAATTATAGGAAAACTTCAATGATCATAGTATATAGTGTCATGCTAATTTTAAAAATTTGTGTGCAGCAACAGCTGTACAAAATCAAATGGCCTTGGTGATATGCAAGAAAGGCTAGTCTGAAAACTGTAAACAAGTATTGCAAGTGAAGTTTACAGTCCAAAGAAGACAGTCAATAAATCTTCATATGCACAGCATAAATAAAGCACTGCCAGGTAGTTGATAGTTGTGGACTATAATAAAACGAAAATATCACGGCCAGCAATATAAATGCAAAAAAATAAAGAGCAAGGCACTTCAGCAAATGAGTGAAAAGGGAAGAGAACAACAAAAGTTTGCTAAATTATTATAAAAATTCCAAGTTTGTATAAAAAAATATCAAAGATAATATTTATAAAGTGAAATTAAAAAAATATACCATCAAAATTTTAAACAATAATGCCATTTTGTTTGCCTATAAAATCAGCGACTACCCTGGCAAGACTGATAGTCTTTCACATATAAGTAGAGGAAAAACATGTAACATGAATGCAAAACAGGGATTTTGACATTTCTCTTTTTTTATGCTATGTATGACTAACCTGTAATGTGTAACGGTTCTTAAAGCAGTTTGTTGCTAATTCTCCCTTTGACATCTGATAGAGCCAGTTTAACTTTCGGCCGCTGTGCTGGCCGCTGTAGAAAGACGTGAATCGCTGAAAGCTTCTTTCCAGCTGAAAGCAAAACCAGTTAAGTAAGATAATTAATGCCAAATTAGGACTTTACTCAAATTCTTCTATTAAGTTAATAAACGCAAATTTAGGACTTCACTCAAATTCTTCCATTAAATTAGTTTAGGAAGATCTCCATGCTCAGCCTTACAGCAAGAAACATTACCAGATAAAGCACACACATTATTAACAATCCAACAACAGGATAAAAAACTACACTCACTATCCTGTCAATAAAATTTTCAGCAAACACTGGTGAGGTAAGGTGCTTAACAATAAGTCTGATAAGGAATAAGGTGATTACCAGAAACACTTTTTAAAAAAAAAGCATTGGTTAGAATATTTTTGGAAGTAATCAACTGTAACGAAGCTCACCTCAATCGGAAGGGTGAAAGAGGTGGATTGCTGAAATGGCCAGGATCCACTGCTAAGAACTTGTATCGAGAAATCAACTGCCAGAAACAGTAGAGTAGAAACATAAACACAGGGCAAAAACAGATAACTCAAGCATAAATTGCAACACCGATGCCTACTATGTGCAAACTTATTGATACATACAGACATAGACTGTCACATATCCAGATAGGAGATTTAATCATCAACAATGATAAAATAAGAACCCTACTGTCAAGATTTTCGTTTGTGCCCTCCAGATGCTTCTTAAAGTGCTCATTCAGGTCCTTGCTCACACCAACATCCTGGAACATTCTCTGTAGCTTTGACGTATATTCGAAGCCACATGCTTGCTGCAATGGCGAAAAAAAACGGCTTAAAATTACATAAAATCGACGTTCCTGATGTTAACAGAATTCACAACATAAAGCCACAAGTTTAGTGTAAAACGAAATGTCATTCCAACGTTAATCTGCTAAAAGTCATTCTAACGTTAATCTGCTGTGTGCAGTACCTTCAGTTTTGAGATCATGCTGGCCTCCGCATCGTCAGACGTCGACATGTGCTGAACGAGGCGTTTTGCTAACATTTTGCTGTAGAACTTCTGGAAAACATCTTTATCTTCGATGTACTTGAAAACGATCATCTGAAGTGGAAACACATCCACAGTGCAAACACTGTTAAGTCACTTGTCAGTCAGTTATGGGAAAAGCTTATGGAACCTGAGAATATTTAAAATGAGCATTTCTGTAATTAACATTCTAGGACTCTAGTCACCTATTCCAGATCATCTGCATTGGTCCCTCTGTATGGATTGGACTTTCCTCTTCTCTTTGCAATTTCATCTTCTCTGGTTATGTCTTCTCTGCCTCTTTCTCTCACTTACAAGTCAAAATCTGGAGGGGTAGATCACACCGAGACTGCCTCTGAAAGGCTTACGCTGTGAGAAGCACTTCATAAGTGATCACATACAATACAACATGTGCGAAACTCTGCCGCTGCAAGAACCCAGAAAGTGCCAGACCCCAGCCTGGATAAAGACGGAGGGCGACGCTAATGGTCTTTGTTACCACACAGTGTCGTTAAACTGCAACTACCACCACAACATGTATGCGTATATGCATGAACTGTACGTATATAAGTTTCTGGTTCTTTGTGTAATATGTAGCATCATTTATTACGATGCACAAGCAACAGACATGACTATCTAACGTATCTGAATAGTATAAGACTTAACACATGACAATGTTTCTTCAGCTTGAGGCAGAAGAACAGTTTAGTTAAAGACTTCTTCCAAAGCTATGGTTCAATGCATGAGAAGAAAGAATGGTGCATCCATATCATACAGGAGCGTAGGACCAACAAACACTTGGGTGCATCCATCTGCCAGTCCACAAGTATGTCATATACGCATACACATATGTCATGTAATAAGACAATTAAAATAACCTCGCAAAGATTGTAATTGATATGTGAAAACATTAGTAAGTTTTCAGCAAACACCTCAGAGACATTAAGGATCTGACAGAACATACAGAACGAACTCTCGAGTGAATTGCAAAGCTCTCATCAACCACGAAACATTCAAAGACAATTCAGGTACGAACCACTTGGTTGAGCGTGTCTTCAAGTTCAGCTTCCTCTGGGTTTTTCGAGCTCTTCTTCAGCAGCAGATCACAGTATCGTGCAAGCAGTTCCGGCGATTTGCTAGACATATTGGCTGCTTTTGTCACGGCGTTATGGTTTATGAACTTCCTGCATGCCTGCAGAAAAACAAAAATAAAATCACAGGTCCTTAGCAGCCAAAACAGAGAAATCAGAAACCTAATCAAACTGTCTAAAGCTCATAAAGTAACATTACGATAACCAATTCATATTTTTACGACTTTGCAGCAGGCTATTAGAAGCAGTGCTATAGGAAATGAATAGAATGATAAACCAATTTAAGAATTTCTATCAGTATCACCAAAGCCATTGCCATCAGCATTCTAAGGTGTCGGCCAACTGGCAGCGCTGAATGCTATCGAGCATTTTTCAGATCAAGTGCTTTCTTATATAAATATAGTCCACAATATTTATGAAGTCTTTGCTTACATTTTCCACCCAGTGTAGTCATGGTCTTTCTTCACTACTATTTCCTTTGAGCCATGCATGCCTTGGATTCAATCAGCTTGCATACTTTCCAAATGGCAAATCAATGAGCCTGTGTTGAACAACTTCAGCAAGCAGAGTTTATGGCATATTCAAGGACTGAAGGATTTCATAATTGTTAAGCTTTTGTAGTGGCTCCTTCTAGATCTTGCACTTTCTAAGGTAACAATATAAGTGTTCACAAGACATCAATTTAATAGTAAATTGACAACCATCTCCAAATTCAGACTCAGGATTACAGGCTTAACTCAAAAAGACACTGTAATCAAGAGCTTACTTTGTCGAGAGATTCAACAAAGCCGCTGTCGTTGCAGAACGCTGTCATCACAAGAGCATTGTACTTCTTGTGAATATCCAAAATCGTCTGGACATAAATCTTCGGATCCTATGAAAAAGCACATAGATTTCCGCAAAATGTGAAATTCATTGTTTAGCTTTTAGCAGGTATGAAACATCACCTGTTGACTAACACGATATACAATTGTTCACGTTGGGAGCACCACTGACGAGTTTATTGTTCAAGCGGCGCATAACATAACAATGAAAAAGAATCAGCTGTAGTGTAAGATCGAGTAATCACTCATTTCCTACAAGCCTCAAACTGCAAGAATACACAGAGTATCTTGAGTTGAAGGCAGATCATTTGCACCAAATGCAACAATAGAAATTCACATAACAAGTCTATAAGTGACATAACTATAGAGTCCATAGCTGGCATGCAGAGTGGAGGAAGCAAGTTCGATTCCCACGACCTCTGAGGTTGACTAGCAATTCATTGACAATGTGGTTGGTTAAATCAGATTTATAACATGATAGGCACCTTGCATGGCTGCTGACAGTTAAATTCAACTCATGTAATAAATTATCATCATCCATTCATACTGTACTTGTAATCAACATTACTATAACCAAACTGACAAATAATAGTTAAACTGAAAGACCCTCAAATATACAGTGCACTTCATATGATTCACTTGCACTTAAGAGTGACCGACAGCACATAATTCTAGTCACACCAAATGATAAGATTTCCAAATTTGTCCAATTACCAAATGATTCATGAAAAGTAATTCAAAATTTGCATTAAACAATGTAACATCTCACATTGACTGCTGTATCTCCACACTTCTCGATCGCTGCAAGGCCCTGGCTGCATATATGTGACTCCAGCAGCATCTTCAACTTGCCGAGTCCCTCAACTATGTGAGAGACAAGTTGATACATTCTGCCAAGATCTGAGAAAGCCAAAAACAAGTTAAGTCTAAAGAACGGCATATTGTACGCTATATTAACTGTAGTCTTGAAACCCACATTCAGTTCTAGGTCAACATAATCACTGTGTCTGTGAACGCTGTAAACAATCGTCGCTCTACCCTTTTGACACATCTTGGCCTAGAGACTCTGAACATATACGCCATCTGTTGACAGGAATCCATTGGTTGGTTCCACGCTTGTGCATGGGACATCACTGGTGACTGATTTCAGTTTATTATGCACTGTATTGCTAATGGATGAATTTTATTCGTTCGTAATGACATCCAACATCATATCGGACAGCACACAGAGTGGTCTGAGTAGATACCTTGAAGAGGCGCCATATCAAGTTTCATTGATTGAAACAAACCCAAAATAAAAATAATAAAAACCTTCATTCTTGTCGTTATCGAGCAGACTCTGAAACTCGCAGTGAAATATCTCCAGGTGCTTCTCGATGAGCACCTTCTCACAGACTTTGGCCAGCTGGTCTTGAGTACTTTCATGCAGGTAAACATGGACACGCCTCTGCTCCTCCAACAGTCGTGCCTCTGCCTAGAAAAGAATCAAAAAATTGCACAATCGCTCTATTGGTTTACATGTAAGGGTCATCAATCGTGTTAATAGTTGAAGTAACTGGTCTGAATTTGCTTCCGTGTACATTCTGCTAAATGCAATTTCAAATGAAACATCGTTGTTGATGACTGCCTGCAAGCAATAACAAAATCAGGTCTTGTTGGGTTTACCTTTCTTAGTCATTAAGTGCAGACAATAAATTAAATCATGTCTAAAAATGCTTAATAATTTTATTTATAGTAAAGGTGTTTGATTATTAAACTGATTGAAACTCAGTAACAACTGCAATTCAAAAACTAAATGACAACAAAACCTCTACTTAGCACTTTAATACTGACCTCATTGTTTTCCCAGAAGCTCATAGTTAAAGGATGAAGGGTGTCAGAATAGTCTAAGGAGTTTGTGAATTTTACACTGTATACAGGTTTGTTCAGCATTAACAGGTAAAAGCCTAGCTTCTGTTCAAACTCAGTCACTACACTTAAGAAGTACAGTTTCAGGCTGAAGAATATTAAGATAACCTTTTAGACTTTTATTCACGATGGAATAAGCACAAAGTCACTACAAACAGGACACAAATTGTACTATGTAGTACTCTATTGAATGGTAATAAACTGCATCCATCTATGGCATTTTTATAGCGCCCCAGCAGACAAGTATTCAGAGGCACTCCAGACTAAGGCCCAATCAAAGAGTGCCTTGCGTAACTCATAAAAAAGCAACAGGTCAAAGGCAAGGCTATTAAAAATAGAGAGGCCTATGATTGAGAAACCCCTATTCTGTCTCGTGACAGTGCAAGTGGAATCTCACAACTAACCATGAACAAAGAATGACATTCTGGCAATTGCCATACAGAACTCTGTATATTATTGTATTCTATTATCTTGCATATTTATTTCTAATGCATTACACTGTTTGTAGGAAATTCAAATCAATCAATGGGAAGTAAGACCTAAAAACTCCTGAAGTTGTCAATACCTTCTTCATGTATTCTGTGACTGGATTCAGACGAAGAAACTCGCAGCTTTCTCTTGTATAGAAGCTTTCAGTGTCCTCGAGGAAACTGTTCTCAAAGGCTCTCTTATAGACGCCAAGCGTCGGCCCCTTTGCATTTGGTTCTTCCTCATTAAGGCCCAGTTCAACTGGGAAAAAACAATAGGAAAGATCATTAAAGCCCAAAGTTTGTCTCCCAGGTTATGGTGTAAATAGTAAGACTGCTGGGCAGCCAGTTCAACTAGACCAAGGAACTGCCCAGTCCATGAATAGTTCCTCGATCTAGTTCAGCTGGCCGGCAGTTTAACCACTTATACCAGCGGTTGGCTGTTACACAGACATGAAGTAGGTGCTCATTCGCAAGTCAATAATAATTGATCATGCCCCCAAAACTCGTTTTCTGTGGAGAACATAGGAAGCAAATTTTGGGCTATAAATAGGTCACAGCAAAAAACAACGAACGTATCAATCAAAAACATGATCGTATTTGAGACATTACCTTCTCACTCAATAAGTTCACATTAATGTTTCATTATTACCCTGATCATTCTCATGGGTCACATAACTGATCTCACCATTTTTAGTACCACTTTATATTAAGCATTTACTAAAGCAGTTATTTTCTAATGTAGAAAATTTTGGATGCAAGCCCCCACATACTTACATTGTAGAGAAGTACAAGTCATAAGATCTATAATTATAATTCAGCATCATTGTACCGTAACAGTTGATGACGCCGCTGACAAGACGGGTGTTAATCGTTTCGCCCTTTCTCTCTCTTTCAATCAACCGGAGGACAGCGTTCGTAACCTGAGAGTTTAGATCTTGAAACAGGTTGTCTCGCCAGGTAACCAAAGCTAACTGCAAAAGCAACCAACAACACAACTTACTCACCTATTATTGTTAATTTAACCAAAGCTAAGAGAGAGGATACCTATTGTAAATAATTTGCACACAATATTTATCACTTCCAGATGCAACGTTAAGTTCTGCCCAAATTTAATAATCCAATTCATGATTTCTACAGAAATGTCATCATCATGATCTCTCTTTCTCTCTCTTCCGTCAGGCATGAACCGACGATGATGTTTTCACTGAATTTCTCCACTATTCTCTGTCCATGATTGTGTCCATTGCCATCCTAATATCCTAGTCTCTCTCCTTGAAGTCCTGTTTCACATTGTTCATCCATGTTTTGTCTGCTTCCCTCTGCTCCTCATTCCTTCCACATGGTATTATAGTCCCCTTTCTGGTATTCTTTCTCTGTTCATTCGATCTACATGTCCAAACCAGGTTAGTCTTCTTTTCCTAATCATGTCTATCAGTGTTTCACTCGGACCAAGTTCCACTCAGGTTACCTCATTCCGAATTCTGTCTTGTCTAGTCCTAATGCTAAGATATAAGTTGGCATAATCCATTGACATAACTAGGTAAAACCAACACATCAGAGAAACCAGAAGCAGGATACAGTGGCTATGCATGCTAAAAGAGACAAGTCTTGCATTTAGATCTGAATGATATCAAAAAAATCTTAGATAAAATTGAAATGAACTGAAAATCTCAAAACATTCAACTAGCCACGAATAAAGCCCAAGAATCTAACGGTGTTGGGTCCGAAAAAGCTCAAAGCTGGACTAGCCACATAGAAAGCTCAATAACCAAAAATCTCAACCTTTCAAACCTTTGGACTAGCCACAAAGAAAAGCCCAAGAACCCAATGGTGCTGAGGTGTGGGACACAGCCGGAGTCATAGTGTCCATTGAACGAGCCCATGAAGAGTGAGCATAGCACATAGCTAGGTTGTTTCGTAACATGTTGCAATATTTTTTTAACAATGAGGCAGATATCTGTATGACAAGTCACTCAATTATTTACCCAAATGTAAATGATCCCTAATAACTTCATTATTACAAATTAAATGTTTCAAACAACAACTGAACAGTGAATACTGAAGTCAGACAACTGAACAAATGAGTGACTGATCATTGACGCACTGAATAGATCTCGTAAATCCCCTTCCTTCCTTCATCACATTCGCGCTTGACCCAGTGCCGATTTAGGTAGTCACAAACTCCATTGAGCACCTTGCTCGAGAACTGATAGTTCTCCCATTGTTTCGTGTAGAATTCAAGAACATCTTCGCCCATCAAATCTTTGCCATCCTGTCCATGTAACAGACAACTGCAGTAAATCACATCAAATTCAAATTTTCACAGTACAACATCAATATGAAAAAGTCCCACAATCAAATGACTTTTAGCCTATCCTGAAGATCTTTTTTCTATCCAATATGAAAGAGATATTTCACAAACCATATGAAATTTTAACACCTACCAACCCTGATATACTGACCAGTTTTAACCTGACTTCCACATCCAACTAGTTATAATCTCACTTTCTGATATTATCAGTTAAACAACCAGGATTACTTAGCTCACACCTTCAAGAGATATTTACCATCCTATGTGGGTCTTGCCTGACCTCAAAAGATTTGTTCCTGTCCTCAACAGATTGTTGCCAAGCATAAAGAGATTTTGACCTATCATCAAGACACTTTTCAGCCTATACTCCTCTCGAGATATTTTTGCCTACCCTCAACAGATTGGCCAGGTAACTCTTAAGAAACTCCCTCAGTCGCTTGTAGAGCTCGAGACCAACGAACTGGGCGCCAGGACTCTGCGTCTGATTTTTCTTACTTCGCGTTCCACTCGTGCGGGCAGACGTGTGGTGGCTTACGTGGCCGCTGGGCATGCTCTGGGTGACATTCGTACAGTAGTTGTACACATGTCTGGTGGAACACAGGTTAAGGACTCGCCACGATTATGTCTCAAAAATAGAACATCAACAATGTATCAACGTAAACAGCAGTGATCAGAATTATTCATGTATTCTTGGTAATTGATGTGAGAGCTAATGGAAACACCTAAAATGGTCCAAGGGACTTGCTGAGGACAGATCAACCTGTTTCAAGATTGAAACTTTATTATATAAAAGAATTTTTCATAATTTGCTAGAGACTTTCACAGAATCATTCCAATGTATACATGCAATACCAATTGATGCATTTAATACATGAAGTAGCAACACCATTGCACTTATACTCAACATGTTATTGCTGTAAGGTTTAAGTCATATCTGCTTAGAACACAGTTAGATATCCATGTAGAGAGCATTTACAGTTAGATATCCATGTAGACAGCATTTACAGTTAGATATCCATGTATAGAGCATTTACAGTTAGATATCCATGTAGACAGCATTTACAAGAGGTTCTTATATGGCACAAAATAATCATTTTCATACAACCACAAACACACAAGTACATATCATCAAAGCGAGTGTTCACTTCTGTGCAATCACTATAGCATAACAATGACTACAATATAGAGGATAATTCCCAGGAGAACTCAAGTAGGTATAAAACGCGCTATCTGGGACAACTGACCATAACATAGCTCAAAATCACCCACCTAATAGGTTACAAAACGTATTTTTAACCTATAACCAGGTTAAAAATAACCAATTCCTACACAAACCTAAACCCCTACGTCAAACATCAACCAACAGACTAAGAAAAACGCCAGGAAATTTCCAATAGTTTCGATGATGAGCCACAATTCATGCACAAAGGCCCTGGTCAAAACGTCCGCCAATAGGTCAAAAGTCACGGGAATTTCAAATAGTTTCGATGACGAGTCATCACGTGGCCACCAAGTCTTCATTATCAATCCATGAATTAAATGACTCAGGATGACCCAACCATTTCACCAGTGACTTGTTTCCTCGTTTCCTGATAACTTTTTCTATTCTAAATATTTCTTGAGTAGTCTTCTGTGTAGCTCCTGTTCGTAAAATGAACCCTGAATTTCCTCACCATTATAATCAGTGATCTTATAAGTTGGTGGATCCGTGTATTGAATCTTTGAAATTGTGAAGATCTCTTCCGTCCATCTCGGTGTAAAACCTTTTTCAAAGATGTTCTTCTTCTTCGTTATTCTAACTTTATCACAGATCAAAAACCTGGGTATAATAGATTCTGAGATCTCATCACCGTATAAGTTCATCCAAACTACCTTTTCATTCATTTTCAAACTAGCTTTAGAGGGTGTCATTTTAATGGAAGAATGCCTAGTTTCATTATAATTACTAACCATTTCATCCAACAGATCGATATATCGTCTAGTTGAATTAGCTGTAAAATACTTAAAACATTTTTTCACGCATTGTTCTATTTCAACACTCAACAACGCACGACTTTTCTTCGTTCTCCGTAGAATACAACTCGACTAATTTCTTCACGTCTTTATTATAAGATTCTTTACCTTTATCCACCCAAACCTTGCCAGGTCTTCTATCACTCTCGAATATTTTCACGAAGCCACTAGCCGTAGATTTTCCACTCTTATCATTTAATGGTACGATCCAACCGTACTTGGAAAACACATCTATTACGGTTAGTAAGTATTTCACACCATCGTTATCTTTAGCGAAACTCTGCATGTCGACTAAATCAGCAGCCCATATTTCATCTATACCACCAGCGTGCACCTTCCTCTTCCAAAAACGTCTTACTACGGGTTTATGTAACTCATCCGCGAGTTCATCAGTCCATTGTAATTTTAGGCTTTTTTTAAAACCTAACCTGAGACTAGCTTTGGTAGATAATATAGGTTTCACAAGACTTCTTTCTATACGCTCTCGTAAGCTAGGATTAGGAATATTATTCAACTCATTAACCATCGTTCTATCGGCAACATTCCTAAAAGCTGTATCCGAGTGCTGGTCGTAAGCTAAATCGTGATGATATGCAGCGTTGTCGACTCTATAGACGGGCTTCGACCAATCCTTAGGAGTTCCATCGGAATTCAACTTCAAATCAAGTCTAGTATCAGGACCAGTAAATGAATGTCCCGGCAAGTGCATCTCACCTGGATATTTAGCCCACGGCAGCTTAATACCGCCGGTAACCAAATTTAAAGATCCAACTAAATCACCACCTTCAGAAGACTTCACGAATTGTGTCTTTGTCTTTCCACATCTACCACATGTGCCTCTAAGCATTGACCTTCCATTCGTCGTTGTAACATTTTGAATATTTTTAGTTTCAGTACAAGTTTTACACTTTACGCAATACATCCTTTTTAAATACAATTAGATATATTTAAAATGGAAGTCACCGATTTATCGTGGAACGACGCATTATCTAAGAGATTCAATAACCCTCTTTTACCTAGAAGTATAAGAGGGTTAATCGTAGGAAAGTCCGGATGTGGTAAGACGACTCTATTGTTGAACCTACTTCTCACACCAGGATGGCTAGACTACGACAATCTGCAAGTATTCGGAAGATCTCTCTTTCCACCAGAGTATAAAATACTCAAGCAAGCATTTGAGGAAAAAATACCGAAAGAATCCATCATCGGACTATTCAATTGCCAAGACGAGACCATGAGACTAAATGTTCCGCCGGCCTTAGTAGTTGAGGTAATGGAATGGCTAAACACTTGTATAAAAAATCTGATATCTGCTGTAAGTTCTTCGAATCGTCTGAAGATGTGCCAGATCCGAGAGACATGAATCGCGACAAGAAAAACTTGATGATTTTCGATGATTTACAGTTAGAAAAGCAAAACAAATGTGAGACCTACTACATTCGAGGGAGGCATAGCAACGTTGACTGCTTCTACCTTGCTCAAAATTATTTCAAACTACCTAGACAGACGATCAGAGAGAATGCAAACTTTATCTGCTTGTTTCCTCAAGACCAGAAAAATATTAATCACATTTACCACGATCACGTAAGTACAGACATGTCTAAGGATGAGTTTAAGAAACTATGTGAAACAGCCTGGGAGCAACCTCATGGATTTGTAGTGATAGATCAGACTAGTAATAAGAATAACGGCAAGTATAGATGCGGTTTCGATGAATTCTACATTCCACTATAAAAAAATCTTTTATATTATAAAAATGGAATCGCTTCTACAGAAGATTGCAGACTACACCGAAAGGATCGCTTGTTACACAGAGCCAAAGTTATCGTTTTACATATTATTGAGTGATAAGAGATCGCGAATAAGGACTCGATTCAATCCGTTGATTCAGTTCGATAAAGATAAAAAGTACGAGATGGCTCTTGTCAATCTGGAAACATATTTTTCATTCCCAAACATCGATGAGACTAACAACAACTTTTCATATTCGCCGAATGGTGGAGGTATGTGGATTACTATAACCATCCCCGAAGGCTGCTATGCAATTACAGATATTAACGAATACGTCCAGAGAATCATGAAAGAAAACGAGCATTATAATATGGTTAACGAAGAATACAATATTAAGATAGAAGCAAACAGCAATACGTTAAAGACTGTTGTACATCTAGCGGATAATTACATGGTTGATATTGGGGCATTGAACTCTATCGGAAAAGTCCTCGGTTTCGATAGACGGCGTTATTCAGCAGGGTACAAAGAATCGGAGAATATAGTGGACATAATGAGTGTCAGTAATCTGAGAGTAACGAGCGATATCATCGGGGCTTCCTATAGCAACTGATAATATAATTTATTCCTTTTTCTCGAATGTAGGGCCCGGCTATAAGCTTATCGAAACGCCTAGGAATTTGATATATCTTCCAATCACCCTATCCACGACTTTGACGATGGAAACATCTCTCACAGACCAAAATGGCCAACTAATTAATCTACGAGGTGAGGAATTAGCGCTGAGGTTTCATATAAGAGAGGCTTAAAAGTTTTTATAGTTTTATATAAAATGAGTCGATACACAAATGTCAAAGTTAATATTTCGGAAGTACAAAAAGACAAAATCAAAAGATCTCTACAAGCAGGAACCGGCGTTAGCATTGGATTAAAGCACAACGATTTAAATAGAACCCACGTTTTAGCTCTTACACAGGCGCAGGTTAACAAGTTAGCTAAGGCGTATTAGAGTGGAAAAGGCGCGACTATCAAAATGAGTAAAACACAATTGATACATAATGCCAAAGTCGAAGGTGGCTTTATCGGCGCTATTTTACTGTTTCTAGCAACTGCGGGTAAATTTCTGTTTTCGAGCTTGTTACCGAGCTTAGCAACGGGCGTATTAACAGGAATAGGTGCAGCGGCTGGATCAAAAGTCATAGACAAAGTCACCGGATCGGGTGGTGCAATATATCTCAATAGTCGAGGTAAAAACTACAAGATAGTGCAGCAAGGGCATGGTCTTTACTTGAAGCCACGGCAAGGTTCTGGACTTGATGGTGTGGGAGAAGGTCTGTATCTGAAAACAGGTTCTGGATTCGTAAATGGTGAAGGGCTTCTCCTTGGACCAGATTCGCTGTTTAAAAACATTCCACTTCTCGGATTGTTACTATAATTTTTTTCTTATCTCAGCTTAAATAAAAAGTCATTCTAATATAAAATGTATCATTATCCGATTCACAAAATGGGGTGGACAAAACCCAAAACTGAAAAATCTACGAGAACACAACTGAGATCCGTCACGTGGAAGGCGTGTGAAGGTATGTGGGATGTCAAGTATAGACCGCAAAGACAAATGGGTGGTTTAAGATGAGAGTTTTTTGCTCAAGAAGCGATAACTATTCATTCTCATGAGACGGTTGTATTGTTAGGCTTAGGTGTCCGAATGACGAAAGGATCGTGTAAAGTTTCGCTCCATCCGGAATTGATAGAAGCGAGTTGTCGCCTGCTGAGCGATACCGTTACTGGATTCATGGAAGACATTTTACTCGATATTAAGAATTTTAGAGATCTTGGAGCGGTCACCATAAATGAGGGAGACTCATTATGTTATGTCGATAACCGCATCAACGAATAAAACTTGAATTCCATTTAAAAAATATTCTTCGATATTATAAAATGGAATTGAACAAAGCAAACACCTATCGCCTTCAGAAAATATCTGAAATTCAACAGGAAATCTTACGAGAACGCGAAAAGAGAGAAATAATCTGTAAAAAATATCAAAAGAGTGTTAAAGTAGTCGATGCATTGGGGTTTTGTTTGCCCTTACATCTTCTGGACTCGGTGTATTAGGCGTAACTTTTCTAAGTACCGTCGTAGCCGCACCAGCTGCAACAGTCGTGGAAGCTTTATCTGCTGGAGCTGGACATTGTGTTTGATAGGAAACCAAATATTATCGCTGTGGCAAGAAAAACATGCAAAGTCGTCTAGAAGCGAAAAATATAGGGAAATCATGAAGCCGATAAAAAATGGGAACTCGTAAATTTAGAGATTTCGAAACTTTGGAAGAAGACGTAGTTTACACAGTTAAACGAAGCAAAATCTGTACGTTACAGTAGGCTATTTCTACCTGATCACGGTAGAGGCGCCGGATGAGACGGAATATTACATGAGTGTATTTGAGGCGCCATTGCTCAACAAGTTGCAAACGAATAAAGAGAACAAGACATTTACTTTTTACAAAACGAAGATAGAAATAGAACCGGGCTACATCTCGTCGTATATCATGGTATCCGGAGATAGCGAAGTTGTTGAACTCGTGGTTAAAATTTTCAATGATGTTTCTCATTGAAAATCATAGCGAATTTAATCATCATACACGAATAGCTGCATCACGCTTAATCCTGGCTTCCCCGGTTCAACCTCGAAGCAAGCTAACTTATAGGTCTGATATTTTCCAACTGAATCGATTAAGAATTCTTGGTAAGTATTTCCTAAATAAGTGTTATTATGCAACATGTAAATAACAAGCTCTTGCCCTTCATAATTGTATGCGAGTATCCTCCACTTGGAAATCCTTTCGGTGTTTTTATTTCTCCCCCTCAAGCCGATCTTCCAGATTCTCACAGCGGTTGGACACTTGATAGATATCCACGTGGGAAAGATAGCGTTAATCTCAGGCACCCATTCTCTTTCATCTCTGAATGCATGAAAGGCTTTGTTATTCGTAGATGAAGTACTGGCGTTCACTTGAAAACCATAATTACTAGTGTTCGAAGTTAATCTCGGCATGTAACCGACGTGACATTTTCCTCCTTATGTGAGATCAGCCAGTGTTGGTTTCCACCGTAGCATGCAGACGGCAGCTTTATCAGCACCAGGACTTGTAGATATAACATGAAATCTCCAATACGTGTAGTTAGACGAAGCGGGAAATGTAAACTCCTTCAAATATATAAAACGGAGGGTATCCCCCCTTAAAGAGGTTAGAATATCTGTAAATACTATTCCATCGTTACTAGCTTGAACCTTCCAACGAACAATACATTCGTTATCAGAACGGCCAGCGATGATGTAAAATCCCAACATTGATAGAGGAATGGGATACTTCATCTGTATCCAAACATTTGCGGTTGTTTCGAAGACCCAAATGTCGGGGTAGTGAGAAGCGTTTTTGAAAAGCCCTCCACGGACTGAATTCATGACCGTGCACACTGCGATATTCGCTAGCGCTGGCTTCGCTTCATAAGTTAAACCGTTTATTATCGTTGTATCAGAAGTCATGGTTGGAGCCGCTGTCACGAACGCTCTCAGGTAATCGCTGGCAGAATTATTCGTTATCGCTTGGTTGACTAAAGCTTCGACTTGTCCAAAGCTCGCAGCCTGGCTGGCTAAGACTGGTGGATGAATGTCAGTCGGTAAACCTTTTATCGTGTGCCCATTCATTTCCAAATCACCCTCCATTGCGTTTGTTCCATCTCTTTTTAGATATGTATTACTCGCTTGAAATAGAGTAACACCTCCTGAAACTATTCTTTGAGTTGATCCAGTATCAGTTCATCCAAATTTATCAACAGGCATTTTATACATACAATATTATTATTTAATACAATTCGTTTACGACTTCTTGAAATTTACAACCATCATTGATCGTCTTCTTCAATACATACAAACATAAATGACCACAAAACACTTGGCCGTCTGGTTGTATTCGTTCGCTGTTGTAGAATAGCGGCCTTTGTAGATAATTTATCAATTCAGTAGGACGAGGAAGTCCATAGCTGTCGAAATAAATTTTATCATTGGCGCGCTTGATCCAACATGTCCAATGCGTTCCTTTCCCGTCAGAATCGCCTAGATTAAGGATGCCACATTCGTTCGCTCTCAACCTCTTTGGCAACTCGTCTCATAGAAAAACTCCTCTGAAATTATTTATATTTAGTTTCCTCGCCGCTTCAATTAGATCAACGTTCGACAAAGCAATATTAGGTAGCGTTACGCCTTCGACATCGATTTGTTTAACACTCATTTTATATTAGAGAATAATGTCCATATGCTAAAGTGTGGATTCCATCTTGCTGAATCACTCGTTTATCATCTTCCACTGAGAGGGCTACCTTGTTGACTTTTTCGGCGTAGATATCGTGAAGATGCGGCCAAATGACATTCATCTTTCTCAATTGTTCTCTCTTGGTGAACAAGCAGTCTTAGTAATCTTCGTGAGTGATTGATTTCTTAACGACATTCTTCCTGACACCTTTACATTTCTTGTGGTCTACTCCAGCCATCTTGTACAAATAGTTTCGATCCTAAACCTACAAACTCTTCGATCTGTTTACCAGCTGCTTGATCTTTGAACATGCCAATGACCTTTTTGCTGATGCCAGTTTCTATACCAGAGGGATGGTCTTTAGCATAGTCGCTAGCGTCGAACCTACTTCTAATGTCGGGTGCTATATCGGCGTAGAAGTCTTCGGTCTTAATTTCATAGGCCAAAGAATCTGTATCCGTAAAAAGTAACTTTGCTCTATCTTCAAACTTTTTCTTGATGTAATTATAATGAAAATCATACATTATAGTTTTACTCAAGTCTAAAATACACATACCAAGATATATAGGCTTGTTGTAACATAGCTTCGTCCGTTTCATGTAAATGGCGATTAGGTTTCCGTCAAAAATAGTTCCGAGTATCATAACTCGTTCTCGCTGCAAGCTTGAGGGCTTGCTTCTCGGTGCAAACTAATTTTATGTCTACACCATTCTCAATATTCTCGGACGTCTTACCAAACACACTATTGTTCATTAGTTTGAAAAAGTCTTTTTCGAAATCGTTGGTGGCACTGGTCCCCAGATTAGTATTTAGATCTATATACTTTTTCACCCAAGCACTTTCTTCAAATTTAATTCCGCAATGAATTTTCATTATCTTCAAACCCAAACTTTCATACTGCTTTAAATTTTCGTAATGGACTATATACTTTACTTTATTACACAGGTTTGGAATGGGTTTTGACACATCCGATCCTTTAGGTTTTACACTCTCAGGAGCAAGAGGATAGTCGTTGTGAAGATCGTGCAATTCTCTAGGATATTCCAAATCGACTTCTAATATACATGGTGAAGATCTCCAATCGTTTAGCTCATCGTTACCCATCCACTGGAACCCACGAGTTGGTAGATTCTTACACATTGCCCATCCGTACAGGTTGTTCGCGTCTAAATAGGTTAGGAACGATGAAGGTTTGCTGTTGTCAAACATAGACATGTACTTATTGTTTGCCTGTCCATAACAGTGCGAAATGGTGCTAACACCTCCCCTTATCCCATGCTTAACCATCAGTATCATATCATAGTCGCTCAACAACTCCAACTTTACTCCTGACAACTTCAATGTAGCGTCCCAAGCAAGACCTGGCAAAGTATAATACCAGGCGGGATCTAGGCCATAGTTCTCACGGCATACATCTCTAAAATTCTCAAATACATCAGCAAGCAGGAGAAAATCAGTAACATTATATAAATCGTGGTATTCTCTCAACGTCTTGAATCCGAATTCTTTCCATGCCATCTGTGCATGGTTGTAATCTTCGTCACTAATACCTGAGTCGTCAAGTATTGAGTAGAATGCTGACTTTGGTGGTAGTTCTGTTTCGTTCAGTCTCTCGACGGAATCAACATAATCGTAAGGATATAATCCATTTCTAAGCAAGAGATCGAGCTTATTACCAGAATAGTGTTTGCTTATATTCTTACACTGATCTTTGCTCAGGTTCTTCGATAAAGCGTAGAGACTCGATGTCATGAATCTAAAACTATCGATGAAACATAATTCTCGTTTAACTAATATTTCCTTATTTTCTTCATTTGTAAATTTATGCATTACGACTTCTCAGCTGAACGAGATATACCTTTCGTCGTTGTTAGGAATGCAGCTAATCTTTTCGTTATAATCACCTCATAATTTCTTTACGAATACATGACTGTCGTAACCGGATAGATTATGGAACAATACTGGGAAAAACTTGGGAACTATATAATTTAGATTACAATTCTTATGAGCGGCACCTCTATATTTTCCAGTTAAATGGTAATGGTCTCTAACTCGATCTTTACCCAGTTCGCCTTCGCATATGTGACAAACGATAGCGGAATCGAATAGCGCTTGTTCTTTCTTTCCGAATATCATTCTCTTTGGAAATTTAAATCGATCATAAATATCTTTTATATTATCTATAAGAGTGTTTACGAATATCTGAGCTACATCATCGTCTTCGCTCTTTGCTGTGAAAGTTACGGGAGCTTGTGAATATAGGTCATCGTCAAAACATTTTATATAATAGCAGAAAGAACTTGGGACGTGTTTTTGATATCTGTTGGTGTAAGACATGCTGGGATCTGGTTGACAAGTGTCTATAGGTTTAATGAAAGATTTGAAATCGGCGTACACGACAAAGAGAACTCTCATCTTTCTATTATAATTTTTTAACTTCAACATAGTTCCTGATTCTGGAAGTTCTATCTTTTGAGCGGTGTTTTGGGAACAATACTCCGCATTTTTTTTTAATGACTCTAGCTCTCTGTATCCTATCAAACACCGCTTACAATAGTGCATCGAAGTGTATGAGTTATGAACCACCATCAGTCTGTTGAAGTTCTTTATCCAACAATAATGCTTCTTTTGTTCGTCAGAAATGATTAATAGGTCTACACTGATATCGCTCTCGTGCTTCAATAAATATAGTGGGAATAGGTAAACATCTTTCTCATGACCAAAAACATTAATACTAATATTATTATTTCTCTCAAACTTACTTATCACATTAGCATCAGCTGCGACTGGGAATTCAATGCTGGACCAATCAAGTTCCTCAGACTGCTTGATTAATTCTTTCATAATTCTTTCTGAATGTTCCTCAACGGGGTTTAAAGCTCTCATTACACACCACATGAAACATTCCTCATCTTTGTTCTTCATATTAACAATAGTGTTTTCACTCGCTAGAGATTTCGGTAGTGGAATGTAACAATAACCCTTCAGCGGTTTATAAACGACCGTGCTGATTTCTAATTTTTGAACCGCTCTAAGTCTCCAGTTACTACCACGCATCTGGAAGGCAGCCATTGATTCTAACATTTTATCTTTCGCGTTGTTATAAATTTCGCTCGTGTCGGTGGAGTCTAAAATCACCTCAGTTTTTGAAACGAACGGAAAATCCTCGGTATCTACTTGCCCGGATTTCATATCAACACGCTCCATTGTGCAGGTGAGGACAAAGTTGACCTTAGTCTGTCGATTTCTAGACAAAAGATCTTCCAGTTTTTATGGTTGAGCTGCTTTGAGAAAAGATGTGGCGTCAATTCCGTTTGTGCCTTCGACCGTGTATTGTTTCGTGAAGCCCTTGATAGCTGCGGCCGTCTCTTTTATTTCACGTGTTTTCATAAGAATTTTACTGAATATAAAATTCACTTTGGCTTTCAGTGCTTCTATCTTCTCATTCACCTTTCTCTTTGGTTCTTCAGGTATGTACCCTTCAATCCACTACACAGACGTATTAATCCCAGACTTTGTATTATCAAGGACTTTCGTATCACTGAGGCCGGTACGGGGGCGAGTGTTGGGATTCCAATCTCGGGAACGGGTGCGTCCAGCAAACTAGCATGAGATGAGATTGGCGCAAAATGTGAGGGGATGAGTGTTTGAGACACATTAGCCTCAATTTTAGCAATCAAATCCACTCTACGCAGTCTCGTATAACCAACCATACCTTTCTGTTTCGCAACTTTTCTTAGTTCGATCACAGTCTGCTTCGATTATTCCATTTTATATTGGAGTGGCATTCCTTCAAGTGAAAGTGAGAAAATATTTTCATCCATTTTATAGATGAGAGAATTTTTGTTTGTTTGTTGAACAATGGCTCATCATCGAAACTGATGACTCATCATTGAAACTATTTGAAATTCCCGTGACTTTTGACCTATTGGCGGACGTTTTGACCAGGGGCTTTGTGCATGAATTGTGGCTCATCATCAAAACTATTGGAAAATTTCCTGGCATTTTTCTTAGTCTGTTGGTTGATGTTTGACGTAGGGGTTTAGGTTTGTGTAGGAATTGGTTATTTTTAACCTGGTTATAGGTTAAAAATACGTTGTGTAACCTATTAGGTGGGTGATTTTGAGCTATGTTATATTTAATTGTCCCAGATAGCACGTTTTATACCTACTAACTCATTTTCCACGCCAAGTCTGTCATAAAACTCAGCTACAACCAATTTTTGTTTAAGACTATATACAAACTACCTCTTTGTTCTTTTAACATGCTGATTTTGTAGGCTTAACCTGATTTACTGACCAGTTTTAACCTTATTTCCACATCAAAATAGTTTTAACATCACTTTTTATCAACTAAAGTGGGATCTTTAGATCTTTTTGGCTTGAATGTTTTAATATTCTAGCTACAATCCAGTTTCAAAAGATACGTGTACAGCTCCATATATCTTGATTTAGGCATGCTCCTCTGTTGGTAGACATTTTCGATGCCCATCCTCAGGTCATCCCACATCTGGTCAAGGCTGATTGGCTTAAGGCCATGACCATGGGCAACCACATTCCAGTCCTGTTTGGCAGGTAACATGGCAGTGATTTGGCGTTTTAATAGGCTCCAGGGACTGCAAAAAAGAGACACATTTCAGTCACCAGATTTGACAAAACAGGTAAAACTAAAAAGGTAACTGCTCTGTCAAACTTTAAACAAATGTACATCTATTTCCAGGTAAATGATCCAACTACTGAAAAGACACGATAAAGAAAGTGGACGCCAAGCACACATCAAACAAAGATAAAACAGCAAGCCATGTTTAAAAACCCATGGTACATTTCTTTCATTTCAGAAGAGATGTCTTCCCGTTGATACAAATGGTTTATTTTTTAAATATGCTCATCATGAACTAAGTATTTTGATAGACCACCAATGAACATAAAATTTTATTTACATCATCGCTTAAATTAAGATAAAGAATTGTTTATGTGTGGCACGGTGGCCGATTGGTTAGAGCAGTCGAGTTGAGAGTGTGGGTCCGCCCCTCATTCGAGGAGTCGCTGTGTAGGGCCCTTGAGCAAGTCCTTAGCGCACAATTGCTCTGCACTACAACCTCAATTGCACCATCAAGGCGTGTGTTCATTTCTAAGCAAAAACTTTTTACGGTTGCTTAAGTTACCTGTAGCTTTACTAAGAATTACTTAGTTAGGTTTCATTTATATTAAAAAAGATCACACTTTTATATTGATAGGGCAACAAATCCGTCAAATACCACCCGTGATTGCCACTCCTAATACCAAACAAACAACCATTTTTACACACTGTACATTTCTTAAAAGATGACTGCCATCAGGATTTATGAAACACCTATCAATTAATTGTTCAGTGTTACATCAGAAAATGTTACAACAATAATATTTTTCTGAAATCTTTTGTGGATATTTTTATGACTCAAACCCCCCTATCAGATTTGGTCAACTTTAACAGCAAATATCCAGCAGAAGTGAATCGCTTATCAAATCAAAGTAATGGTAAGTCACATATAGACAGTATGCATATAAAATATGAAGCATATATAGTGTGGATCGATAATAGGTGTCAGACGAGTAGTATCCAAAAGGCAAACTTAGGGCCAGTAAACTTCAGCATATCATAAACTGCTGAGTAAATTCTGAATTCACAAACAAACAACTACAATAACAGATAAGGCAGAAAAATGGTTGATGTAGCCATTCACAGTATGCAGTTATGCATATAGTTGTGTCTGAACAGAAATGAATATATCAGTAGATGATGATGAGGCACACACAAATAAAAAAGAAATCGAAACGGCAATTTCGCAACAAAAATCGCTAGTTTCTTCCAGTGCATCATGAGTTAGTCCAAGGTTATTTTGTCATGAAACCATTTTCTCACACAATCACAATTATGTCACAAACTTACCCACTGGAATAATTAATTTGCTTCTTCACAGACATGTCATATCATGTTCATTATTCATTAATAGCCTAAAAATTGCCTGGATCGTCACTGTAAGCAGCTTGCAATGACCTATTGTCCAGCAGCCTGGGCCAGCCACATTAGCAAACCATGATCGCTTACTTGTGAAACAAACTATAAAATTATCCCAAAATAGTTAAACAGATAAACTAATGTACACATTAAAACACATGTCATAAAAGGGTGGCTCTGCTGCCGAGATTCCTGATGCCACATGTGTTAGATCGTTTTAGCTTATTTTAATCTGTTTTTAAGGTCCATAATCTTTTGGTGTTCAAAGAACTATGTGCAGCTCAGTTTATACAGATTTCAATAACAATAATTTCTTCACTAAAGATTAAATCTTCGCAATCAAATCATCAAAAATTAGTCCCAAATAATTATAATTAAGTAGAATTGGGAGCATTGTACTCAATTACGTTATAATGATGCAATTACTACGTTACTTCAGTCGCTTAATACAAAAAAACAGATCAGTTTGTTACTTTTACATTTATTTGGACCGAAATACGTTTCACAGATATAATTGTGACTCAAACTATACGAGTACAAACGGTGCTCGACTCGGTATCGTCGCTCAAACCTGTCAAATCAACACCGGATGTCCGGCTAGTTCGAAAGAAGACGACTAGTGCCCAATCATAAAAACAAATCCACGTCCAATGGGCAAACTAATGATATTTTTACTAATATTAACCGTTGTTGAAACAAAAACTCTCTTCCTTCTGCCAATACCCCGATTGTTGTTCACGTCTCGTCAAAGTCTCGTTTCAAAGAGTTTGATCAAGTATTAGAGATTCTAAACCCTGTACTACTATTGATGACGTAACAGAGCTACTAACGTCTCCGCGCAAAAGATTACAAAATGTGATGTATGTAAGTGGATGGGCTGCAGTTTACAATACAACAGAATACAATACAACTAAACATTTATAACAAGCTTTGACAAGACAAATCTTGCACAAAAGCCGCTGCATTCTTAGTCAAAGCCATTTGAACATTGTAAACTCCTACGCTGTTCGAACTCTTCCTATGCCAGTCCCATTCCTGGGTAATGGAGGATGGCGACGCTATTGATTTTTTTAATCACACTGTGTTGTTTAACTTAAACTACTACTACTATTTTTTTGATCTTCATAAGAGGCGAGCAGCCATGCATGGTCATTTGACGACGGGTGCTCAGTCCTCTAGCTCCTCGGCATCTGATCCTGGTACGACCAACGTTGCAATGTATTCATTATTGATATTTTATCAGAGAGTAAAACCAAAGATGGTAGAGTCGTAGACTAAGATATGACACTTCCTATCTCGCTGTGTATTTGGTTTGTGTGGTGGTCAAAGCAAGCAAAACACTTCTCCATTCGCTACGTGGCGCGGTTGACGCCAGGCCAGACGCGACACGTAGCGACTGGAGAAGTGGTATCTTAGTGATATCTTAGCAACAACAATCGAATCCAAGGTAGGTGGCGTGATTATTCAGTTACACAGCGGAGATAGGAAGTGTCACATCTTAGACTACGCGTCTACCATCTTTGGTAAAACTATGCAGAATTTTGAGACATCTTTCAATTCTGGCCGCTATTTGTATTAATCTATTGTTCACCAAAATTGTTAATATGGTGAACAGCTACAAGAGAAAAAGAAAGAATTTAACATGAGCTTTATATCAGCCGTTAGGCAAGAGCTGGAAAAAGTTAATTTGTATTTTTTTGTAAGCCTTGCATCAAATTTTGATCATGTGGAGTCAGGGTCTGTGGTATACCAAGGGGCCAGAGTTGGAAAAAACTAGGTTTTAAAAGGAAGTTTGTGGTTTTTTTCCATTTTATTAGTTCATAGGTTTTTAACTACTGGAAACTTGATTTAGCGCTTGAATAGTTTCAACAGCAACTACTACTATCGTGGCTGCCTCACGATGTTGAGATCAGCGCTCGCAGCAGCGCGCATATATCCCACTAAATGAAATGCCACAAGCGCTTTAAATATACGTGCGAGAAACGCTAATATTAGTCAAGCGCTTAAGCGTTGATCAGGGTTCGTCAACAAAGGCAGATGGCGGAGTTCAAAAGATAATGCGGCCTCTAAGATTTATAAATTAAATACTCGTTATATTAGCTATTAATAATACTTTGAGTTGTCTTCTGTAGTTGAAATGGCGCAGCTTGGTCGTATGTCGGCGGCGGAATTTGTGTTGCGCCAGCTGCAAACGCAGAGACAGAATTTTGCCAGCATCTGCAGGTTTGCACACGCCATTACTGTTTTGATCATGATCACATGATGATCGAGGGGTACGATAGACGTGTAGTTAGCCAAAGAGACTTTCAGTCATGATGATTAATTTTTAATAACCCGTCAGCAGTTCACTTTCTGTTTCATTAACCTTCAGGTGCACTTGGCTGTTCTTTAAGAAGTCGTGTGATGGAATTTGTGTGCTACTCTTAAATTGGTAATTATTGTTGTGATTAAATTGTGAGTGCCATCTCAAATTACAGTTTGCAATTCACTGATATTAACAGTGCAGTATTCAAGATAATGCAGTTTTTAGAATAAAATGGTTATAACAGCAATATAATATTAATGTTGACAGGTTTGTCCATGGTTCAAATTGCAGCATTGAAATGACTGCTTACTTATAGTTTCGGGGACTCCAACTTACACATAATATTTTGATCTTTTGGTCTGCGGCCATTGGTCAGAACAAAATACTTCTGGCACGTGATTAACACAAAGCAGTAAGTAAGCCTCGTATATGTCTAAAAGCGACACTAACCCTAGCACTAACCCTAAACGACCCTCACAACACCTAAACTGACCCTAACCAACCCTCATGATGCTTAACCTGACCCTATTCGACCCTCACGGCGCATAATTATAAGAAATTTTAGGTTTTTTTAGAGTGCACATGCTCTAAAGGTTGTGCATAGGTCTCCACGCAAACTACTCCTAAAACATGCGTACGTTGGAGTCCCCGAAACTATAAATAAGCCAAAATGACTTTGTTTAAACAAACAATTCATTTTGAAGATTCACTTTGGTTTAATGCTGTTGTCATGCTTTCTCTTCAGGATATAAATGGTACATATGGAATTAATTGCAAAACGTGAAGGCTTGATGTCGTACTGTCACTATAGTGTCACTGCTGTGTCAGGTTGGTTCAGTATGTACTGAATCTACTAGACACAGCTGCTTATAGCTAGAATATAGTGTAGAGCACATTCTAACTATAAGCAGCTTCTATTTACAATAGGACTATGCTATGAGCTTGTTCTGTGTACCACGGTTGCTATGAACAACTTTTGTATAATAGCAACTATTCAGTAGCTTATCTATAACAAATACTCTTTAGTTCTTTTACTATGGGCACATTGGGCAGGTTTCATATATATATATATATATATATATATATATATATATATATATATATATATACATATATATATATATATATAATAAATATGTAAGATTTCAAGTGTAAGTTTTCCAAAGTTCCAGGCAGCTGTTAATTTATTTTAGACTTGCTGTCAAGTCGTTGACAGATCGTTCAAGTATTGGAATCATTGAAGAAGGATGCAAGGAACTGGAGAACTTCCTTTCCATCCTGGAACACATCCTCAATCATCGAGTTAAACGTATGTGTGCCTTACCCCAAGAGCTTATGTCTCACTTTTATTTAATAATATGATTATAAATTTGCCAAAACTTGGCATCAGTGAATAATTTGTTGTGTAATCGTTTATGAAAAATATTTCCAAGCTCATGTGCATAGTCAATAACTGCATTTTGATGTAAGTTGCAGTCAATTATATTAACTATTTGTTGTAAGTGGGTTAACTCCAAAAGCAAGTTAGTGGGTAAACCCCAAAGGAGTGTTATGCTGGTTAACTTACTTGAATTATGAAACCTGTTGAGTTCATTTTTCCGTTGCATTATTAAATTGATGAGACAAACAAAATCCGACAGGTATTATGAAGTTGAGTGACAGATAGAATGATTAACAATAATTATTGTGTACTTTAAGTAAGTATGAGCATCTGTTGTACCCTAATCTTTGAAATTCAATTTGCTTTAGAGATTGATCCTTCCAGCACTATCGGTCCTAACTTTATGAACTCATCTGAATCAGAGCTCTGTTGTCTGCTTCCGTATCTCTACTTCCGTTTCTCTATATTCGTTTTTCTTCTTTCGTTTCTTACTTCTGTTTCTCTGCATTCGTTTCTCTACTTCTGTTTCTCTGCATTCGTTTTTCTACTTTTGTTTCTCTACTTCTGTTTCTCTACATTCGTTTCTCTACTTCTGTTTCTCTACTGTCGTTTCTCTACTTCTGTTTCTCTACTTCTGTTTCTCTACTTCTGTTTCTCTACATTCGTTTCTCTACTTCTGTTTCTCTACTGTCGTTTCTCTACTTCTGTTTCTCTACATTCGTTTTTCTACTTTCGTTTCTCTACTTCTGTTTCTCTACATTCGTTTCTCTACTTCTGTTTCTGTACATTCGTTTTTCTACTTTCGTTTCTCTACTTCTGTTTCTGTACATTCGTTTCTCTACTTCCGTTTCTCTACTTTTGTTTTTCTACTTCCATTTCTCTACTTCTGTTTACTTCTGTTTCTCTACATTCGTTTCTCTACTTCCGTTTCTCTGCTTTCATTTCTCTACTTTCATTTCTCTACTTCCATTTCTCTACTTTCGTTTCTCTACTTCTGTTTCTGTACATTCGTTTCTCTACTTCTGTTTCTCTACTTTTGTTTTTCTACTTCCATTTCTCTGCTTCCATTTCTCTACTTCTGTTTACTTCTGTTTCTCTACATTCGTTTCTCTACTTCTGTTTCTCTACATTCGTTTCTCTACTTCCGTTTCTCTACTTTTGTTTTTCTACTTCCATTTCTCTACTTCCGATTATCTAATTCTGTTGTTATATTTGCTGCTTTTGTCATTGGTTAGTGGTTTCATGCCTAAGCCAATGTGCAATGTAACAAATTCCATTGTATTTACATGTCTCATAAACAAAATTAAATAGTAGCATATCACTTGGCTCAAGTCCGTTGTGCTGAGGGAAGGCAGAATGGAGCACTTTTGGAAAACTTTTGAAATACCCTTCTGCAGTGAACAGTTACAGAGGATTGTTAGGAATTTAAGATGTCAACAGGATGAAGTCATGGAGTTCCTCGCTAGAGCTGGAATACCTCCCAGATAAGGCAGATGGCAGTCCATGGGAGGTAACTCTGAGTGCAACCGTAAGCTAATGGAGAGTTTGTTTTTGTTGACAGCATCCAATACATGGTATGGCGCTCAGGAGCCTCGCTCTTTCTGGGATTTTGTTCGAAATGCATGTCGTCGAGTTCCTCACAACTGTTTATCAAGCATCGAATCACTTCACTGGCCACAGACTTCCCATGGAAAAGTATTTTATTTTTTTATTTTGATCAAGATTGACATTTCTTGAAGTTCTTTTAGTAGAAAGATGTTTGACAGTCCAATTGCTAAACACACTTTGGTGTGAAGACATCTAAATAAACACAGTTGAAATGTGTAAAACTTCCTTGCAATGAATGTTTTGCAGTCAGTCGGTGGTTATGAGGGGTGGAGGAAGTAGTGGGTGGATCTGGTAGACTTACATTATATCCTTCATATTAATTCAGATGTATGAAGTGAAATTTACCTTGGTATTTTGCTGAATGTTGTTGTTTTTATTGTCGTAGGGTCGCGTTTGGATTCGAATGTGTCTGATGGAGAAGCGTCTTTCAGATTACATTTCGGTTGCCCTTCAACAGACCAAATTGATCGAGTTTGTTTGCACACCTGATTTTATTTCTCAAATTTTGGTAGGCTGGTGACTAGCATGCTAGGTTGCATCATCAGAGAGCAGGGGTTTGATGTGAATGTAAATTTTAAGTTACTTTTTAACATAAGCCTTTGATGGAGCTGGCCTTACATCTTCTTACCACTGGATTATTATTACCATCGTTATAATTATAATTATTGTTACTATCACTATATTCAGATGACTTACATGGTACCTGGAAGTGAAAACTTTGAGATATGGGTTTCTAACAAGCGATGTCATGGAATGATTATTATTATACTGCTTCAGTCAGCCATGTAATTTGTACATCTTTTGGTACAAGAACATTCTTGTTCTCTAAACTTATGTCTTCATCTACTGCAGCATAGGAGTCCACCTGCAGATCAATTCCTTGGTTGTCACATGGGATCTGAACTTATTATGGTAATGCACAGAGTATGAGATTTTGTCACTGCAGTTGGGTTCCAGCGCAGTGGTTCACTTACAGTTCATTTTCAATTCTACACAGTTGTGTAGTTATTGGAATTTGATAGAATTTTTATACCATATAATTAGCCAATGGTTTAGAGAGATTTTGAAGTATGCATCATAATTATAGCTAGATCCCTATTTGGGTTTTCACAAGATTTCTTTATTGATCATCCAATTAAAATAAATCCTTTTGAGAGGTACTTTGCATCTTGCAAGGCATTTAACACTTTAGAGCGTTACATACGTTTTTCACTATCAGGGTGTCGTATATATCAATTTATTGATACATATGACAGCTGGAAATTCATCAGTTAATTACTGAAAAAATTACAAAGAAACATAGAGCTGTGGTTTTGCTGATTGTAGAGTTGATGATGTGCTTTGCATATGGTTAACATTCATCACAAACAAGCATTTGAAGTATTAAAAGTGCTACTGGTCAGAATATTTACTATGTACAAAGTATTTGGTTTTTCAGGAGCTTTTATGATGAAGGATCGATTATGTTGTCAGACGATGTCAGCATGTTGGCCGATCTTCTTCTTGGTCTCAATGTTCTGGACTTTAGGTATTAATGCATATTTTTAGCACATTGCAGTTTATCTGGTGTAATTGTCACTTGATTACATGTAATATTGATTGCATATTACATAAAAACTGAACTTCTCATACTGGGCATACCTTAGCCACTTTAAGAAAATTGTATGACCTGAACCTTTGAAAATGTGAAACTCGCTTGCTGAGTTGGTCGTAACTTCAGCACTGGATTGATCTGCTTTCGTCTATCGCCGACTACCGGTAGGTTATGTAGTAAATGGTATTTTAAGTTGTCATGTATGTATATTTATAACATATGTAGAATTGGGTATTGTGTCCCCATATCCTCAACAACATCTGTGGCATATTCTTTGAAATCCGGTTGCCTTCATTAATGTATTTTGGTTTTTATTGGTGTCACAAAGCCGAGTGTACAGAAATTGCACGATTCAGAACACTCATTGCCTGTCATTCATTAATTGCTTTGGAATGATATTCCCTCTCTGATTCACGCTTTGATTTTAACTGGGAGTGTTTCTGTTTCTGCCCATATTCTTAAGACTTGTCTTTTCGGGGCTTTTCACACTGGGATCTTAGATTTTACTGTTAGAATCACTATATATGTATAAAAATACAATACGATACATCTGATATTCCTGAATTTAGCTTGCCTCCTTAGGCCTCAGTTAAGGCTCACATTTTGTAAAATGTTGCAGGCGTCAGTTCTCATTTATTAGATCGATTGGTACTTAATCAGTTCGTCAGATTATGCCAGAAAGTAGAACTGTTACTAGACCTAAATATTTTAACTCTCGTCTTTTGTCTGTTCCTTCTGTTCATGCAACTAAAGACCTTTTTTTATTTGACTTATCCACCACAGACCACCTATCTTTTTCTGACCTGGTGACCTTCTGACCGAGGCCTGATTTGGTCTGCCAATGGTTGATTCTTGTTCATTAGGCAATATAGAAATTGCTGATTACATCAGAAACTGTTATTTTACTAGTGGCATAAGTATATTTATTGAGTTGAGGTATGATCTAAACTGACATTTTTTATATTTTCCACAGCTTTGACATAAAGGGTGTATCTCTGGATTACCCAGTGATGCCAGTGATCGACTACACCCCCTATCTCAAATATGACAATGGGTATGCAAATGTCTAGTTATGACGCTTGAGGAACTACGTTGCTTTACAATGCAGACATAGTCGTAGATGCTCACGCAGTTTGGTGGCATAATTGCTGATTTGTCGAAGTGTGTTTGTCATTCACCTCTCTTCCCCCAAGTTCAAATACTGGTGCATCTTAGGAAATTGACAGGTGCTGGATACCCTGTCCAGTATCCATCGTATCCTATTTATGGTACCCTGAAGGCAAGATCATCCATTTGTGAATTGCTATTGTCATTAAACTTTGATATTTATTTATTTACGTAAAGGTTAGATGAAGTCTGTTAGTAACATGCTTGATTGATGTTCATTTGGTCGCATGTCTGACTCCGTGTGATGACCTGGGGCAAGTCGATTGCGTGCAAGTGTCTGTGTCACAAGGAATATTATTTGGTATCAGTACAGGCTTTGATGGCAAGTCCCGTCATGTGCTAGTCTTGTAACCAGGTCCATGTTAGTCATTCATTGCCAGCTCAAGTATGGGACAAGGAACTTTTACCTTGTTATTTATAAGTATTCGGAATTCTTGCAAAGTCAGTAAATCTGAATCTAAGGTGTTGGAATGGTCACTGGTGCCAAACTGTGGTTGAGTAAATTCCAGAGCAAAATAGTGGGTCATTACAAGTCATTTAAATAATGATGGCATTTAACCTATGATTAATCCTGTTGAAGATTAATGTTGACAAAGACTGTAATAGATGTGTGATTAAGACACCTTACCGTATCATTGCTGAAAATTTTTATTTTATCGTTCACGATTGTTCACCATCATTCGGTCAACAGCATTTAGAGTATGTTTATGAAAATCATTATTCGCATTTCCTATAAGCATTTTTAATGAAAAGTCGTGATCATTTTTATAATATCATTAGCATTGATCACCCTCACAGAGTGCGGATGATCGATGTGTAATAATGTCATGAATGTTGTTACTATTGTGTATCTTTTTCATCGTGATCGCCATGTAGCTTCGGTTATCATCATATTTAATGCCATAAATTGTTGAGTATCATGTTAAAACAATGTCACAATTAAGAAATCAAACCTGGCATAATTCTGGTATTTTAATTCTGTGAACCTTAGAATGGATGGCAGTTACCCAGAGATCAAATCGGTGGAAAGAGAAATAAGCGGCGAAGAACTTGGGTCCGAATTCTGGAAAAGCAACTACAACAAACTGCAGGACCAACTGAAACGAACAAACGAACAGAAGGTAATTTCCATTCAAAAGGTCAATGAGAAACAGAAAGAGAATGTGGCTGTGGTGTATTGCTCTTTTAAGATATAGTTAAGAATGACCAGCGCATAGTAAGACGTAAGTCATAGTCAATAATGCTGGTCATTATAGAGTTAGGATAAGAACAGGTCTTATTATTTATTATTAATTATTTGAGAGTTTTTATGTTGTCGGTGTACAAAAACTAAGCATATATTTGGGTCAACATCCCAAAATGTTTTTATCCTGATGTGTTGTAGCTTTCACCTTGAGCAGAAACTTTTACTGCAATTTCATGACCAATCACTTTTAAAATATTTTCAGCTTTGTTAGAACTTTTAGAAGAGGTTATTGCATTTTTAGAACTATCTTGATGAAATGCTGCGACTTCGTGATGCCCAGTTGGACGAAGTCCAGTCTCAGAGGCTGCGAATTTTAGAGTCGATGCAGTACTTGGAGTCCGAGAGAAGCTGTGACCGAACACAACTTGAGGCAATTGTCGTTGAGCTACAGTCGCAGATGTAAGCGCTAAGCTGAAATTTCTAGACAATATGCACAAAACGGAGTTGTATAGTGTGTAGCATATATTGAGTTTAGTTAACAGTGTCTTGACAACACAGCCTCTAAGGTTTAGGAATGATGATGGAAAAAGTAATTACAGTGATAATAATGAATATACTTATCTGATAATTATCAGAATGGTGATCATTAATTATTATAGTTATGCTAATTACGGTGAACATTGATTAATACTCTTTAATTTAGTGGAATTTGTTTTGTAATAGTATGAATTCTTCTGTTGTTGGCCTTGCCTCGTAGTGTTTATACTGAGGACAGCCTGGAATGGGGCCCTGTGGCACTATGGCTAATGCCTAGTGCCCTTTAGGTTACATCCTGTTCTAATCTAAAGACTGCTTTATGTAGCTGAGGTTTAGTAAGAGCACTCCAGAGTATACAGTCTTGAAAGGGCGCTATAGAAATGTTTGAAATGAAATGAATTCTTTGATGCCATTGTGCTATGGTCAGCACTGTAACTTGGTCATAGTTACAGCTACCAAAGTTCTTCATGAATTTGGCGTTGATCAGTGTTTTAATTGTCAAGAGCAATCGAGAAGAGAGATCCATGTGGCTGACCCATCCCATGGTAGATATTAAATCAAACCTGATGGACATATACTGGGATTCAACCCCCTAGCCCTTCTTCTAACCTTCTTGGCTAAGTAACTTAAAATAGGTTGTAGGTTTTCACATCGTTCAAATTATTTTTGAAAGCTGAAGTTGTAGGAGTTCAGTGGATTAAGTTCTATGTTGTTTTTACTTTCACCAATGTGATCAATTTTATTCATCCGTTGTTGTGTGTGCAACATATTAGCAACATTAGATTTTTTTCTACATTCAGATATGTTGGGTTATCTGTAAAAGTTTGGAACTTGCTAGCTCTTTTTGAGAACTAAAACGCTTGTGTGGTTCGACTCTCAGAGTTTGCAATCTTTCTCTTCAGTTCTCACCTGAAGAATGAGAACAAAGACTATTTGAAGAAGGTCCACTTGTTGTCACGCCAGAATCGCCAGAGGGAACCGACATTCTCGATGTCGGAGCTGATTGAACTGGAAAATCGTGACTCAGCAGATCTCTGTCTTGACGCAGGACCCCCAAAATCCGCGGCCAAGTGAGTTCCATGGACTACTCAAAGGATGTAACGTAAGGTATGGTAATCCCGGTGTGCAGAATGGTTGTATGTGTGGTCGCACTTTCAGTGTGTAATATGTAGTGTGGGTTTGAATATCTCTATATAGCATTTTAGTTACTGTACAAAGTTACATGCTAATCCTCGTGTGTGTGTGTGTGTGTGTGTGTGTGTGTGTGTGTGTATGTGTGTGTATGTGTGTGTATGTGTGTGTATGTGTGTGTGTGTTTGTATAGATTTTAGTTGTCTTGTTTCTTTATTGTTTATATGCCTTGTTTTCTGTGGTTGTTTGTAGCCCTTCATCTACACCCATTTCTGCACACTTGGAGGTTTCCACAGCAACAGCAGCCGATGTGCAGAGCATCTGGTCATCCACCTCCACTGGTTCTGTGCTTCCGAGTCGAGAGGACACGCTCAGCACCGTCGTTCTGGCCGGTTCCTTTACAAGTCAGCCGCCTGGTGATGCGTTGCCAACTGGTGATGCGTTGCCACCAGACAACGAGGTGTTTGCCAGTGAACCAGAACTGATGATAAACCAAGTGGAACCTATGGTAGACCAAGCAGAGCCTATGGTAAACCAAGTGGAACCAATGGTAAGCCAGACAGAGCTGGTTCAAGAGAACATTTCATGAAGTTCTTGTTGGTGTCACTTGATGTCTACTGAATAAGGCCAACTTGGAAACTTACGTTTCTTGTGTTGTTTGGATGTTTTATATCGTCATTGTTGCCGTGACATCTCTTCAGTGGCAGTGACATTTTGCTTCCATCTTGTTGGCTGAGTATTGTTTCCTTGACAATGTGATCATGTTACCATGACAATGGTGTTGTTTTCTGTTGATGTGATGCTGATACTGTGTGTTCTATGTGCAGAAGATGAACTATTTGGTATGGGCGAACCGAAACTCGGCTCGGCCGAGTTTGGTAATACTCGGCATAAACTCAGACTCATACAAACAATTTCTAATAAAAATCAGCTTTCCAATTTTCTGTTTTGAAGACGAAAATTGGATTATTTCATTTACAAAACAACAATTGACCTAACTAAAGAGACAAATTCTGTTACCCTTAGTACTTAATAGTTACTACTTCCTAGTGTAAACTGGGCAAAACCTGAAAATTCATGAAAACTGTGCAAACTGCCAAACTAAAAATCTAGAGAATGAGTCTTTCTTTAAACAATTTTTAATTCGGACTCTTTACAAGTTAACTCGTAAAACTTGGACACGGCAGGAAGTTAATCCCTACTGGTTGAACCCCTTGCCTCTAAAAGACTTTGTATATATACAATACATGTCCAAAAAAGGCTTAATTCATATAAATTACCTGGGCAAGGTGTTAGATTAAGAATTGTGATGAGTGTGTTTGATTTATGAATATTTGTTGATCTACCAGATTAATTTTTATGGTTCCTTTGAAGTCTAACTTCTTCGCTTGTATAATATCTGTGTTGACGTTGCTTTTTAATCTTTTTTCAGTGACAACTCTTGAGGTCGTTCATACCAAAGAATGCAATGATAGACATATATGCTGTATGTATAAGATTAGTGCAAGACTGTTTGGCGTGGGGTGCCATAGAGCAGCGGTTTTCAACCGGTGGTATGCATACTCCTAGGGGTACATTAGCTGTTGCCAAGGGTACACAAGAAAATTTTTTAAAATTTAAAATAAGTATTTAGTGCATTAACAGATTATTACACAGATTTTGAAATGCCATATTTATGCTATTGTTATACTATAACAGTAGTATACTTAATATTGTTGAATAATTTTCTTCTTATTATTTTATTCTATGTTTATTAATTATTTGAGGATATTAGCCTATCTTAGTCGAAAAGATTGGAAATGAAATAACAGAATTTTCAATTAAATAACTTTTTTGTGTCTCAGCTGTACTGTACAAATTGTACATTGTACAACAATGATAATTTTGATATAATAAATTTAGCAAGATTCATTAATAAGCTTTTAACCAATTCAATTTTCTAATTCTAATAATCTATTCTAATTAAATAAATTACCAAAGAATGTTTCTGACAAGTTTTTTCTGTTGGGGTATGCACCCAAATAATTTGCTAGTTTGGGGTACAACAAAAAAAGAAGGTTGGAAACCACTGCCATAGAGTAATAGATAATAAAATTGGCACAGAGCTGAGGTACTGAGTTCGATACCCGTATCCCCCTTAAGGTTGACTATTTGTTTTCTTTTGCGAAGCGTCAGCACTGGCCAAATTCGATATTTGATGTAATAGGCGCCTTGCATGGCTGCCGACAGTTAAATTCGACTTCTTTAGTAACTCGAACAACTTTTTTTTATTATGTTTCAGTGTAAATACTAGTCTTTTGGTTTCAGTACATTGCAATGTATTGCTTTGAACGAATTTGCTTAGTTTCTTTAAAAAATTCTTGTCATAAGTTTCTTTTGGGGCTGCGTTTGCATATGCTTTTTTAGTGCTGCTTTCAAGTGTTCATAGTTGCTGAAAAGGTGTTCTATAACAATCAGGATAACACCAGCACCTAAACTTGCTTAAGGTAAAGTGGGGCTTGGCTGCGTCTTAAATTGATTGTGTTTTGCCTAGACGACTATGTTGATATTTGAGTGAAAGGACTGATGTGACTCATTTTTAGTTGCAAAATGCCACACCTTTGATTGGGTCAAAGGCCTCAAATTGTCTCCTTATTCAGTCTTCTTCTGTTGATGAACCGAATAAAATAATTTTTTTTCTAGGCTTCATGTTAATTTTCGGTATTAAATAATTGAATTATCGAGCCTTAAAAAGAAAAGAAATAAGAAATATGAAGTTGGTTCCAGTGTTTAAATATTAATTATCCGACCTCCAAAATTTCGATTTATGATATGGCTTTAGTGATGAAAGTAGGTACGATGAAGTAAAATCACAGTTATAACACGATTGCAGATGAATAAAATCCACGTTGGCCACAATAATATGAAGAATTTGTTAAATGTGGTTACAATTTGGTATTTAGAAACAGTTCCATATCTAAGGATATGATAAAACTTAAAGAGATTAAAGGTATTAGATTCTTTTGGAAATTAGATCGATATGCTATGTTTTGGCTTTGTAAGCGAGCTTACAGGCTTATGTTGCATGTGAATTTGTGTTGCTGTTGTTCTGACTGGCTGTCGATTGAGTGGAAAGTACTTTGTTATGCATTCCAGAAAATAATTATCTGCACTATTGCTATTTTGTTTCTTGTTGATTGTCTGTGTTGTCTGTGTTTGCTGCCGTTATGTTTCTACATTTATACGTTTCATTCAATGGCTTTTAACTTTGGGCGCCATGTTGGCTTTGCTTGTTATGTTGGCTTTGCTTTTCATCTATGTATCTTCTGTTCAAAACCTTTTGCATCTTGTGATCTTCAGACCATATTGAAACGTTAATTAAACTAAAACAGTTTCAGTAGAATGTCGTATTGTTTGTTGGGAAATTGTAATTTATTACAAGTAAAACTTTAGTGTGTATTAAACATGCTTTTATTTTTGGCTGTATAGTTTTGGGTATTACCAAGGATATAAGTTGTCCCTTGTACACCCAGTTTTGCCCTTTGACCCATTTGGGTGTGCAGAACTACCATTTTGACATGGGTTAAGCACACATACTATGTTGTCTTTGAACATACTCTTATATCACTTGTACTGAAAATTTCAGCCTATACTTTGTGTATACTCAAAACTCAGAGAGAGAATACCCAGGATTGATTGATCGGCTATACACCCAGCATTTAACACTTTAACGATGAACTGCGTTGTTTTTTCCAATTGCTAAAGTGTTACAACTTGTGCATTTGTAGTTTCACTTCGTTTTAGATTCTCTGTAGGTTTCTTCTGTGATGAAGAAAATGTTCACTGATATTTCACAACCTTATTTCACAAGTTACCGTTTTTGCCACAAATTTCATCATTTCATCATCATTTTCTATTATATTGGTACAGTTTAATATTCCATGTTGCTCGCATAGTAAGTGTTTTTGGATGTTAGACTCTTACCGCAGTACAATAAAACAATTTAATCGAGTGTTTCATCAGCATTTGCTCTGTTAGGTGCAGTCAGAGGACATGGCAGCATGTGACCAAAGGCACCATGGGACAAAAGAACTAGGGGAGGAATTTCTATGCAGGAACGCACAACTCTTGAGAGCCCATTCCAGATGGTTAAACATTACCTTTAAAATGTTGATTATGTTGTTGAATCGTATAATCATTTATAATTATTTATTCCAGAACAAGGTAAGCATTGCCCGGGACACGGGATGGCCTGAGTTGATTCAGGAACTGTCCTGGCCATTTCGGCATGGTTGGCAACCCTAAAAAGAAGAGTAGACAAAAGGTCATAATTATAGCATATAAACCACATGTCATGCTTCAGATCAAAGGGGCATAGACAAGGCAAATGACGGGCAAATAGAGTTGCCATTATTCTTCAAGTTGTGTGACTTTTGACAAGTTCTCATGTCCAACGTCACCACTCCTTTCGCTTTTAGGCCTCTCCTCGAGCATTTCATATCCACCTGTCCTCGTCCAATCCAGCATCATATTCATAATTATTGTCTTCCTCTTAATTGTCTTCCTCTTAATTGTCTTCCTCTTGATTCCCTTTTGTGCGTGTATATGTGTACATCAGACATCAATGGAACACAGATCTGTGGTTGAATTGAATTCAATACTTCCACAGACTTAGCATTAGCCTAGTATGTTAATAGGGTTAGGGCAGAAGATCGGAGACGGAGATAGCGTGGTGTCTTTATTGTCAATGTTTAAGCGTCTTTTGGCTGAACAGTAGTGACTATTGTGACTACTGCAACCTAAGAAGGGAAAACAGAGTTGTAAATTATCCGCATGACTACCCTTGGTCGATTAATAGGCATGTAGCTATATGCAGCTGATACTTCAAGATAGGTAGGGTTGCCAACCGTTCCTGAAAGGCCGGGACAGTCCCGGAATCAATCCAGGAATACAAGTAATTACAAAAGATTGCGAGATTCAGTGGCATCGTTCAACTCCAAGAAACAGGTCAATTTTAAGGCTTTGAGTTTTCTGTGATGTTTGTCATTGACAATGTATCAGAATAACGTTTTCAAAGCCTTATTCAACTCTTTGTATGGCTCCTTCTGAGATCCGTATTCCATATAAATAAAATTAAAGATTAAAATGAGTGGAATTGACCTGTATGGCAGCCTACCGGTCACCGCACATGCGCATCATGACCAACGCCATCTAGCGAATGGATGGTCAACCTAATGGGACTAGGGAGTATCAAACCCGCGTCCAATTTATCTTCGTGACGGCGTTTGACCATTCAAACCGGTATATTATGATCTACTGTTCAATTCGAATCCAGTCAGCATATAATTAGTCCACGGTTATGTCCACTGTAAATTGTATGTTAGCCAGCATATTGCACTTGTCCAACATCGGAAATACTAGGTCTTCCTATAAGGCTATAAATACAAGATCTTATTTTCGTATTTCCTTTCAATGAATTTGGGGCTAAATGAACAACGACAGATTGCAGAGTCGAGTTAGGTCTACTTGAAGTCGTAGACAACTAATGCATCGTACATTCGCAATATGCCTTCGACATCGACCTTATGCAATGAAGTTAACAGGTGGTTTCTTGATGCAACGGTGGCGTTAACCTGCGGAACACATGCACCTCTACGATCAATTATTACGGTGATATCATCGTCATTATCAACTTCTGAGTCAGAAAAAACGACCTGCTTCAGCGACCGATAGGAGAATTGTCCAGTGATGTTATTTACTTTGGTTAATTGGGCATCATCTGAGAGTTCTTCTTCGTCATTTTCAGAATCCGGTGGAGTGGTGGGGGCTCGTTTTGCGGCAGGAAACATTACTTCTCCGTCCTCTTGTCTTGTTCTTTTCTTCTGCTTGTGATCTTCTGTCATAATCACTGACTCGCAGTATATTTGCTTCACCATATTTTCCACGGAGTGATACCTATGGGTCTAACGAAGGAAAGAAAACACAAACATCACACAGGCCTTCTAGACACTTTTAATATAAAACTCTTTTACAAATATTTGTTTATAATTATGCCTAGATATTAACGTGTGGAGCGCTACCAGTACATAGTTTAAAAGAAAAGAAAATTCATTTGCAATGAAGTTATTATTAAACCATTTAGTCATTGTAATGCATTGTAATTCAACATTTACAGTTGACCCCTCATATAGTGCATAGCGGATATGTGCATACTTTGATTGTTTGCATAGCTGGCTGGTCCCGTTTTCCTCTGCTCTGGTATATATCAACGTCGCATAGTTGTATGGGCCTATATACAGCGTAGAACATTCTGGCCATTTAGGAAACTCGCCCATGGACAGAAAACGACCATGATTGTAGTATCGTGGCCTGTCTTACAATGGATGGTCACTGAAAGCATTACAGTGTGATGTTGGGCCCATCCCTATTACTACATACACGTACCAACGCATGCATTATATATATAATATATATAATATATATTATATAATATATATAATATAATATATATTATATATATAATATATATAATATATATATATTATATATTATATATATATATGCACTTCTGTAGTCATATATTTATTTATAGACCCTATTTAATGAACTAGATCAAACGAACATCAAACGTATAAACACTAACTGTCAATGGTGTAGGCCTAACACTATATTTAACTGCACGTAAAGTCGCGTAAGTGAAGTAAGACTTACAAAAATCAATCTTTATCACTGAGTTCCTTTCGTTGATGAATCGTTGCAAACGTTTCAAGAAATGATCTTCTCGAACAGGAATACGAAGCTCGTGATGGATATTCGAAAGACTGATTGACAACTGTTCCCCATATTTCATGACCTCCCTTTTTATATAGCAATCGGTGTGCGACCTAGTTCATTAATTAATTCATTCTGAGGGCTTGTATAGCGCTCCCACTAAATGACCTATATACTCAGTTGCTCCTGGCCCATCGCGGTCGTTACTGAAGAGTATTGAGGACGACAGACGCAGGTGTTAGATCTCAACGCATCAGTTTGAATAAAGGCAAGTGAGGTGTAAACAAGTGATTACAACTAAACGTTCAAGGAGAAGTCTAATGACGTTCCTTTACAAATGTCCCAGAGGCACATTGTGTAGATATAAATACCACAAGTAGTCCATCAATTGTTTATTTTAACCGATTGTTTGTGTTCGTTTGAAATAGATTCTGATTAACCTCTGCCTTAGGCTAAGGCTAAGCTATAATAAACAGTAATTATACCTTATCTTTAACTTAAAAGGCTTCGCTGTGCAAATGTATATGTTCGCGTGACAACCTTGACATTCCAAACAGAAATTCAAATGCTTATAGTTTTTACTATGCAATTGAGCTTCAGTTTACTGGTCTAATTCTATTTTTGTATTTCTTTTGTGGCAAAATTCAAGATATATGACACTGTTTCTTCGATTTGACTCCACTATGAAAATGTTTACTTACCGGTACCATTTTATTTAGGTCTACTGCTCCCGTGCCATACACATCTACACATCTACACATCTACACATCTACACATCTACACATCTACTAGTCGATTGGTTATTATTCTTATAATTGGCTAATACTACAACTTCTGTTACGTACTCAGTAAAGACAGAGCATATAGACGCGTTGAACTAATGCCACTGACCAAAGTCACATGGACCTACAGGAATTATGCGTTGCAAAAATACAAGTGAATAACTTAAGTGAACAACTCGTCCACGTTCATTGTATTCGAAGACTGTTGAGCAGGCCAGAACCCGTAATCGCTGTGTAGCAGACTTGGGGCGCAACCAAGCAGACGACATCACTGCTGTTACGGATAGAAGAAAGGGATGCCTGGCTGCTGCTGCTGCTGCTGCTGCAAATGGCAGAGGTAGGATCCACTTTCGGAGCTGCGTTCGTCTGTATACGCCCCCGTTTTACATCTGGCCGACTCTGGAGGATCTCCACGGCCCCTCCCTTCTTCTCCACGGCACTCCCTCCTTCTCCACGGCCACTCCCTCCCATCGAGGTTCAAATTCGTTTCCTCTCTGTTGCCTCGGCTACGATCCTCGTACAGGGACAGAAGGGACAATGCCGGGGTCGCCGGCGAAGAGGGTAATTGATGGTAATTACCCGCAGGGTCTGAGCCGGGGGCGGAGTTCGGGGCGTCTACAGAGTATGAAGCGAGACGCTGAGGCGCACACAAAGTTGTGACGGCGTCACCTGGCTGGGCGGGAACCTCGGCGTCTCCCGGGTCTTAGCCGCGCGTGACGCTTTGGATCGACCCAGCTCTGGCAGCCCGAGTCAGGCGTCGAACCAGCGACCTCGACTGGCCGAGAAGAAATATACGAGGGTCATGACCCTGACGGCTTTGTCTGATTGCGTGGACAGTTTGCTGTGTGTCTCGCACGATGACTCGGTTGACAGTGGGACGTCATGCGTGACGTCTGTGTTAAATTTGAGTGTCGAGCGTCAGAGTCACTCCTTGACTCCAGAGATCCGTTTAATAATATCAGGATGAGTTAATTATTTCAGATGACACTCACAAATCTGTTGCTCATTACTGCCTGCGTCTACATTGAACAAAAGAAAAAGCGTAGTCCTTTCGGCCTTTACTCCGCGATTGCTGTTTCTACGTGGAGCCAGTCCCAAATCCGGATAAAAGAAGAGGGCGACGCAAACAACCATTGTTACTACACAGTCTTGTTAAACAGGAAACTATTGACTACAATATTACTAGAGTGGTAGAAATTGACCCTCAAGTCAATTCGGCATATATATATATATATAATATATATATATATACGTGTGAAGTGCCAGCGACGACTTAATTTCTTCTTTACATCGGCAGAATATTATGAAGCAGGGTCTCCATACTCTTCTCTGATCTTTCTACCGTTAGTGGGCGGTTGGTGTACTCGTTTTGTGTAGATGATTCCACTTGGAGGGTCTATAGTAGAACAAGAACGTTGATTTATCGTTCGGATCATCGGGGGATTTGAACCCCGACCTCTGCGGGGTGACGGTTCTCGTGTATGTATGCCCCAGTATATCGATGTGAGCAAAAGGATCATGCCCATAGCAAAAGCAATTCTTACAGAGAGAAAAAAGCGCAACAAAATTGTACAGCTTGCGTCATTATCAGCCGCTCTATATATATGTCACAATATGTAGCCCTCGCACTGCCTGCAGTTTACGCTAGAGCATGAAACGCCATTGTTTTCTGTGTTTTGTCTAACTATATATATATATATATATATATATATAATTCTATACCCTGCAGCCACTGCCAATACTATATGCCAATCTATTCAATGCCACATAATATACCGTATACCCACGTGCCATATATACCTTATGCCTCATCCTGTCCTGGTTTATTCTATTCTATTCAATGTTACTCCATGCTATCTTATATCCCATACCATGCATACAACGGTTATATATATATATATATACATATATATATATATATTGTACCATACAATACAATGGTACAATACAATGGTATTGTACCATACAATACAATGGTACCACGTACCATACCATGCATACAACGGTTATATATATATATATATATACATATATATATATATATATATATATAACCGTTGTATGCATGGTATGGGATATAAGATAGCATGGAGTAACATTGAATAGAATAGAATAAACCAGGACAGGATGAGGCATAAGGTATATATGGCACGTGGGTATACGGTATATTATGTGGCATTGAATAGATTGGCATATAGTATTGGCAGTGGCTGCAGGGTATAGAATTTGACGGGATAGGAAATGTTAAGATAGGATAGAATGTAACAGAATAGGTCCGATAGGGTAAATGATACAGGAGAGGATGTGGGATGAGACTAAATCTATTCGAGAAAGAACAAAGCAAGATGATTTGTTTTCAAGCAGTTTGAAGTCTCGTTGAATAAGCATGAGAAGAAGAAGAAGAGAGAAGACACGCCCATACACACACGCACGCACACACACACACACACACACACAATGAGACAAAAGTAAGAGGACCGAGACCTTTGTTTTCCTCAGCAGCATTCAGAGGACCTCGTCCGTGAGACGACGAGTGATTAACGCGGGCAACTATGACGTCAGAACGACACAGATATCCCATAATTCACCGCCATTACTGGAAGTATAAAGCGGAACAAAAGTGACGGTCATTTGAATCCGTCCATCATAATAACACACGCAACAGTATGCACGTAACTGCATCAGCTGTATACATCAATAAGCTCATATATATATATGTATGTATATGTATATATATATATATACATATATATATATGCCTATCTGCGTTATTGGCATGTTTATACATGCATGTATATATGTGCGTATATATATATATGTGTGCATACTGATCCTACGCATATATGGATATACGACTTAGTGCATAACTGTGCGTGCTTGGATTGTATAATCGATTGTTCATCCAGGCAGTCATGGAGTCATGCGAGCAAGTGAATATTTTGGCTGACTGAGAATTTAATAAAGCAACCAACCTCTTCGCTCCTCGTCTATATGGACCTCCTTCTCCTGCTTCTTCTACTCCTCCCATCCATTCCCTCCTCAAGCCTATATTCTCCTCACATTCTCTCTCCTCATCTATCCATCCGTCCAACCTTCCATCCATCCATTCGTCAATCCAACAATCCATTCGCCCAACCAACCTTCCATCCATTCGCCCAACCTTCCATTCATTACCTTCCATCCATCCACCCATCATTAATCATTCAAATTCAATCACATTCATCGATACAGTTACATGAATTCGATCAAATGAAATCCATCTATGCTCGCCATCTATCCATTCATCCATATGGGATAATAGGTGGATATGATAGACCTATTGCAAGGAAGGTAGCAATGTGTCTTATCAGTGTCTATACATAATACACATGCAAAAGCAAATGACACTCTATATATAGCAATAAACACACACACATATATATAGACGTATACATTACACAATTATATATATATGTATATATATATACAGGTACGTATAAATACGTAAAATGTCTACACATTCACATACACAACAAATACAAATGCACACACTCAAGCAACTATATTTATGCATAAGTATGTGGGTGTGCATCTGAGCATTTATATAGCGCCTATATTGAATCGCCGAAATATAATATGGTTTGGTTGGCCGTGCATGGGGTCAGAGGGTCAACTGTGCTCGGTTGGCCATCGTCGACATTCGAACGCTAGAGGTCGTCTAGATTTATTACTCAATTCGGACTTCATAACGTTAAACGATCCAATACTTATAAATATGAATACAAAAATCCAACGTGAATTATACGACCATATAAATTTATATGTCACAGACAGACACAGATTCAAACAAACACACACACTTATACACACACACACACACACACACACACACACATGCTATAAGCGCCCTTGCAGGGGCATGACTGCGTTACGGCGCTCTAGAAATCGTCTGTTTAGTAATTAGACACACACGCGACCGTACATGTACACTCACAAATACGCGCACACTCGCACGCACACCTATACATATACACCCTCACACCCACATATGCATGTATGTATGTTTATATACAATATATGCAAGTCCTTCGCTCACAATTGCTTTGCAGTATACAACTGCAATTGCGCCGTCGAGACGTGTGCACTTCTGAGCAAAAAATGTTGGAAGAAGCGCGAAATCAAATTTCAGAATAGACAAATAAAAAATACAAAAATATACAGCTTGTATTTATAACGAGCCTAAATAAAAATGCTTTACTCGAAAGACGCGCTACAATTATTGGCCTAGCGACTGTAAACTATAGTCTCAATTATATATAAGAGACGAGTCTGAAAATTTGAGTAAAAATATATTGAATCGTGGCGAATTAATAACACAGCACTTCTTTTCTTCTCAAGAAGTCTTATAAATTTGCGATTTTATATTTCATTAGTATACTCCAAGAATAAATAACACGTCTATATGTGATACAATGTTGCTTCTTTTTCATTATATGCATGTATATCCTACCCTATTTATTTATTTAAACTATGTCATGAAAGGCGACTGCATGCTGCAGTGTGACAATTATTTAAACTCCTCCAGTATTTGTAGACAGGTTCGTCATCAGAGATTCTGGGTCCCTATGCAGAGAAATTCCGAATGCTAAAGGAAGAGAATTCTGAGTCCTTATATAGGCAGAGAAATTCTGCATGGGCCCCGAGGCAGAGAATTGTCGGGCCTGTATAGGCAGAGCAGTGCACGTGTGCACGCATGCACCGGCATTTTAGGCGGAAGCGGGCGAGTTCGATAGCAAAAATTAAAAGTTGGATATATATACGGCTATATTGAGAAGACTGATTAAGTTTAGACTAAATGTAGTTAAGTGTCAATTATATTCTATTTTAGAACGCATAAATCGGAAACTTTGTAAACTGATTATAATAGTTTTCATATGTTGATTGCATGAGAGTCGCCGAGTCAATTCCCTCAGCCGTCCCTCTCTATATAAGTGACTAAAAGTAGAGTCTAGTCTAGTAGAGTCTAGAGTTCATAGACTCCGTTTGAAATATTAGTGATCGGGAAAACATATTCGTTGGTTATTAACAATTGCAACAGACCCTGCATATAAGCCAACTTCAACATTTGAAACACTACATTACATATTCAAAACTATACGTCAATCAGACGAGTACACACACAAATATACGCACACACGCACACACATATTCATGAAAGTTATTAAGGAAACTCCATTAAATTGACTACATTGGATGCAGTACATATATATATTTGGTATATAATGCAATTGGACAATTCCTGCTTATTCACACGTGCGCTGCACAATGAACCGTGACGGGTCCATAAACTTTAACGCTTGCCTGGCGATGTGCTTTCGATGCCTTGTTCTTCGGTTCGGATTGACGTCTCATTGACACCTGGCCAACCGAAACTAATCGACCGTAGAACGCGAACAAGTCGACTGGACTCGCAGTCGAGGATTACTGATTAAAGACCGGTCGAGAAGTGAATCAGTCTCTTATACATGCATGCGGTATAGAGAGATCGCTTCTACTCCGTCTGTCTGTCTTTCTGTCTTTCACTCTGTCTATTTGACTATACCTTTCTATTCGCCTGCCTTGCTGCCTGCCTGCCTGCCGTGCGTCCATCCATCCATTCATCCATCCACCAAGTGATATTTACCCCTGGAAATTTCCACTGGATATATTCTCGCTTTGAAGCAGGTCATATTCCTCCGGATATATAAATTCCACCTCTGTACCACCTCAAACAACGCCAAATGAAAATAGTTATTACATTACTCAGCATTACTCCACCGACGCCCCCAATAACTGTCACCAATCCAACTCAGCTGTAGACAGATATTTATGTTCATCAATCCACATTGATTTAATCAAAGTTCAAAGAATTATTTTTCACCATCCCAAATTCCATTAAAGAAAATGAATCATCTTCATCAATAGGCCCACAGCTTCTATTTAAGTGAAAAGTTATTTTACATCATTGAAAATTCAATTTCAGCAAAGAATTATCTTCACCGATCCAACTATTATGTAACCAAGAAATCATTTTCAATAATCCAACTTTTATTTAGCCAACGAACTATTTTTAACAATCCAGCTTCCGTTTGAAATTGCGAATGCGTCGAATGTGTTTCCAAGATAAAAATAACACAGGTCTGCAAAATAAATTTTTTTTCCAGCTGCATGAGTTATTTTTGCTGAATTATATGTTTTAAAGGTCACAGATTCTAAAAATGACATCCATAGCATCCCATCACGTATAGGTTTTTGCAAAATAAAATAAAATTTAATAAAAAACACTTATTTTTTACAATCAACTAAATATATGTATTTTCTTACAACTAATCAAAAATTGTTTCTGATATTTATACACAATTTTAGGTCTAATCTTTTTTCTTGTGAAACCTTTTCTTGTTTTCTTTGATGCTTCTGCGTTTCCAATTTCCTTCTTTGGTTTCTCGATTGAGCATTCAATAGTAGTCAGCTAATATATTGACATCCCATTTTCCTTGGAAACGTCTCTCAAAATCACGGACATCTTGATGAAATCTTTCACCCTGTTCTTCGCTGTAGGCTCCCAAGTTTTCAGGAAAACAGTCAATATGGGAGTGTAAGAAATGAACTTTTAAGCTCATCTTGCACCCTTGAGCTTCATACGCTGCAAGCATGCGTTGTACAATAGTTTTGTAGTCAGGGTCCTTAGTATTCCCCAAAAACTTGTGCACTTCATTCTTGAAAGAGTCGCACGCTTCTTTTTCCTTGTCTTCCATTGTTTCCAAAAAGAGGGGATCAGTTAGAAGTTTTCTTATGTCGGGGCCAGTAAAAACTCCCTCTTTTAACTTGGCTTCAGACAGTTTCGGGAACTTGGAACACAGATATCTGAAACAATTCCCATCTCTTGGCAGTGACTTGACAAACTGCTTTACAAGCCCCAATTTAATATGAAGAGGTGGTAATAACACTTTTTCTGGCGGAACCAAGGTCGTATTGATGACGTTTTTCTCGCCGGGGGTTAAACTGTCTCGAAGAGGCCAGTCAGTTTTTGTCCAGTGCAGCTGTCTGGCTCTATTATCCCATAAACAAAGAAAGCAAGGATATTTTGTAAAACCTCTCTGCTGCCCCAACAACATGGTTATTATTTTGAAATCTCCACAAACCATCCACTGATGCTCTTGATATTTGATTTTCTCAAGAATCGTAGCCAAATCACTATAGTTTTCTTTCATATGAACCGAGTATCCCATAGGAAGAGATGCAAATACATTTTCCATTATGCAGCAAGACTGCTTTGAGGCTGGTTTTAGACGAATCAATGAATATGCGCCATTCTGATGAATCATATTCTATTTCAAAGCACTTCATGAGCCCATCAACATCATTACAATAAACCAGATTTCCCTCTTTGGAGAAAAACTGAGTAAATTCTCTCTCTAGATGCCTGTACCACGAAAATGAGGTCCCAGATGATAGCAGGTTTTTGTTTTTTAGCCTTGATCCTAGTAATTCGGGTGCATCTTTGGAAAGACCTAAATCTCTTACTAGGTCGTTGAGCTCACTCTGAGAAAAAAGTTGAGGTCCCTCGTCAACAGAAAAACTGAACTAGATTCGTTCTGGGAAGCCAATGCGTCTAAGTCCTCTGACTCGCTCAGGATGCCATCTAAATTAGAAGGTGGCCGTGGAACTGGTATTTCAGAACCATGGGACACTGGACGAATAGCCGAGTCAAGGTTAGGGTAAGATATTTTATTTTTATTTTTTGTATTAAATCCTTTCACATCTACCGAACAGAAATAGCAGTCAGTTGTGTGATTTTTCTGTTCGCGCCATATCATAGGAATGCCAAAACGAAATGAGTTTTTCTTACCCTTAAACCACAAACGAAGATCTTCCTCGCATCTTCTGCACACCTTATGTGGAGCCCATGTTTTGTCTTGATCTCCAAGTTTCATTTTGAAATAGGCAAAATAAACTTTCTTCACAAACTCACTTATGTTTCTTTGTTGTATTTTTACTGTGTATTCACCACACACATAACAGAAGTTGTCGGGAGAAATTACACAACCTCTGTAAGCCATATTCTAGAACTAAAATAACAATCACAGTATCGTTTGAATGCAGAATATAAACTGAGTGTGGCATTAGATGGCTGGCGAAATACTGAACTTATTTAACTTGTTGAAACATGATCTAATCCAACAGCAGATTGCTTATTTTCTTCCTAGTACCCCAGATAACAAGTCTAAGCATGTTCAACCTCATCAGTAATATTAGTCACTATCAAATTTTAACCCGTTTCGACACGATCATGCGACCTTCCTGTTAACGCTAAAGCTACTTTATCCACCACCCCCTACCACTATTCTCTTCAACCATTAATATTTTTTTCCATTTATTGCCAAGTTCATCTGTATTTGATAGTATTCATGTGAGAAAGCTTAGTTTTGAGGCCATTTTTTAAATAAAAAACAGAATACTAAATTTTAAGTTAATTAGTAATTTTACACTAAATTTAAAAAAATTTAATGTAGCCAAAAAAATGACGTGATGGAATTTTTTTGGTATTTTTTTCGTTTTTATCAGGTTAAAATCTATAAGAAAATGTATAAAAATCCTATGCAGTTTTTTACTTGCAGACCTGTGCAATTTATCAGTCAAAACAACGGTTTAACCTGTCGTTGGCATGGGCCCATATATACCTTGGATCACGTTTCACAACGGCTGAATGGAAATAGCCGAAAGGATCATTGATTTAATCGAATTTTGATAGCTATTTCTTGCGGAACTAGGACATCTGCTTTGATCATTGAATTAAAAACAATCTGTTTAATTATGATTCATGTGAAATAAGAACAAATTAACGGACTATTACCATATGGAGACATAGTCTATAATATGTGTATATATATATATATATTATTTATATATCACATGCACTCATACAAATACATTATCCGTGTTGTTTATGTATGATCTTTTGTGCATGATTGTGGTGTTTACATAAACCTATATATTACATCGTCATGGTGCACTGTTAAAGATCTTAAACTTCCATTGAAATGATCAAATTCATTCGTTCGTTCGTTTCAGGCAATTAAAAAATACTGCCTGACTAGATGTGTGTCTGTCTGTATGTTTGGTGGTCAAATTGTACCTTAGGAGTGCATTCAATTTCATCTTATACGAACGGCAAAAGATAAGTGAGCGCGATTGATACGATCATTTGTTTTCTTTTATAGAACGAGAGTAGACTATTATAAAGTCATCGCGATATCTCTGCTTCGGTCCATGTTTTCCTAAATGCTTTAAAGCAGATCCGATGCTAAGACAATCAGTCATAATTGGGGTCTCTCTCTTACTTAAGAAACCGTTTTTTTAATACGTAAAAAACTGTATATATATATACACACACATATGTATGCATGTACGTATGTAAGTAGGCCTATGTATGTATGTATGTTTGTATGCATGTGTGTGCATGCGTTTTTGTGTGTATTTGTGTTTGTGTGTGTATGTATGTATCTATGTGTGTATGTAGTATATATATATATGTAGTATATATGAATGTATATGTATGTATTGTATGTGTGTGTGCGCGCGTGTGTGTCTGTGTGTTTGTTTGTGTGTGTGTAGGTGTGTGTGTTTGTATGTACGTATGTATGTATGTATGTTCGTATGTATGTATACTTAATACGTATGTATTTGTGTATTTTTAGGCCATTAATATGAGGGAGAGCAAGAGAGAGAGAGAGAGAGAGAGGGAGAGAGAGAGAGAGAGAGAGAGAGAGAGAGAGAGAGAGAGAGCGAGCGACATGGACATGCAGTCTCAGACACAGCTGGAGAAAGAGATATAGACAGAGTTCAATGTGGCTTATGAATGATGTTTTCCAATAAAACTTTGCCAAAACATTTAATAGACTATGTACAATAATCGTTGGTCATAATCGCCGTTCATCATTTCGGAGATTGTTCGGCCGGGTGCACAGTACAGCAGAGGCGTGCACAACGATCATTACGAGATGTCTTCAATAGATAGGGACACACCGTCAGAAAGACAGAGACAGAGACAGAGACAGACAGAGCTGTTGGTTCAGTGCCTTCTCGGACGCACTGTTTGATTAATCTCGGCGATTTTCTCTTCGCCCGCAACGGCACCAAATCTTCGATAATCGGTGCATCAATGAACCCAAATTTATCGGCTTATATGGCGCATCTATGAATTCATATATACACAGTAATTGCTTGTCGGGCGATACGCACGGCCGATTCGCGTATTACAGGCCGTTTCCGTATCAGCGACTTTGATCAATCGCCAATCAAGGCAATTATACACGGGTTTTGGGCGAGATTTGGATCCGTCGTTATGGGCGAGATTTGTATCTATCGTTTGGAGTTCCCGCATTTACTGGACGATCTTAACTGCTAGTCATTCGAATCGGTTTCCATTATAAGAAGCTCATGATGGCCAGAGAGTCTATATCGCATGGACGGTCGTGATGAATTACGTCATTCTGACGTCGGATATCTGCGAGGGGAGTGACATTTACGGCTCCGATAAATTCGCAATAGTCGTGAATGATTTCTGATCGCTAAAAGGTAACATTTCTTGCAAATATCTATCGTGTCTTTCTTACGAAACTTGCGTTGGTTAGGCCTATGCAAGTCTGGGCCTAACATAGGCCTATATTCAGACTATTGCAAAGCATCTCTGAATAGTGTTTCCTACTTTTGTCAATACATAATTATATCACTTACAGTTACAATGTGTCATCCATGGGTCAATCATGTCGCCATGGGTAGAACCCCGTGGTTTATGCGATTTACGAAAATTTTCCATTATCCACGCGGCTTGCCCATGGGTCTCCGCCCCATTGGGCTACCTCGAGACACTGTCCATGGTCTTCCCTCTATACCTTATCAACATTTCGGACCTTGCCTCGCTTCTTGCTTCCCATTTTTCTGTACTGTTGCGGTTGCATGCAGGTGATGTCCAGACCTACACCTGCATTGCTCTGCGGCCTCTGCCTATGACGCTATGGTGTCCACTAGCACTCGGGCGTATACCTGTAGACAGGGTTCGATCATGGGTGCACATACACACATACACACATACACACATACATAGATACATACATAGATACATACATACATACATACATACATACATACATACATACACATACATACATATATACATATAAACATTCATGCATGCATACATGCATACATACATACATACATACATACATACATACATACATACATACATACATACATACATACATACATACATACATACATACATACATGCATACATACATGCATACATACTTACATACACACACATACATACATACATACATAATGTTTTCTGATATTTTGTCAGTGCATACACAATTCAAACGAAAGATATTGGTACAAATATGAATTTGATCCGGTCCGTGGTTGCCATTATATATTAAAAAGGACCAGTTTCTTGGGAAAAACAGCCATGCGATGCAGTTTGTTCATTATTAAATCACTGTAGAACTAAATATTTTGCCAAGTGGACCTTAAAATAATCTCGTTACCTATTGGTCTTACAGACATAGGCTATTATATTCGTTCTGCATAATGACAGCACGGACTCAATACGACATGTAGACTGGATCAGCGACTGAAGTGTCCCAACTTCTATCGGTCTCCACGCTCGTTGGAGACGACGAATGAACTGCATCGTCAAAGTTCATTGGCTCAGGATCTTTATAAACGCTATATAGGAGACACATTACTCCTCTAGTTTTCAATATGAGAGATCCGGAGAGTTTTGGTGCAATGGCCAATATTTTGGCTTTATTTGTGACGAGAGTTTTTAGTCAAGCCACTTCGTCGTCACAGCTGATGTATGTATAACAGCTGATGTATAACAGCTGATGTATAACAGCTGATGTATAACAGCTGATGTGTAACAGTGTGCACCATCCCGCAGAAATACTCCCAAGATCATTGTCAACAAATAACTCTCGTTGCATAACACTGCCGATGTCCCTCGAACGCTGGCTTCACGTATTGCTTGAGAATGTATAATGCAGTACTATAAGTTTAGTCCGGTACCATTTGGCACAAAGTGAAGGCTTGTGACACCCCTGGCCGTCATTCCACCTCACATCATCGCTGACGGACTAAACATCATCTGTGGAGCAGACGGATCATTCTCCTCCTAGGAAACACAAACTGTAGGCCCTATCGTTTTGTGCATTCAATACATTAGATACATTAAACGGCGATTCATCGGTGAGCAAAACATTAGACCAGCCATCCGCGCAGTGTCGAGGCTCCTATTTTTTACTCAATTAAGCGGCATGAATATTAGTTGCGCCATCTAAAAGCCGGAGCCGGAATTGCACCACCAGCGCCACGGTGTATACTGTCACGTCATTTAGTGCACGTTCGATTTAAAATTTATACGATTATAATATATTTGAGTCACGTATAGGCTTGAAAAATATCTAAGAGATTCGAATCACTTTGGCCGAGATATTGAAGTTGGAAAACGGTGAACGAACTTTTGTGTCACTCTATATATATTTGATGTTTAATGCAAGCTATTTAGCATTGTCGTCATAATCTAGACAAAGACTTCTGTAGCGTCAATAAAAAATTGATGGTGTATACAAGGCACCAATTCATCGTGTTTTTATGCATGTGTGTTACTGCATACTTGTATATGCTCTCTGTATATACACCCCATAAATGGGTGTCTGAAGGAATTTTTGTAGAGTGACAGTGTTTTAAATTGTTGGCACGGGGACTAACTAGGGAATACCGAAAGCATCCGATCGCGTCACCGTTATAGGGTGCGCATAGACTATAATCATATATTCCAAGAACCACAAGCGCTTTTGAAAGTATTGACATATTGTATAGGCCTACAGCTGGCCTATTGTTAGCGCTCTGAGATCCATCTTCAACATTATCCGAACTTCTATTTCAAAGACCAAATTGTCGCAGTGTCCACGTTTTTATACATTTTAAATTGTTTAGGTTATATTATATTATATTGACTAGTTTTATGGATTAAAATAAAAATGCTGAAATATCACAGCCATTCACTGGTTAAACTAAGACAAGTATTTGTAAATATTCATTAATTCATTCGTTCATTCATTCATTCAGTCGTTCAGTCATGCGTGACAACTGCCTTTTTCTGCAGGAAACAACTGATAGCATCAGAGAAGCCTAGGGATGCGGTTCAAGCCAGGACCAATCGCACAGCTGCAGCAGCAGCAGCAGCCTGAACATTCGCCATCAGCATCATCGGCAGCGAGGTTCTTGTGTATCTACAGATTCTTCGTGAATAGATGATCCCTCGTATTAGACTGAAAACTACTATTTCATCAAAAACTGTCTCATAATTATTTGTAAACATATCATTGAAGCTATAATACTAATTTTCTAGTATAGGCCCTATGCATGATGCATCCATGGCTGGATTGGTCACTCGGGTGTCTCGTGCGGCTTGATGCAAGCCATTTACACCATATACGCATGCGTGGGATGATAGGCTGAATTATTATGTTAAAAACTTCGAATAGAATTTATATTAAGAAAACTGTTGATATGACATGTAAGGTTCAATAAGGGAGGATAAAAGCTCAAGGTGCAGCGAGGTCCTGTAGGGGAGGGAGAAGACGGAAGTTGAGAGGGTCAGAGGTCAACACATTAGCGATACTAAACGCAATTTAACTAATTAACTATTGAGAGTATTGATCAGGTTCGGTTAAGCGCGTTTACCATGCATGCCTGCATGTACAGCGGCTACAGCCTTCCTGTTGTAATCACTTGAGAATTATACATGGATCAGTTATGCAGTATACGTTTTTAATCGGATGAAATCAGAATAATATATATGCTCATGCATTCTTACTTTTAAGATACAAATATTTTTTTAATTCTTCAATTACACTTTAGTATTTTACAGCCTTTCATATAGGATCACTTGTCTTTTACTGTCTCGAACTGTCTTGAACTTAGTGTCTCGGTACCTCACTGTCTCGGTCTCGGTCTTGGCATCTCACTGTCTCGGTCTCGTCTTGGTCTTGAAGTTTAAGGTCTTGCATAATACACTGATAGACACAGTGACTCCTTTCCTATATACTATCCTCATATCCAATCTGCCACCCCTGACCTTTAGTTCTATAGGGACACCACCGCGGCCTTGAGTTCGTTCGGGTGTAGATATATATGAGTCTACACGTAAGACGAAGAGAAGGGGCAGCGCAGACGATAGGGGTTCGTTCGCTTCAGCTAGTGGAATAAAGTAGTTGTTGAAAATCGGAAGTATAGGGTATACGTTGTAGGTTACGACTGTATCTAAATGTTCATTCGGATATATCCTATAATGTGATTCGCTTTAATTAAAGTAGACCTGATTGTTTGTAGATGAAGTTATCTTGATTTTAGACTCGGGGTTTGAATCGTCAAATTTGAACTGGGGTGGAAAATTGTTCACATATCTAGATATGTCCCACCAGAATTTTTACAGTCCTGAAACCGGTATACGGGCTAAACTGTATAGAGGGTATAGCTGTAGGTTTTAGGTGCACGAACTTGATTCTTGCAATATCTGTGTTAGGATCCATTAAGCCACTGAAAGCTAATCGAGGGTGGGGTGGGTTTGCTTGACCCCAAGATAATTTTTGTGAATCGACTGTTGTGATTGAGAAATAAATGGGGGGGGGGGTTGAGCCATCTCAACCCCCGACAATTCAATTACTAAGGATAAGAACCAAAGGGGTTTGGAGAACGGTCATCCGTTTAAGCCGAGATGGGTATAGTTCGATGCCCTTATAACGTTACAGTAGCGTAGACTAGGGTTTATCATTGTGAAATATAAATTTTCACGTAGACCTATATATGTAATGAGTAAGCCACTTTAAATAGTATCCCAAGAGTTGGGGCAATTTTTATTGAGATGTTTTAAATGTGATCATTCCAGGTTTAGTGTTCGTCAATCAAAACACTAAGAAATTGATTGACGTGACTTTTGGTATACCGATATGTTGTTCAGCAGACGATTTTCGACCGAAGGTAGCTTCTAGTGATGAGGGCTATATATACAAGGCTATATATACAAGGCTATATATACAAGGCTATATATACAAGGCTATATATACAAGGCTATATATACAAGGCTATATATACAAGGCTATATATACAAGGCTATATATACAAGGCTATATATACAAGGCTATATATACAAGGCTATATATACAATATGTAGTTTGTTTTTAATGTTTAAGGATAGCCTGTTGGCTGCGAACCAATTGGTCACGTTTACTAGTCTTAAGGTTTAGTAGATTAATTAATTTGTCATACGATTCGGGAACAACTGGAGAACAGAGGAGGCATTAGGAAGATCGTTGATTAATAGCAACTCACTCTGTGTCATACTGTATGAAAGATTGATGGAATATCATAATAGAATAATAGATTATCTGTTCTTTATATCACTGCAGCAAATTCTTGTATAAGTCGGGAGGCCTTTGTCACTGAGAGAGTTCTGCATGCATGGGCCCCAAGCATTGCATGTTCTACATAATGGCCAATCGGGCTCTGTGTATATATGACTACTTACATATGTACGTATGTGGCTAAGTGCGTTGTTGACTGTATGCATTTGACATGATTGTATATCTTTGTGCATGTATGCATATGTATGTATATCTGTGTTACTGTATGCATTTGACATGTATGTACTGATAGTTGCATTGACACTGACGCATCTGTCTGAATGTAGGAATATATACTATCATCAGTATCAAAGCACCTTTGAAAGAGAGTCAGTTCTACTACATATGGAATGAGTGAGCGTACAAAATACAGTTGAATTTACTCGCATTAACCAATTTTATTTTAGAAGTTCAGATGAACGGATTAGGACCATGAAACAAAGGTGCAGACAAAAGCAATAAAGAATTCACACATCTATTTGCAAATTCAAATTAAACCTTTATAAGTTGATGCATAAAGTCAAGTTTTATGGAAATTTCAGGTGTAAGAAATTATTATATCTGGCACATTTGGAATTGGCGACCAGGCTGGCGACCATGCTGGAGTCCTGAAAGCGTTTCTGAAGTCAATACGAGAAATTGTCATTTTAGAATTGTATATATGGGATAGCATCATTCCGCAGTTTATATAGAAAAGACCAAGTGAGACAACTATATATATATATATATATATATATATATACAATATATATATATATATATATATATATATAGTTGTCTCACTTGGTCTTTATATATATATATATATATATGAACTCCTCATTGAACTGTACTAGAGATTACGGTTATGTTTGCAAACACGAAGTATGTATACTTGTATATAAATAAAACGAGCTCATTCATGATCCAATGTATCCTGAATTTAATCGGATAAAACCAGCATATTGACATATAGTATAAGCCTATAGGGCATATGTTTGCGATTTAGCGACCATGCACATAATTGTCAACGGGGAATACGTATACAACTTAACATATATAGGCGTTCATGAACGAGGTGGACATGGGAAATAATAAATATTAAATTAGCGGCGAATAATTATTATTCAGTGAGCTAGGTGGAGTTTCTGCAGAGGACCGTTCTTATCGAGCGACGACGTCACGCCTTGTCCCCCTCGAATCGTCATTCGATTAACGTGAATGGGAATGGGGACGACGATCTTCGCTTTTCCACCTCCGCTTCCATCTCCTCCGCCTCCTCCGAGGAGTCCACTCGTCCCGCCCCGTCCCCCTCCACCGCCCCCTCCCGCTCCGTTGACGATGCCGGCCTTGACCCGCTTCCACTTGGCCCTTCGATTCTGGAACCAGATCTTCACCTGGACCTCGCTGAGCTTCAGCTGGTGCGCGATGTGCGACCTCTCCGTCAGCGACAGGTACTTCTTGCTGTGGAATTCCTTCTCCAGTTCCAGCAGCTGTTCGCTCGTGAAGGCCGTCCGTCTCCTCCGATGGCTGCTCATTCCGTTTCCGCCGACGCTGCCACCGCCGCTGCGTGGCGCTGGGATCGCGCTCGGACTTCCGGGTTCGTCGCCATATTGGGCGACCGCGTCGCTACATCCGGCGTCAGAGGTCGTTGCGCTGACTGAGGGACAGCCACTCGGGGTCGAGTCCTCAGACCCAGGGTCGTCCGATGGGTGTCCCGTCGTCCCATCCCAGGTATCCATCGCCGCCGTCGTGGCCTCGTCTGCCGCGGTGGAAGGGACGGTGTACTCCCCTGGAACGTATTCGTCGTCGGTCGTTGAGTCTGTGGATCGGTCATGGAGCAGGCGCTGAGGAGGATGGAGTGACTGGACGGGGGAAGAGGAAGAGCGACGAGGTTCAGAGGAGGAGAGAATGCCAACGACGGACGGACTCTGCTCTGAAAGACAGACATACAGATCAATGTGTATGCGTGCATGTGCTTGTGAAGATCCCTTTCTGTATATGTCTCTGTGTTTACGACTTTCGTTTATGCGTTCGTGCGTACACATAAATGTGTCGTTGCGCTGACTGTGTCATTTGCGTTATTGTCTGTGTACGTATAATATAATATATATATAATATATATATATATTATATATATATATAATATGTTAATACATATTCGTGTTCATTATTAATTCAAACATAGCGACTGCATGCAGTGTGAATAGCACATATCACTATAACCAGATTATGATCGGAAAATATTATATGGTTAAAAGTTATTACATGAGAGTCGATTTTAACTGTTGCTCTGCTTATTTCGATGAAACCTAGTTAATGAAAGGCAGAGTAAAGATTACCAGCAAGAGCATTATTTTGCCAAGTGGAGGGAACAAAGAGCCGCGGGAAACAGACAAAAACATGGATGGATAATATGGAACACGACCTCAAGGGAAGGGACATGGATATGGGAACAGCAATGGACACAATCAAGGACAGAAAAAAGTGGAGAAACTTTGTGAAAATCTCATCGTCAGTCTCTACTTGACCGACGAAAGATTATAACATGTAATAATAGAGTAAAAGTTAGGATGGCTATAGCAGGAATGGGTCTCACATCCATTGTCGTCGGTCGTTTGTCACTTCCTGTGCTCCTTCAAGTGAAACTCTTTTAGCATCTTTGTCCATTAATCCATCATCATGATATATCTGTTCCTTATAAATTAATAGCTCCAGTTATCACGCTAGCATATTATATAGACTTATATACCACCATTCATCCTTGCATGTCCGCAATTCATCCGTGCCTAAACAAAGTTACTTCCATTCATCCATGCGTGTCCACGATCATCCATGCATGACCGAAGCATTTACGATACTGTTTAACGGATTCACCAAAGCGCATCCTATCTCTGCAGACGCTTAGAACTAATTAAAGCAGCTCTGACACGCGCGTTCTCAAATTATACCCACATCCCACCCCACCCCAAAAGCTAATACCCCGTAGCCCTTGCTGCAGCTGGGGACATCTGCCCCAGGGGCCACAGAGGCGAGGCGAATGTGTCAACATTGTGGCAAAACGCACGACCCTAATTAATCGAAGCCCTCGTGGGCGAGGCTATGGATACCCGAAATTAGACACCCGTCGATAAGCAAAGATAACATATAATTAGATTCTTCGTTTAATCACAGGAAAAGGAGATTATTTAGAAGAAGGATCTGCTCTCTGTAAAAATGCAAAGTGATAATAGTTGAAACATAACTGGTGTGCATATATAAATATATATATACATTTATATACATAGGCTATATATATATATAGGTTGTTATTAAAATAGTGAAAAAATTTCTGACATCAAATATCACTAATTTGTTTCGCTGTGTAGGCCTATAGCATAAGAAGTTAATTAAATTGTCCGGTAAAATACAAAACGCATTAGGAGGTAATTTGTGAGAAGCCCGGAATTTAGATTGCATATAAGGCCTTTAAATTACAAGGCTTGATCCGCACTGAAGTCCTACATGTTTCCTTAGCATACATTCATATATACACGAGACAATGGCACGTTACAGCAACAATTCATACAGTTATAAAGAAACACAAAAGCCGTATGTATTTCATCATGGTATCGTCCATCGTCATCACCGCATTGTTATCATCACCGTCATCATCTTTTGGCATCATCATGTTATCATTAACAGTACCATTACCGATACCATCACAATCATCACATCATAGTCATTAATGTCATTACCGATACAATCACCATCTTAGTTCTTGTCTTCGTTTTAAATAGTCTCCTCTGCTGCCTCAGCCATATATCCCATCGTCTCTGTTATCTTCTCCCTCCTTCAATTCTTCCATGTTATAACAGTATACTTTACAATTTATTTAATTTCTGGTCGCAATGTTTGTTGGTATGTTACATAACAAAACGCAAGTTTCCTTTTGATTGAGACATGTTTAATAAACGCCTCCATGCATGTACACCTCTATACACATTTCTTTAAAATGGTTATGCATCCGGATTACACGCATATAATATTATATACTTCTATTCTTTTGAAGAGACAGGATATAGGCTGAATGGCACTTAGGCAGCATCGTTCAACAAAAGTCAGTTGGGTCTATATTATAGACCCATTGATATAGATTGATGCTGATATATTGATATAGATTGATATCAATGATACCCATTGATACCGATATAGATACATTGAGATAAGTACAGACACGTACATATATATATATATATATATATATATATATATAAATATATAGGGTCACCACTCATGTATACATGGATGCTTATACATATTCATGCACCCATGAAGTGTGCAGCTGTTGCATTTTTATTGGCTGGCGCCCTATCGAAGGCGGAGCTTGCGATTTGGCTGCAATTGCAGAAGCCATGGCGACATCACACCCTTACATGGAATCGAAAGAAATCGCGATTAACGGGTGGATGTATGTGTGTTTATGTGGATGGATGGATGGATGGATGGATTTATTTATGGATGGATGGATGGATGGATGGATGGATTTTTTTATGGATGGATGGATGGATGGACTGATGGATGGACGGATGAATTGATGAATGAATTGATGGATGGATTGATGGATGGATGGATGGATGGATTGATGGATGGATAAATGGATGGATGGATGGACGGATGAATTGATGAATGAATTGATGGATGGATTGATGGATCAATGGATGGATGGGGGATGAATTGATGGATGAACTGATGGATGGATTGATGGATGGAAGGATGGATTGATGGATGGATGGATGGATGGATGGATGGACGGACGGATGGATTGATGGATCGATGGATGGATGGGCGGGTTGGCGGATGAATGAATGGATGGATTGATTAATTGATTGATTGATGGACTGCGTCTCTTGCTTTATATCAATACAATGATTGTAAAAATATAGTGAGATCAGGCGGGCCACTTAAAATCAAGCGACCCGTGTCGTACGGCACAATTCTATGGGAAGCATGTTTAGACGACTTACACTGAACAGGTTTGACAGACAGACAGACATACATACAGACAGACAGACAGACAAACAGACAGACAGACAGACAGACAGACAGACAGACAAACAGATGGACAGACGGAGGGACAGACAGACAAACAGACAGACACATAGACAGACACATATATAGACAGACGAACGGACAGACAAGACAGACAGATAGACAGACAAACGGACAAAAAACTAACCTGCAGCCTGACTGACCAACCGACCGACAGATTGGCCGACTGACCGACTGTCCGGCTGACTGATTGACCCACAAATAAATCAAAACGTAGAATGAAAAAAGAACAGAAATCATTCTTCCAAGTACTGATTGCGCAATATCATATATGAATTAATTCAAAGTTGTCTAATACATGCATTGCATTAATTCCGCAATAGAAATCCCGCATTCTTTCTCTTCTGTCTACAATAATGCTTAGTCCCGTGACATCATAAATCGAACCATTTGCCCAGATGCTCTTCTCTATCTGTCTGTCTCCTTCAGTCTCTGTGAATCTCTGTCTGTCTCTGTGTATCTGTGTCTCATCCTTTTCCTCTTTCTCTCTCTGTATATCTGTCTGTCTGTGTGTCTGTCTGTCTCGCTGTTTCTCTCTGTTTCTCTCTGTCAGTCTCTCTCTGTCTCTCCGTATCTCCGTCTTTATTTCATTGCTTCTGTTATGCAGTCTACACTTCTGCCTTTCTGTCTGTTCCTGCATGCGGCTGTGCCTCTGGCTTTGTATGTGCCTGTACATCTGTCTCTGTCTCCGTCTTAGTCTCCGTCTCCGTCTCCGTCTCTGTCTCACTGGTCTCTCCAAGGAAACGCCGAATCAATTGTTATCGCAATTAAACCCATCCCACATGGCCCGGTGGGACCAATGTGGGAAAGTGCTCTCCGTTCGGGAAGGGGTGTGGGTGTGGAATGGGGCGAATGGTCGGCAGAGTAGAAACATGGCCACTCACAGAAGATGCAGGGAGGCTCGGGGTGGAGACGGTCACTTTGTCTTCGTCGACGCTAAGAGACACGTAGGGACAATTTTCTAGCGCACTCTGTTATGAGTGGAACTATGAGTGTCTGTATGGAAGAACGTGTCTACGCATCGATGGACTGTTTCGAAAACGCAGAAGGACAGGGAAATCGGTCTGTCTGTCTATCTGTCCATCTGTCTATCTCTATCTATCCGTCTTTGTGTCTGTGCATTGGTTTAACTAACCGTGTACAGTAGTGTACTACTATGGCTCATATAAACAGACCACACGAACTGAATTTATACTTTCTGTTGGTACACATAGTACTCGAATGAATTTAAATCGCAGAATTCTGTCCAATCGGGAGCTAATCAGATTCAACTATAATAAGAGCACTAACCGTACACTGTCGATGGATGGATGAGGCGGCGAGGGAGAGGAATGGCCAACTGCCCTCATATTCCAAAGCTATAGGAAAATGAAGTCGCTACTACTAGCACTTCATAAGGTCATGGCTGCCTCAAGGTCATAGCTCAAGGAATAATTGTTCTTTTTCTTCGTCTTCTGTTACAATACGCAGCATTGTAATTGTGGGCGTTAATGTGATGCTAACTTATTTTTCAATTGGCGCTATAAGTGAGCATTCATGTCAGCCCTCTATTGCGTGTGGACTACATCACAGACATGAGCACACAGACAGAAAGGCATATGTGCACACAGACAGAAAGGCATATGTGCACACAGACAGAAAAGCATATGTGCACACAGACAGAAAGGCATATGTGCAAGCAGACAGACTATAGCATGTGTGCATGGACAGATAATCGAGAATAGCATGCATGCAGGCAGGCAGGCAGCACATCATTTGCAGTCAGACCAGAATTTAGACTCACAGACAGAATCACGCAGACAAACAGAGAGAAATACAGAGACAGACAACTTGCTAATTGAAGGACAGATAAGAATGTGGACAAAGAGACGGACAGTGAGACAGAGACAGACAGACAGACAGACAGACGGCTTCAAGCTGCCGTAATACACAGTGTAATCCCAGGCTTTCTTAAACTGTCATATCTGGCGATTGAATATAATGCGCATTTATAACATAATAAAGCGTTGCCATTTTCATTCTTTGTTTCCCAAATGTCCCTCTCCCTTTCTCCTTTACGTCGATCTCTGCGCGAAGATTGGCAAAAACATTAACCTCTGCGCATGACATTGCGCCTGCGCCCTAACTCGGGTCGCGAACGCGCACGCACGTTGCACCAGAAGCGATAGTGGCGTCATCCAGAGCCACTCCTTAGCTTTACTCTGTGTGCTGCGAATAAGCGGACGACGCTGAAGATGGACGTGGGAACGCAAACATTAGAAGGCCTCAGGGAGAGCCTTAATCTGAGGGAGAAACTTAATTGCTCAGAGGGCATTGTATATAGACTCTTCTCGAGGTGCATGAAAAGGCGCTATATGAATATGCAGCTATATATAAATAAATATATACATAAATTTATATAAATTCATAGATACACAACTGCACATACGTGCAAATATGGATATATGTTTGCATATATAGCCCACATTAATTCTTTCATTCATTCATTTATATCATGCATTTATTAAGCGCCCCTTTATTTATTTCTGCGCTCCCAACTGCAGAATGGTCAAAGGAAACAGTCTGAAAGTAAAAACAACACAAGAGTCCTGGAAAAAGATTTGGAAGATTGGAAATCATTTATTGGTTCCTTGGCTTGCGCCATGATCTGATGATGATCATTATCATCATTTGCATCCTCTACTGGCATCGTTTGGATGCGCAGGTGCCGTAACCTGAATCAAGAGATGCTGATTGGAAGCGATTGGTCAGCCGTATGTCTTGATGCTCATCTAACTGAACAATGCCTGCGCTGGAGCCGAGTCCCTTTGTAGTCATCATCCAATTAAATCCGTTGACTCCTCTAATGGAAATGGGCAACTGCATGGAGTATTGTTTCTGTATACGGAGAAGTATTTGAACCAGTCTGCAAACTCGCAGGAATTCTCGTTCAACCAGATAATAATGTCTGGTCAGTGTTTTCCATCAACACGAGCGTCATTGCATACTGTTGATCATTGCCGACCAAAACGAGTTTAATCGATGTTACACGATTACTGCTCAGTCACGTTCCATTGGCTTCATAATAGTAATCGCACATTATAGATTTTTATAGCGCCTCTTCAAGAATAATCTCACAGATATGACGTGATTACTAATTAACCACACTGAGAACTATTAGATTTCCGAGAGCGCTAACAGTAAAATAGGCCGGCCTATAATGATTTTAAAATTTTGAAATCCTTGAAGTTTGACATCGTCATTCTTCCAACATCTTTTGCTCAGAAGTGCAAATGCCTCGACGGCGCAATTGCAATTGTTCTGCAGAGCAATTGTGCGTGAAGAACTTGCTCAAGGTCCTTATACACAGTGACTGACGCCTCGGACGAGGGTCGAACCCGCTCACTCAGCGCACACTGAGTGTTACGGGCCGACCGCTCTAACAGAACAGTCAATGATGAATGAAGACAACGGTCAAGATGGGTAGCAGATGCAAGACAGAAAACGCAGCCATTGTGGAAGAGTCAGATGGAAATAAGCACGTATATATACTCCATTATTCCCTCCCATCTTGGTTTGTTCGTTCAGTTGTTCTTTCGTCTATTCACTAATATGGATGTCATGGCCACCTTGCATGCAGCAGCCAAAAGCGCCAGTCAGTCATAACCAGTCATCTTCCTCTACTCGCTCTCTGCTTTTTCAAGCAGGTTCAAATGTTCGACGTCGCCATGCATTCCTCTCTCCTCTGCGCTTCCTCTTTAAGTCTCTGGTAGCCATCTGGCATCATCCAGTCCAGCATCATTCGTCTTGGTCTTCCTCTTCCGCGTTTTCCTTCCATCTTCCCTTCTATGATCGTTTTCATTGTTGAGTTTCCTCTTAGCACATTCCCTATCCATCTCCGTTGTCTTTGTCTTATCGTGCGTAGTAGGGTTCTTTCTTCTCATATTATTCCCAGCACCTCTTCGTTTGTTACATGATCTGTCCAACTGATTCTCACCATTATCCTCCAT